>OU612047.1:35086188-35741188 GCA_914767935.1 Coremacera marginata | reverse complement strand
AACTTAGCAGTGCTGTAAAATGTTATTATCTGCTTCAGCTTAAGCTAGCCTTCCTTCAACCACGTATCTACGCCACTGTTTTCGATGTTGTTCATTGTAACTCAGTGTTTAAATCAGTTGGATTTATTTCTAGTAGCACAGCTAACGCTCAATAAACTTATTACTTGTCAAGGTCAAATATATTAAAGCGGTAGGCAAAAATCTCGACACTGTACCGCACAAACTCTATTTATTTATTTATAAAAAGTATACGCTATGAGATGAGTTATTTAAGTAATGATGATGAATCGCTGGATTTAACACGATCAGACAAAATCACAGAACGATCGGCGAATGCGCGACCGCAAACAATATGCATAATATTTGCAATAGATATGAATAATACACTGCTGCGTTGTGTCACTGAGTTGAAGCAAGTAACTGTGTTACTTTGGTTAATACACTTGTTCGATAAAGTAACGCAATAACACAAACTGTTTCTTGCTCGTTCTACTTTCATTGTTCTGTCGAAAATTTTTGCTTTTGAATGACTTCATAAGAGACATGATTTCTTTAGATGAAATGTATCCATACAGGATTTTGATTTGATTTGACCAACGTCTTGTTGATACCAGAATCATAGTATTTCTAACTTCATCATGACGCAAATTGAGTTAGCGCATTTTGATACAGTTAACTGCGCTCTAACTGGTGTGTCAGCGCAGCATTCTGCGTTACCTATATTTGTAAAGTATTCGCAAAAAAAAAAATAAACGTTTAAATATTTTATTGCATATTTCTATTTTGCGCAATAACAAACATTAGTGATTTGTTGGTTTTGCAAAATGTTTATTTATATTTCTCAATCGCTGTCAATGTGTTGACTGGAATTTTATGACCAATTCTTTAAAACACTAGTCAATAGCTGCGCATTTAAAATAAAAATAATAAAATTATAGTACTCACAGCCATTAGAGAGTGGAATATATAACATATTTACTAAATAGTCAAATAACTAAAAAAATATTTCTATATTTCGTCATAACTTTGCAATTTGGTATTAGATACCTGGTTGTAAAGATATGGGAGTGAAATTTTTTTGTTTTTAATGTCCTTATTTTTCTAGGTAGCTTTCGAGTGTTATTAATTATTTTAAATTAGTTTTCACACATGAACTTCGAGAATTTTTTTTAAATCGAATTGAAACTTTAAAAAAATAAAAAAAATGTTGAGACCGTTTTTAATTCGGTAACAAAACAGTTTTAGAGAATGTAAACTCGACTACAATTGCTTTAAAATAAATGTTTTAAAGCCTTAAAGGAATATTTTTCACATTTTTTGTATTGTAAATGAATAACAAACGATACGCTCTTTGATTTGATGTAAAAAAATTTCAAAGTATTGGGAGTCTAGTGCATAAACCAACCATAATTTTTTAAAAACACTTAAAGATGACCTCTGAAAAAAACGACAACTAAGATCGTAAAATTCCAATCATTGAAATACGTTACTACTCTTTTTTCTCAATTTTTTATTTATTTTGTTTTAAAAACCATATCCACATTCATATCCATATTCATCCATATCTTTATTCACATTTATATCCCTGACACAAAAATTAAAAGTTATTAAATTTTTTTTATTTTATTATATAATCTTAAACACATATTTCAATTTTATAAATTTAAGCATTTTATGCATAAATCCATTTATCATGATGATGAAATCGTCAACACTGTTTCAGAAATGTAGTTTTTCTTTTTAGTAAATGTTTAGTAAATTTTTCGTAAAGTTTTTATTTCAGTAAAATTGGAAATCATTGGCTAAAAATAATTAAATACGTTTAAAGCAAGGTGAAAAAAACATATTGAATTTGTTTTGTATTTACTAAATTACATTGTTACGTAATTATTTAATTACTTTATCACACAATTGAACTACAATGGAAATTTAAGCAAGTTATCTCCATTTTACGTCACATCAGATACTTAGTCTAATAAAAAAAGAAATGATTGTTAAATTTGATTACTTGGAATAAATTTGATTTGAATAAACTTATACCTATTATTTCAAGTCCTTCTAAAAAAGTTTTATACAAAAACTTCTGCCCCATTCACTGAGTTTTGCTAATTTTGTAATCCAAGTAAAATCTACTTCTATTTTTTTGTAGCATAACGCGTCCTTTTTTGTTTGCTTATATCTTTGGAGTGGCGGCCGTGGCGTAGTGGGTAGACTGTGACTCTTACGCCAGAGAACCCAGGCTCAAATCCTCCGGTTCTGTTCGACAGTCACCTTTCTGCAGACAATGGCAAACCTCAAAGAGTAAAAACTGCCATGAAAAGCTTCTTGAGAACATAAGCCGTTTCTCGATCATTTGTGTGCAAACTTTACATCACACACAACACAATTGATCATAAGAAGCTCTGCCAAAGTCCTTTTAAGAGCTGAGATGGTCATTTCGTTTTTTTTTATATCTTTTCGATCGATTGCATCTCTTACTCTTGCTATAGTGTTAGTTAAGTGCTATCCACAAATCAAAACAAGACAATACAAGTCTAAGCTTTTCTTTGCTCTTCTTAATTTTTAGGAACATGAAAGGCCAACAAACGTTACGTGCGCCACCAGGGAAATGCCCATTTCTATATTCATATCCATATTTGTATCCATATCCATATCCATATCCATATCCATATCCATATCCATATCCATATCCATATCCATATCCATATCCATATCCATATCCATATCCATATCCATATCCATATCCATATCCATATCCATATATATATCCATATCCATATCCATATCCATATCCATATCCATATCCATATCCATATCCATATCCATATCCATATCCATATCCATATCCATATCCATATCCATATCCATATCCATATCCATACCCATATCCATATCCGTATCCGTATCCATATCCATATCCATATCCATATCTATATCCATATTCATATCCATATCCATATCCATATCCGTATCCATATCCATATCCATATCCATATCCATATCCATATCTATATCCATATCCATATCCTTATCCATATCCATATTCATATATATATCCATATCCATATCCATATCCATATCCATATCCATATCCATATCCATATCCATATCCATATCCATATCCATATCCATATCCATATCCATATCCATATCCATATCCATATCCATATTCATATCCATATCCATATCCATATCCATATCCATATCCATATCCATATTCATATCCATATCCGTATCCATATCCATATCCATATCCATATCTATATCCATATTCATATCCATATCCATATCCATATCCATATCCGTATCCATATCCATATCCATATCCATATCCATATCCATATCTATATCCATATCCATATCCTTATCCATATCCATATTCATATATATATCCATATCCATATCCATATCCATATCCATATCCATATCCATATCCATATCCATATCCATATCCATATCCATATCCATATCCATATCCATATCCATATCCATATCCATATCCATATTCATATCCATATCCATATCCATATCCATATCCATATCCATATCCATATCCATATCCATATCCATATCCATATCCATATCCATATCCATATCCATATCCATATCCATATCCATATCCATATCCATATCCATATCCATATCCATATCCATATCCATATCCATATCCATATCCATATCCATATCCATATCCATATACATATCCATATCCATACCCATATCCATATCCGTATCCGTATTCATATCCATATTCATATCCATATCCGTATCCATATCCATATCCATATCTATATCCATATTCATATCCATATCCATATCCATATCCATATCCATATCCGTATCCATAACCATATCCATATCCATATCCATATCCATATCTATATCCATATCCATATCCTTATCCAAATCCATATTCATATATAGATCCATATCCATATCCATATCCATATCCATATCCATATCCATATCCATATCCATATCCATATCCATATCCATATCCATATTCATATCCATATCCATATCCATATCCATATCCATATCCATATCCATATCCATATCCATATTAATATCCATATCCATATCCATATCCATATCCATATCTATATCCATATCCATATCCATATCCATATCCATATCCATATCCATATCCATATATATATCCATATCCATATCCATATCCATATCCATATCCATATCCATATCCATATCCATATCCATATCCATATCCATATCCATATCCATATCCATATATATATCCATATCCATATCCATATCCATATCCATATCCATATCCATATCCATATCCATATCCATATCCATATTCATATCCATATCCATATCCATATCCATATCCGTATCCATATCCACATCCATATCCATATCCATATCCATATCCATATCTATATCCATATCCATATCCATATCCGTATCCATATCCACATCCACATCCATATCCATATCCATATCCATATCCATATCCATATTCATATCCGTATCCATATCCATATCCATATCCATATCCATATCCATATCCATATCTATATCCATATCCATATCCATATCCATATCCGTATCCATATCCATATCCATATCCATATCTATAGCCATATCCATATCCATATCCTTATCCATATCCATATTCATATATATATACATATCCATATCCATATCCATATCCATATCCATATCCATATCCATATCCATATCCATATCCATATCCATATCCATATCCATATCCATATATATATCCATATCCATATCCATGTCCATATCCATATCCATATCCATATCCATATCCATATCCATATCCATATCCATATCCATATCCATATCCATATTCATATCTATATCCGTATCCATATCCATATCCATATCTATATTCATATCCATATCCATATCCATATCCATATCCGTATCCATATCCATATCCATATCCATATCCCTATCTATATCCCTATCCATATCCTTATCCATATCCATATCCATATCCATATCCATATCCATATCCATATCCATATCCATATCCATATCCATATTCATATCATTATCCATATCCATATCCATATCCATATTCATATCCATATCCTTACCCATATCCATATCCATATCCATATTCATATCCATATCCATAACCATATCCATATCCATATCCATATCCATATCCATATCCATATCCATATCCATGTCTATTATTATATGTATAACCATATCCATATATATATTTATATCCTTATATAAATCTATATAAATCCACAACACTATCTCGGCCATTAATGAAGTTATTTAACTTTCGTTTTTAAATGTGCATGACTTTAAAGTACTCGTATTCGAGTATAAAATATTGTCGCAACTTGAGTTGAAGCACTTAACTGCGTTACTGAGCTGATTTATTTTAAGATGGCGCAATAAAAAATTCCCAAAAATCTTCGACTTTGAAAGTGAAAGCAAACTTAAATCCAATTTCATATTTAAACTTGTTTGTAGACTTGAAACGTGCATGAAAATGCCAACAGAAATATATATTTGATTTGAAAAAAAAAAACGTTTTGTATCAGATAGGATTGAACCTGAGGTCTCAACGCTGACAAGTCACGCACTTAACCAGTTATGCCACTGGTGCCACATTTTAACTGCTCGCATCTATATCTGTTTCAGCGCATCTGTTTGCTGAAAATAAAAGATTTTTGAATTTTTTTGGTGGTATGCTGAGCTTTGTGCTTTGTTCAGATATGCTTTCATGAGCAATAAAACCTTTTTTTGGTGGACAGTGAGTTAATTCTTAAATGAGCCAAAAATGCGCTTAGTACTTCACAACATAACTCAATGCGCTGCCTAGCTCACTACACTTTTAGTGTTAACTCAAAAACTCACTGCGCTAATTAACAGCTGATTGATCCATGAATGAGGTCAATTAAAAAGAGACTTTGGCGCAATTGAGTCAGCGCATTTCGATGAAACAGTAAGCTGCGCTTTATTTCGTTTGTCTGCACAGAATTGTTCGCTGTGGTACTCATGTCCACTTCTAACCGAATCCAATCCATGTAAAAAAAAGTCTGTAAAACCACGTAATCATAGCTAATGAAAAGCTTTTACTTTATGCTTTAAAATTGTTGAAAATTTGGGGTTGCCCTAACCAAGTTTTGTGTAATTCAAAATTAGAAAGGTTTCTTTCTGGTTAGGTTAATATTATTGTTAGCTTTAAATTAGTTTAATCATTGTTTTAAATATTTTATTATTTCACTAATTTTTAAACGAAAAAAACTATAGAGTTATTATCTACAGTACATATTGGAGACTGTTGGTTCGCCATAATAACGGCTTTTGTAGCATAAATGTGTAACTTGGATTCTGTTGCCGAAAAAAAAATTGCTGTTGCTGATGCATTCCTTGCAATAGCAATTATAATTTATTGCTTCTGTATATATGCGGAACCTTTGTATTTTTGAGATTTTTTTTCTTTTTGTACACATGTATTTCGTTTAGCGTTACTATTTTAATTGTTAAGCTACGTATATATAGTGCATGCTTTTTAAATCATTTTTTTAATTCAATTTTTTTCTATTTTTTTGCAGGTGAGTTTTTCTTGCAATTCAATCATTCAAGTACAAAACTTTTTTCGCCGTAAGTCGTTCATATATAACATAAAACTATTTTATTTTATTAAACATCGGTATTTGTCTTTTTCATTTTATTATTATTTCAATAAGTATTGACAACTTTGTAAAAAATAGTGTTTGAAATCATGAATTTTTGCTTCAATAACTTTTGTTGTGACAGCATTGAAAAGTTTCCACCCCCAGCTTTCTATCAGTCAACCATCATCTATCATTCTTCATTCAATGCACTCCAGTGCATATCAATGCATTTAATTTTCATTTTAATTTTAACATGGCGTCGCATCGCTTACAGAGTCTTTATATAGAAAATAAAAAAAAAATAAAATTAACAAAAAACAAAAAGGCAGACAGCGGCAAAAATAACATTTATACATCTATTCATGCATCCACATGCAATGTATTAAATCGAGCTCAGGTCAAGTGATGCGGTCAGTGAAATTTGATTTTATATGAAGATGGACAGCCAATGAATGTGTATCTGGCAGCGGGACTTGGCTGCAAAACAGGAGGGATGTTGTTGAGAAGGGTGTGGTAGACGGAGAAGTATGCGGCAGCAAACTGTATAGGCGGCAGATAAATCGAGCTTGCTCATAATATTTAAATAGAACTCATTGTCTAATCTTCATTTCACGCTGAACGATTTTTGCAAAACTTTACTTTTTGCTTACTTAAACCATAACCAGCTTAAACTTTTATTGTTAAATCGATTCAACGATTATGCGCACCATTTGCTGTGCACTTAAAATTTTAAGTGAAATAAAAAAAAAAAATTATATTTTGCTACGATTTTTTCTACTGCACTTATTTAATACTTGTTAACTCTTCAATTCAAAAAAGAGTGCAATTTTATTTATTTAAATTCATGGAGGCCTTAAAGTATGCCACATTTTTTGCAATTAATGCATTTAATTAAAATTTGTTATTTAATTAATAATAAAAAATAAAAAGCATTCATCACTAACGCAAAGCTGGCTCTACAAATTTGCTTTCCGCCTCAAAGTATGCAACATTTTTGGTGTTTTAGAATTATATATGTACTCGTATAGCATGATTAACAGTGGCATGCTTTTGCAAATAACTAAGTGCAAAGTGCGATTTTTTTTTTGTTTTATCTATAACGAAACAAACATTGAATGGCGCACAGTGGGACAAAGTACTCTGAACTTGCTGCTTAATCGATAAAGTCCCAAATATTTGCCACCAGTGTTCCGTGGATTTTCTGAACGTCACAAGGATCACATTGATATTTTTGACAATCATCTCTTAGGTCCCTTAAATATTGATTTATTTCTTTAAAGTTTTAAAAATAACAGTTATTTTCATTCGAACACTGTTAAAAATTCCGCTTAACCTGAACACAAAAAAAAAAAAAACAGTTTGTCTCCTTCAATATGTCTGCCTCTGCATACAGCTGATGTCTCCTCTGTTCTTCCTTGCGTGCTAGCTATGGCCACCATTATGCGCTGCCTTCATGCTCTGCTCATGTATCAACCTATGTGTGTTTGTTTGTTTGTTTGTTTGTTCTACTTCACACTAGTTTTCCTTCTACTTCTACTTCCGCTTCTTGAGTGGGCTGTTGTAACTAGCAATTAATTATTATGTGCGCAGACATTTCCGTATTTGTCGTCGACGACATACTTTGGCATATGATTTGCATAAAAAGTGTCAAGAGTCTTTTGTGGTTATTTTAAGCAAGAATGTATTTCGCCTGGCGCTCCTCTGTGTCTGACTGTCGCCTCCCTACTTGTGCTGCCATTGCTTTCATTGCCATTCTTTGCTGCGGGCAAAATGTATTTCCAAAGAATGTCCTTTGAAGTAACCTCGAAGAGGATGACGATGACGATGACGATGACAAGTCCAACGAACGCTTCAAGCACACATGTCAAGAACTAAAAGGTCAGCAACGTGATAGCAAAGAAGAAAATTTATGCAGCAACAGAGTCGTAGTTGTTGTTTTTTCCGAAAAACGTGATAAATTCAAAGTTTAAGAATTTTTTGCATATTCTTGTTATTGTCAAAATTTTATTTATTCATTTTTATTACTATTTACTACAACTAAAATCATAAGAAATATCAGCCTTTCCATATTAAACGTGTCATTCATATGTGTTGACCTTTTTGAATCTTGTGTGGCATTTTTTATTTTTAATCGAACTTCTGTTACACCGTGTGTCTGATTTCAACCAAATTTTGCACACATAATCTTTGGTCATTTGAGCAGTCTTAAGTTTATACACTTAGACGGTACTAGATAGGGGGCGTGGCACTTTATTTTTAAACTAGCTCCATCTACACCATTTGTCCGATTTCAACCAAATTTCCTACATATATTCTTAAGTCTGATGAGAAGTTTTAAGCCTACAAAAGTAGGTGGGATTGGACAAGGGGCGTGTCAATTTAATTCTAATCGAACCCCGTCTACACCATTTGTCTCATTTTAACCAAATTGGGCAAATATATTAATTACCGTAAGGAGCAGTCCGTAGTTTATAACAGTGGGCGGTACTAGACAGAAGGCGTGACACTTTTCCGATTCTACATTACTACTAAAAATTTCAATATCATATGTTGTTTTGTTTTTCTGCTCCATAGCTGTAAGGTTGAGAAATTTTTCACTTTTTCGCGAACAGTTGAAAAAATTGAAATACGGCATAACGGTTTTTTTTTTATTAGGGAACTTCAACTTCACTTATTAAGCGTGATTTAAAAGAGAAAGTGGTTAATAATAATTGTGTTAAGAATTTTTTTTAAATATGTCACAATTTGCGCTATTTTCGAAATATACATTTCTTAAGTTTTAAATAGGAATTCGGTAACATCAAGTAAAAATGAAAATTTTGTATTAAACTACAATATGTAAGCTACCATATTCAGTAATAAAAAGTTGCGCGTTCTTGCGCTAATTACTTTTATTATATTACTTATAAAAATAATCACAATTCCTTATATGTAATAACATTCAAGTTAATTGATCACAATGTAATATTTTTTGGAACTTTGTTAAAAAAATACTAGTAAGAAATGATTTTTTACTGGGACGAAGTTTTGAAGGTTTTATTATGTTGATGACGTCATTTTGTATGGGAGGTAGGCAGAGTCTTCATTAGATTGTGCCAAATTTCAAACTCAGAGTGCATACTAAAATTAAAAGATATGTATATATTAAGAATTTCAAGTCATTATATTCATGTTTGTAAAATTTAAAGAGATTTTACCGTTTTTAAAAAATCACTTTTTATGAGAAGTACGTGTGGTTGTCATTAGATTTGGTTGAATTTCATACTCAGAGTGCACATTAAAAATCAAAGCTCATTTCCTAATTTCAAGTCCATATATTAAGTTTTGTTGAATTTGAAGAGATTTTACCGTTTTGATGACGTCACTTTGTATGAGAACTAGGCGTGGTTTTCATCCGATTTGGTTGAATTATATACTCAGAGTGGATATTAAATATCAAAGTTCTTATACAAAATTTCAAGTTCATATATTAAGCTTTGTGGAATTTATGGACATTTTACCGTTTTAATAAAGTCACTTTGAATGTGAGGTAGGCGTCATAAATTTAAGCTTAAATACCGAATTTTATAACGATAACTTCAAGATTGCGACTGTAATCATGTCGACGGGCAGTCAAACGGACAGACGAACGGACGAACAGAATTTTTTTTTTTTATTTGGGCTCATTCTAACTACACAGAGAAAAAAGCTTATGTTAAATTGAAAAAAAACTAGTATAATTTATAAGATGGCTTTGGCAGTTTTCAGCCTCACAAGTACTTCATCAAAACGCCTAAGTTTTACATGTTGACTTGCCAATTTTTATTTGGGTGATAAATTAACTAAGTATTTGGTACTTTTTTAAACACTACTTTTTTAAAAGAAAATTTAATTTCAAAAATATAACTTCTTTCTGGTTCTGGTTTTTTTATTTTCCTTTTTTTTAAGCTGTTGTTTTTTGAATCGGCAACAACACAAATTTTTCTTTTATCAACACCATTTTTTTCTTATAAATAAATGACTTCTCGGATTTTCTTGCTACTTGACGTCTATTATAACAAGAACATTAAATTAAATTAAATTAAAATAAATTAAATTAAATTAAATTAAATTAAATTAAATTAAATTAAATTAAATATCAAATACAAAACTTTTACTTTCGCATGCCGTTGAGATTCGAACCCACAACCAACCGGTACCAC
Organism: Coremacera marginata; assembly: GCA_914767935.1. Taxonomy (NCBI): domain Eukaryota; kingdom Metazoa; phylum Arthropoda; class Insecta; order Diptera; family Sciomyzidae; genus Coremacera; species Coremacera marginata. Next base: position 35,730,372 of record OU612047.1, on the reverse strand, counting down.
AGTGTATGAAGTTACTACACTACGCATTGAGCCAAACTCCTTCGTTACGCTGAGTGATTTATTCAATATTAATTACAACTGAAGCTATGCTGCAGCATAACACAATAATCTATTAAAAGATTTTTGTTGTATGGGTATCAACAGAATACTGCGACATACTGCATATGTTAACATAGCTGCAGTTATGTTAGCAAGTAGTAGCAAGGCTGTTTGGATCAGTGTGTAGAGCGATGGACTGGCACGAAAAGTTCCAGGTTCGATTCCGCACGGCGGCAAAGAAATTATTTTTTCTTGTTTCCTTTTTTTTTTTGTTGATGAAATTTAATAAAATTTACTGGTGTGAATATTAACGTGTGTTTTTTAATTTACTTTATGCTATTTTTGAATTTAAAAGAGGTTTTATTACAAAAAAAAAAAAAACCATTAAATTATCAAATTTATCCTTCTCTCGTGTTTTTAATAACGCAGCTGTGTTTTTTTTTTGCAGAAAATAGCTCAAAACTATGATTAAGCCATCCATGCTAGTTGTTTTTTAATTTTGTATTTTTTTGGATTTTGGGCTAAGGTGAATCAAATATTTTTTTTTGGCAAGATATCGAAGTATGTGCTTTCAAAGCAATGTATTAAACAATAAATTGCTTAGATGAATAAGCATAAGCTTATAATTCCCATACAATTCTCTTCGCCCAAGCCGACTTAGGTGATTTACCTATTGCTTTTTTTCTCGGTGTAAAAATAATGTTTAAAGTTCTCTTCGACTTCTAGGTAAATTAAACTTAATTTTTTTTCAACCCTCTGTGCTTGGTTTCAATGCTTTTAAGTTACTTGGATGCATAGCTCAATGCAAGCCACTTGTATTAATCTTGAAGGTCAGACTAGCCTTTACAAAAGTGAATTTAAGCAAACCACTAAGTTTTTGAAAAAATGTTATTTAGAGTGATGAATCAAACATAGCAGGGGCAACATGATGGTTTGGAGGCATTTTTCTTGGCATGGTGTGTGCCCTATCATCAGAGTTAATAGTAAAAGGGATATTATTGAAAATTACATGATACCGTTTGCTGAAGGCAACTTGACACTAAGATGGAATTTCATGCATGACAATGATCCTAAGCACACTTCAAGGCCAGTAAAGTGTGCCTTAGGAGTTGATAATAAGTGTTTTGAAATGGACCGAACAGTCACCCAATCTCAACCCTATTGAGAATCTGTGAAATTATTGTGAACATCACGTGAAGAAAAAAAAAAATCAGTAGTGTAGCGGAAATGTAGCAAGAAATCCAAATCGCTTGAAATGCTATTATAAAGAGACACTGTTAGACTTTAGTAGAAAGCATAGGCAGAAGATGTGCTGCTGTCATTAAAAACAAAGGATTTCCATCTAAATATTGAAGAAATTTAATTTTTACTCAAAGTAAGTAATGCTTTCATTTCAGATATACATAATTTGCTAAAATGGTGTCCAAACAATATTTCGATATTTTTTATTTTTTAAAACACCGATGCTGGAGCCATTTTGCAGCAAGTAGAACATTTTATATGGAATGTTTATCTATGTAAAATAGCCAATATACAATCCTCTATCTATTGAGATATTATTGTGATCTACTGCAACGTACCTATAGTAATACATACTTAATATTGAATCAACAAATGTACTAAACAGAGGCTTTTTGATCAGTGGATAGTGTTTTGAACTTCTAATCACAACGTTGCGGGTTCAATTCCACGCGGAAGATCGAAGAAATATTTTTAATATATTGAAATTACAATTTCTTATTATAGTAGACGTGAAGAACAAAGAATCATAAATTTCGAAAAAAAATTATGTCGATATAAAAAAGTGTCATTTTTGAGATTTTACTCAAGCAAATCACAGAACGAGGCGTAAAAAGCTTCGTTTCAAAAATCACTCAAACGCCTCGAAAACAAACGTATCGAATTCGGAAAAAACTGTGATTTTGATGTTGATTTTTGAATTTAGTGACTCAAATTAGTTATTTGACTAACTAATTATGAGTTGACAGGCACATATGGGCGAAATTTTCTTTACAAAATACCTGATAAAAATTGACAAAAATTTCAGTCAAAAAAGCTCTGGTACAGGGCCAAAAGGTATATTCATTTTAAAAATGGTAAGCGTATTTTAAATCAGCACAAGAAAACGAACTTTTGATACCTATTGAGTATTGAAAAGAAAAATATCAGTCTAGCCTAATATGTATAATAAGTAAAACCCTTGTCAACTAAATCATTGAATAAAATATTTTCTTTCGTTTAAATATAAATGTGCTAAATTCTTGATCACCACTGTATGCATAAATAAATTTTTTTTATAAGTTTGAAGTGTGATTTGTAAAAAGTTAATTATGTAACTAGAAAAATTTGAATTTAGAGTAGAACAAACTTGAATTTGAAGTTAAACACCTGTATAGTTACCGTTAGCAATTATAGTTATACTGACATCTTGGAGGACAGTTGCACCTTCTCTCCCCCTTGTTATGGCACTCACAATACTTGTAATTTCATGTTACATGTTTCACTGTTACATGCAACATTGGTTTTACTCCCCATTCCAATTTGATTTATTGCTTCAATTACTCAAAATGAATGGCCTTTATTTTTAATTGCTTTTTGATCAAAATATGCACACACACACACAAACATACACACAGATGCATTATTGCGTGTTTAAAATTTCGTGTTCATCGTTTGATAATTTTTATAGTGTATTTTGGGGTTGCACGATGTGTGCGTGCAAATGTCATAATATTGTTTTTTATTTGCGCTTCACCTAAAAGTATGCTATAATTGGCATAGTTTAAGCGTGCTGCAGCTTTTGATTGCAATTAACACATTTTATAAAATCGCTTAAATTAAGTTTAATTATTTTTATGAAAATTTGTGGTTTTTTGAAAGCGAACCTAATTTCCTCAATTCGATTTGCATTTCGGGATTATTTAAGCATGATTTAAGTTTGCCAAATTTTAATAATAATAATTATTATTTATATTTCAGTTGAAATTATGCTAATCGCATTTTTTTTGACGTATTATGCTTTGCAACATGTGTCCGATAAAGTAAAAATAATAGAAGCAACAAAATAAAAAGGAAAAGTAGGCAGAGGGGTGACTGCCGACTAAAGTGAAAACTTAAAGCTATCAAATAACATAGCTGTTATGAATTTCCGAAGTAGCTGAAGCGTTCTACCTTTTTAACTCTTTTTATCAATTTATACGATATTGAATGTATTTTTTAATGGTTATATATATCTAATATATTTGTAACATAATAACTTTGGTTGAGTAGTCGGTTAGTTATCGCTTCGGTAATTGGTAATCGCTTCGGTAATCGGTTGGTAATCGCTTCAGTAATCGGTTGGTTATCGCTTTGGTAATCGGTTGGTAATCGCTTTGGTAATTGGTTGATATTAGCTTCGGTAAGTGCTTCGGTAATCGCTTCGGTAATCGTTAATTGGTTGGGAATCACTTGGGTAATCGGTTAGCAATCGCTTCGGTAATCGATAACTGGTTCGCTAATCGGCTAATAATTGCTTCAGTAATCGGTAATTAGTTGGTAATCGCTTCGGTAATCGGTAATTTGTTGAGTAATCGCTTGGTAATTGCTTCGGTAGTCGGCAATTGGTTCGATAATCGGCTGATAATCGATTCGGTAATCAGTAATTAGTTGGCAATAGCTTCGGTAATCGGTAATTTGTTGGATAATCGCTTGGTAATTGCTTCGGTAATCGGTAATTAGTTGGGTAATCGCTTGGTAATTGCTTCGGTAATCGCTTATTAGTTCGGTAATCGGCTGATAATCGCTTCGGTAATCGGTAATTAGTTGGTGATCGCTTCGGTAATCGGTAATTGGTTGGGTAATCGCTTGGTAATTGCTTTGGTAATCGGTAATTGGCTCGGTTCATAAAAAACGTGATTTTTTAAGGTTGTTTAAAACCATTCCAGCTCACGGATGGCTATCGCTAGAGCCGAAATATTTTGGGGAATCATCATAATATAAGCCAAAGATTATTTTGAGGAACCGACCCGAACAACTTTTTTTTTGTTCTATGGAGCGTGACGCGTCTTACTGCACATAAGTATAATAGAAGCATCCTTCTATCCAAGATATTTTAATCATTCTTATACACCCAGGATTTTGCCTTAGTTCGTGAAAAACTAGTGCAATTAATAAAAAATTTAATGAATTTAGTAAATAGTAAGTTCTTACCTAGTAAAATACCTGGTATTCTTGAACTAGCAATATTACATGCAGTAAATTGCTTTTTGGCTATATTATAAAATAACAAATTGTTATATTTTTGACTAGTTACATTTTTACTAGTAAATTTGCTAGTTAATTTCATGACTGGTAAGATTTTGCACTGCAGCGTTGTTAATGTCTGTCACTAACAACGATATAAAGAGCAACAACAAAAATATCAACTGCACTATAACAATAACAACAACGAGCCAAATAAAATTGACAACGAGTCTTGTTCATATTTCATATAATTTAAATAACTGTAAAGCTTTTTTGTGAATTTTGTTTTGACGTAGATTTACGTCTACAGCACGGTTTGTATGGGGGTCAGTTTTGCAAACTTTTTGGAACTTTTTCAAGCACATGTAACGATTTGTGCACTTTTTGGGATATATCTACAGGCTTTAATATTCATCGTACAAAGATAAATATATGCCAGAATATCAGTCCCATGACGAATGAAACGAATATCTTCACTTTTTTAATAAAGTCTCAAAAAAACGAAAACGAGAAATCATCATCATAACATAATGCTTATGTTGTTATGGTTGTTAATTTGGTTCGTGCAAAAATCACGAACGCAACATAGTGTCGTTTCTTGAAAAGAATCGTTTTACGAATATTTCTCAGCAATGAATTTCGTTGTTGTTGTTATTAATATGTATGTAAAATTTACATATATTTATTTATATCAGCTGCTTTCGTTTTTGTCGTTTGTTATAGTTTTTCGTAATCTTCAGCTAGATTAATACTATAAAAATTACAGATGTAACTACTAAAAAATTGTATTGCTACTACGCAGGTTTATATATGCAGAGACTGCGCATGGTCATTGCGCTATAAAAATTCATTTATTTTTAGTATGTTAATAAATTCGTAATATTTATTATATGTACTTATTTCATATATTTTTTTTCATATTTCATATTTAAAAATTTAAAATATAAGCATAAGTTCTTTACTGCAGAAAAAAAATAATAAATACATATATTTCCGAAATATTTATTTCCATTTACTAAACATAACATTGAATTACATTAATTTTTCATCAAAATAGAAATTAACAAGAGCCACAATCTTATCACCAAATATATCAAACAAAAAATGCTACGTCTATACTTACGTCTTTTTTTTTCCCGTATATGAGAGTCAAGCTCTCTATATATATAATACTAGCAGGCCACCGTGGTCCGCGACTTCGCCACGGATGTTTTTTTTTTAACAATAAAGAGCGTTAACACGTTTTTGTTACTCTTTTAAATGAGTGTGGAGAGTGATAGACCGCAAAACTACATATAAAAAATCCCAAACACGCTACAGGTGGTCAGTCAATCGCCTTGCATTCAAACATGAACACATTTTGATCGCTCTACAATGTGCTTATATGCTCTCACACTCACTGCTTTTTGATAGTTTCCATTGAAAGCAACAAAAACTTTTGAAAGTCACTCAAACGATCGCCATGTAACCTCAACCCTAAGGGGACATGGCACCTTCAACAACATTTTTTTTTAATATTTTAAAATGCGTATAAAATGAATAAGAAATAAGATATCATTTTGAAATCTTACACATATATTTTGAGATAAAAAAATTACACAAAAAATTTTTTTTTTAATTATTTTAATCACATATATAACTACTGGATTTTTTTTTTTTAAGAACATCAAAGAAACATCCCCTGAAAGAAAAAACACGAAACGGGGTTTTAATCAGCATCGAAACCACCGTAGAATGAGCAAGAAGAAAATAATGTTCCAAGATCGGCAAAAAACTTAAAAACTATATAAGCGATTTTTCTTCATTCTATGCATTAAGGGGACATAGCAGGTTCAAATAAATAATAATTATAATAATTAATAATAAAACTTTGAACATATGTTTTGTTGGTCTTATAGTATACAAAAAATATTTTGTTTTTAATTGTTTTTGACCTCTCGTCATCTGATACAAAAAGAAAAACGGGGTTTTAAGGTTTTAATCAGCATTAAAGCGGCAGCATTAAAGAAAAATAATATGTTGAAAAATAAGAAAATTACGACGTTTTTCGAAAACTTACGTTTTCCCCCTAAAAAATCTGTTGTAACTCAAAAAATTGTAGGCTGATTTTATCATCCGTAAGTCATTCTGAGTATTAACATGTGTAGATTAACGTGCTTTCAGAACGATCGGATAAATACTTTTCCTTTCATCATGCACGCCAACTTGAAAAACGTTGTTTTGAGAAAATCGCGTTTAAAGTTTGACAGCCATTTGAAAGTACCTGTACTCGCTTTTTTAAGAAATTCACTTTTATACTATTAAAATCATGTCTTTAAAGGTTCATTCTAACATATTCTATAAAAAAAAAAATTAAATTTTTTGAAAACTGGAACCTGCTATGTGTGGCCTTAACAAGTGTAAAGCAACATATTCAAATGATTGGTATGATCAGTCGAGTAATTTTTATTTTATCACACCCGCAATGATTTTTTTGATGTTTTTTTAAAAAAAATTCCAGTAGCCATATATGTTATGTGATTAAAAAAATTGAAAAATTTTTTTTTGTTTATTTTTTTACCTCAAAATATATGAGTAATTTTTTCTAAATGATATCTTAATTTTTGTTCAACTTATACGTATTTTAAAACATTAAAGAAATTTTCTTTTTAAGGTGTCAAGCCCCCTTAAGACAATGCATGTCAAACGAAATAAAAAACATTTTTTCTTTTATTTTGTTTTGTTTTGCAGCTCAGCATTGCATTTATATGTATCTCTCTTTTCACCTTGCACGGGACTCATCTTTTTTTTTTATATTGTGCTATGCTAGCTGAGCAGAAAAAGAGAAGAGTAGAGAGCAACATCGAGTTTATTGAAACTCTCGCAATAAAAACACGTGAAAAGAAAACAATCAAGCAATTCATGGCATCAGGGATGATTTCTTAAAAAAACTTAACTCTATAATTAAACATACTTACCAGGGCCGTAGCCAGGATTTACCTTCGGGTGGGGGGAGGGTTGATTTTGATAAAAAAATCTATAAGTAGATACCAGTAATAACTGAAAGAAAATTTATGAAAATTTTTAAGCAAATCCGTTTTCTTTTAAGACTGAATATGCCTGTTTTTAAATGACCATAAGAGAGATGAGAAGAATTTATTTAATTTTTTTTTTAAAATCAATTTTGAGTACTAATTTTTTTGGTTTGCCTATGGTTTGCTTAAAAATGGTTCAAATTGAGAATTTTTAATTTCATTTAAAATGTATTATTCCGAAAATTAGCACAAAAAGTAAAAATGTGTGTGACAAAGTTTTACTACGAACGGTGTGAACGGTAAAAATAGGCTAGATTTCTTGTAGTTTATTAAAATCAAGATTAAAATTAGCTATGAAAAATGCAAACATTTTTTAATAAGTTCATTTGGTGAAGCTGTTTTACCTAACGAATCCTTACGAAAATCGTATGAAGGAGTTAACACGACTTTGTAACGAAATATCGTAACGATTTCGCAACGAGTCTTAACGAAAATGTTACGAAAAAGTTAGGATTTCGTTCAGACAGTTTGAAAGAAGAGACATTTTACTCTGTTAGCATTTTAATATGTCGTAAAAACAGTCGCATAACGAAATTTTATATAAATTCGTATACAAAGTGAAACTGTTCCGATATTTGCGTAACGAAATTGTAACGATTTCTTTAAGACAGCTCGAAATTGTAACGAATTAGTCGGAATTTCGACATAGTCGTCAACTATGGTTTGCTTCGTAGATATGGCATAAAAAATGTCCAGCTAATTTTCTTCAATTTATAAAATTATATTCGTTCTAGATGTAATTTCATATATATATATATATATTTTACTGGATATCAGGGCCTTCTTGAGCATTGAAATTGATTTTTTAATATGCAAACTCCTTGGAGATGAATTCCAAAATAATGATTATGACTCTTATAAGCAAAGTTAATCTCTCATTTGGCCAAAAAATTTTTCAATAATTAAGTGAAGTTATCAAGAAAATTAACTGTGATAATGCTACAGTTTATCTAAAAAAAAATCACATTTCGAATTTAAAGTCTCACTTGTGTTATTTCTTTATACTTTCTGGACCCTAAGGGCGGTGGGTTTGAACATCTAAAATCCCCTCCCCCTTTGTATACGGGCCTGATACTTACTATCAAAATTTCGAAATGAAAATACCACTATACTGTGCTCTCGCACAAATATGACATTTTAAAAGTAATTTAATAAAAATTTGACCCAGTACTTTGGAGTTTATCTAGAAATAAAAATTTGCACTTTCAATTTTATATAATGGTATAGATAATGTACGTAGCTGTCATCAACTCATAGTCATGCAAAAATATTCGTTTTATGTATAAGGTTCTCTATTTGATTTACACATTTTTGCTGACATTTTTTTCAATATTGTTATACATAGCTTGTTATACGTAGCTTTTATAGCATAATTAGCGATAATCTTTTGATGACCAAACTCATTGCCATCGCTGATTAGCCAATAGCTATTTGTGGTATCATAAACTACTCATAATTTTTTTACCAGCTTAATGTTAACCCATAAAAAAACCTTTATTTATTAATGTAATAAAAATTGCCCTATACTGCCTGTGACTGTTACTTGTCCCTCATTAAACAGCTGTAGCTTTGGCTCTATTTGTGTGTTTTTTATTATTGTACTGCTGAGTTTCTTATGCGACACATTTTTTTTTTTTTTTTTTTTTTTGTAACTCTCGTTTTTTACCAACTTTCATTTTTTGATAACTTTTCATTCTTAATGACTTTTGCACTTTGAAATTTTTAATGAGCGCGCTACCCTTTTTTTCTTGCTTATCATACTTTTTCTCTACTTATCTTGAGCGAGCCACTAGTAATTCAGGGCATATTTTTTGTTTCTTGTAGCTAATAAATGACTTTCATTCATTTCTGCTTTGCTCTCATTAAGCTTAATTGGAGCATAGCTGACGATCGTGTCTCTTGTTATTATCTTTTTGAACTTGCTTTGAACTCTCTCGAAAAATTCAGTTGTAATTTGAAGAAGCTTTATAAAGATAATGAGAAAAATAGGTAGGAAGCTCTTTTAATTAAGAAACTACAAATATTGAAAACTATTTTGCCAAGACTACAGTAAAAATTCTAAATAAATTTTTAGTTAATTTTTGAGCACATTTTCTCATCATGATTATTTCTTCTGACATTTAATATTGACATTAAATTGAAACCACTTTTAATAGCTCTCTCGTAATAATGCCGTCCTTGCGGCGTGTGTGGCTGCATTTCTGTAACATCATATTTTTCGTTTTCAGATTTCCCACGTTTTAAGTTTAATCATATTTTTATGGCTGGCAGTAAAACTGATAGCTGCTGCATGAATTTCCAATGCATTAAAATGTGAAACCTTTCGAACCTTGAACGTGATCGTATATCAAAATTGAAAAATTATATTGAAAGCCAGATATTGATTTCTAATAAAACCCAAGCGGCGAACAGACAGATATAAAGAAGAAGAAAAAATAAGAGAAAAAAAAGTTAAATTTTGCACTAAAATGAAAGTTTATTAAATTGAGTTAATGTTTTATGTATTTGTTATACTTATGTATAATTAATTTAATAAGATAGAATAAATTTGAATATACAATACTTCCCAAAGAAACCACAGAATAATATTGCTGTTGTTGTTTTTGGTGTAATTCAAGCAAAAACCACAGCAGCTTTCGAATGCAATAGACCAATTAAGGCAATTTTAATCAATCTATAATGAAAGCTGAGAGAAGCGTTTCGTTAATGTTAAGCTTAATTAGTTGAAAGTAATCGATAAACATATAGATACTAAAATATAGTCTTAAAGCTACCATTGTGTATTGTTTGTGTTTGTCTTCAAATACACGCAACGCTACAGTTTAATGAGTGAAGCCATCTACGATACACGACGTTAATATACTGTTTCATCAAATCTACGCTACAGTACCTTAACATAACGCTACTTTTTTCTTAATCTATCTAAATCTATAAGTTTACAACAGGATAGATGATTGTCAAGAATGATAAAAGGGAAAAGAAAACGTGGATCAACAAAATTTTAAATGTTGATCCATTTTATATCAATCAACTGAAAATAATCACTTGTGACTAATTAAGGATATTTAGATAGATCCTTCGGAGCAAGTCTAGTTTAATGAATCCGCATAAATTTCAGAAAGTTGTTTGGTACAAGGCATGACAGAGTTATGAATGTATTAACCGTACAATGTAGTATTTTTTTCGTAGATTATAATGGTATGAAAAAAAAAGATTCCCCTGTGGCCCAAGCAACCCCTTGAAATTCAACGGATTCATTAAAGTAGACTTAAGCCGATCCTTCAAATAAATTATTTGTAAAGCTTTTTAATTAAAAAAAAGAACCACTTAAAGTAATCAATTTCCATCAGAAAACCAGTTTATTAATTAACATAAATTCATTTGACCTCTCAAGTTAAAACAATGTCACAAAAATTATTTGTTAGGACAGTTAGGACAGAAGCTGGTAAATTCAAGGCATAGGTCAAAAATTACCATTAAATATTAAGGCGGGACATGACATTCGCGGCAGAGAAAACAGACCTTTTTTTAAAAATTCAAAACTCAGTCAAAAATAAACATTTTTCCAAAATTTTTTTTATTATTATTGTAGAGAATTGAACAAATTACGAGAAAAAAAATTCAAAAAAATATACATATTTTTCACTCCAACATGGTTTTATAGAGCTCCCAACTGGCAGCAGCGAAAAACGTGGTTGCAGCGCTGGGAGTTGCAAAAATTGTCCGATCTGGAAAAAAATTACTTTTTTAAATCTCAACAAAATTGGTTATCGTATGACACGAGCTTTTTTCAAATTTTTTTTCAATTTTTGGTTATGTTCCAAATTTGAAAGTGTGTTAATTCGACAAAAATATTGACTTTAAAAATTCATAAAAAATCGAAAAAAAATTTAAAAACAGCTCGTGTCATACGGTAGCGATCGAGTTTAAAAAAATAAAAAAAAAATTTCGGTAAAAAATGAACCCGCCAGTGCCGCAATCATTACGAAAAACATGGTTTCGAGATAAACGCTTTCAAAGTTTGTGAACAAAGAAAAAAAAAGGTTACCTTCAATCTGCCATGCCTGCTTCGTACTGTATGCCTTCGTTATCTTGTGTTGTGCTGTTTCTTATAGTTTTTTGCAATCGTTTAGCAATGCGGGCTCACTAATCCGGCTGTAACTTTTGAACCCGTAGACATTTTTCCATGAAATTTTTTTTCTTAGAATCTTAAGAATATTTACTAAAATACAAAATTATTAAAAAAGTTTAATGATTTCAAAAAACTGTCAATGTCATGTAACCCCTTAAAGAATTCAAGAGAAATACAGTGTTAGAAGTTGAAACAAGATAAAAAAATCACAACCAAATATCTTTTAAAAGCACACACAACTTTTTTTTTTTTTTTTAAATAAGAAAGAGACAAGATAAACATTTTATGAGGAAATTTTGTATGGTGCAAAATTTTTGCTGTTCTACTACTTTATTTCACTTTAAACAAAAAAAAAAAATAAGTTTACATTGAGTGTTATCACACAGGACTTTTTAAATTTCTTTTTTACGGTTATTTTGTGTGAGTCTGTCTGAAAATAAGTTTAGATCTTTGTTTTAGATAAACGACTAGTTTATCGTTAAAAAAAGCACAAAAAGATTTCAAGCTAAAAAAAAAAAACAAAGTGCAGTAGATAAACTACTTATAACGCGACAGTACGTAAACACTGACCAAAGTTTAAGCAGCAACAAAACCAGTTACTACAGCAACTAAAACGTGGTGTCTGTTTGAAAAACGAGACACGAGAAAAGGGCAAATAAAGACAAAAGCAAAGACAAAAAAAAAAAAAAACGAACAACGCACACAACAAAAACCTACACAAGTAACTAAAAAGACATTTAACAGCATATTAAGAAAAGAGATAAATAAGAACAAAACCCCCAACAACAACAACAAAAAGTCAGGTCTGAATGTTTGTAAGTTTTTGCAAAACCCGTTTTCACGAATTGTTGGGTGTGCACACGAGAGCAACAACAACAACCAACCAATAAACATTTTTACATGACGAAGCTACTAAACAAAACAAACAAACGAAAATAAGATAAATTTTACAACAACAACAAATGTGAATCTATTACTTATATTCATACATACTTACTTACACTACATCACAAAAGTGTGCGTACACCTTAAAGTGTTCTTTAATGAAGCATTGTGTAAAGTATTTGAAAAAAAAAATTATATATTTTAAATTTCACCAACATAGACCTTCGAACTATATAAAAGTTGATTGAAATGTTGAGAAAAATTTAATTTTTTAAAATTCTGCTAAGCTTGCACATTAATAATTTCAACATTTATAAATCAACAAGCTTACCTACGGAAAATTTTGCGATTAGATGTGTCTCAATAGTTATCGTCAGTAATGTTAAAGTTATTGTAAATAAAGTCAATATAATACTCGTATAACGAATTGTTAAAATGTAAAACAGGTTTTAGGTCGCACATAAAACGTGCCTTAAAAGTGTTTACCTTATTTTTATTAGTGTTGATAATAAAACTAATTGCTGCGCCACGGCAGTCAACTTCATAGGGGTCGCTCTCTCACTCTCCTCGCTCCATTTTTCATTCTCTTCGAATATTTGAATTTAATAAATGTCAAGCCTATAGATAAATATAAAGTAAAATTTGTTGTCTTATCAATTTTTAATTTGACACATGAGTTTCTTTTTCATAACTGAGTTGTGGGTTAATTCATTAAATCTATAGGAGATAGGCTTGCAGGTTACCAGTACTGACGTATTTTGACATTCTTGAGAGTCAAAAGAGTGTTTGTCACTATTGCGGATAGACGCAATAACACAGTGTTTACTTAAGAGAATGTAAAACATATTAAAAATACAGGAAAAATAATAATACTTGTTCTGTGCTCATAAGTTCAACATTTTTATCGACACTTAAAGCTAAATATTTGTGATGTGTTGCTTTTTCATAAAATATTCATAATCCAAACACAATTCCAAAGATATAATGAATTGGCAATTTTATAGTATGTTAATTTTAAAATGGCGTCAAATGCAGGTTGGCACCTTTTTTGGCTTGCAGGTTGCTACCTGCCTTTTGCGCTTTTGTTTTGTATAACATGTGTTAACCTTTACATGTTTACAAGTGTCATTGAGTCCAGAGTGAAATGTTATTTAATTTTGGTGATATTTTCGTTGATTATCATGGCAGTGCGCAGAAAAAAAACCGACTGCGGTATTAAAAATTTTGTTGCGTTGCTCGACACAATTAAATCAATAAAAGTTAACTATAAATTGAGATGTGGCGTAGTGGGTAGAGTGTTTGGCTCATATGCCAGAGAACCCAGGTTCGAATCCTCCACCTAACACAGACAATTTTTTCAATTGAATTAACTTTTCTGTTCGGCCGTCACCTCTCTGCAGACAATGGCAAACCTCAGAGAGTAAAAACTGCCATAAAAAGCTTCTTGAGAACATAAGCCGTTCGGAGTCGGCGTAAAACATGTAGGTCCAGTTCTCGATCATTTGTGTTCAAACATTTTACAACACACACAACACAATTGATCATAAAAAGCTCGGCCAAAGTCCTTTCAAGGGGTGAAATGGCCATTTCATTTTTTTTTTTTATAAATCGAGAAAAAGCACTGCAAAATTTATGTAGAATTCAATAAATTTTTATAAATATTATTAATCAGTTGTTTTTACTTGCGTTTTGTACATTTTCAGCAATTTCTCAAGGGGTGGCAACCTGTAAGCCAAAATTTCAAAGGGTGGATTTTAGATACTTTTGAAAATTTGCTGTACAATTTTTATTTTTTGACAATTCAAAAAATTTCTGTTTTTATTTCATACCTTTTGCTTCCTCTTACCAATGTATGCACAAATCAACAATACGTTGATTTTATGACAAATTATTATCAAAACAGCTTTGGGGTGGCAATCTACAAGCCTTCCCCTACATATCATCGATACAAAATCAAAATAACAAATATACAAAATTCAATTTCTCTTTTTTCATAGCTTAAGCGGCAATAAATCCCTCCAAAATTTTAAAATTTCTTCTCACCAATCTGTGCAAATTGTCTTGTTTTTAAAGAATCGCATATGCAGGATTATATGAATTTTTGGAATTCATGGGGAAAAATCGATTTTTACATACTTAGCCACAACTATATAATATTTTTTTTTAGGAAAAGTTAGAATTTTATATTCCGTAAATAAAAACGGTTTTTATTTTGCTTTGAACGTTTTGCTTTGATACTGCTATGCATGATACAATAATTTACAAGGTAGTCTTGACAACTACCATTTCCTCAGAGCGTCGACCAACACTTGTCAAAATCAATAAAAATTTTAATTTTTCATCTGTTTGCTGCTTATTCGTTTTGTATTTTTCTATGAGTTTTTGACAAATTCTGGTCGACAAAAAAAACAAAAAACTGTCTCTCCTGCCTTGTAAATTATTAAATCATGCTGCTATGTGTTGGTGGTCCAATAATAATAATTTGTATTAAATGATAAATCGACTTCTATACTTCACAAATAGTTTTAGACAATGCTTATTAAAGACAGTCAACTTTGGCACTGCCCCATTTTGAGCTGCGCATTTTGAAGACAGTCAGCAGTATACCTAAACCTGTTTAAGATAGATTACAGTTTTCATACTTTTAGAAATATGAACGCCTTGCCTTTGGCAAGTGAAGGTTTGAAATATTATCTTTCTACGAAAGTTATATGTTGTTTGCCTCATTGCCAAGACTAAGTAGCAAGCCACCATTGTTGAATCGCTCTATTATTCAAATTTGTGTGTCAACAAGTCACAATAAGCCAAAGAAATTGCTTAGTAAGTAAAAATTATAGCTTAATAAGCAAAAGAATGTGCTTAATAAGGCATGCAAATTACCACTATGGAAAATCTTTGCTACGGGCCTGCTCTGAGTAGTAACATTTCCAACAAAAACTTGTGTTGGAAAATAAATCTGTTGAATAAAATGAAAGAAATTGCTTGTGCTTGAAAATTTCAAGCTTGTAAATTACATAAAAAAATGCCAGCTTAATTTTTACAATTTATATAATCCTATTCGTTCGAGGTATAAACTATACTATTATATAAAACTGAATGGCAAATTTTTGTTTCCAGGTAAACTTCAAAAGTACTGGATTGATTTTTATGAAGCAAGTTTAAAAATGTCACTTTTTTGCTATAGCAAGGTTTGAGGCTATTTGCATTTCAAACTTTTAATAATGCTTAATTAAAGTGTTAAGTTTTTTAAGAAATCATCACAGGTGCCAGAAATGGCTTGCTCGTTTTTTTCACGCGTTTGTGTTATGAGAGTTCCAATAAGCTCCATGTTGCTCTCTACTCTTCTCTTTTTCTGCTCAGTTAGAACAGCATAACATAAAAAACAGATGAGTCTCGCGCAAGGCGAAAAGTGAAATACATATACATAAATGCAGTGTTGAGCTGCAAAATAAAACAAAACAAAACAAAAGAAAACAATTTTTTCTTTTCGTTTGGCATGCATTGTTTTAAGGGCTGAAGCCACACTATGATCGTTTGTAAGGCGTTCAAAAGTTTTTGTTGCTGATTTCAATGGGAACTGTCAAACAGTGAGAGGGAGGCATTGTAGAAAAATTTGAATTTGTTTATTTTTGCTCGTAAGGCTATCGATTGACCAACATTAGTGTGTTTAAGATTTTTTATATAAAGTTTTTGCTTGATAATAAAAAAACGTTGCAAATTGTGAATTGTAAATTTTAAATTGAAAATTGGAAACTTTAAATTGTAAATTGCGAATTGGAAATGGTACATTGTTAATATTAAATTGTATATTTTAAATTGTAAATTGTGAATTATGAATTGTAAAATGTGAATTGCGAATGGTACATTGTTAATTTTAAATTGTATATTGTTAATTGTAAATTGTAAATTGTAAATTGTAAATTGTAAATTGTAAATTGTAAATTGTAAATTGTAAATTGTAAATTGTAAATTGTAAATTGTAAATTGTAAATTGTAAATTGTAAATTGTAAATTGTAAATTGTAAATTGTAAATTGTAAATTGTAAATTGTAAATTGTAAATTGTAAATTGTAAATTGTAAATTGTAAATTGTAAATTGTAAATTGTAAATTGTAAATTGTAAATTGTAAATTGTAAATTGTAAATTGTAAATTGTAAATTGTAAATTGTAAATTGTAAATTGTAAATTGTAAATTGTAAATTGTAAATTGTAAATTGTAAATTGTAAATTGTAAATTGTAAATTTTAAATTGTAAATTGTAAATTGTAGATTGTAAATAGAAAATTGTAAATTGTGAATTGTAAATTGTAAATTGTAAATTGTAAATTGTTAATTGTAAATTTTAAATTGTAATCTGTAGATTGTAAATTGTAAATTGTAACTTGTAAATTGAAAATTGTAAATTGTTTATTGTGCATTGTAAATTGTAAATTGTAAATTGAAAATTGTTTATTGTGCATTGTAAATTGTAAATTGTAAATTGTAAATTGTAAATTGTAAATTGTAAATTGTAAATTGTAAATTGTAAATTGTAAATTGTAAATTGTAAATTGTAAATTGTAAATTGTAAATTGTAAATTGTAAATTGTAAATTGTAAATTGTAAATTGTAAATTGTAAATTGTAAATTGTAAATTGTAAATTGCAAATTGTAAATTGTAAATTGTAAATTGTAAATTGTAAATTGTAAATTGTAAATTGTAAATTGTAAATTGTAAATTGTAAATTGTAAATTGTAAATTGTAAATTGTAAATTGTAAATTGTAAATTGTAAATTGTAAATTGTAAATTGTAAATTGTAAATTGTAAATTGTAAATTGTAAATTGTAAATTGTAAATTGTAAATTGTAAATTGTAAATTGTAAATTGTAAATTGTAAATTGTAAATTGTAAATTGTAAATTGTAAATTGTAAATTGTAAATTGTAAATTGTAAATTGTAAATTGTAAATTGTAAATTGTAAATTGTAAATTGTAAATTGTAAATTGTAAATTGTAAATTGTAAATTGTAAATTGTAAATTGTAAATTGTAAATTGTAAATTGTAAATTGTAAATTGTAAATTGTAAATTGTAAATTGTAAATTGTAAATTGTAAATTGTAAATTGTAAATTGTAAATTGTAAATTGCAAATTGTAAAATGTTAATTTTAAATTGTAAAGTGTTGATTGTAAATTGTTAATTGCAAAGTGTAAACTGTAAATTGTAAACTGTTAACTGTAAAATGTAAAAATTGTGTATTGTAAATTCTTGATTGTATATTGCCAACTGTAAATTTCAAATTTTAAATTGTAAAAATTAAACATAAAATATCCATTTTTTTTTAAATTTTTTTTTGTGTGTTTGTTTTGTTATTTATTTTTTTTTTAAGATTTGACTTTACGAAATTAGTTCGAAATTAATTTTATTTTTATTATTTTTTGACCAACTCTTTTTCATTTAAAACTTTAATAACAGCGAACTAAAAAAATTCTTCAAAATCTATTTAAAAAAAAAAATTTCATATCAAAAAGTCGCCTTCGTTATACATTCGTAAAATCCGGAAAAAGCAATTCGATAACGATTCGCCAAAACTATAAAAAGCAATTCGATAACAAGTCGCCAAAAACTATAAAAAGCATTTCGTCAACGAGTCAAGAAAACTATAAAAAAGCAATTCGTAAACGAGAACTTATTGATATGAAAATCTTAAAAAATTATAAGTAGAAATTATTTATATAAAAAACATACACGAAATATAATAACAGAAGAAAAAAATTTTCACATCAATTTTTTCATATAAAAATTTATAAGAAAAATATAAGTTTTTTCACATAAAATTTTAATATTATTAGAATATTAAATATTTTGAAAGTAAATAAAAAATACTTTTCCTAAAAAGTTTTCATGTTAAAAAACAGGAAAAATAGTTTTATGTTTCAATCGGGCTAAAAACATCTTAAAGGGGATTTAACAAAATCATGATTTCAATCGATGCTTTCTTTAAGCATCATGGCAACCTCTAATGAAGTCGGAATGAAACTATTCGAAAATAATTAAAAACGCGATTCATAAACGATTTGCTAACGAATTACCTCTGGCCACAATGTTTACTGGGTTCTCTGGAATCTGGTTTTTTGTTTTGCTTCTTTCTTGCTTGAGGAGCAAATGCTGACAACAACAATTTAATTCCGTGGAGACGCAAGCATTGATATTTTAAAACTTTGACACAGTTAAATTATTTTGTTTCTCTGCCTCATTATTAGCAACCACAATTAAATTGCTTTTGCTCTCTGCTTTCTTTGTTTCTCAAAAGACGCTACACATACGTTTGTTTTAGTGTAGCTTACGCCACGCAATGATAATGTTTGCGCTCTTTGTTATGTTTTTAATATATTGTACTGTTTGTGCTTACGTTCAAGTACACAAACTTTATATCCACAGAATAATGAGTGAAGTCTACGCTACGCTACACAACTTTAATGTACTCTTCTTTAAATCCACGCTACAGTGACTTCACATACGCTACTTTAGCGTTTATTTTCTTTCACTGGTTTTATACATTACTTAGGATGAATTGCTAGGATTTGCGCTTTTTATTAAATTGTTGAATATTGAAATTGCTTTAAATTCTACCAAATTTATTTGTAAGTCGTCAATCTGTGTTCTGTATATAAAGTAACTAAGTAAATACGCCTTAATAGTCTATACTCTAAAAACAAACAGTAAACACATTCCAAACTAAAAAAATAAAACCACAGCCTAAGAATGCCTTTAACAAGAATTTCTGGCTAAAGTTATATATAAAATGAGAACAAACACTGCAGGACATCAAGTCACAGCCAGCCATGTTGTTAGAAAAACCACAAATTGAAAATGTGGGCATCCAGGACTCTCTGCTGACTGTGAGTGGGACGAGACAGGCAAACATTTGACATGGTTTTGTTTGTTGTGGTCCCTAAATAGCTGGTGGGGACATTTTTATTTTGTATTTGTTTTTTTTTTTTTTTGTTTTTTTGCGTCGTTTGGCGGTGAATCCTTAAAAACATTTATTACAAAAATATGTTAATTTTGTGTGTGACTTGCTTTTTGTGGAAATTTGCAAGTAAACCCCAGTAGAACACGCCATGAATAATATAAGTGGGCTCATAAAGCTTGCAGTCTTTTATTTTTATCTTTTTGTAAACTTATTTTATTATTTTATACACATAGTTTTCTTTTTTTTTTTTTTTTTTTGGCAATCAAGCGAAATCTTGCAGATTCTCCATAAAACTAGCTTACTCCTTCGCTCTTTATTGCATGTGTAAACTTTTGTTTGTATTCTAGACAACGTTATATATAACACTACACAACGCTAGCTATGTGTTGCCTCTTATCGCTGTCTTACACTCAACATGTTTTGAGTGTTAATTGTTTCTCAGGCAAATATTAAGTAGATCCTTTGCAGGCTACATTCGTTCGTCTGACTTGCATTATCTTGTGCAGCCATGCGGCATGGAAAACCGCATTTCACTACGTCGTCGATGCTTTCGGCGTATATTTAAGAGCTTTCAAGCTTATGTTAACTTCTTGTGTGTTGGTGTTTAAGAGTGAGTGATTGAGTGTGTGTGTTTAGCCTAAATACAATTTTGTCCTTAAAACTTTGCGGAGTTTTAAGTTTTGCTGTAGAGATATATAAGCTAGCTGATATACCTGTTACAACTCGGGATCATAAAAATTAAAATTAAAAATGGAAAAAAATTAAAAATTAAAAAAAAAATTATTTTAAATAAAATAAAAAAAAACAAGTTACTTATCATTCTAATTAAAAAAAAATTTTCAGATATCTGCAGAAGATTATCTGTTATAAATTATAAAAAAATACAAAATTATAAGTTTTCAAATTTCAAAACATAACATGCAATAACAATAGAGTTCAGCTACTACAGCTATATCGCACTTCCTCAGCATTAACCCATCTAAAGCTACTACCCAGTAATCATTGAAAATATCAATGTTATGGTTACCCGTGACCACAAACAAGTTAATGTGAGAAAAATTTACCCACCAATGAATGGGTTGGGCTCAGGGACAACACAAGACGTAACAACTAACCATGCGTATACATAGATCTATTTACACAACTAATTTTAATCTACTTTTGAGTTGACCTTTTGACAAATTAACATCAAAAACGCTACAATTGTTAACAAAGGAACTCATGCGACTTAAAGGAGCAGTAGCCATATAATTTGTTCTACTAAATGGCAAATAAATTAAGTTGTTAGCGTTTCTACTGCTTCTACGGTTAGTGTTAAAATTTATGTGAGAAAGAAGTTCTGGAGAATCGAATACACCTGTTATATCTGCCGATTTCCTTCGATCACCTAAAGACTGCATTTTTAATAGTTTTAAACGATCCTCATAAGGAGGAAGGTCTAATATGTCAGTTCCACTTAAGCCCCTTAGAGCAAACTGAACAAAACGTTTTTGGATTCTTTCTATTCGATCAACATGCACATTGTAACTTGGGGACCAAACTTGACTTGCATACTCTAAGTGAGGACGCACGATTGCATAATACAACGTTGTAGTTGTAATCATGCTATTAAATTCTTTGGCCCAGCGTTTTACAAAACCAAGCATTAAAGATGCTTTTTTACAAATATTATCAATATGAATGTTAAACGACAGCTTATAATCCATGCATATACCTAGGTCTTTGACGGTGTCTACACGACTCAAGGCAGTATCTTTAATCTTATAATCAAATATAAAATTATTCCTTTTTCGCGAAAAGGTCATAGTTTGGCATTTATCTGAATTTAAAAACATATTATTTTTAGAACACCAAACTTCAAAGGATTTTAGATCAGACTGGAGTAGATCTGAATTATCTCTAGTGTTGTCACATTGTTGTCAAACATTGTGTCAAAGTTATTATATATTCAGCTAATAATGGAACTAATACTGGTTCCAAAAGTGGTTCTAACCCGACCAGTATATCCACTTTTTTATTGCGCTTCAAGGGCTTTATTACATTATAAAATAAGACCCCAAAACTTTGCCCTCAAAATAAAAGCTGTTCTTTTTGCTGTTATATGATTTTTTGTATGATTTCTTACAATTTTTGTGGCCTTATTTCAATTTTCTTTTGAGGTGTTATTTCATTCACTTGGGACGTTGTGAAAAGGTTATTTCACGAGTTATGCTTCACAAAAAAGTGCGCTTTGCAATTTGCGCAATACTGTAAACTTTACAAAATTTTCTATTTTAGATTTTTAAAAAATTTTAACTCTTAAAAAAACCGTTCAAAAAAACCTTTGAGTTTTCCCTTATATCAGTTTTTTCAACTTTTTTTTTCTTTACTTTAACTTCTAAAAGCCAAACTTTTTTTTCAAAATTTTATTGAGATTTACATATCGTGTATATAAATAAATTTGAAATGTTTTTACTAAAAAAAAACTACTCATTGGAAGTAAAATTTATGTACAAATATATTCTTAATTGCAAAATGAATAAATATTCTGTTGAAGCTTCTTCGGCATTCATCATATTTGCTGCAAATAATTTCAATTTAAATGCCTGTCCATCAATCATCATCTACATTGTCGTCGTTGGCGATGTCAGCGTTGTACAAGAATACAATAAATTCTTGACACGAACAACAAAAACAACAACACCGACGACAACGCAATAAGCTGTTGCACAATTGCAGCAACTAATGCAGCATCAGCAGTAGCAACTAATCAACGGCAATACAATTGAGCATCATTGTATTTGAGCTCAAAAATTGCAACTGCGTTGTTGTTGCTGCTGTTACTGCTCACAACTTAACATGAGCAGAATTCAAAGCATTCAACTAACTACTTCAAGCACACAATCTTTAGCCTAAATCATGAAATAAATTTCGATTAAGTGCAAAGAACTGCAATTCATTGCAAGCATGTAAATAAAGAGGCAGCAATAAAATTGCACACACACACACACACACACACGCACACTGATTTTGCAGCAATACTGCCTGAAAACTGTGCGCTTGCGCGCTCACAAGCTGACCAATTAATGCTTGCATAAAATTGACTGCCGTTTTTATTGCTGCTGCTACTATTCTGACGTTTTCAATTTCAAGCAACAACAATTTGTAAAGAATTGTTACTTATGCGCGTAACCGTCGCTGTTGCTTGCAAATCGCTTTTAAGTGCTTCAATTCATTTCTATTACGTAGCGCATAAATTTTCACATATAATAAATTTAGAACATCATTTTAAAAAATGCAATAACTACAAATACGTACAACAGCAGTAGCAGGCGCAGAAACAATTTAACAGAAGCATAAGCAACATAAATACACAGAACAAACAACAACATGAACAATTCTTGTCCATAAATATGCAATTAGCAATGCAAACATTTCATTATTTTGTAGAAACTTTGAGTTTTTCTTCAGTGAATTGATTTTGTTTTCTCAAACTTTGGCACGAAATATTGTAATTTAAAATTTTTAATTTTGATTTTGAATTTGTAAGCACTGCTATCTTGTTTTTTTTATGTTTTAATTTAATTTATTTCTCAATTCTTTATTTTAAGTTCTTTTTTTTACAAGTTTCAGCTGGCAATTTACAATAAACAATTTGCAATATACAATTTACACTGAACAATTTACAACTAAAATTTTGCAATTAACAGTTTACAATTCACAATTTCCAATGTACAATCAATAATTTACAATTTGCAATTTTCAACTTACAATTTGCAATCTATCATTTGCAATTCTCAATCTATAATTTACAATCTACAATATACAATTACAATTTAAAATTTACAGTTAAAATTTACAATTTTCAATTTATATTTACAATCTATAATTTACAATCTGCAATATACATTTACAATTTAAAATTTACAATTTAGAACTAACAACTTACAATTTATAATTTATACATAAAACTTTACAATTTATAATTCCCAATTTACAATTTACAATTTACAATTTACAATATACAATTTACAATTTACAATTTACAATTTACAATTTACAATTTACAATTTACAATTTACAATTTACAATTTACAATTTACAATTTACAATTTACAATTTACAATTTACAATTTACAATTTACAATTTACAATTTACAATTTACAATTTACAATTTACAATTTACAATTTACAATTTACAATTTACAATTTACAATTTACAATTTACAATTTACAATTTACAATTTACAATTTACAATTTACAATTTACAATTTACAATTTACAATTTACAATTTACAATTTACAATTTACAATTTACAATTTACAATTTACAATTTACAATTTACAATTTACAATTTACAATTTACAATTTACAATTTACAATTTACAATTTACAATTTACAATTTACAATTTACAATTTACAATTTACAATTTACAATTTACAATTTACAATTTACAATTTACAATTTACAATTTACAATTTACAATTTACAATTTACAATTTACAATTTACAATTTACAATTTACAATTTACAATTTACAATTTACAATTTACAATTTACAATTTACAATTTACAATTTACAATTTACAATTTACAATTTACAATTTACAATTTACAATTTACAATTTACAATTTACAATTTACAATTTACAATTTACAATTTACAATTTACAATTTATAATTTACAATTTACAATTTACAATTTAAAATTTACAATTTACAATTTACAATTTACAATTTACAATTTACAATTTACAATTAAGAGATTAAAAAATGCCACTTAAAGCTTTTTGAGAACATGAGCCGTTCGAGCCTTTAACATAAAACTTTTACATGTACTTTTTAGTTTGAATGCTTGTTTTATTTTAAAATTTTTATGTTTAATATGTTCTTTATTTTCATATTTTAATTTTCAATTTGAAAGTTTTTATTTTGAATTTTTAATTTGTAATTCCGTAATTGTAAATTTTAATTTTTTGTTAATTTTTTTAAATTTTTAATTCTTAGTTTTTAATTTTTAATTGTTTATTTTTATTTTATTAATTTTTAAATCTTAGTTTATAAATTTTAATTTTTAGTTTTTAATTGTAATTTTTTAATTTGTAATATTTAGTTTCCTATTTTGTAATTTATAATTTTTGCTTTATAATTTTTAATTTTTATTTTTAATTTTTTATTTTGAATTCTTTATTTTTAATTTGTAATTTTTAATTGATCATTTTTAATTTTTAATTATTAATTTTAATTTTTAATTGGTTAAAAATAATAATCAATGCTTAATTTTTAGTTTTTAAATTTACTTTTTAATTTTTTATTTTAAATTTTGCGTTGCTAATTTTTTATTAATACTTTTGAATTTTTATTTATTTGAATTTTTTTTATCACTTTTAAACAAAATCGAAATTGATTCGTTTTCTGACATAAAAATTGTTAAAAATTTTATTTTGTTTGCCTGAGAAATTGAATTTTGAATTGAAAGTTTTCAATTTTTTAATTTCTTACTTTTTTATTGCAGTTTTAATTTTTATTTATAATTTTTAACTTCGTATGCTTAGTTTTTTAAATTTTAAAACATTATTTGAAGCTATTGAAGTTTTGCAAAACGAACTAAAATAACCGTTGTTACTCGGAAGTTTATATAAATGGTTTTTGCGCCTCGTTTTAATGGTTTTTAAAGTAATGAAAAAAGATGCTTAAAACTTTCAATATCTGATAGGTTTTCTTATTTTGACGACACGGTTCAATTTTCGTTGATTATTTAATTAAAATAATTTTGACTTCATTTTAAAATCGTTCGTTTAAAAGTTGATGAGAATACAGGAATGATTTTGTTTTCTATTGCTTTTTAATTTTCTTTATTCTGCCTGTTTTCCATATCAATTCATTTATTATCACATTCTTTGGATTTAGTTTTACATTTTTTACATAACTAGTGCTAAATACATGTTTTACTTAATTTAGAGCACCTAACAGTATACAGCATTAAGCATCACTCTGCGACGCATCATTCAATTAACTAAAATGTTTTGAAATCCAACAGAGAGTGCCTCCAAATACCTGCTTTAAAATAACGTTACACAACTGCGTGTTTTTGTCACGTGACACATTCAAATAAATCTTGTAATTCAAGAAACATTAGCTTGACGTCAAAACGCCAGCAACAGGCTTGTGTAAATGAAGCGCTTAAAGCGCCTACAACAAACATAAAAATATCTTGTTTTCTAATGTTCAGTGCAACAGGTAGACTGACGATTTAAATAAAAAAATACAGATACATTCAGACACACATACAAACACTTAAAGTTGAGCTTAAAGTGAATTGATTGCACATGCTGCGTAAATAACTCTAGAGAATGTCTGTCATGCAAGTGCACCGATAGCAACAGCAACAGCAACAACAACAATCAGTCCACAACAAAACACTAATAAATGATTGTCTCGTACGTTGTTTACTTGTAGTTGTTGTTGCTGCTGTCAAACAACTCTTACAACTTCTAGCTGCAACTTGTTAACTGATCACATTTGCAGGTAACATTTTCTATGCTTATCATTACACTGTTGAGTAGAAACCGGAAATGCGCTGTCTTTGTGCCATTTGAACGCACTCTTCGGTGCATTTACTGTCAATCATGGCGTGCGCAATGAAAGTAAAACTCAAAACAGCTTCTATTTAAAATGTATTTGAAGTGTTTTCTTTTATGCAAATTGTTGTTGCAAAAAAAAAAAAAAAAATACCATAAAAAAATTAAAAACTCAAATTATTATGCCATAAAAGTAGACGGTCGTTATTTCTCTTTTTTATCTTAATAAATAAATCATTTAACTTTTTCGTCTCGCAGTTCAATCTTGTTTAACACAAAAGTTTCATTATATAACATATGACATATGCCATGACATTTAATACCTTGTGCTTTTTTGTATCTTGAGACTTTTTGCCCGCTATCCTGTTGCATGCTACTTTTGAATCTCGTGACTTTTTGTAACTTGTGACTGTAACTTGTGGCTGTTTGTAGCTTGTGACATTGTTCCTAGCGACTTTTAGTAACCTACACCTTTTCGAATCTTGAAATTTTTTATCCTGCAATTTTCTTACCTTCTGATATTTTGTGCCTTGAGAATTTATTATTTCAAGTTATTTTAACTTGCAAGTTATTTTGACTTGCGACTTTTTATGCCCTGCGACTCTTTGTACCTTTTAACTTTTACTACCTTGCGAATTTGTTTATCTTTCGACTTTCATACCATACAACTTTATGTACCTTGCGAATTTTTTACAGTGTAAATTTTGACCCGGCAACTTTTTTTCTTTGCGCCTTTTTGCATCTTGCGGACTATTCGACTTTTTGTGCCCTGAGGCTCTTTCTATCTTGTGATTTTATCTACCTTGCAAATTTTTTTACACTTTGACTTTTTTGTCTAACATTACATACCTACCTTGCGAAAAGTTACCCTGCAATTTTTTCCTTGGGGCTTTTTGTATCTTACGGATTTTTTGTCGTGCTACAACATTAGAAACCATACAAATTTTTTAAATTGCAACATATCTCTTGCGATTTTTTTTTATGTTGCGATATTTTTCTTGAGACTTTTTTTACCTTGTGGTACTTTTTTGTAACTTTTCTTTCTGGCGACATTTCTTTTGCGGCTTTTTTACCTTGCGACATTTACTTTGCGAATTTATTTTCCTTAAGATTGTTTTTGCGACTTTTCTGTTGCGGCTCTTTTTACCTTACAATATGTCTGCGACTTTTGTGCCTTGCGACTTTTCGTATCTTGAGAACTTTTGTGACTTGAGAATTTTCTTACCTTAAGATTATTTGTACCTAGCGAATTTTCGTACCTTGCCACTTTTTGTGTCTGGCGACTTTTTTGTACCTAAAAACTTTTTGTACCTAGCCCCTTTGTGTACATTGCAAATTTTTGTACCTTGCGACTTTTAGTAGCTTTAGAATTTTTTTACCTTGCAACTTTTTGTCCTTGTGACTTTTTGTACTAGGATCCTTTTTCTTGCGACTTTTTTGTACCTTACGAAGTTTTGTACCATGCAACATTTGTTTGCGCCTTTCTGTTACATTGCGTCTTTTTGCACCTTGCGACTTTTTATCTTGAATTTTAACCCTATACCCTAACCCTATTGTAAAATTTACCTATAAGTCACTTTGTGATTTGAAGATGAATTGTCTACAGCTAACTTTACATTTTAAATGACTTAATGTAAAATGTTCATCATCTGAAGAAATGTTCCTGGCATACTTTAAAAGACTTGTCACATGAAGCATTTAAAAATCAACTATTTTTCTCCATAGATGTTAGCTGTAGACAATTCTTGCCCAAAGTGATTTATAATAAAATTTACAAGGACAATTTCCATAGAATATTTGAACACTTTCCAACAACTTTTAAGGCTACTTTTTAAACTTTTTTTGAACAGGGCTTTAAACGACAAACGAAATAGGTCCTAGCGCCCTAAATATAGTTGAAATATTCTGCAAGATTATTTCTTATAAAATTTTACTATAGATCTGTGAACACAATGAAGGAAAACTATGTCATAGAATATAAAAAATGAAAAATTAACAATAAAAAAAAAAAAAAAATGAAAATTTTAAATTGAATAAAATTTTACTTAAAAAAATTAAAATTAAAACTGAATGATTATAAATTGAAAACTAAAAACTTAAAATATAGGTTAACAAGTTCAAAATTTAAATGCTTGCATTTATAGAAAAGCTGTTAAACCTTAACGAAATTCGCACAGATTTCCTTGCAATTTCCGTTCGACTTCTTTTGAATAAATTCATCACCTGAATACTTCAGCTTATCGTTGCACTCAACATCAATCAGCAGGAAATATCCTTGCTGACCTGTCATGAATATTCAATGAACCATCGTAAAAAATAAACTCTCTTAGAGCTCTTAAATCAGCTACCACAATCATGTTGCTGCAAAGTACCAAATCGTGATTTATAGAAATTGTTGCTGCTAATGTTGTAATGCTAAAGAGCACGTTGCAATGTGTTTGAAAATGTGGGGGGTGCAAATTAGTGGTGGTCAAATATTTGAAATCTAAGTCCTCAGCTAGGCAAGGGCGTTAAAAAAAAAGGAGAAAAACTTCTGTCAATGGACTGACTTGGATAAAATTACAAAGTCAGAAAACTTGGGCGACGAACTTGCTACTGTGTTAGTTGAACCATGACGACGATGATGATGATGATGCTGATGCTGGTTCAGCTTGACTTTGTTAAATGTTGCCTGCTTCCTTTCAATTGGTCAGATACAGTTCAACTTTTGCACTTTAATTAGCTAATTTACTTTGGCTAATTTAAGTGCGCTGCAGTCGGCAGACAAACATCAATTTTAACTTATTCCTTTGAACATATTTTATACCAGCCTAGAAGTAGGCACACTTTTTTCTATTTGTCCATCAAAATATTTGAACTCAATAAAATGTTTTGCTCATTAAAACCATCTCTAATTTTTCTCTTATATTTTCTTTTTTCCTTTCTTTGCAGCTAAAAAACAAAATGGTGCTGCCCTGCGTACAAATAGTCTGGGTTCTGGCACCCGCACGCCGCCACTTGAACGCAAGAGTAAACTAAGTGCATTAGGACGTTTTTTCAAACCCTGGAAGTGGCGACGGAAAAAGAAAAGTGAAAAATTTGAAGCAGCATCAAAATGTAAGTACTAAAAAAAAAAAAAAAAAAAAAAAACTGAAATAATTTGCAACAAAATCAGAATCAACACAACTACAATTCGACCAAAAAACTAGCAACTTCATTGCCTTTAATTTCGAAAAAAAGAACAATAAATACTAAATTCACATTTCTCTCTCTCTCGCTTCTGCTATTTGCATTTTGTTCACGTACCTCATATATTATTTCGTTTTTTTTTCTGTTCTTTTTGTATTTTGTTTTAACTGTATGCAGCACTTGAGCGCAAAATATCAGTTCGTGCCAATAGAGAGGAACTCGTCCAGAAAGGTATTTTATTGCCAGAAAGTCCGCTGGGGAATATACCGGAAGGTAAGTCATTAAAAATAGTATTCTAAATAGCAAAAAGTTTGCGAAAATATGTAATAGTCTGGCATTATTTCAACAGCTTTCTTAACGTATGCTTTTAATTTTGATTTTTTCAGTAAGACTTTAGAGTTTTTATGCTCACGTTTTAAGATTATTGATATTCGATTTCTATTTTCCTATTTTGCATTTCAATTTTGATTTTTGATTTTGAAATGTTATGATTTTTCAACACTGATTTCTTAAATAAAGCGCTCAATGCAATGTTTTCTTGATAACTGACTAATTTTGTAAACTGTTCTGTAGCTCAGTGCGTAGAGCGTTTATTTAATGATTGTGAGTTGTTCAAACCTCAAAACTGTTAAGTATTTTTTTTAGTTTTCTATCATTTTTATTGTTGATATTTACCAATAATTGCATCATTTTTATTTAATATATTTGTTAATTATTTAATATATTCATTAAAAACATATCCAAAGAAATTAATCAAGAGCATTTCAGATGCTGACAGTGTTTTCATTGAAAACATTTTATTTTTCTTATTTAATGCGTAATATGAATATGAATATGAATATGAATATGAATATGAATATGAATATGAATATGAATATGAATATGAATATGAATATGATTATGAATATGAATATGAATATGAATATGAATATGAATATGAATATGAATATGAATATGAATATGAATATGAATATGAATATGAATATGAATATGAATATGAATATGAATATGAATATGAATATGAATATGAATATGAATATGAATATGAATATGAATATGAATATGAATATGAATATGAATATGAATATGAATATGAATATGAATATGAATATGAATATGAATATGAATATGAATATGAATATGAATATGAATATGAATATGAATATGAATATGAATATGAATATGAATATGAATATGAATATGAATATGAATATGAATATGAATATGAATATGAATATGAATATGAATATGAATATGAATATGAATATGAATATGAATATGAATATGAATATGAATATGAATATGAATATGAATATGAATATGAATATGAATATGAATATGAATATGAATATGAATATGAATATGAATATGAATATGAATATGAATATGAATATGAATATGAATATGAATATGAATATGAATATGAATATAAATATGAATATGAATATGAATATGAAATGAATATGAATGTGAATATGAATATGAATATGAATATGAATATGAATATGAATTTGAATATGAATATGAATATGAATATGAATATGAATATGAATATGAATTTGAATATGAATATGAATATGAATATGAATATGAATATGAATATGAATATGAATATGATAATGAATATGAACATGAACATGAACATGAATATGAATATGAATATGAATATGAATATGAATATGAATATGAATATGAATGTGAATACGAATATGAATATGAATATGAATGTGAATACGAATATGAATATGAATATGAATATGAATATGAATATGAATATGAATATGAATATGAATATGAATATGAATATGAATATGAATATGAATATGAATATGAATATGAATATGAATATGAATATGAATATGAATATGAATATGAATATGAATATGAATATGAATATGAATATGAATATGAATATGAATATGAATATGAATATGAATATGAATATGAATATGAATATGAATATGAATATGAATATGAATATGAATATGAATATGAATATGAATATGAATATGAATATGAATATGAATATGAATATGAATATGAATATGAATATGAATATGAATATGAATATGAATATGAATATGAATATGTATATGAATATGAATATGAATATGAATATAAATATGAGTATGAATATGAATATGAATATGAATATGAATATGAATATGAATATGAATATGAATATGAATATGAATATAAATATGAATATGAATATGAATATAAATATGAATATGAATATGAATATGAAATGAATATGAATGTGAATATGAATATGAATATGAATATGAATATGAATATGAAAATGAATATGAACATAAACATGAATATGAATATGAATATGAATATGAATATGAATATGAATATGAATATGAATATGAATATGAATATGAATATGAATATGAATATGAATATGAATATGAATATGAATATAAAAACAAATATCAATTTGAGTGTTGAGTTTTGAAGGTCATTTATTTAGCTTTTCTTGGTTAATTACACACTCTTATTGTATCTTTTATTTACCAACTTTATCGTATCGTAGAGACGCCAGTCGTCAATGAAAAAAAAACATTGATACTCTCTAATGTTACTTGCACCACAGACGCCAAACAGTTAAACAAACAAATTTCCAGTTCAATGCCATCTACATTGTATGCATAGTTATGTGCTCGTAAACACACACACATACGCTCACATTTGCACGAATTGTATCTTGAATTAGCATTGAAATAGTCGTCAGCAATTGTCGTCATCCCACATTAAGTAACAGTCGACAAAGTTGAGAGCACTCGTAACCCTGCAGAGAAATGTATCATATTTGAAATAGTTCTAATCTAGTTACAAAAAGGGCCTGTACTGGTCCTTCTACTTTTCTTTTTCAATGATCGAACGGACAGTTTTTACTGGTTGATGCCATAGAAAAAGACAATTGTCCCCATAAGCAGTCTTTGTTCCCTATATCTGAACTTGTTCCATTATAAAAAAAGACAAAAAAAAAAAAAAACGAAATGGCCATCTCAGCCCTTAAAAGGACTTTGAGACCTTCTTATGAACAATTGTGTTGTGCGTGTTGTGAAATGTTTGAACACAAATTATTGACAACTGTACCTTCAAGTTTTATGCCGACTCTGAACGGCTTATGTTTTCCAGAAGCTTTTCATGGCAGTTTTTACTCTCTGAGGTTTGGCATTGTATGCAAAAAAGTCACCGCTGAACAGAAAAATCAATTCAATTGAAAAAACTTTCTGTGTCAAGTGAGATTTGAACCTGGGTTCTCTAACGTGTGAGCCACACACTCTGCCCACTACGCCAAGGCCACCACTTGTTTAATTATAAATAGTTCGAAAATGGTGCTTTGTAAACGTAGTTCTTACAAGAAGGTTGAGTTTTCAGTACAAAGTTGAGTTTTGCCATTGAACTCAAAATAAACTCTTAAGTTTCCAGTACAATTATGCAGAATGAATAATCTGTGTGAACAGCTTCGAATGAAATAAAACTTAACTCTCTTTGTAGACATAGCATTAATTGAATCATGTATTCAAATTTTAAATTCAATCCCAATATCCTAGTTTAATATTCCCATTTTATTCCAACCCAATCTCAAATTCCTATTCTTGCTTTTCAACTATGATACAATAATATTACTTACAATTACAGAAACACTCAAAACGATACCTTCAATTTTGTTATTGCTACCATTATAGGAGATGTCACACCTTTCACTTACTCGTTATTTTAAATGAAAAGTTCTCAAATTTATTAAAAACTTTGTTGACATATCTATTTGCACTATAAATTAACTAGTTGGTTTTTCCAATTGACTCCAAAATAACTGCTGGGTGGACTTAGCACACTGATTATCATAAAAAGAGAGAAAAAAGAAGATGTAGTAGTTTATAGAAAGATGGAAACGGAAGCACGTTAAATGTTGTTTTAGAAAGCTTTGTGGAAAGGTTTCTTTAAAAATCGGTTTTGTTTGAATAAAACGAAAAAGGAGAAATTTATATTATATGCAAGTTATTTTTTGAGGGAAAATTTCTTTTTTCAAAAGAAAAAGTTATTAAGTATGCAATAGATTTGGCTTTGGAATATAATGAGTTCCAGTAACACAAAACAAAACATAAAAGTTACACATTTTTTTTTATAATAGAAAATTTGCTTGGGTTCGTTCAGGTAGCTGCTTTTCATAAAATAAATGAATATTTAAAATGACTATTTTAAACCCCAAAATTCTTCCTCCACCCCAAAACAGACTTAATTTTAGACGCATTTTCTTCTTGTAAGGTTTCCTTTGAATAAGATTGAAATGCTCATATTACGTTTCTAGTGTCCTAAAACTTCCTTGAAATAAAAGTTAAACAATTTTATTTTCAAATTGTTGAAATAGAAAACTTAAAAATTGTGGTTTTAAAATTAATGAAACTTGTTACTGAAAGACTTCAGTTCAATTTTATATTTAATTTGCATTTACCAAAAGGTGGTCAGTCTCATGAATAATTTTATTAGTATCATTTCTCACTTCATAAAATATGCTCTTCTAATCGTGCATAAATTAAACACAGTGGTTAGTGCATAAAATAAATTTTAAGTAAGTAATATTCTATTCATTAAGAGCTTTATTTGCATAACAAAAGAATATAAAAAAAAAAAAAATTCTCAAATTATGCCCAAAACGTTAAAGAGAAAAATGTCTAAAGTATAAAGAGTTTTTAGTAAAATTATAAAAAAAAAATAATCCAGCTTTGATGTTGTTTTGTATTAAATAATACCTAAAGTGACATATGAAGTGGCTTTCGAAAATAAAATTTTTCCAAATATTAAAAAAAAGAGTCAAATGATTGAATATGATATGCAAAGTGTAAGAATAATAAGAGTCTTTAAGTTGCGAATAAGAATTGTTTCAAAAGCTTTTAATATTATAATAATAATTAATAATTATTATTAAACACTCAGAAAAAAATCAATTTAAAATCAAATTTCACCAGTTTTTTGTTTTGAAAATTTTAAGTTTCCTTAGTTTATATTTAAACCAAAAATTATTTACCTTTGTTTTAAGAAACTAAGAATTTTAATTTAAAATTAAATTTTCTTTAAAAAATATATTTTTCAAGTAAAAAAATATAAAAAAAATATATTTTTCAAGTAAAATAGAAATAGCTAGTTTGACTTATTGATTCTTTGCTTGCTTATCCACAGCACTTCTACAACATAGAACGTCAGACCTTCGACATTGTCGGGCTTGGGTTGAAACCTCGCGGTGACAGAATTTTTTTTTATGTTTTTTTGGCTTGTTTTTTTTGAATTGTAAATTGTAATTTTCTTTAAAATTTAGTAAATTTTCTTTAATTTTAAAATGTTTTTGTCTGAGTGAAGTGAATAGCTTAAATTTGCTTTATTTTCAAAATCTTTTAAGTAAAACTTGAAATTTGCAGTAAAAAAGAATTTTATTTCCCATAAATGTCTTCATCAAAAAGCTAAAAGCTTTATTTTAATATATGATGTTAATAGTCTATGAGATTAAATACCATACATGTATCTCCAAATCTAAAGTTTGATCATATCTAATATAACATCACTTAAAAAGGCACCTATAAGGCACATATAATTTTGTGCACCCCTGGTGTAGTGCTGGTTTTAAAATACACTCTTCACAAGTCATAAATATTTGACTTTTTCGTTCTGCACTCTAAAGCAGGAGTACGCAAAAGGCCGCCCATGGACGGATAGCTTTCACATGCATGCGACAGCTTTCAGTTAAAAAAGCTTTTTAGTCGAGTTGAGAACTTATCACACTGAATAAAATAATATGATTAGTCGCTGTGCGAACTTCATGCTGTGAGGTTGCGGCCGCTCTATTCTGCGTTACCTAAGGTTGCGAATATAGTGAACGCTTATTGCTGAGTCGAGCTAAAGAACACATTGGAGCAATAAAGAAACCAAGTCATGCATCTCTTCTGCTCCAATGTGTTTTTCGCAACATTATAACATAGAACACGACAAGCTATCATTCTCGCGTTATGCTGTGATCGTATAAATGAACAAACTCGTGCTTTCTGTTCAGTGCAAACTCTTAAAACAAAAGCTTTGCAATACAATCACAAAAATGTGAATATACAATTTTGTGCACCCCTACTCTAAAGCCTCTGCCTCATATCAAAAGGAACTTGCCTTACCTGAATATTTTAGAATATTCCGATGACATGAACGATTTCTTGAAAAAATATAAGCTTTCCCTAGCATATAGTGAAAACCGAGTTCATTAATGTAGGTAGTAGATACAGTAGAGGGTTTCTGCTCCGGTAGCGAGGAGCAAGAAGTCTGCGCCTCTAATGGTTAGTATTGAAAAGATTCATTTGGTTTGTGTATTGGGATATGGTGGGTATTTGGTTGGAGTACTGGGTAAAAAAAGCCTTTATTACAGCGCCCTGTAGTGGTTACAAGTATACGTTTGTATCCATGAGTAAACTATAACATGAGTAAACTTAGTGTGTGTCCTTACTAAACCTCTATCTTGACTTTTATTTCGAGTAAACGAAATACGCACCTCTCAAATATTCGCAATGACTCAAACTCTACTTGAAAACTTTGGGTTTTGATGATATGACTTACGTTGCCAAAATCTACATTTATATTGGCTACATCATTTTAGGTGCGGTGAATGCTGAAGGGTTTCAAAAAATTTTTTGTTTGGCTTAAAAAAAGTTTATCATGGTGGTTGTATTTATTTGGTTGGTGTATTAGGTGGATCTAGTGGTGTGAAGCATAAGTTAGTTTTTTAGACAAAAACCATTTGAAAAATTGGTATATATATATATTAGGTTGGGTCGATTTTATGAAAAATGAAGTTTTACTTCATTTGTTTAATTAAGTACAAAAAGAGTTCTTTAATTTTTTTTAAATAAAATGCACCCCCTCTCCCCATTTTGGCTTCTTTGCTATTTTTCAGAATTTTATACTGGAGTCACTTTTAATTTTACCTTTTTTTTACAATCTTATTCAAAAAATTAATTCCTTGGCCCAAAAAAATCTTACCATACAAATTTTTAACGAAATCAATCTGTTCTATACGAAGTTACAGCACATTCAAAATAAAAAAGTTGCGCTTTGTATGGAAAACCCATAGATTGCTCCAGTAAAAACAGAATTTGGTATGTATGACATACATTGTATGTGTGTGCTATCAAAATTGAATTGTGTGAACAAAGTCGGCGTAATCCGCTCACCGACACGCCCACTTCCTATACAACTCATAATGGTTCAGCCCTATGAGCAAGAAAAATAAAATTCGGAATGTAAGTTTTTGGTATCAATATCAACCTTTTAGAAGCCGACAACAACAAAAACATCACAAAAAAATAAAATTCCTTCAACAAAAATGTGAGGGAAAATAATCCAATGAAGCTTGTTAATTTTTTAAATGGATAATTTTTAAAATGGAAAACAATATAAGTGATCCGATATATAATTATAAATTTTTCTTATTTCACTTAATTGAGGTGAATATGCAATTTAACGATCATGGAACTTAGCTTTGGTCCCACAAATTGTATGTAGTTTTAGCTAATGTTGTTGATTTTTTTATTTTAGACTAATCTATAGGCGCTATATTGCTCGCAACGGAGGCATCTGAAACTAACCAAGGCGAATAACGGTCGCCAATTTGTAATTTTTTTTTTAAATCACAAAAATTTTTAAATGAAATTCAAAGCGTTTTTAACCATAATCTTCAAACAAATCTTTCGTATATGTTTTTACACTCTGAAAATCAATGGTTTAATCAATTTTCCCCATCATCAAAGCCGCACACACACATATTTTTTTTTTTAACTATAATATTGCATAGTTTATTTTAAAAGAAGGCTGAGTTTTGTTATTTTTTTATGGCTTAAATTTGTCGCAAAAGCCACTAATCAAGCATTCAAAAAGCATCTCTTATGCCAGTGTAGTGTTTTTCCCCCCTCTACTGTCGGTCATAATATTGATTAACTTTAAGGCAAAACCAAAGTCAAAAATAGTATTGCAGCTAGAATATCAATGAATTCTTCTTCTTTTTTTGGACTTATATATGCCCTTCCACTTCTTATTCCTCGTCTGTTTATTTATTATAATACTAACCTGCCTCACTCCACAATTAAAATTGAGTGGTGCGTGTATACTGTGGGCGTGATTCACCACTTATATGCTAATTTATAAAAATTCATAAGAACTACAACAAAACGACGGGAAATTTTTAATTTTTTTTTTCTACTTAACTTTATTGTGTCGGTGGCACTTTTTTTTCTACTTAACTTTATTGTGTCTGTGGCACTTTGGTTAGTGTGTGTATGTGTGTGTTTGTGTTCATTTCTGCAAAATAATTTTTTCTTATTGAAAGTGAAATTTTTCTGCCTTTAACCACAAACTGACAGTCTTGTCAGCAGCATTTGACTTTTTGTGACCCTGTCCAGAAGAATATCGAAGCTGAAGCTAAAGTTAAAGTTGATGGTTATTCGCATATTTTTGGGTTCTTTGTTGTTGTTCAATTTTATTGATTACATGCTTTGTTTCTGTGAAGAAGACGCTGCAATATATATATTAAAATAATTGCATATTTTTGTTGTTGTTGTTGTTGCTGTTATTGTAGTTGTTACTGGCGTCTCTGACAATCAAAAAGACAGACAGCAAATTTTCCTGCATGTCAATCAATTTTTCAATCAAAAAACAATGTTTTTTTGCGATATTTTTCTTTTATATTAATTCTTCTGTTTCAAGGTTAAGTTTAAAGTTATTGTTTGAAAAATCTTACTTTAATACATATATCGGTGATTACATGCCAAATCAGATATTTTAACCCGATATTTTAAAATTTTCCACGTCGAAAAGTAATTAAAAAAAATATAAACATTTCAAATTTTTTTTTGCGCAAGATATACACTGTGAAATATTAAGAGGAAAAAAAAATCGGATTTGGACA
This sequence comes from Coremacera marginata, assembly GCA_914767935.1. Taxonomy (NCBI): domain Eukaryota; kingdom Metazoa; phylum Arthropoda; class Insecta; order Diptera; family Sciomyzidae; genus Coremacera; species Coremacera marginata. The sequence goes on along the minus strand of OU612047.1, from coordinate 35,692,375 downwards.
TGTAGTAAAAAAAAATTATATCTTCAAACCCGTTAGTTTTTAAAAAAAAAAGTTTATGGATTAAGGGTTTTGAAGATAAAAGATGAAGTGGGGTAATGTGTATCATGGGGTGATGTGTAACACGGCGATTTTTGGTACACAATGTTAACACATGAGTGATTGAACAACAGCGATATGTTTCTTCGAACAACATTTAGTTTTTCATAAGTTTTGGAAGTAGGCAGGCCTACATTTCATTAAAATTCTTAAAAAGCATGAATAATTTTTTTTTAAAAGTATTTTTTTTTTAATTTACAAAAATAGCGTTTCGGTTAAAACTTTCTTCAGATTTTTAAAGTGAATAGATATAATATGTGGTATTGTTATATCTTTATCTGTTATATCTTTATCTGTCTTATATTATGTTATATCTTTAAATATAACAAAAGATTTTAAATTTTTTTTACGCTGTGGTAAAATTCCATCAAAGAGAAACAATGTGACTTACACTGGGGTGATGTGTAACACTAACAGTGAGGTGATGTGTAACAGATCTTAGACATTATAATTGCCGTTAAAGAGGCACCAACATCAAACTTTGAAATGCTAACACATGAACTGCATTTAAAAATATCAGTCCAGTTCATACTAAACTGTGTGCTAACAACGCCACAAAAACGTTTACAGTTTCATTATTCATATCATAGATTTCATTAAGTTTTTATCATAATATGTAATTTTACTAAACATAAAAGTCATAATTAAACCAATGGTGGTTGGTATTTAAACCAACATTTTGTCAACAACACACCACCACACCGATTTGAAAAAGACCAAAAAAGCCATATTTGAATTTTTTGTCCTATTTCATCCATTTCTCAAAATATTCCACTGCCATGAAAACACTCACTTCGAATCGGTTTTTCTGAAAAGTATAGGACTTAAAACTAAGCAATTCAATTCAATTTCTTAACACTTTTATTGGAGCAAATAAAAACGTGTTACACCTCACCCCACTTTCAGCCTAGTTTTCTTTACTACATGTCTAAATGATAAAATTTGCATTTTTTTTTTTTTATTTTCCAGTCTCTTTGTATACGAGTTATAGAAAATATCCAAATATTTTTATTTTTGAAAGTCCTATCGACGTGCAAAGTATCAAATTGTAAGAAATATGTAAGTTTCAAAAACCGCCCGCTTTGACATGGAATCAACGATATTCAAAATTTTTAAAAAATGCGCCCTTTACTTAGATGCGTCTAATTTAGATTTTGTTTTTTAATACTAAATTAACTAAATACTAAATTTCAACTAAAAATTAAACCTTTATTAATATTAAATAAAAACACACAATTTAAAAAATATTTGGAAAACTTGACAAATAGTTCCAATTTCTATGTTCTGTGTTTTACAACTCTTATAATTTTTCAATCATTAACACTGTTTTTAATTAGAAAATTATCAGAGTTATAAAAACCAATAACATGAAAAACTTTTAAAAAAAGGTTCTAATTATTTTACAAATAAAAAAATTATTGTTTTTTATTACGCAATAAAATTTCATGAAAAATATTTGTACTAAAAAAAAAACATAATTAAGACATAAATAAATCAAAACATTTTAAGCAATACAATTTTTGCTATGTATTTGTAAATGTTACATAAAATATTACGATTTATATATACTACACATTTATAGTTTAATATTACTAATAATGTTATAAAATATATATTATATAAAAGATAGTTAATATTTTTTAAGAGCTTTTCAACCTTCTAATCAGCCCTATTTTACCCAGGTAACAATTTCACCTAAATAAGCTTTGAGTAAAGCTTTGTATGAAGAATTTATGTAGGAAGGAGAATTTAAATTTCCTTGAACAATTCTTGGAACAAGTTTTATAAAAGGTTTATGCAAGGAAAAAAGGTGTATGAAATTATTTCTTTTATACAAGAACTTAAATAAAGTTTTATGTAAGGTTTTTATTCAAGGCTTATTTAGGAACTCGGAGACTGAAAAAAAAAATTAATATTGTTTTTAGTAGTAAATAATCTCATTCTACGTTTAATCATTTCATTTTATTTAGAACAGAGAACTTGTATATTTTAAAATCTTTGTATAACTTTGTATTCTAACCATTGCCCAACCAGCGCGAATGGAACTCGGATCCTTTGTATCCACAGCCGCACGCTCTATCCACTCGTCTATTCAGGAGTTTTCTCACGCGTCGTTGAAACTTTATTACTATTTTCTTTGAATTCCTTTAAGTAAAATTTTATAAAGGTCTCGATTGCAATCATTTCATATAGGCACCTAATTTGGAAGCAATAAATTGGCTCGGTAGCCACGATTCAATCCCGGGCTCAGACAATTTTTTTTTTTTTTTGTAATTGGAATAGTTTTTTTTTATAGTAGTGAATTTTTTTTTATTTTATTTAATTCAGGAATTTCTAATGTTATTTTTTTCACAAATTGAAACCTTATTTATATAAAAGAAATTTAAGCTTGATTAAAAATTTTCTTGAATACTTCCTAAACTGTATCATTAAATAAAGCTTTATATAATGGCTTATTCAAGGCTTTTACAAGGCTCTTTCAAGAAAAAGCATGAATAATTACTTATTTAAAAGGTAAGGTTTCAAATATTTAAGTGAAATTGTTATCTGAGTAAGAAGTTATTGTTAACACAAATAAACATTTCTTTCCATTTTATGTTGGCTTATTTCCACTGTACTTGGTATACTCAAATTGCTTTTATTACTACCGAAAGCTTTTTGTTTACATAAAGCTTTGCAACCAAATTGTGCTTTCACTAACAGCAACGGCAACAACTAAAGCGCGTGCTTACTTGTTTAGCTAATCTTGCCACCAAAATAAAGCTATTTTGCCAAAGCTCTCTCTCATATAACATACCTTCTGTACACGCATTGTTATTTCTCTCTTTTTACACTCTCTCTTTCTATTTGTGTTTGTTTATTTTCTTTAGCTGATGATTCCTATTATAATACATCAACCACCAATGCCAACGGTTCCATACTCTCGGCCGTCCACAATAATTCCACAGCTACGGCGAATTCCATAGCAACCACCACCACTGGTAGTGGCGGCACAAGTGTTATAACACTGCAACAACAACAACAACAGCAGTCGGGTGGTGGCATCAATGTGCCAACTTCAATATCTGTACAACAGTTCCAAACAAATTCCATACTGAATGGTGTTGGCAACAGTGGTGTTGGTGGTAACAACAACAACAACAACACTTCTGTCCAACATGCAAATAATTCCATAACCGCTGCTGGTGGCGGTGGCGGTGGCGGTGATTCAAGTACGAATACAACAACTAATTCTAGTTCCGGTGTACCGCATTCACAATCGGCGCCACATCAGCTGGGACAACCGCCACCGATGACGCCGTTGGCTCAGCATCATCAGGCGTTGGCGCAACAGTTGCAGCAACGATTTGCAATCAGCAATAATAACGGTAAGTTTTATAAAAATTTTCTCTTCAATAAACATTGTTTTTGAAAATTTTAATATTGTAGATATTTCTTAAATTTATCTTATTAGAACGACTTGACGAGTATTTAAGCACGCATAAGAACTTTGTTAAAACTATTAAAGAATTAACTAAACACCTACATATATCAATAAAATAAAATTCGTTCTAGTCAGCTAATACTAGTATTAATGATTAAAGCTGAAGATGCCCTTTTTTATTATGAATCCACTTACATTTTTCTTTTTTTAGATGTTTAGACAAATATCTTAAAATAACAATATATTTAATAGTCATAGCTGACCAGTATTAATCACTGAATTTCTTAATATTAAATATTAATGCTTCAAAAAGATTTTGAAGCTAATGCAATATGTACTGATGATATTTTAGCTCAAATATAATATACAATTTGTACTAGTCAATGATGACCACTATTGATGACTGAATATTTTGTTTGTTTAGAAAATCTATGACTGCTATGACAAGATTTCTGAGTTTTCTTATAGTTTAATATTGTCATTAAACACTAGTTATTGATCACCAGTCATCAGTTAGTACAAAAACTATCTTGCAAACCTGTTTTTGATGAGTTATTGATAAGCATTATTCGTAGTTATATGTTATTTTTAGGCAATTTTCTGTAATCCCTTATTTACAACCAGTAACTGATAACCAGTTATTGATAACCAGTTACTAAGATCCAATTATTGATAACCAGATATTGATACCCAGTTATTGATAACCAGTTATTGAAAATCAGTTATTGAAAATCAGTTATTGATAAACAGTTATTGATAACCAGTCATTGATAACCAGTTATTTAAAACCAGTTATTGATAAACAATTATTGATAACCAGTTATTGAAAACTAGTTATTGATAACCAGTTATTGATAACCAGTTATTGATAACCAGTTACTGATAACCAGTTATTGCTACCCCGTTATTGATAACCAGATATTGATAACAAGTTATTGATAACGAATTACTAATAATCAGTTATTAATACCCAGTATATTTTGGGTGTACTAATAAGTTTTGAGGAATTTACAAAAGGTGGCGTAATTTTTATTAAATCGTACCGGACCACCTCGTAACTATTTTTATTTTAAAGCTTCAATATATCTCTCCAAAAATCATTATGTGCCATTTCGCTGAAGTGTAAACAATAACTTTTCTTTGCGCTCTAACCATGTCAACCTTTATGCCAGCAAAACACAATTTGCGGGAAAGCTTTTCTTTACGTGCGAACTACTGCTTAAAAGGCAAAATGGGAAGGCATCGGATCTGCATCGAATCGTTAGGGGATACGAAAAGTGAATCCACTTCAACCCAAAGCGCATAAAATCGTGAGGCCCCGCCATACATCAATTTTAACGGCACAACCGAATATTCATGTTCAAGAAGTTAATGCTCTACATCTGGTGGAATCAGCTCGCAGGGATCTACTTTTCTAGCCTAACGAAAATATAACTGGGCAGCGTTAGCAACAACAATTGAGCAGAGCATTGAAGCTCAAAGGCTGCCAATATGACAATAGACATGACAAAGCGATCTTTCAGCACTACACTGCTAGGCCACATGTTGGAAAGTCGTCAGGCAAACTTTAGAGGTGCTTCAATGAGATGTCCTACTCCACCCTCCATATTCACCAGACATTGCTCCTTTCTACTGCCGCTTGGTCGATGACTTATGGTCTGGTCGAGCAGCACTTCACTTCTTACAAAGAAGTCACAAATTGGGTCGATTCTTTTATCACTTCAAAAGAAGAGGACTTTTTTAACTCGTAATCGTATACATAAAAAATGGGGAAAAGTCACAGCTAATGATGAACAATACTTTGAATAAAATACATACCACCAATTTCTCTCAATACAGTCTTAAAAGAGTTTAAAATGACAATTCATCTCAAATGTGTTTTTGCTATTTTCAAAATTAATAAAAATATCGAACGAAGAACTTGTCTCAAATTTTGTATTGCTTATAAAATTGTTTGTGACGAATTGTTGAAAATCTTACAGAAGGCTTACAGTGAATCAACTTTATCAAAAACACGTGCATATAAGTGGTACAGTGGTACCATTCAAAAGCGGCCGAGAAACATTTTCAACGGCTAATTAAAGTTTGAGTGAGATACTCGTAGACGCTGAAGTTTCTCTGTCTCATGAATCAGTTTGTATCGATTATACACAAGTGCTTGAGCATGACACGCGTTGCCGCTCCACTGCTCTCTCAAGGCTATTGTTGTGGAGGAATTCCTTGTCAAAAACTCAACAAATATCCATCGAACAACCATTTTATTCACTTGATATGGCTCCGGCTGATTTATGCTCTTTCCAAAACTCAAGTTACCACTTCGAGGCAATCGAAAATTGAAATCGGTTCCAAAAAATGACGAATGTCATTGGCATATGGGGGTTATTTCGAAAGGGGCGAACTTTGAAGGCGATATATGAATTTGAATAATAAGTATTTTTTGTTTTATTTAACAATTTTTGGTACTTTTCTGCTAGAGTCTATTTCTTTCTTTGTCATTAATTTGCACTCGTTGCCTATTATTGTCATTTATTGTCATTCTTTGTTCCGCATTGCCATTTATTGTTATTATATTTTATTAATGATCATGCATTTCATTCATTGCCATTCAGAGGTATTCAGTGACATTCATTGTTATTTATTAGCAGTCATTGTCATTCTTTGTCAATCATTGCTGTTACTTGTCATTTATTGTCTTTAAGTTTTATTCAGTGTCATTCAGTGTTATTCATAACCATTCCATATCAGCCGGTGTCATTCATTGAAATAAATGTTATTCACTGACATATGGTACACAGTACAACATGAAAGAACTATGGTCGATATTCTTATAATCAATTGTGCTGCGCGTTTTGTTAAATTGTTATACATAAACTAGCTAATACCCGCCGCTTATCTCCTAAAAGTGAACGTAGCTCGTTTTTATTTAAGAATAGGACGAAAAACTGATGTTTAGAGATTTTATATGAGAAATCGTATGGGCGAAAAGGAATGCACTATTTTTGCAATATCTCAAGAACCGCTCATCCGATGTTGTACAAGTTTTAAGACCCGTGCCATGAATAACCAAACACACCCTAAAAATTTGAACAAGACCATTGAAACGGTTCAGAAATGATGGAGTAACATACGAACACCATTAGATTTTTATATATATAGATGATTGAGAAGTAGATCTACAAGCCAATGTCATTCATTGAAAGAAATGTTATTCACTGATGTTCATTGTCATTCATTAATATTTACTGTTATTCATTGATACCAAACATTGATATCCACCTCTATTAATTTTAATTTTCACTCATTGCAATTTATTGTCATTCATTGTCATTTATTGTCATTAACCTGGCCTTCGTTGCCATTTATTATCATTCATTTTCGTTAATAATCATTCATTTTATATATTGTCATTCATGGTTTTTTATTGTCACTCAGATATATTCAGTGACATTCATTCATCAGTCATTGTTTCTTAGTGTCAATCTTTGTCATTTATTGCCAATTATTGTCATTTAGTGTGTCAGTCATTGTCATTTATTATCATTCATTCAGTAATTATCATTAATTGTTACTAATTTTCAGCGTCATTTATTGTAATAAATTTCATCCTCTGTCATTCTTTATAATTTATTGTCAATTATTGCCATTCAGTGTTATTCAGTGTCAGTCATTGTCATTTATATTCATTAGTTATCATTCATTATCATTCAGTCAGCCATTATTATTAATTATTATTATTAATTTTCATTCAGTTTTATTCAGCGTCATTTATTGTAATTAATTTCTTTGTCATTCATTGTCAATTATTGCCATTCAGTCTTATTCGTTGTCAGTCATTGTCATTTATTATCATTTTTTTTTCATTCAGCCAGTCATCATCATTAATTGTTATTAATTTTCACTCAGTTTTATTCAGCGTCATTTATTGTAATTAATTTCATCCTCTGTCATTTTTCGTCAATCATTTTCATTTATTGTCATGCATTGTTATTCATTGCCATTAATTGTCATTCTTTATCATTCATTATTATTCACTACCATTCACTTTAACTCATTGTCATTAGATTTCATTCCTACCAGCAGTGGAATTGCTTCAAAAAATTATCGTTACTCAAAATTTATGCGTCTTATAGACTTTTCCCTCCCTAAAGTCAGTGTTAATTTTAATTATTATTCCCTCGTAGCAAGTACACATTCTTACCAACTCACAAAGTTTTTAACATTCATGCTAAGCTCTAAAGTCATCATAACGTTACGCTGCAAGTTTTCCCGCTCAGCACTAAGCAATTAAAACTAATTATCGACAAATACACCGACGACATAAGCTACACATCCCAGCAAACCATAAAACCGTCACACATCATGTGCACACATAAAAACTTAATACATACTCATACTGTCGTAGAATATACCTATTATAGCTCAAAGCAACACTTCTTTTTCGTTCAATCTTCTTCTGTAGCTTCCCCAAAACGGAAACGGAAGCATGCTTTGTAGCTCACTCTTTGACGCTACTCTGCTAGGTTGAGTATGTGTGCATGTTTTAATTTTATTATTATGTTTTATTGTTATGCTTTTTTACTTGGAACGCCAGTTCTCTGCATATGTGTGTGTGTGAGGCAATTAAAATACTTAGGTTGCTCTTTTCATATACATTGCACAGAGTATTCATGTGTTTGTGTGCGTTTGACTTTTCTTTCATTGCACTACATGTCTAAAAGTATGCAACGCAATCCACTCGTCGTCTTTTTACATGCTGTTCATGACAAATTTTTTAATACCAACAAAAAGTGCGGGTCACATTGGTATCAATAATATTTGTCATTCCATTCATTGTTTAAACATGTCAGTCACGAAGAACAATCAACTTCTCCGTGCCTATTATTGCAGCAACAATGAGCTCTGTTTCAGCAAAAATTGTCTGTGACATCCTGTATTAGCGTCTTTTTTTTTAATCAAGTGCAAACTTAATTTGAAGTCAGTGAAGTGTAAAATTTTCTCAATGTATACTGACTGACATATCATGAAGTGCGCTTTGAGTGATGAAAGAAAGTCATGAATATTCTACGGTTTCTATTTTAAATTTTCAACTATGTAAGCAGTGTCTGATAATGTTGTGCTGACATAATGCGGAAGTTTTTGTGAATGTCAAATGATTTAAATTGTTTTGATTTTTTATTCTCTTGGAATCTAATTTTAGTTCAAAACCATTTCTATAATTAATATTAGTAAAATCGATAATTTGAAGCAAATGTTTTTTAACTTTCCTGTGAAAACCTAGATTGACATCCCAAATTTCAGAGAATTTTTTCCTAGATTGAGAACTAACAATCTCAAAACGCTCGTAGACAATTTTGAATATTGTTGGTGGTGGCTGTGGCGCAGTGAACAGATTGCGGGGCCCATACGCCAGAGAACCCTGGTCCAATTCCCACCCGACACAGAAAGTTTTTTCAATTGAATAAATTTTTCTGTTCGGCTGTTTCCTCTCTGCAGACAATGGCAAACCTCAGAAAGTAAAAACTGCCATGAAAAGCTTCTTGAGAACATAAGCCGTTCGGAGTCGGCATAAAGCATGTAGGTCCAGTTCTCGATCATTTGTGTTCCAACATTTCACAACACACACAACACAATTGATCATAAGAAGCTCGGTCAAAGTCCTTTCACGGGCTAAATGGCTATTTAGCTAATGGTTTTTTTATTTTTTTTTTTATTTTTAAAATAACTCTTCACATTTAAATAAGTTAAAAAAAAAGCAATGTATTTTCAAAAATTAAAAGGTCTTGTCCGAGACCTGCAGTTTTAGTATTCAAAATAGCCCAAAAAAAAAAAAATTATATTGCAATAAGCGGGTTTACGGGACCTTCCTTTTTTAATTTTAACTGTGGACCAATATAAAACTTTCAGAACCCCCCTGAATTACCTATATTTTCAGAATGACCTGTATTTTGTATAAACAGTTTTTAAAAATTGCGTACTACATAAATTAAGTTCGAAGTGAATATTTCGGGTCTAATCAGATATTTTTAAAATTTTATGATTTTTATTTTCAAAAATTTTTTATAGCTTTCGGCTTTTGAATATATTTATAAACTTCGTCAATTTTGACAGTTTTAATTCATAAATCAATAGACGTTATTCAAGTTTGTAGATTATAGCATAAAATAAGCTTCCTTGATATTAACTCAATTTTTATTTTGTCAGCTGATTTTAGTTCTACCACCTCTGTTTTATATGTTGGTATATTTTTCCACCAAGCGTTCTTATACGTTTAAATCTAAGGATACGTTTTTATATATCATCATTATGTGGTTACATTGTAACATATTGCTTTCAACTTTTAATTGGCACGTTTCCAAATTGATACTTTTGTCTTGTCTAGTCTTTTCAAAAATGTTTTTCTATGTCTACAAAATTTATGACTCAAAAATTAAACAGTTCTTATCATACAGTCATGAATTCATGAATAGCTTGGTCACGTTCCAACTCTGTTTAAGTTGTTTTCATTGTATTTTCTATTTTTCTGGTTATTTAAGGGTTAAAGATGAGAAACTTTCACTGCCTCATATATAATATGTCAATTACACAAGGCACCAAAAGAACGTGATTTTATAAAGATAACCAACATTTTTGGCTCAAGGCTTTGTTGTGCTTATTATTCTTATCATTTTAGCCTTATAAATATACATGTTAAAAAATCAATACTTTTTGTTTGTTGCTCAGTATAAAAGATTAAAGATTTTTAAGATTTATGTATAAGATAAGAAAAAGCTATGCATTTTTATTAAGAAATGCTTAAAAAATATTGAATTCATTATAGCCTTAGACACAGGTCAATAAGTTAAATAAAAATTAGCATAACATTTCACAACGAAAGCAGTATTAACTTTGTTTTACAATTTAAAGTTGATGAAAAATGGCAGGAGTGAAATGCTATTTGAGTGTTGTCTTACACCCACTATTGAAAAATAGTATAATAATGAAATTATTTTAAAACAGAGCAAATAAATATGCAAAAAATTGACTTAAACGCTTTTAAATAAAGGCTTTCGTGCTTTATAAATAGTGTAAAAGTAATTTTTTGTAAAAACATATGTTTTACAAAAATTCCCCTCTTGGGAATTTTTTTGGGAAATTTTTCTTTTCAATGTAGAATTGCTTAAAATGGCTTTTCAAGTCAATTCAAACAATACCTTTGTGCTTAAAATAGCTCTTAATGTGTCTATTAGTAGTGGGATCCTTTCAGTAATAATCTGAAAGAAGTACGAATGCTGAGTTCTATCTACATTCATTCAATCATCATCCAATATTAAAAACTTGTAGAATATGTAAATATTTCATATCCGAGCAAACACAATCTCGTTTAATTTGTAAAAAAAAAACAGTTTAACGCTTAAAGCATTATAAATGATTAAAAGTGCTATTTTTTATGCTTACAAACAATGTTTTTAAAAATTTCCTTTTCGGGAATTTTTTTGGGAAATTTTTGTTTTCAACTTTAAATTTCTTTAAAATAGCTCTTCAAGTCAGTGTTGCAATAAATAAGCTTGATTGAGCTCTTTATGTATTTTTTCCAGCCAGCGTGTGATCATTTTAATCATACTTTGAGAGAAATAAGTCGAATTCTCTGTAAATTCAATATTGACATTGCAAATTTAAATTTAATTTAATAAAAAACTGATTTAATTTAAAATGCCGCAATTAAATTTCTATGGAAGTCTCTGAATTACGGCTGCAACTTATATAAAATTAATTTATTTCATTATTTTTATACACATTAGCTTAATATAACGTTTTTCTTTTGAAATAGTTTTTATTCCTTTGAATACTACGATTCTTTGATGGCAAAATAAAATTTCCAAAAAAATTTTTCATTAACCAATAATGAAAAATAGTGAAAGTAGCAAGTATTTTGTCATAGCAAAAAAAAAAAAAAAAACGTAGCTTATTATAGAAAATAAAGTTATACATGATAAGAAAGTGTTATTTGGCTTAAAACTAATGTGTTTACTTTAGAAATAGCTTTTTGGGAAATTTTTGTTTTTAATGCAAATTACTTAAAAATTGCTCTTTAAGTCAATTTAAATAATAAAAACATTTTAAAAAGACTCATATTGTCGACTTTCCCCCATTATATCCACACAAAGCTCTGCATATCAACAAAACTGCAAAGAAATAGCACGCTCGCTCTCAAATATTTTTGAATGAATTTTCAGTTACTCACTTCGAAGAATATTTGTTTTTTTTTTTTTTTTATCTTTAATGCTTTGTAATTCTTTTTTAACCTGCCGTTTTTATCAATAGTTTGTTGTTTTGTTTTTGGCTTGTTGCTTTGATATCTTCTTTCCATTTATGCATTTCATTTTTCATTCTCTGATACTAGCACTGAACATAAAATTTTTCTCAATTTTACCAGTGCTGCCAAATGCTCATGGCATTACAGCACGTATCCAAACACACTCATGCACATACACAGTAAGAGAATATTGAAAAGAAAACGGAAGTGAAATTTAATAGCAAATATTTGAAGCTTTTTGTTTTGTTATTTTTCAAAATATCAATATGAGGGTCAATATCATGCTTTTGTATTTTTCTTTTTATTTGTTAGTCGTTATTTCTTGCTGATTTATATCATTTATTTTTGCAATATTTTGACTAAATGTATGTTCTGTTTACTTATTTGGCGGTTAATCGCACTATTTTTATAGCAAACTGACAACTGGCGCTCTCTTGTTTTGGTTTTTTTCAATAACTCTGCTATGCTTTTTTAAGCTCTCTCTCTATATCGCTCCCACCTCCTCCTATTAATTTAATGCTCTCTCACTTTCTGCTGTGTAGATAATTTTTCAGTGGAATTCTGTCTGCTTCTCGGATTTTCTCAGTTTTTCGCATTTCCCTGCCTTTGCTTGTTTCTGCTTTACGCTGCGTTCCTTAGTTTTATAAAACATCGAGACGTGCGGCGACTGACTACGTCTCGCGATGCGTTGTTTATAAATTTTTACATAAAAAAAGTTCACCAATATGACGATTTAGCAATATAGTGTTGTGTAGAGCAAACAAAATCAAAAAAAAAAAAAAAATATAAAAAATATATCAAAAAAAAAAAAATAAAAATAAATAAGTTATGCAGTATTTAACAACAAAAAACGTGTTATCAAAATAGTTGTACATAAAAGCTCAAAAGCGGATAAACGCATATAAATGCTGATAAAATTGCATACAAATTTGAAATAAGAATTTAATAATAATTACACCAATAACACCAACATATAGCAATCAAATGTTTGCTCTGTTAATAGTGTAAAAATAATAATGAAAAAAATGTGCTGTAAAAATAAGCAAAGTAGAATGAGAAATACAGAAACAGCTTAAAGGTGAAGAAAATGACAAAAAAGGACAAAAAAGAAAAAAAATTGAAAACTCATAATAATTACAGTGACATATTATATGCTATAAAAGTCCATCTTTCGGTTTAAGTGGAAAACGTTTTGATCTATTGTATCCATTTTGTCTACTTTTTCGGTTAGGATAACTTCTTTATTAATTTATTTGTCAAATGTCAAATGTCAAAATCACCTTGTCACGTGATGTTATGCCGTGATGTTTTTTTTTTCTATGAGAACTTACTGCCATGAATTGAATAATTTACATTTTTTTATAGCGTTTGTCAGTAAATTTTGCCTTTATTGCATTTTTGTTACGGAAATGCAATTTTTTGTATTAAACATCTTTCTCTTTCTACAGCTTTTGTTCAGAACGTCTCTCAAACTCTCTTTTAGTTAGTCTTTTATTACACGGTGAGAGATTTCTATATTAATGCCTGCTTTTACATTTTTTTCACTAGTTTTTGCAGAAGTTTTTATGAAGTAAATTTTACTAATATTAAAAAACAACGAATTTCATATTAGATCAGGACGTTAGGTCAAATAAAATGTTAAAAAATTTCTTATGTATTTTTTTTATCTTATATCTCGAAAAACATTCTGACCCCTCAAATGCTAAAAACCCTTTGTACAGACATTGAACTTTTTTTTTCTTGTTTTCAAGAAGCTTTACTAATAATAATTTACTCTCTGATGTTTTCCTTTATTCACTTTGAAGTGTGCTGCTATAATTTAAATAATCGTGCTCTTGTATCAACAAAAAAAAAAAAAATAATTTCGAATCCATTTTTAATGAAGCACCTTAAATACATTTTTAATATCAAAAGCTATAATCGTCAGTTATTATTTGTTGATTTAAAGACTGTATTAACTCGTAGTGTCCCTAAAGAGGCGAGTCAGGTATAAAAAATTTATAGATCCTTGATCAGAAAAATCACCTGAGACGATCCAGTCATGTCCGTCTATCTATGGTCACGACTACAGACTAAATTGTAGACAAATTGTTATGACATGCCGTATTTTAGCTTTTATCTTTAGATATAGAATCCCGTTCAAAATGAGTCGAATTGTATTAAACCACGCCCTTTGCGCATACAATTGAAATTTTTAAAAACTTGATTTCTATTCGTAAATCTTCATAAATTCAACAAAAAAAGATCTTTTACTCATAAACTTTGATCTTTTAAAACATAAACATAACCACATTCAACTCCTTTACAAAGTAATGGAAAAATATCCTTAGAAATAAGCATTATGGAAAAATACTCAAACATGGTTGTGGGAGTTTTTTATTAATTCTGTTTATTTAATTTCTTAGTCTTTTACTTAAATTCATCTAAAGACAGTAAGTGAAAGTTGGCAGTAACTATTTTCAAAACAATTAATGATTGTATTAATCTATAATGGCGATTCTAAGGTCATAAATGGAAGATAAATACTGCAAATTGATATAATTAATGTTTACTCACGATGTAAATGTAAATTACACTAAATTTAAAAATTTCCCTTATGGCATCCCTTTGGGGAATTTTTTAAAATTCGTTATTTTGTATTTTTAATAGCATTTCAGTAAGAAATATATATTAAATTTATAATTCTAAAAATTTCCCTCCAGGGAAATTATTTTCCCTCAAAGGAAATTTTTAAAAATTTTGCTTCTTTGATATTTTTGCCACTTCTTTGTTGCAATGCAAGCAAAGTATATAAAATTTAAAAATATCCCTTTTGGTAAATTGTTTAAAATGTGTTTCTTTGTATTTTCGAAGCATTTTGAGAAAGAAACAACTATCTCAGCTTTACCTCTCAAAATTTCTCTTTGGGGAAATTTGAAAAAAATTAGCTTATTGTGTAATTTCTTACATTGTGCTGTTGCTCTTTGCATATAAAGCACGAAAAATTACAGTACCTATCGGCGTCTTAGTTAATAACAAATATGCGGATTAGCTCGTTTAATTTTTTAATTTAAATTCTTCAAGTTTTTAAAATTTTTAAAAAATACGTTATCACTTTTTTGTTGCGAATGCTTTTTAATTATTTTGTCACCTCCCATGCCTTGATCTTGCTGCCTTTCATCAATCTTTGAGCTAATTTTTTAATTTCTGCCTTTTCACACTCTTCTAACTTCTATCTGCAACAATACCCACTCCCTTATCCCTGCATATACATTTTTCGTGCATAAAACTTATATTTTTCGTCTTATTTTCTTCATAACTTCCAACTTCACTTTGCTTCACTCTAAGGTAATCTAGTACAATTTTTACTGGAAGGACATTTTCGCTCTCATTTGTGTTTGTCTCTTATTGTTTTTGATGTTTGCCAGTCTGTTGGGAAATTTTTTTATATACGCAGCAGACTGTAAAATAATTTAAATCCCAAGTCTTTATCTATATTGCAAAGTGAATAAGCTTCGTTTTGTTGAAAAATTTTTGATTACAATATTTGTTGACTTTTTTATTGCCAACAACAAAACCAATCCTAAAATTAAAAAAAAAATTGTAAATTTATGTTTTATGTTTTGTTTGTATACAATGACGGCGGTGGCGTTCCTCTTTTTCATTACCTGCAAAAGCAATTTTTGTCCATACATTGGTGGTGTCTGAGGTCGTGAACCTTAAACTGGATTCGTCATTCTTCAGCGTCATCGACGTTGTCTCGTTGCTGTGTTGCAATTGCATATGTATATGCGAATCATTGTGAATCATTAATAATATAAAATTGTGTGCGTATTTTTGTTTTTTGTTTGTTTTTTTTTGGATGTGTACGTAGGATGCTCTGTTTTTAGTTGAAATCTAAACAACGTCTGATATACATATTTGTTTTCATTACAATTGACGTGCTTGTTGTTGTTTTATATGTGCGTGAATCCTCCTACACACTGCTTCTATACTACTCTCGCTAAAAGAACTTAAAATAAAAAAAAAATGTATTAATTTTATGTGACACTCTCTGGTGTTTGCAAATTTGTATTACTATTCAAATGAAACAGCAACTTTATTTTATGAACATTTTTGTATTTGTATGCCTGATATCAGTTTTCTTCTCATCGACTTCCTTCGTTGCTGGCATCAGCCAAAATACTGTCTGAATAATAAATGAATAAGTTTAACTTTTGTAGACAAACCGTTTAGTCCGCTTATAAATACTTAAATTTATTTATTAATCGTGCATTTCGTTATGTCATTGCAATTAGAATTCATTAATTAATTAATACTAAATGAATTGGAGTGGTTTTATTATAATTATTTTACAAAAATATTTTCACAGTAGATATACATCTACAATATAAAACTTTTAAAATAGTCTCCTTTTGCTATTGTGCACCTTATATGTATGCCATTGTTTTAATTTATAATAAAATAAGTAAAGTATTTAATTTTGAAGTAAATGATATATATACGAGTACCTACTAATACAGAAAATGTATGTTATAATCTTCTAAACTACTTTTGTACTGCTTAATAACAGATTACATAGTGTGCTTTCTTAAAAAAACATTGTTCTTAAAAAATTCCCTTTTGGGATTTTTTGGGGAAATTTTTCGTTTTTGCTATTAATTACTTAAAAATGGCTCTCCAAGTCAATTAAGACAGTAAAAAAGCTTGATAAAGCTTGAAATGTGTCTTTTTAACTGTGTTTGATTATTTAAGTTATAATCTGAGACGCTGATCTATCTGTTTGTTCAATTATATCATTTAAAGTTTAAATTTAATTAAATAAAATTAATTTTATTGCTTAAAACTGCTATTTGAATATATTAAGAAGCATCTCAATTACTGCCGTATCGTACATAAAAACACTGATCTAAGTATTTACGTCACATTTGCTCTGCCACTTAATTTTTCTTTGTATTTAACTTTTTTATTTGTTAAAAATGTGTTATGAATAAACATTTCAGCGTATGTATTGACGTATTTAGCGTATAAGCATGTTTTAAGCGTGTTTCTTATGATTTATTTCTATCACCGTAATTTTAAAAATATCTGCTTTAAAAAAATCCCTCAGCCATTTTTTTGGCATAATTTTTTTAAATTTGCTCATGATGATATTTTCAACAAAATTTATTTCAATAATCCGGGCAGATTGTATTTTTTTGGGTTTTTTCCAAAAAGTCCCGTTTGGGATATTTTGGTTTAACAATTTTGCAATTTTTACCATAGTATGTAAATTTAGTGAAATAATATTTTTTTTTTTTAATTATTTTGTGATATTCTTCTTTATGTGTTTTTTTTTACAAAATTTCCCTATTGGTGTATTTTACTAAAGTTTGTAAATTTAGTAAAAATAATATATTTTTTAAATTCTTTAATGATATTTTTCAGTATATGTGATTTTACAAAATTTACCTTATGGGATATTTTTGTAAAAGCATAAAAATAAGCCAAAATAGAGGAAAGAATTTAGTTGTAATGTTTGAATAAATTTTGTGGCATTATCCTTCAGGATATTTATTTTTTACTAAATTTCCCTTTATGGGATATTTTAGTTGAAGCACTTCAATTGGCAAAATTTATGTTTTTAAGGAAATTAACTATTAACAAAATAATAATTTGCTTTATAGGCTTGTAAAGCGAATTTCTTTGATTAGTTTTCCTAATTCGTACAACTATTGTAGTTTTCCCAATTCAAACAATTTTAAGGATTTTGTTTTGATGCTTTAAAATTGCACTTTACTTGCTATTTATTAACTTTATTATATCTTTATAAAATGTTGTTTTTTGTGTCACAAACAAACATTTTTCTACCGCCTACAATCATCATAATGTTGATAAGCTGCATTCTAACTTTTTCAATTTAATTTGATTAATTCAAGTTTTACGCCACAGTTGAATATTTGACGTTTGTATTTTCACTGTTGTGTTCTTTGTACTGTGTTTGTTTGTTTTTTCCTAGTGTGGAATTTTTATTGCTTGTTAACAATCTAAATTATACTCGAGTGTGAAATTCGCTGCAAATTGAAAACATAAATCAATTTCAATTGTTTTTTATTGCCAGTTGAAGGTCGCTTTTGTGGTATTAAATCTAGTGCGCGATGATGTATTATTGTGTATTAAAAATCTCTGATTTCACTGGGCTTGAACTTTATGCATACCCACATAAATTAATAATGGTAAATCACTTGATTTCCTTCAGTTAGCTAATTGAAAATGTATTCTCGAGAATTATGGCATATATCACTTCTGTCATCATTATACGATTCTATACCATATAAAGTCTTAATTAAGCATTATTTGTCTTTTCTTCTTTTAAGACGCTAATTTGGGATATAAAAAAATTTATTTGCTATAAATACGCTTGCTTTCAATTGCACACAGCAATTCGATGATTTATTTATGTTTTAAAATTTACAAAAATTTCGATTATTTCTTTGTAATTTCTTCCCTCCCAATCAATGAATACCAACAATTATCTGGATTGCATTTATTTATTGCGCAAACTAATTGAGTTGTGATAAGCGTTGATGTTAGATAATCTTGTTGACGCCATCACAAATTTTAAATTCTAACAAGCTCTGTTGTTAATTAGCTACTAGCTGGATTCGCTGTAAGTTTTTTCAAGCTGTTTCTTAACTCTTTATCATTTTGGTTTTGTTGTTTCGCATATAAACTTTATTGTTTGCTCAATTTTTCGTGCTGAAGCTTATCGCGCGTCCGTTTCATTTATTCGCATTCAACGCACTGTGCTTCAGATAAAACACTTGTTTACTTTTTTAACAAATAAATATTTGTTCGGCCATAAAAAATGTTGTTCAATTCAAAGTTATTTATAAATATTATAGATAGACGGATTTTCGTTACTTTTTTAATCATATGTGAATCAAACTAGTTTGAAAAAAACATAAAACATGAAGTTGATGTATTGGTATATGTTTCTTTATCTATATAGGATGATTAGTTAATACAAACACCATTATTATAAATTGATTTTGCTTTCAGTTTGAGAAATTTTCAATAAAATACCATCAATAAAACTTATAATTGATTGTTTAGAAATTTTGATGAGGTTGTGATGAGCCCTCTCTCTAAAGTACCCTCATCCAATTCTTTATTAGTATGATTTCATTAATTTTTTTTTTAAGAATATTTCTTTAATAACATTAAAATATTTTAAAACTTTAAACTTGACTGATTTCCTGCAGGGTATTTTTTTAAAAAACACATTTTTTATTAAAAATTTCATTAAATATCGATTAAAACAGTATTAAAATGCTGTTCTAAAAATTTCCCAAAAATTTCCTAGATGGGAAATTTTGTTAAAAACAATTCCCTTTTCATCCAGATGTTTTTAATTTTAATTTTATTTTGAAATGACATTATTTAATAACATACAAAATTATTTAGCACTTTTCAATTCAGAGATTTCCCTTATAGTATTTTGTAAAAAAATTTTTTATTTTAAATTGAGTTAAATATCACTTAAAACACTTTTTAACAGCTGTTTTAGAAATTTCCCATAAAATTTCCTGTTTGGGAATATTTTTAAAAACAATGCCTTTTTCATCCAGATTTTGAAGCACGCATATTTTGATGCAAAATATATATTCTTTTTATACATTTAATTTTTTAACAATGTTTTCTTTTATTTTGGATACAATTTTGTAGAGAAATAGAAATCAAATTTGCTGATCAGAAAATTTTTAAAAAATTTTGTAATTAAAATACGTAAAAATTTCTTTATATCATAATTTAAAACGTACAAAATTTGTATTTTTGATGTTTTTTGATGTTTAGATTGTACGCCCATTTGATATGCACAATAACATGATTTTCTAAATATGCCTAATGGGAAATTTTTCAGAAATCGATATTTTGTTGTTTTTTAGAAATTTTGTATTATTTTATACACATCATCTATTCAATTCGCAAATTTTAAAAGTTCCCAAAAATGTGCTTTGAGGAAATTTTAATAAATATCTTCATTTATTTTTTTACGACAAAAATTTTGTTTTACGCAAAAAATTCAAAATGCCTAATAGATAATTTTTGCCTATATTTGTACTAAACAGCGATACGCAATGGAGTAAAATGGACCAGACCATTTAATTCGGCTACCTTAAATTTTCAAAAATCAACTAAAAAAAAACCAAATTGTGAAAACTTTTTTCTGAGGTTGAATTTATTGCATATAACAAATTTTTGCAAAACTTACAACGCCATCTTGCATAGAATACAGCTATTTTAATTACTAGACAACGATAAGCGATGGAATGAAATAGGCCAAACTATTTTATTGGGCTATTTAAAATTTTCAAAAACCAATAGTAAAATTAAAAAAATACTGTAGATTGTGAAAAATTTTTTTCAGAGGTTGAAATTGTTGTATATAATAAATGTTTGCAAATCTTAAAACGTCGTCGTGTATCTACAAAATGCACTCAAGTATTAAAAATTTCCCTATGAAATTTTATAAAAAACACATAATTTTTTTGTACATTTTTGAAGAGAAAATTAACTTTAAGCTGGTGAGC
Organism: Coremacera marginata; assembly: GCA_914767935.1. Lineage (NCBI taxonomy): Eukaryota > Metazoa > Arthropoda > Insecta > Diptera > Sciomyzidae > Coremacera > Coremacera marginata. The sequence goes on along the minus strand of OU612047.1, from coordinate 35,672,010 downwards.
TATGGCCAAAATGTCCCAAAAATTTCCTATTTGAGATTTTTTGTTAAACCATAACATTTACACATAAATCTTAATATTATTACTCTTGACACAACTGTTGCTTAATTAAAAATTTCACAGACGATGAAATTTAAACGAGCATTAAATCTTTCAAAAAATGTGCAAAAAAAGAAAAACTTATGAAGCTCCTTCCACTTGAATTAATATGTTTAACATTTAAACCTTCGTTAGATCGCTGCGCGATGAAGGCAAGCACATAAATAGTTATGTGCTTTAAGTTTTAAAAATTTCCCTACATAATTTCTTAAAAGAAAAATCATTTTTCAATAATATTTGATGATGAAGATGATGAAAAGGAGCTTTAAGATGATAAAAAAGCTGGATTTTATCCAAAATATTCGAAAATTGCCCATTTGGGAATTTTTAAAAAACCATTACGTTTTTAGCCAATTCATAAAATATTACTCTGGACACAACAATTGCCTAATAAAAAAAATTCACAAACAAACGAAAAAAAACGGATCATAAAATCAAATCCATTAAAAAATGTGCCAAAAAAGAAATTTTGTGTACTTCCCTTCCGCTTTCTTTCTATTCTTATATTAATGGCATAGGCATTCTTTAAAACTTTTAAATTAACATATTTCTCTTAATGTAGTTTTTGAAAAATATATTTTGTATTAAAAATTAAGTGCAATACCAGTTAAAACAATGTTTAAAAGCTAATCTAAAATTTCCCAAAAATTTTCCAAAAATTTCCCAAATGGGAAATTTGATTAAAACTAATGGCCTTTTAATGCAGATGTCTTTATTTTAATTTCATGATTTTTTGCAATTATCATTGAAAAAATTACATTATTTAAGTACAAAAAATTACTTAGATTTCCCTAAAAGTATGTTTTAAATAAGATTTTTATTAAAAATTGAGTTAGGCACCAATTTAAACACTATTTAAAAGCTGTTTAAAAATTTCCCAAAAAAAATTACCTGTTTTGGAATTTTTGTTAAAAACATTGCATTTTTCATTCAGATTTCTATGTAAAGAAAAATTTACTTCTTAAGCTAGTTTCAGCATGGAAACTGAAGAGTGCAACAATTAAAGCCTTGTGTGCAATATGGCAAAAAAATTCCAAATTTATGTGTGGCTATTTATAAGTTTTTATAAAATATTGATACGTGAGGCAATCTTTATGGCACTCATACTGCCGCATACACACAAGCACACATACACACACACTCACACACACGCGCAAATATAACGCATCTGAATTGAAAATTTTTAATAATGCTGACGTACGCCTGTCGTTGATATACAACGGAGTATGTTCCAACTTAAAATATGTGTAAACATTTTAATTGCTACTAAATATGCACTTTTATTATATATGAAAATGTAGCTTCTTTTAACATTTATCGAGTTAATTTTGGTTTTATTTTAGTTTTCTTTTCCTCTAACTTTAGTTTTTTTTTGTTTTCTATTTTGCAAAAATAGGTCAGCGTGCCAAGTTAAATCAAGACATTGACTTTGACATTCTGATATTTTTATAGCCTTTGGGTTGAGTTATTTATATAAAAAAAGGCGTGTGTGTGTCGGTGTTTGTTGATTTCCGCTTATGTGAGTACAGCGCACGTTTTCAGCTCAGCGCAAAATTTGTCCGCCAATGAAAATTGTTTTCTTATGAATGAATTTTCGCTTAATTTTCCACAGTCTTTAACGTTATATTGATGAGCTTTTAATGACAACAACAAGAAATAAACAATACTTTCCCAACACAAATGCACGCACATGTTAATACTTTTTTTTTTCAAAAAACTGTGTGTGTGTGTGCCCGTCTGTTTTGTATGGAAAATTTTCATTGGTATTAATTTGCAGCGCTTGAAAGAAGTGCGGCTAAAATTTCAATGAATGAAATTTTCTTAATTTTTAGTTTATTGAAAAATTCTTTTTGGTGAAAGGATTTAAAATAGTCCTTTCAAATAAGAAATGTCACACCTGAATGATTCGTTTATATTGTATTTTGTGAAGCACATATATCTTACCTCTCTCTCTCTCTCTCATTGTTTTCAAGTCAACGATTTACCGGTTTGAAAGCCTTTTTAAATTTACAGAAATAACAGCTACAACAAAAATTTAAATGATTACTCGTGTACATTTTGTCAAACACGAGTTTCAAGCTGTCGCAAATTGACGCCTCTGTTTTGAGTTTTTTATGTTGTTCTTTTTTCCCCCACTACGTTAGTGAATTATTTTTTTGTACTCTTTTGTGTAGGCGTATCACTTGTTTATATTGTTTGTTAATTTTTAAAATAATAATTCATAAATCATGCACAAACGCCCACCCCCACATTTGTAAACATAAAAATTCCCACAAGCACAAGCACACACACCCACACTCACAGTGGCTTGTTCGACAAGCCAACGCTGTTTTTTTTTAATATGTTTTTGATTATTGCTATAAAAAATTAACTCATTTAAATGTTTTTAAATAATTTTCAAATTAATTTTATGGTTTGTTTTTTGCAACATTTTTAAAGGGTTTATTTTTAAATGCATTTCGAATTCGTCAAAATTCGTTGTCAATAAACTCAACCGTCATTCGATGTGATGTGGAATATTTCTGATTGTGCTAAATTGTTAACCAAAACCAGCTCCGGATTGATTTGAACAAGAGTCAAATGCTCTGCTCCTTTTGCTTAGCTTTCAAAGTCAAAATCTCTCCAAAGCTTTTGAGCCCCTCATACTAAGTTTGTTTGTATTTGTAGAAAAATGTGGCTGTTTAAAATAAATTGTTTGGTTTATTGTAGGTTCCCTTTTTCTTCTGGAAATTGAACATCTGTCAAAATTTACTACTTTAAGCTATTAGTGCGCGCTTAGAAAATTGATCAATTGCAAAAACAATTTGCTAAAACTAAAAAGTTTTATATTCCCATATATTCCCATAAAAGAGTACTAGCCCGCTAGTGGTCCTCAAACTTGATTTTCCAACTACTTTAAGTAGGCTGCAGATGAAAGTTTTGCTTTAATGATTATTTAATGTTCTACAGTGCTTTACGTTCTTTTCTTTTACACTAAAAAAAAATATATAAGTTGTTTAATAGATGATGGCCTCAAAGATTTTCGGTTTTTTTTTTCCAGAATACGGGTAAATATATCATTGAGTACAAAATTATAAAAATATCAGGAATAGGTTTGCTTGCTTGGTAAAAAATTTTTCAAACTAATAAATTTTAAATACACAATACAAATTTTAAACCCAAAAAAAATTCTAAAGGAATTTTAAAAATTTCCCTAACAATTTCCTTGGAAAAATTTCATGTTTTAGCATTGATTTTCCTCACAATAAAGCAGTGAACGAAAGTAAACGCTTACGTAGCGTATATTAAAGTATTGTATCCTAAGATTTTAAGAACAGTACTTTAATATTGTGTATCGTATATGGGTCTAGCTTTTAAGTTTGTGTACTTGAAAGCTAACACGAGCAATACACTGCGCCAGCATAAAAATAAGCACAAACATTATCATTTCGTATAGTAAGTTACACTAAAATAACTGTATGTGTAGCGGTTTTTGAAAGGCCAAGAATGCAAAGAACTGAATTTTGTATTGTTTTAATTATAGATAAAATATCAATAATTATATCGAAAGCAATAATACCGATAATTTTATCATCTTATTTAACGAAAATGATATCGAAAACGATAATTTCTTGATAACTTTAACGTTTAGTTTTATCGTTTTAGCTATCGGGAAATTATCTTTCTCAGGTTGTGAAAACTTTACTCTACACCGAGAATGATAATTTCTGAATAACAAGAATGCATGTGACTAACTTTTTCGTACCCTGGTTTTAGCGGAGGAGCCTTATATACGCTAGTACATAGTTACTGTTTGTGTTGAGAACATACTTATTGTATATTACTTATATAATACAAGCAAATACTTTACTATCTATAAGTACCTATATAAAAATGTGATGTATTTTGTTTTGTGAATAAATATTTTGTTTTATATAAAAAAAATTCTCACAAAGCTGGGTTATTTTTGAAGCTTTAACACTGGCATAAGCTCTAGAGACATTTTTCAAAAATTTCCCAAAAAATTTCCCTTGCAGGAATTTTGATTTTTTAGCATTTAGAATTCATAAAACTTACTTGAAATACTTTTAAATTACTTGCAAATCGATATCTAAAATTTCCTAAGAGGTTTTTTCCGTATAGAAAATTTCCCAGTTTTTTTTTTTAACCATTTTTTTTACTATCAATGTGTGAAGGTAGCTTTCTAATATTTCCCAAAAAATATCCCTAGTGGAAAATGGCTTATATACGTTTCTTATGCACTCTCTTAACGTACACTTACTTAAAATTTGAGTATTTCCAATATATCAAAAATTTGCTATTTGCGCCAAGAAATATTATTCTTTACTCAATCCAACACTAGTAAGTAACAATTGCTTAAATAACTGAAAATAAAATGTATTACTTTTTAAAAGTTCAAGGCCATATAGAAAAGCTAGAAAATTTCCATTTTTACTTTGTTTTTGCGTATTTGTTATTGGTAAAATATAATGTGTCATTGAAAGACAGTTATTTAAAAATCACAAAAAATGTCCCTTCCAAGAAGTAATTCTTTCCTGGAAAAAGCTTTTTTTTCTCTGTGTATCTTAACTATTCTTACATTAATTCTCTTCACAGCTGTTCAAATCAAATTGCGCAAATAATTTGAAATCTCTGCAAATTATTTCGATATAAAAACTAATGTTTTGATATTTTCAAAGTAGAGTCTCGCTTTTCAGAAATTGTTCGGTCGTTTAGTCGCCAAGGTCACACAGTAAAGGGTTGGCTTTTAATAGCTTAGACTGGGCGAAAATTTTATGCAGAGATTTGCTTGCGCCAAAATGGTTTTTATTTATCTTAAAACATATTTTGCTAAAAGGTTTGGTTATTAAAACAACAACAACAAAGAAAAGAACTTGGTTTTATTTTGTTTTTTTTTTTTTTTTTTTGGGTTGGGCCAAAGGTGACAGCCAATGTTCGCTTTATGTTTAGCTAGTAGTGGCAACAAGCTACGATTTGCTAATAGCCGGTGTGAGGTAAGAGGTGTTTGACACGCGCCAACAATGACAACAACATCAACAATGACAGCAACAACAGTAGTAATAGACGAAAGTGGCCATAAATAATCTAAAATTGCTGGGCAAAAATAAAAACAACAACGACAACGAATAACAAGTGTAGAAAAGAGTCATTAGTATCTAGTATAGAAAGACGTCAACATATGTTGTTAAACGTCTACGCTTGAGTTCCTTCATTTGTTTTTCTTTCGTCTATGGCAAGCCCCCAAGACCGCGCGCCCCCCTGGTCTTCCTTTATTTTATATTGCTTGCTTTTAACACTTTGACAAGCTCTCGTTTTCATTAATTTTAAAGGGTCTGCTGCCGTGCACCATTTTTAATTATGCTGCTTTTGTTGTTGTTTTTGTTATAACTGTCTTAGAATTTATTTTCTTTGGTCACACGACAAGCGTTTGAAATTTGCTAGCATTATATTCGGCGAAGTAAATAAAAATGAGTAAAGCTATAAAATTAATTTGACAATTTTTGGAAAACTACATTTTTTTACTACTTTTTTGTTTTGTGTTTAAAATTTCTTCTTAAAGCAATTTGTTAGAGTTTTATTTTTGTGAAATTTTGTGTTGCCATTTCACACAGATGTTTGCGATTAATTTTCATTAAGATTTTCTCTTTGCTTATTTCGAGGCGAGATATTTGTTCGTATAATGTATTTTCCTTTCTCCATTCTTACGCTTTCATTTTATTTTTGTTCTTTTTAAGATTTGTAAAAATAGCTAAAAATTCATTCATGAATATCGTGTCGCGAGCTCATTGAAGACGACAATATAGCGGAAAATAGTCGCAGGTGCGTGTCGGCTCTCCTCTAACACCTTCACTCTAAGATTCTTAATGAGCGCGTCTATTACTAGTAATGTTTTGCAAAGTTTTCAGCTATTAGCAGCAAAGCATTTTATTTATCTTTTCTTAGAAATTTTACTCTGCCAATTTATCTCTAAATTCTTTGAGCTAGTAGAGGATGTGATTTTAGTGTTTTTTTTATTATCTCAAATTATGACCATTGCCTAGATGGTTTTTCTTATTTGTTTTTTGCACTCTGATATTGTATTGTTTAATAATATTTAAAGCGGAATACTACACGTAAACATTTTAATTTGATTTTGTCGCCTTTGTCTTGCGTCATTATTTTTATGCTCTATTTATCCGGAAGCAAATTGTCTTGCTTTGTCTTTTCAAACAATATCCTTTCATTAAAAATACTTACCACAAAGTGCTGACAAAGCTATCTAAATATTAAAATTATAATTTGTTGCGAAAACTCTTAGTAAAATGTCGTTTTGCTGTTGTACACCTTAATATATCGTTGCTTTAAATAACGCTAAAATAGTTCTTTGAAGTCATAAGATGTATTAGTTCTGCTAAATAATAGATACAAAATGTTTTTTATAAATAAAAACTAGTTTTTAAAAAATTTCCCACTTGGGATTTTTTTGGGAAATTTTTCTTTTTGGTGGCAATTATTTCAAAATGACTTCAACTCAAGTGAAATGATAAAAAAATTAAACAGAGTTCTTAATGTGTCTGTTGAAGTGAGTGTCCGCTCAGTTAAGTAATACTCTGATAGCAAGAGGATGATTTTCCTCTCTCTCAATTCAATTCCATTGAGTAATTTCGAGTTTAACTAAAAAAAATTGTGTCTTGAAATTTTTGGTCACATCCTCCTCTGCCACTTATTTTTTTCCTTGAAATGTAAGCACTTTTTTGCTTAAGTTGTGAAAATTAAAATTTCTCCTAAAAGAAATTTTTTATTGACGTTTTATGTGTTCTTCTCTCATTTTTTTCCGTATCGGATCTTGGGCTTATGTTTAAAAATTTAGGAAAAATAATATTTTTCTATAAAATTTGCTAAACATTTTTTCATTAAATAAGCTTTTTGCAAAATTCTACTTATGGAAAATAATAATATAAAACCGTTTTTGTGCAGTTTTTCAAAATGAAATTTTTCAATGAGGTTTTTATATAATTAATTTCTAATAACTTAAGTATAGTATAGTATAATAAGTTAAGTAAATATGTTTATCAAAATTTCCCTTTTATACCTTTGATAGATACCTTTGTTTTAATATTGAAAATTGTTAACTCTTAATTGGATGTGGTTTTGCAAAATTTTTCTACTGGGATATGCTGTGACCATATTTTTTAGAGTATGTGTTTTTACTATCCGCATAATTAATATTCTACTCATAACTCGATCTGTTGCAAAACTTTTTATTTGATGTGGTTTTAAAGCATACCCCTTTTAGGATATTTAAGTTTATGTATGGTTATTTGCTAGAAATTCTGTTTTTAATAAAAATTTTAATGTTTTAATTAAAAGTTCTTTGAAGTTTTGAACGATTTCCCAACTGGGCTATTTCTCTTTAGTTTTAAAATTTGCTCAAAATAATGTTTTTTATTATGAATTCTGTGAAATTTTTTTCAGGCTATGTGTTTTTTTACTGTTTTCATAAAGTTTTGACTTTGGGAAATTTTTGTTTATGTAATAAATTTTAGTTTATGTCATAAAAGTTTTAGCAATTCTGTTGCTAATTAAGACTATTGCAGAACTCTTAGTTTGATGTGATGTTGCGAAATTTCCCCAATGGGATCTTCCACTATTGTATTAAAATCTATAGAAAATAATGTTTTTTTGTAGACACCCTGTGACATTTTTTTTTTTTAAGTTTGTGTTTTGTACCGTTTTATGGAAATTTCCCCTTTGGGATATTATATTGTTAATTAAAACTATTGCAGAACTCTTAGTATGGTGTGATTTTGCGAAATTTCCCTACTGGGATATTTCACTTTAGTATTGAGATTTGATGAAGATAATGCTTTTTATGAATTCTCTGATGATTTTTTCAGCATATGTGTTATTTTCTACTGATTTAGAAAATTTCCCCTTTGGGATATTTAAGTTTATGTGTGTTTTTGTATACTGAAATATTTTCATCAGTAATAAAATTAAAAAATAAGGATTTTTTTAATAAAAATTTTATAGAAATTTTTGCAATATAATCTTTTTAAGCACATTTTTTCTAATGAATACTTCTTATTGCTGTTACGATTTAAATTTTGTACTCCACAGTTTTAATTTACTTATTATTTATTTTTTTTTTGCGACGATCTTTTGAAAAAAATATTTTTTTTTTCATTTATAAACATTTTTCTACTGTCAAAAAGCATTAGTATGATTTGTTAAAAATTCAAAATGCCTCCAGGGACAGTTTTTTTTGCTAAAAACATTGATTGGAATATTGACGTTAGCCTCCCAAATCTTCCCACTGTGAAGCTGATAGAAAGCAGTTGTAAAAAGAAGCACCAGTGCATTTTGCAAATAAGCTGAAGTGGCCTTAAAAGCCCCTTAATTGTAGGCACTGTGGCCGTGGAATACTGATTGACGTATGTGGCTTGCATGCGATAAAACCCAGGTTCAAGTTCCATCTTACATAGAAAGTTTTTTCAATTGCAGACAATGGCAAACCTCAGAGAGTAAAAACTGCCATGATAAGTTCTTGAGCCGTTCGGAGTTGACATAAAGCTTGCAGGTACAGTTCTCGATCTTTTGTGTTAAAATATTTCTCAACACGCACAACACAAATGATCATTAAAAGCTTGGTCACAGTCCTTTCAAAGACTAAAAGGGCCATTTCGTGTTTTTTGCCATTATTAGAGGTTCTTTAATTTATCTATCAATAAACTTTTTGGTTTTTAATATCAAACGCTCGCTACATTTATTTCTAGCAGAACTGTCAGTAGAATATCTTGTTCTTGCATTTAATGGCATTTTTCGCAAAGTTTGAAGTCCGCCCTCTGCTCCGCCGTCAGCATAAAGCCGCGTTGCTTACAGCTTATTAACTTTTATCTGTAATCTTCATAAACTTTATTCTTTTATCAGCAATTTTTTGCTGCACTTTGCCGGATGCAAGACTGTTTAACACCATTTTGCCCCTCATAAACCTTATTTGATCAACTTCAACGCGTAATAAAGTTTGTTTGTTTTGACTTAAAGTTTTGTTAAGCATAGCATCTTGGACCAGTGTTGCATAACTTAAAGAAAAAACTTCCCAAAATTAAGTGCTTCAATAAACAATGAAAATAAATTACAGTGTAAACTTAAATATTTTTATTATAAAACTATATATTTTTTCTTCTCCTATAGCAGAAGTACATTAAAAAAAAAGGAATAAAAAATTAAAACAATCCATAAAATATCGTGCTATGTTAAGAACTAAACCGCGTACCACTTCACAGTGCATTTGTAGTTTTAAGCGTGAATTAATTAGTTTTAATACCTAAAAGCACAATTGTGATTATGTGAATGTTAACGAAATTTCTCAAAAGATTCTTAAAATTAATGCAATAACGAGAACAACAAATAATAACCAAAAAATAAAACATAAAATATAAAGCTAGCTTAAAACAGTTAATTTGGAACGTTCGTCTGTAAATATAAAAGAAGTAAACGTGAAACTTCGCAAGTATTGCCGTTAAGTGGAAATGTTTTCGTTTTTTATTTTATGCAAAAGTCGTTAATTGCACAAAGTTTGAAGAAAAAGTTGTACAAATTTTGCTATATTATAATTGCACAAAAAAACAATTCTATTTTTGAGGAATTTAAGAAGCTGCTACTTAGTTTTTAAGCTGCCAACTTGATATGTTAAACGCACAGCAATACAAAACAATAAAAATTAAAACAGCAAAACCAACAACAATAACAACAACATCATTTAAAACAAGAATTCTAAACAACAACACAAACATTTTTCTCAACACCAACGCCAAAGTTATAAGCAAGTTACGCTGATGATGGGCTACATCATGGGTTGTGCTTGTTTTAAAGGTGAGGATTTTTACACAAAATATTCTTAGATATTCATCTTAATATAAATAACATTTTACTTTATAATATTTTACAAACAATTATTGAGCACATTGATTGAATAACGCATGTCTGCGTGCGAGAATCCATGGCGTATGAGTAATTTTAATTATTTTCTTAACAAGTTCTTTTGATATCGTTGTTACACAGAGCAAGGTGAAATTTGTTCCGAAGATTTGTTTATATTTTAATAATCTACATGCTCCTCAGTGCAAAGCTTTCTTATAAACTTATGCTTTGGCTAAACTGGGTTAAGAGTTATGGAGCCTGGCAAGCTCAATAGAAGATTACAAAATGGGCAGGCAATTCTAAGAAAACGGTTGATCTTACGTATTCAGTGACTGAGAATAAAATTTAGACGGAATAATAAGATTACTTTTAGCGACCTTATATTTTCTCCTAAAAATAGTTGTTTGACAATTTTGAGTTGACTGATTTAATGAGGACTCTTTAATTTAATGAAGGAGTCTGAAAACCATCATGGATTCTCTGAAAGAAAAATTTATCTTCAAAATATAATATGAATTACGAATGTGAATATGAATATGAATATGAATATGAATATGAATATGAATATGAATATGAATATGAATATGAATATGAATATGAATATGAATATGAATGTGAATATGAATATGAATATGAATATGAATATGAATGTGAATATGAATATGAATATGAATATGAATATGAATATGAATATGAATATGAATATGAATATGAATATGAATATGAATATGAATATGAATATGAATATGAATATGAATATGAATATGAATATGAATATGAATATGAATATGAATATGAATATGAATATGAATATGAATATGAATATGAATATGAATATGAATATGAATATGAATATGAATATGAATATGAATATGAATATGAATATGAATATGAATATGAATATGAATATGAATATGAATATGAATATGAATATGAATATGAATATGAATATGAATATGAATATGAATATGAATATGAATATGAATATGAATATGAATATGAATATGAATATGAATATGAATATGAATATGAATATGAATATGAATATGAATATGAATATGAATATGAATATGAATATGAATATGGATATGAATATGAATATGAATATGGATATGAATATGAATATGAATATGAATATGAATATGAATATGAATATGAATATGAATATGAATATGAATATGAATATGAATATGAATATGAATATGAATATGAATATGAATATGAGTATGAATATGAATATGAATATGAATATGAATATGAATATGTATATGAATATGAATATGAATATGCATATGCATATGCATATGCATATGAATATGTATATGAATATGAATGTGAGCATAAATATGAACATGAATACGAGGGGTGCCTTTTATATTTCGGGATTAGAGAACAAAAACAATTATTAATCATCGAAAATCACTTGATTGTTTTTCAAAATATTCTCCATTAAGATCTATACACTTTTGCATGCGTTTGAACCAATTGTCGAAGCACTTTTGCCACTCTGATTGAGGTATCTCCAAAACATGCATTCTGAATGCCGCGACCGCTTCTTCGGGCGTCGAAAATCGTTGTCCACGCAGTTTATTCTTCACGGTTGGGAATAAAAAGAAGTCATTCGGTGCCAAGTCAGGACTATACGGCGGATGACCCATCAAATCGATGTTTTGGGTGCTCAAAAATGCAGTTGTTTGAGCCGATGTGTGAGAGCTCGCATTGTCGTGGTGAAGAGTGATCCGCCTTCGGTGGTTGGTTTTCCTGATTTCTTGGAAGACAACTGGCAAACAAATGGTTGTGTACCACTCAGAGTTGACTGTTCTGCGTTGTTCTAGTGGTACGGTTGCGACATGTCCATATTTTCCGAAAAAACAGGCGACCATTTGCTTGGAAGTGCTTCGTGCGCGAACAACTTTTGTTGGATTTGGCTCATCTTGAAACACCCATACAGTCGACTGCTGTTTACTTTCGGGCTCATACGCGTAAATCCACGATTCATCACCTGTCACGATGTCATAGACGTGTTTCGAAGCACCGCGATCGTATTTTTTGAGCATTTCCTTCGACCAATCGACACGAGCCTTTTTTTGAGCGATTGACAAATTGTGTGGGATCCAACGCGAACAAATTTTTTTGACAGTCAAATGTTTATGCAATATTGAATGTATGCTGGTCCCACTTATGCCTAAGGTTGCCTCAATCTCACGATAGGTAACATGACGATCTTGCAATATCAGTTCGCGCACAGCATCAATGGTTTTTGGAACAACAGCTGATTTCGGACGACCTTCACGAAATTCGTCTTGGAGTGAACTACGACCACGATTGAATTCACCATACCATCGATAAACACTGGTCCTTGATGGAGCTTCATCACCAAAAATTGAATTAAGTTCATCCATGCACTGTTGCTGTGTTAATTCACGTCGAAAGTTGTAAAAAATAATCGCACGAAAATGTTCACGATTTAATTCCATTTTTAGACCGAGATGAATCTTTTAAGTTACTATAAACAACACAAATAGCGCTCGTATGTCAAAAAGTTCTGAGTACGTATAAGCCAACAAATGTCAAACTTTGCGATAGAGCTTTCAGTTGACAGATTGCAACACCAGGGTTGCCAAATCCCGAAATATAAAAGGCACCCTACGTATAAATATGATTATGAATATGAATATGCATATATAAATATGCATATCAAGAGTGTACAAGCCATTTAGGGGTTTATACTTCAATTTATTCGCCGTTAATATCTTCATAAAGGCAATGAAATGCTTCACAATAGGTCAATTTTAGAGTTCGTGCAAGACAATTCATTGCCAGGACAGCTTAAAAATGACACACAAACTAAGATATGAAGTTCGTGCTTATTTTTCAAGTTATTTCCTTATAAGTTATAAATTTAGTAAAATTTGATACCGTAAAATTGCATACCATGATTAAAAAATTTGACTTAAATAAAAATTAAAATTCAGATCAATAATTTGCATGTTAAAATATATGCCGTTTGTAAAAAATTTTTAAAACCTATTCACGCCAAACGGCACACTCAAACAATCATGCACAAACATTAAAAGACGGACTTGCACCTGCTTATCTTAATGCAATTCAACACACGATGAAAAAGTTTAAATAACTTGTAGCAGAAAAGAAACAAAAACTACAACAACAACAAAAACCACAACAGGCATTATTCACTGCTTCAGACTCCAAGCAGCGTTCTTCCTGACTACCCGACACTATAACATTAACGCCCAACCACTTCTTGCCTTCACTGCAGGACGCTATTTCCTGCACAAATTGCGGTGTTTTTTTTTTCACTTCACGTTATCCCTCCCAGTGAACCGAAAGTATCTATTAAATTAAACTTGTTTTCGCTGTACTAAATGTCTCTTAAGAAAGAACATTATTTTTTCGGTTTGATCAAAAAATCCTTTAATAAATAATTATTTTCAACAAATTTCAAAAAATAAGTCCTTTAATAAGTTATTGATATCAAACGTGATGCACTTTTTGATATTCATCCTGATAAACATGAAGTTTCCAAATTTTTTAAAAGCTTTCCAAACCTTTAGCTTAATTTCCTAAAAAGCCTAAAAATGGGTTTTAGTAGCATTTTTTTTTCTTAACTCTACAAGCTTATTAGTTATTGATAAAAATTTTTTATTATTAAAAAAAATATTAAATAAATTATCAGAAATGTTTTTGATATTAATAGACCATTTATAAAAAATTGTATGGTATTAAGATAAGCAAAAGATAAGCTTTGACAAAAGGTGTCTACATTGCAATCTTTTTTTTTTTTTTTTTGCCATGCGGGTTGACTCACCCAGATAACAATTTTTCCAAAATAAGCCCTTAGTAAAGCTTTATATAGGGAACTTATGTGGAGAGGAGAAATTTAAAAATGCTAAAATAATCCTAAAAACGAATTTTATACAAAGTCTATACAAAGAAAAAAGCCATATAAAAAAACGAGTAAATGCTTTATTTAAGAACTTATATAAAGTCTTATAAATGCTTTATACAAGCACATAAATAATGTTTTACATAAGGCTAATCCAGGAACTCGGAAACGTGGAAAAATTTGATGTAATTTATAAGTATTTTTATGTATATTTCTGTAGATTTGATTTGCCTTTTGAATTTAAATTTTATGCATTTCAAAAATGTTTGTATACATATCACAGCGCTCATTTTATGTTCAATAACGTCACAATATAAAAAAATTAAAAATTAAGTTAATAACACAGAAATTTGTGTAATACCATGTTTAATATCGTGCGTAATTTTGGTGACGATTTCTTATTTACTTTTTGTGTGAGAGCAGAATATGTTATTACTTAAGCTCAATATATAGAGATGGAAAATTGTATCTTTAATTTGGCTGTGCCAGTTTGTACGGATCTAAATATTTAAAATATGAAAGCATATTTGGTGTAAAGGTTATATTATAGTAGTAGTGGATCAGCTGTATATATCTGTTCAAAAATTTAAAATATTTCTACTGAAAAACAGATTTTTCGAGCTGTGATGTTATTGAAAAACACTAGTGATATGTATCGAATTTGTAACCTTTGTATTGGCAGCAGCACACACTATCCACTCGTCTCGTTAAAAACTAACTTGAATAATATTGAAACTTAATCACTATTTTCTTTTAATTTTGTACAGTTAAACTTTATGAAAGCCCGATATAGAAAACTATATATGACAAACAAATCTTTTTGAATACTTTCTAAAAATTTATCATTGAATAAAGCTTTAAAGAAATCTTACCTCAGTAAAAATCTTCTTGGATACTTCTTAAAAATTTTTCATTGAATAAAGCTTTATTTAAGGAATTATGCTTGAGTAAAAATCTTTACAAAACTCTCATAACTATTTCGGATTGATACCTAGAGGGGTCAAATATATGTGGTGCTCCTATTATTTTCGGGTATATTAGAAACTTCTTTTGAATAAATCATGAAATTTTCGAAACAAAAAAAAAAAAAAAAATATATGAAAAAATATATGAAAAATTTTTCAAACTTGTTTTATTTTTTTTTTTTTTATTTTATATTTTTCCTACCTCTGTCATATTTTTATTGGCATATTAATGCAGGAAATTAAATTAAAAAAATTATCAAATTAAAACATCTTTGAAAAACCGTTTAAAACATTATGGAAAAGACAGTCAAAGTTAAAAATTTCTTAGCCAAAAACTTAAAATGTGAACTTTAGACTTAAATATCTCAAAGAAGAAACATAACATACAAATGGTTGATACAGTATAGGATAGCTTATTTAATTATCTGTCAGATGATATATAAATGATTGCTTTATATGAAACAGTTTAGTTTCTAGAGTAGAAAAACTAGATCAAAGTCTAAAAAATGCAAATCACCCTGTATCTCAAAATTTGACCTATTAGAGGAAAATTGAGTATAGACGTAGAATCAGCGTAAAAAGCTCTTCTAGAAGAGTATTTTAGGTCTCTGGATAAAAAAACTTGTAGACTAGTGTAATTTTTACATTATTAATTAAGAGTTATGTTTTCGAGCTCAAGGTCTTTTTTAGTTCATATCTTTCCCGAATTGATCCCTAGCGTGGTTTAATATATGATTGATGCTATTATTTTTTGCCTTTCAACATTTCTTCTGAGCACAACTATCCCCTTTTTATTATTACCCTTCTGGGGGCTCTGCCCATTATGATCAGAGCTAGGTCGAAATGTATTCATTACAATTCTATTCCAATTCCTTAGAATTTGGAATTGGTAATTGGTCATCTGAGTTTCTCAGCAATGGAATTGGAAAGAATCGTAAATTCCATTACGGGAATTGTAATTGGTAATTAAACCTTTGAATTCCACAGAAATGGAATTGAAGTAAAAACATGAATTCCATTACGGAATTGTAATTAGTAATTGAACCTTTCAATTCCCTAAGAATGGAATTGGAAAAAAAGTCAATTCCATTACAGAAATTGTAATTGGCAATTGAATATCTCAATTCCTTGGGAATGTAATCCATCTATTACTGGAATTGTAATTGGTGTTTTGAGTTAAAGAAAAAGTTGTTGAAGTTCCAACCTCCAACTACAATTCCTGTAATGCAATTGATTCCTGTAATTTGAATTTTTTCCTGTACTTTGAACTCTTTCCAATTCCATTCTGAGATGTTCAATTACCAATTACAATTCCTGTAATGGAATTCACGATTTCTTCCAATTCCATTCCTAATTACAAGAAATTGGAATTGAAGCGGAATTAATTCCAAAAGGAATCATTACAACCCAGCTTTCATTATGATTTAGTTACAAATTTATTTGAAATCGAAAGCTTCACTTATAAATTGGTTTTTTTATGATAAATAAAATTACCATGTCGTTTATGATTAATTCCCGAAGGAATTTTCTAAATCGAAAGGAATAAAAATTTATGATCAAATTACATACTCATATGCAGTTAAGGAACTATCATTATTTATTATTTATTTTCGAACTCATTTACGGACTAATTAAGCATATTTTATTATGATGCAATTACAAAGACATTTATGAACAAAAAACACTTCCATTTATCATTCATTTTCATATAAATAAACGACAAAAAAAAAAAAAAAAAAAAATTAAATTGTGACAAAATTTCATTTATAAGTTAGTTACAAACTCGTATGTGAACAAGTTTAATAAAACTTGTTCAAAAGTTTAGTTTTTATGATAAAAAAAATTTGGCTTTCGATTTAAAAATAAATCATTTAACTAATGTTGCAAATGAATTAAACATTCTTGAGCTAAAAAAACTTATTTTTTACCTAAAAAGACGCAATGAAATGAGTAGCATTTAAAAAAGAAAACACTTTAAACCAGTGTCGGGCAAAATTGAAAAACCTATTCACATGTGATTGAGCTAGATTTGC
Organism: Coremacera marginata; assembly: GCA_914767935.1. Lineage (NCBI taxonomy): Eukaryota > Metazoa > Arthropoda > Insecta > Diptera > Sciomyzidae > Coremacera > Coremacera marginata. Next base: position 35,655,106 of record OU612047.1, on the reverse strand, counting down.
TGCCGACGTCAATGTTTTCACATGTACACAATAAAAATTTCGTGTGGCGTACGAACAGTAGCCGAGTTATGACTTTGGTTCGTGCTTATGAGAAGCTGTGAGCTTAATTTTGCTATTCAAATCATGTCAGTTGACGTTAAGCATTCAAGAAGGCAAGAACTCGCTTCTGCTCGCTTCGCAACTACAGAGAGAAAAATGTTTAATGATAAATGGATGCTAGATTTCTTTTTTATAGAAAATACAAACGCTGTAGCGCAATGTCTTATATGCGAACGCACTGTTTCTCGTTCCGTATTGATGTATGTGCAAAGGCATTACTCGGTTTGTCACGCACAATTCAATTTAATTTTAGGAGAAGAACGAAAACTAAAGCTTTTCGAATTAAAAGCTAAATATTTTTTAAGGTTTATTGCTGATGATTTTAATCAAAATATAAATAATTCTTATATTCATCATAATATTTCTTCATTACAATTTAAAAAGGCATCCTATGCTGTGTCATTGGTCTTGGCAAAAAAATGCCGACCGTATGAAGATGGTATGTTTTTTAAAGAATTAAGTCAGGTTGTTTTTAGTTTTTTTGGGGAGCAAGGAAATGAAATGCAACAAATTGTAGAACAAATACGTTTATCCAGACGAACAATAACTCGCCGAACGGAAGTTATTTGTAAATATTTATATTTTAGCACTAAGCAAAGGTTATTACACTGCAAATTGTTTTTCTATATGTCTTGACGAGAGCACGGACATAAATAACTTAAGCGTATTAATCATATGTGTTAAGTCAGTTGATGAAAACTTACAAACAACAGAGGAAATACTCTCCGTTGTTTCAATGCATGGGCATGTTACAGGCGAAAACCTCTTTAAAATACTACAACAAAATGTTTTTTCACTTTTTAACAAAAAAAAGTTGACTGCGATTTGTACTGATGGAGCCAGAGTGATGACTGGAAAAAATCAAGGGCTGATAGGTTGGTTAATGAAAAATAATATAAAAATTCCAGCTTTTCATTGCATTATCCATCAGCAGTCGCTTTTTTCGAAAGAGTTAAACCTTTCCTATGTAATGGAAATAGCCATCAAAATTATTAATGCAATTCGAGGGGGGCATAATGCACTACGGCACAGAAAATTTAAAGATTTTCTCGATGAACTTGATGCCGAGTTTGGTGATTTAATTTTGTTCACAGAGGTTCGTTGGCTTAGCCGTGGTAGGAGCTTGCAACGCCTTTTTGATTTGAGGAATGAAGTTTTACTGTTTTTGGAACAAAATTTCTTTTCAAAATCGGATGATTTAATTTCAAATCTTAAGAATAAAGATTTTTTATTAGACTTAGCCTTTTTATGCGACCTTACTCTTTTATTAAATCAATTAAATCTGTCACTGCAGGGTAAAAACAGACATATTTTTGAGCTAGTGCCTATTGTAGAACACTTTGAGCGCAAACTAAATATTTTAATAATTCAATTAAAAAATAATGATCTGTCCAATTTGGATAAAACCAGGATAATATGGTCAGATAATTTAAATTTTAATAAATTAATAGACTATACAAGGATTGTTGAAGAGTTATTAATAAATTATAACAAAAGATTTCAAGATTTTCAGATAATTAAAACCGCAATTGAATTGCATAATAATCCTTTAATTTGCAAAATTTACGACCAACCAACAGAAATACACGCAGAGCTAACAATGCTGCGCAATGATATAAGCCTTCCCTTGGAAATGGGTCAACATTTTTGGAAACAGGTAAGAGAGGAAACATATCCAAATATTAAACATGAAATCTTCAAAATATATTCTATGTTCAGTTCCTCATACGATTGCGAGGTTGGATTTTCAACCCTCAAAATTATCCAACATAAATTTAGAAACCGTTTATCAGATGAACATATCTCAGATTTACTGCGCATTAAAAGTTATGAAGGCAACATAAATATAGACGATATAATAGAATTTGAAAAGTTACTATAAAAATAATAATAATAATAATAATAATAATAATAATAATGATAATGATAATAATAATTATAATAATAATAATAATAATAATAATAATAATAATAATAATAATAATAATAATAATAATAATAATAATAATAATAATAATAATGATAATGATGATGATGATGATGATGATGATGATGATGATGATGATGATGATGATGATGATGATGATGATGATGATGATGATGATGATGATGATGATGATGATGATGATGATGATGATGATGATGATGATGATGATGATGATGATGATGATGATGATGATGATGATGATGATGATGATGATGATGATGATAATAAAATAATAAATAATAATAATAATGATAAATAATAATAATAATAATAATAATAATGATAATAATAATAATAATGATAATGATAACAATAATAATGATAATGATAATAATAATGATAATAATTATTATAATAATGATAATAATAATAATTAAAATAATAAAAAATGATGATAATAATTATAATTATAAATCATAATAATTACAATTATATAAATAAAACATAAAAAAAATGCATTTTATTTACAGTGTAAATAAAACCAGCGCTGTCGCTCTCTCATGGACACAGACACAAGCTTGCATGTTTATGTATTGTTTTGCCCGATACTGCTTTAAACCCAAAAATTGTTTCGCAAAATCAAGGCTTGCGGTGCGGTTGGTTCTGATTTATTTTTTTTTTTTTTTATTTGTGTGAATTTTGTGATTTTTTTTTTTTAAAAACATTTCTTGTGGTTTCTTTTTAAGTAGTTTTTCTTTATCATTCATTTCAAGCACTTTTGTATGGGTGTGTGGGTGTGTGTGTGTATATGTTAAAGACATGACAGAGAATACATAAATAACAATGCATTTTCCGGCTTTTCCTGCAATTGTTCTCTTCGCATTTATTTTCATTTTCTTAAAGTGCTTTAATTATCCTGCCGCATTTATTTTGCTGCTTACAGGGCTGAGTGGTTGGGTGAAAATTTTCCCATTCCTGACATTTGTGGATTGGGGTGGTTAGGCTCTTGGTTGCGCGTCTTATCCGTCGTAACTAATTCTTTGTACGTTAAGTGTCGCGTAAAGAACGCGTTATAGCATGTTTAACGCGTCACGCACATAAGTTATATTAACAGCTTTTCTTCATTTTCTATTATAACTATATTCAAACTATAGTTAATAAAATGTTTTTGTACATAAGACTCACGAGTTGCTGGTCTGTGTCCTGACCGTGAAGACAGCACTCAGAATTTTAAAACGCATTTTCAGTAGAAAAAAAAAGAAATTGAACAGCTTCAAATTTTATTCGGAAACCTGTTCAGCAAGCGGATGGCCCCTATTGTGCCATAAATTTTGAGAAAAAAACAGCTACTTTCAACTTTGTGTTAGATTTTCCGGAAATTCTTCCGACATCATTTGCAATTGATTTCGAAACCATGCTGCAGCATCTATAAACACACGCTCACACACATACACACCCTTATTTTGTGAATTTTGCCTTGTGTCAAAAATGTATTTATTATTATTTTCTTTCATTTTCCTTTCCCCCACATATTCGCTGAAAATGCGCAAAAAGCAAAACGAGCAAAAATTCGTGTTCATCCAGCTACTAGAAATTTATTTGCGGCATTTCTTGACACAGCGGAATTTCTATCATTCGGCATATTGTGTCCAAAGTTTACGTCATGTTATTTTATGGCAAACATGCGCATAAGTTGAGAATAAAACATATCCACAAAGAAGAAAGTATAACGAAGAGAGCGTGAAGAGCGCGATGTCGTTGACCAAGTGACAGTTGAACGCCTTACTACTCACTGACTGGAGCTCGCTGCCATTGAAGCATTTTGACATTTCCTAGCTTTTATTATGTTTTGTTTTTGCTGCTTTTTCGCTTTTGTTTTGTTTTGATTTCTTTTTTTTTCTGTCTGCTTTCTTTGCATGAATTTTGCATCTGGTACAATTTTTCGATACTATTTTATACATTCAGTAAATTTCGCTTTGTTTTTTTTTGTTTTTTTTTTAAATATCAACAATGTGTGGAATTTTCAGTTTGTTGCTGTTTTCTTCTATTTATCAATTTATGAATCTATTCTTTTACTAGATTTTATAATATTTGTCGTATCTTGCAAATTGTTTCATTTTTTTGCCTATTTATATCCTTCCACTCCAACTACAGTCTACCTCTCGGTCATCGCACATTAAGTCTGTCTCTCCCCCCTCCCCTCCCCCCTACCACACTCCCACCGTTCGTAGTGTTGTTGTCGTTAATCTTAATTGTCCCATGCTGTATGTGGTCAGTTTTTGTTTTTTTGTCACTGCTTCTGCTCCAGCTCCTGCATATCCTTATTGTTGTAATTAGACATGTTATTGCTGTTGTATTTATTCATGTATCTATTCACATTTGTAGCCTATTTTAAGGCTTTAATTAAATTGATAATTGCCTGCATAATTAAGACTAATATTTTATTTGATATTTTTCTTTTTTGTTTGTTCTCTGTTGCTGCAGCTGTGCTACTTTCAATGTTTACTTCGGGTGACCCTTTTAATGATATTTAGTATGTTAGCTGCTTTAGTGCGCTTTTGCATAAATGTGTATGTACAAGTTGTATATTTAATTTTAAGGCCGTAACTCGAGATATTAGTTTTATCTGATAGACTTGGTAATAATCTGTTGAAGTTTAACACAAATTATTTTTTTAATATTTCTAAAAAAACCTTCAATAGTTATGGCAATTTAACTTAAATTATTGAATTTTTTGAAAAAAATATTTCCTACATAAACATACATAAATATTTTTAAAATTTTGAAAGAAGTGTGTGGGCACGGCACGAGTTAAACAAACTAATAGAAATTTCGGAGAAGAGCCTTTTTAAATTTTTTTTTTTTATTTTTCCTTATATTTTATTTATGTGACCTTATAGGTTGCAGCTGTAAGCTATAAACAAATTATTTTTTTTTCTGAAAGTAAAACAACTCAAAAAGACGTCCTACACAGCCATGCGTCAGCAAAATAGCTTAACAGATAATATTTCTTTGTTAACCTCAACATTTTTATATGATTTTATTTGTTTTTACATGTAGTGGATGCTGTTTTGGGAAATCTCTTTGGTACACTATTGGTTAGTTGGCTGATTTAGACGGCAAAATATTTGTGGGTTTAAATGCAGTTTTTTATTTTTTTTTTGTTTTTTTTTTTGTTATTTTTTTGATAACATCAACACTTTTTTATAAATAAAAAACATATATTTCGTGTACAGTTGCACAATGCAATTTTTTCAATTTTAGAAAAATAAAAATCCCAACAATTTTTTGTTGAATAATCTTATTCCAAATGTAATATAGTAGGTGTAGTAAAGAGAAATGCCTTATTTTTCCAATAGACAGAGCTGGGTCGAAAAGTTTTCATTACAATTCAATTCCAATACTTTCGATTTAGGAATTAGTAATCGGTCATCTCAATTCCTCAGGACTGGAGTTGAAAAAAAATCGTCAATTCCATTACAGGAATTGTAATTAGTAATTGAACATTTTAATTCCTCAGGACTGGAGTTGAAAAAAATCGTCAATTCCATTACAGGATTTGTAATTGGTAATTGAACGTTTCAATTCCTCAATAATGGAATTGGAAAATATCTAATTGTAATTTTTAAGTGGACGTTTCAATTTCACAGAAATGGAATTGAAAAAAAAATCGTTAATTCCATTACAGGAATTGTAAGTGGTAATTAAACGTTTCAATTCCTCACAAATAAAATTGGAAAAAATCGTCAATTCCATGAAAGGAATTGTAATTGGTAACTGAACTTTTCAATTTCTCAGGAATGGAATTGGAAAAAAATTGTCAAATCCATTACAGGAATTGTATTTGGTAACTGAACGTTTCAATTCCTCAGGAATGAAATTGAAAAAAATCGTCAATTCCATTAGAGAAATTGTAATTGGTAATTAAACGTTTCAGTTCCTCAGAAATGGAATTGGAAAAAATCGTCAAATCCATTACAGGAATTGTAATTAGTAACTGAACGTTTCAATTGTACAGAAATTTGATACTGAATTTGATGATATAATTTTATCAGCAAGCAAAGCTGGGTTGTAATGATTCCTTTTGGAATAAAATCAGCCTCAATTCCAATTCCTTGGAACTAGGAATTGGTAATTGGTCATCTCAATTTCAAATCCTCAGCAACGGAATTGAAATTTTTTTCCAATTGAAAATTTTTTCCAATTCAATTCCTGAGTAATTGAAAGGTTCAATTACCAATTACAATTCCAGTAATGGAATTGACGATTTTTTTAATTCCATTCCTATGGAATTGAAACGTTCAATTAAGAATTGCAATTCTAGTAATGAAATTGACGATTTTTTCAATTCCATTCCTAAGGAATTGAAACGTTCAATTACCAATAACAATTCCTGTAATGGCATTGTCGATTTTTTCCAATTCCATTCCTGAGGTATTGAGATGATCAATTACCAATTCCCAGTTCCAAGGAATTGGAATTGAGGCGGATTTAATTTCAAAAGGAATCATTACAACCCAGCTGTATTTGCGGTTAAAATAATATCGTATTTTTAAGTCTAGTCCAATGAATTTTTTAAAAGAAAATCGGTTTTATCATACTTATAAGGATAATAAATGAAACCATTCATACATTTGCATCAGAATTTCTTTTCAAACAGCAAAGAGCAACGCCTTTTTATCAAAGCTGTTTTTGAAGCGATGCTTCTTACGCTTCATTTCGTGATTTGCTTAATTGAAATCTAAAAAGCGACATTTCTTTGTTGACTGCGCTTATTATAAAAATAAAATTTTGTATTATTAAAAATATTTTGTGGTCCGCCGTGGGGATCGAACTCGCAATCCCACCGATTGAGAGTTCTATACACTACCCATCTTTTCACAAACCTTTGTTACGCAGAATTGTTGATTCAATATTAATTATATCTGAAACTATTTTGCAGCAGATCACAATAGTCTATTAATAGGTAGACGATTCTGTATTAGCTATCTTACAAAAACTAACAAAAATGTTGCTTCTGCTTGTTACAAGATGTCATCAGCATCTTTGTTTTTGTTGATGTGAATGCGATTGTGCTGTTGTTAGTACACTTTTTTTGTTTTGTTTTTGCATAGCGTGAAGGATAACATCGATGCTGATAACATCTTGTAGCAACTAGATGTCGAAGCAACTTTTTTGTTAGTTTTTGTTAGATAGCCAATACACAATCCTTCTAATAGATAGTTTTTTGTGATCTACTGCAACATACCTACAGTTATACTTAATATTGGATCAACAACTCTGCGTAACAAGAGGTTTTTGAATTGGTAGGTAGTGTATAGAACTCTTAATCGTGGGGTACGAGTTCGATTCCCATGGCGGATCAAGAAATGTTTTTAATATTAAATATTACACTTTTTTGCTGTAATAGACGCAAGCAAATAAGAAACATTAGTTCTAAGAAAACAGTGTCGGAATAAAAAAATATATATTCAAATTTACTTGTGTGAGTATGTGTGTCTAACGACGCAGCTGTGTTTTTACTTGTGCATATTCGATTCGTGTGTTTTTATAAAAAAATTCTATGAATTATTTAAAGGTTTTATTTAACAAATACAAGTGCAAAAATGTTACTATTGCAAAAGCGAATTTTAACGCTAGTAGATTTGGCTTCAGATTGTGTGAATGTTTTTTTTCTAAACTGACATTTGAGTCATCGTAAATAAGTTCGTGGTAGAGAAGTTAAAAATTTTAAATGATTTCTTTCTGTAGACATTTTCAACCGCATAAATATTTTCTGAAACAGCAGACCGTGCATTATATTTTTTAAAAATTAAAGGCTCAATACAAAATTGTTGAAAATACGTGTAATTTAAAATTTAGTGTAAAATCCGGTACATCTGGTCTTGACAATACAAGTGTGCAAACAAAAAATATCTACGCAAAATATTATTTAATTAAAAGTTATCTAACTACTTATTTTGTTAAATTACTTAATCTAGTGTTAACTTAAAACTCATATTAATTAAACTCAACTAATGTAACTTTTCAAACACTAAAACAATTTCTGAACTTTTTTCTATTCAGAAATTCCAAACATTTTTTATGTGTTTTACCGTATTACCTTCACTCCACTTGTTGCTATCACACTCTAGCAAATATATTAACTTTCCACAGCACAACAACACGACTATTCTAACATTCATAAATCAACAAGCGCCAAAAAGTATGCAACACTAACTCACTCACTGAATTTTTAATACAATTAAAAATGCTGTCAAAGAATATGCACGACTTTTGCTCTAGCCGCTGCGGCATTCAATCCGCCACAATCAATCAGCCGCAATTGCTCAGCAACAACAACCGCAATTTTATGGATTAATAAAACAGTAAAAACATGAAACAAATTACAACAGAAAAAAAAGTAGAAAAAAAAAACTAAACAAAGAGAAACCAGCAATAATAACCATAACAAAAGCACTGACAACATCATGCAGCAACAGCAACACAAATTGTCGCAGCAACATAGAAACGCACAGTAATAAATCAATTTATTGACTCGTTGATGGACACTCGACACAGTCGAGACAGCAGAGTCCTGCCACAGAACCACCAAACCACCAAACCACCCACAGTTAGTCAAACACTGTTCGTTAAAAAGTAGCAACAACTATAAATTGCTCATTCACACGAATTGCTCATTGTTGTTGTTGTTGTTGTCGTCGTGTTGTCGTTATAGTGCAAATTTATAAAATTTCAGACGATAACCATGCTCTTAGTTTTTTATTGATTTTTTTTTTAGTTTTGAGTCCTGTTGTTTATTTTTCATCGTTTTGCTGGCATGTTGCAACAATCATAATTGTGGTTTGTTAGTGTGTTTGTGTAGGTGTGTTCGTTTACCTCCACACCATTCAAGCAGAAATAGCATGAAGCGTCGTCGCTTATATCTCACAACACACACACACACATACCAAAAAGTTTTCTGCTTTTGAATTTTTCCGCTAGAATGCATTTAAATACGCATGTTTGTGCTTGTGTCAGTGTGGTTGTGTGTATGTGTTCGTGTCTGCTCGACTGTAAAATTGCTTCTAAAAATAGTTTTCTACCGAATACAATAGTATTTTTAACTTATGAGCTTAAAGCAATTAACAAAAATTTTTTATGGTATAACTTTAGTCTTCGATTTAGTATAAACATTTTTTTTTTATTCAAATTAGATCACTGCTATCTAACCAAAAAATTTAAGGCATAATTTTATAAAATTTAAAAATTTAAATTTAAAAAAGTTTTCCTTGCATAATTTTAGGCACACAATGAAAAAAGTCATAGAAGTCACTTTTTCTTCAGAATTCTTCTAAAATTAATTTATTAGCTAAAAAATAGCAATAATAAATACGTATATCTAACATTACAAAAATTTTCTCTTTCAACTTTAAAGTGAGTTTTTCCCATTCGCATTTTTTCCACAGTTTGTTCAAGCTGTTTTGCCTGCACATAAATCGAACATATTTTTTTTTTTTTTTGTTTTCTTTAGATAAATCTCCCGAGATTATATTCAACTCTCACTAATGCCAACCGCAAAAAAATTGCATACTTTACGGCTGCAACAGCAACTCGACTTTGTGCAAAAAAAGTAGAAATGGATTTTTCTAGCTAAGCATTAACACGCCGCATGCAAAGCCAGCATGATAGCTGCCAACAACGACCAAACCAATGCTTTTTTGTCTCTTGCTATATATATATATGTGTGTGAGTAAATAAACTCCAGTCGTTATATTTGCATTGCTATGGTGAATGTCCTTTTTGTAGGTTGCTGGTAAAACGGTGTTGTTAAGTAGAAATCTCTTGAATTTCATCTTTAACATAGCAGCACAAAATATAGTGGATTTTATGACATGATGCTAAGGATTATACTTTTTTTTTTTTTAAATATTTGCTGCAAAGAAAAAAAATAATAAAAGTTAACTATCTTTGAATTTAAATGCTTTAATGAATTTTTAACCCAAACGTTAACATCTAACATCTAACATTTCACATGTCATATTCAACATTCAGGAAACTACGCAATTAAGATTTAAAATTTAACATTTAACGTTTAACATTTAGCATTTAAAGCATGGAAAATTAAACATTTTACATTTAACACTAAACATTTTACACTTTAGATTTTAAATTGCAGATTTTACATTAAACATTTAACATTTAACGTTTAACATTTAATGTTAATATTTAATATTTAAAATTTAACATATAACTTTAAATCTATAACATTTAAGATTTTACATTCCATAGTCCATATTTCACATTTACAAAAAATTTGCATTTAAAATTTCACATGTAAATTTTAACATTTCAAATTTTTCTTATGGCATTTAGAATAAAGCATTTAACGTTCAACATTAAACATATAACCTTTAACTTTAGCATTTTGCATTTTATATTCTACATTCAATATTTCAGATTTAACATTTAACATGTAAACTTTAACATTTAACAATTTACATTTTTGATTTCAGTTTCAATTTAACATTTAAGATTTCACATGTAAATTTAAAATTAACATTTTACATTTATCTTATTGCATTTACAACTAAGCATTTAACGATTACTATTTGGAATTTAACATTTAATGAGCAACATTTCAAATTTTACATTTTATATTTAACGCTTCATAAACAATTACTGTCGGATTGAAACTGAAATTGAATTTTGGCCAAGTTCGAAATCGGTAAATTTTTGTAATATTCGGCCTTAATCGAAACTGTGCATTGGTATAAAAATGAAACTTTTACTCTTACTCTTACTCTTTCTCTTACTCTTACTCTTACTCTTACTCTCACTATCACTCTACTCTTACTCTTACTCTTACTCTTACTCTTACTCTTACTCTTACTCTTACTCTTACTCTTACTCTTACTCTTACTCTTACTCTTACTCTTCCTCTTCCTCTTCCTCTTCCTCTTCCTCTTCCTCTTCCTCTTCCTCTTCCTCTTCCTCTTCCTCTTCCTCTTCCTCTTCCTCTTCCTCTTCCTCTTCCTCTTCCTCTTACTCTTACTCTTACTCTTACTCTTACTCTTACTCTTACACTTACTCTTACTCTTTCTCTTACTCTTACTCTTACTCTTACTCTTACTCTTACTCTTACTCTTACTCTTACTTTTACTCTTACTCTTACTCTTACTCTTTCTCTTACTCTTACTCTTACTCTTACTCTTACTATTACTCTTAATCTTACTCTTACTCTTACTCTTACTCTTACTCTTACTCTTACTCTTACTCTTACTCTTACTCTTACTCTTACTCTTACTCTTACTCTTACTCTTACTCTTACCATTGTCACTGTCACTATCAATATTACTGTTAAAAAATTATTACATTTATTTCACCTAATCTCAGTTACTTCGTTCTTAAACACCACAAACAGCAAAAATAATGAAGCATCACAAAACTCGCTAACTACAAGCTTGAGTCAAGCACTTATATAATTTTTAAACGGCATCATTTTGACCTTTTGACATTTACATGCCCTGTAGTTTAATTTTTTGTAATTAGTTTTGTTGTAGCTCACATATTTTAGCCGCTCTCATGCAATCTTTCAAGTCCTTGATAATATTTGCTTATCTTGACAAGCATTTGCTAGCTTTCAAGTGTAAGCTAGAAACTTAAAGATAAAGCAAATGTTTATTTAAGATAGTTAAAATAAAAATCGATAAAAAATAGAGTCTTAGAAATACATCGAGATAGTTTGTGGACAGTTAAAATTGTAAAAATATACTTAAGATGCGACATTCTTATAAATTTCTTTTTTTAAATATTTAAACTTTTATATTGATTGAGAATTCATCCTTGCTTGTGCTTTATTTAACCAGAAATCGTTCACATATCATCTTTAAATGTCCAACTCATACGCATTGTTGGACTTTTTTTTCTTAAGCAATATTTTACACCCGTCTGCTAGTTTTTTATGTTTATGCCCTTAAACTTTTTTCCTAGCATGCTATCAATCTTAAATTTATTATGATTTCTTCCTTTAAAACATTAAACCGTCTTTTCAATATAAGCACAATACTTGTTACAGTTTTTTCTTTTTTTTTTTTCCTCCACTCTAACTTTATTATCCTTTCCATTATGAATGTGCAACAACAACAGTATGATGTTGTTTATGTCTTAAGTGAGGCATAGCAAAAAATCTGCACAATTGCTCATTAACGCTGTACACATGTGTATGTGTGTGTGTGTGTGTGCTTGGGTGTGTGTCTGTAAATATGTGTGTCACTTAACGAACCTTGTTTACTTTAATGCCTTCGTACATATTTATTCCTTATAAACTTTTTTGTTTTTTTGTTTTTGTGTTCATATTGCTGCTCATTACTTTCGCTTAAGTATTTGTTACATATATGTAATTGACATTGACTGAAGACTCTGTTAAAATGTCACTTGCGAAAATTAAAATACAATAAGTATGCATTTCACTCAAATATTCTGTTGAGAAGTCTTTTGAATTTTAATTTGAGAAATATAAGTAATTTTACATACACATATTTTTGTGGTTAATCAAGCTACATAGCTAACATGTAAATTTCTTCTCCAAATGGCTTGAATTGCATTTATTTTTTTCGATTTTTACGCATCTTTTTGCCTAAGAACGGGAAAAAATTAGTTCAAATTTGAAGTTGAAATTCAAATGATTGTGCTCAGTGACTTAAATTAGATTTTAATGAAAAGTATTTTTGTAAAATATTTTAGCCCCTAGCATCCCTTTTTCTGTGTCCAAGCTGAATCTCAACAAAAATGGTAAAAAAATGTACCCTTAAAAGTAGATGTAGAAGATATTCTATTAAAATGTTCCTTTTAAAATTTTACTATAAGTCACTTTAGATAAGAATTGCCTACGTCTTACTTCAATGGGAAAATATAGCCAACATAAAAACTATGTTTTTTAAAATAATTTTAAAGGTGCATATTTTATCAAGTGTCTGACATCAATCATGTCGATTTGGTTGTTGTTTGTGAAGTGGCATCTATTAAACTGCCGAACGTTGCACAGTGCAATGCGCTCATATAGCGATTGAACAAAAATAGTCGGAGCTCCCATAAAAAACTAAAAATTTTGCAAGAATAAGTTTTAGAATAAAAGATATGTTCACTCAAAATTGTGTTGAAATCGGATGAATGATACGCCCACCGATTATATAAATGTAATCGGTAATGTGGTATATTTCACAAAGAAATTATTCCAGATCGATTAAATTTGATACACAAATTTGTCTTATAGCATACATATATGTACATTAATTTTTTTATATATATTTATATTTCTTTGCGATTTATATTACATACTAGAAGGCCATTGTGGTGCGCGGCTTCGCTACGAACGTTTTTTTATCAATAAAGAGCGTTAACACGTTTTTGTTACTCTCTGAATGTGCGTTGAGGGAGATTGAGCGCAAAAATTTCATAGAAACAAAAATCCTATACACGTTAAGGGTGTTCAGTCAATCGCCTTGCATTAAAAAATGGGCAAATTTCAATCGCTCTAAAATGTGTTTATCCGTTCTCACTCTCATTGTTTTTTGACAGTATTTATTGAAAGCAACAACAAATACATGATCGCCGTTCAAATGATCAACCTGTGAGTACAGCTCTTAAGACAATTCATGTCAAACGAAATAGAAACATTTTTTTTTCTTTTTTTTTTGCTTTGTTTTGCGGCTCAGTACTGCATTGGTTTTTTATTTTGTGATGTGCTAGCTGAGAAGCGTAGAGAAGAACATGGAGTTTATTGAAACTCTAACAACACAAACGCGTGAAAAGAAAACTATCAAGCAATTCGTGACATCGGGGATAATTTAAAAAAACAAAAACTTATGGCTTTAATTAAACACACTTATTATTAAAATTTCAAAAGCAAAATACCCCTATGCTGTGCAGAAGCACAAACATGGCATTTTGAAACTTATTTCATAAAAATCAACCCAGTGCTTTTGCAGTTTATCTGGAAACAAATACTTGCACTTATCTTTAATATTTCGTTGAATTTTCAAAGCAACTTGCGAAGAGAAGAATCTCTTTAACTGGAAAGATATCGCAAAATCCTCTTAAATTCTTATTAATAAGATTCTTAGCTATAATATCTCCATATTTAATTTTTGCCTAATTTTGTCCACTCGCGTTACACTGTGCGTCACTTTTTTAAATTTTTCGTCTTATCTTTGGCATTTATCATACTATGCGATCTTGAAGTGTTATATATCAATGTTTTTGTCTCGATGGGACATTTTGTTTTGTTTTGTTCCAAAGCTCATTGACCTCAAATACCTCGTTCTAGTACTAACCCAGCAGATCTCAGTTCTTACAATCGTAATGTTGCACCCTCACATCAGAATATTAAAGCTCGCAAAAATTGTTAGGCTATTGGTTAGGAAGCATTTAAATTATTTTGGTAGAACTAGTTTCAAAAATGTTTTTAATTTTTTTGCTCAACGTAGGGGTCGCCCTTTAAAATTGTTCGTTATATCTTCGGTACTTAGAGTTGGATCTTAAAACGATCGATGTTTTCGTCTAGAGGAGAGCAATTTTTTTTTTTGCTCCAAAGGGTATTAAACTCAAATACCTCGTTCTAGTACTTACCCACTAGATTTCAACATTTATATAGACATCGATATATCATATCGTAAAATCGGACTGTATATGTCGAAGATATGGCAAAAAATTTAAACGGGCGGTTCTTACGTTCGGCCACAAAAAAAATAAATACATTTTCGAAATTGTCTTCCAAAAATGCTTCGGATTCGATGAGACGAGGTGCATTTTTTTGCACCTTTTTTTGCGCCTTATTTTTTGCCTTTAAGGTAGTGTGGTCTAGTGCACATCGCTATAAATGTTCAAAATATCTTTTTTTGAGTTAAATTAATTAAATATTTTATTAATCTACCTGTTTTTTTTTTCTTTCTCGTTTTAGGTAAGTTCAACTTTTTACGTTTTGGTGTAAAGTGTTTTGCAAACACATTCGCCTATGGTAAGTGAGACACACCTAGATTACACAAATTATTATAAGCTTAATCATAACTTATATTTTAACTCACGCATTTCACCCTGTTGATTTGTACAGTTGAGCTTAAAAAGCTCATTTCTACTACTGTTGCAAAAGCTTTCTGTGTTTAGTTTAGACAGCATTATTTCATTACTTTCAGAGGGTGCTTCAGAGGAGCTCCACTTTGAAAGCTTTTAGAAGCTTGCAAGTGTTTTTTTAGCTCACATAAGCTTTTTTGTTAAAACTTTTCGAATCAATTTCTAAGCATTATTAATGCGTGTGGTTTTTGTCGCCCCCATAGATAACAATCTCGAGAGAAAATATTTTTCCTTTTTTTATAGCTGCCTGTTACAGCCTTAGCTTAAAGCGTTGAATAGCTAGATAGCTCAATTTGTTTTTTTCTCATCGTCAATATTTTATGTTTGCTAAAAATTTGGGGTTAAAGTGGTTAACTTTGTGGTTAGGTGGAATCAATTTTTTATTTTAACTTAAGCAGAGTAGAGATATGTTTATTTTTTTTTTAAATTCACATTACAACGAAACGAAGTAATTTTAGGCCCGCATGTATTTCAAATAAAACAACATAAATTAGTTGATTTTAAAATAAATTACTTAATTTGCTCAACAATTTAGGCAATTCTTTTGAACTTTTCTCTTATTAAGCTTTTATGGTTGAATTTCAGTGAATTTTACGCTTGATTTTAACTTAATACGTTGTATATACATATATGTAGCTGTCAAGGTGTGCCAAATATATCTGACTTCACTTAGCATTAAACCGCAGGCTATACATTTTAAATTTTTAACGTTATGTTTAGGTTTATATGGCATCCAAAAAGTTGAAAACTTTTTCAAAGAAATACCGTTGCATAAATCATGTTTTTGTTTTTCGTGTGTAGGTGTTGTAAATGTGAAGCTTTTACAAGAATCTCCTCACAGAAACTTCAATTGCTTATTTTTTATATTTGTTAATTTTATTCTTGCTTATGTTTGTAAAACAATTTAAACTTACTTTAAACTAACTTTGAAGTATGCAGCTTTTCTTAAGCGTTCAAACAGTTTAAGAATTTAAATGAATTCTTTGTAAGACACCATAAAAGATAAACTTATACATAATATTGTCCCTGCTTGAATTTTGAGTCTTTAAAGAAAAAGGCATTTTATTGCTGTTTTTATGTTTATGCTCTTTTCTTTCTGCTCTTTAACCACACATATGTTGTTGTTAAGCTTTGATAAATCTTATTAAGACTATAGAGCTTCTAAAAGCGCTAATTATGACTTCTACTAAAGCCAATAAATTTATTTTTTATTATTAAGCTTAAGTTTTGCTAAGCAACTTTTGTAAAGCAGTTAATATTATACGAAATTAATATTGTTAGCTTAGGCAACAGCTTCCCGTCCTAAAAGATATGGGCTATAGACAGAGGAGGCTGAACAATTGGTCATTGAACTTAAAAGTGCAAAACGTAGAGTCCCAAAAATTTACTCTACAAAAATGAATCTAATATCTGCAGTTTTGTACTTTGGCTATAGTAAAGGGCATACCTATTTCATGTGGCTTCTATGAAAATTCTCACACTCAATAGAGTATACAGCTTCCAGTTTTGCCAACAGCTTCGGTAACACTTCCATAAAGCTTCGGTACATAAACTTATACAAGCTTTGAACAGAGGTGGGTTAAGAAACGAGCATTGCACTTTCTTATTTCTTATTCTTATTGCACTTATTATTTAAAAATTTATTTCACAATTTATTTATGTATACATCAAATCTGCAATTTTGGTCTAGTACTTTGTTTGAGGCCATCTTTAACAAAAGCTTTTTTACACTTTTACAAAAGCTTCGGTAGCACAGCCAAAAGTATCCTCGAGTTAAATATGCAGTCTAAGGACAGAGGCGAATTACGCAAAAATTGGGAGTTGCACTTGAAAGTGCAATATTGTAGAATTACAAAAAATTTATTTCATCAAAAGCATACTCTATTATTTATTTCATTATAAAGCATCTCTATTTCATGTGGCTTCTATAACATTTCTCACACTAGGCGCAATAGAGCATACAGCTTTTAATCGTGCCAACAGTTGCGGTAAAACTTCCATAAGTTAGAGTAAATAAACTTATACAAGCTTTGAATAAAATCGGCTGAAGATATGAGCATTTTATTTTACAAAAATTTAAGCATCAAATTTTGCACTTTTACTACAATAGTTTAGGGTATCCTGAATTTATATCAGATATATGTTACTCTGAAGACATAATGCAGTATAATTTAATTTTGTTATATAACTACTTATATAACATTAAAAAAATAAAAATTTTAGTTATTAATCTATGTTTTTTCTCTTTTTTCCTTATGCACCTGAAGTACTTTGGTGTTTATAAACTATGGACGAAGAGCAAAGACTTGCTTTAGTCTGCCGTACGGGGTCTCACAGTTACTAAAGCTGTCACTTCCTATATATTGTATTCTTTCGTAAAACTTTGCTAAAAAAGTTTTTTGAAAGTGATAGTAAAAAAATTCGATAAAGTTTCCATAAAGCTTCCCAGTAAATGCTATGAATGCTAATTGCAAGCTTAGCGACAGTAGTTTCGTATATTTTTCGTACCGAAGCCCTATAGAAGTTATAGCTTCCTATAAAGATCATCTAGTGATGGTAAAAAATCCGATAAGGTTTCGATAAAGCTTCCCAGTAAATGTTACGGAAGCTATTTGCAAGCTTAGCGACAGTTGTTTCGTATGTTTTTTATACCGAAGCACTATAGAAGCTAAAGCTTCCTATAAAGATCATATAGTGATGGTAAAAAAATTCGATAAAGTTTCGATAAAAATTTCCAGCAAATGTTATGGAAGGTTAGCGACAGCAGTTTCGTATATTTTTCGTACCGAAGTCCTATAGAAGTTATAGCTTCCTATAATATTCATATAGTGATAGTAAAAAAATTCGATAAAGGTTGGATTAAGCTTCCCAATAAATGTTATGGAAGCGATTTTAATCTTAGTGACAGCAGTTTCGTATATTTTTCGTACCGAAGTCCTATAGAAGTTATAGCTTCCTATAATATTCATATAGTGATAGTAAAAAAATTCGATAAAGTTTCGATAAAGCTTCCCAGTAAATGTTATAAAAGCGATTTGTAAGCTTAGTGACAGCAGTTTCGTATATTTTTCGTACCGAAATTCTATATAAGCTATAGCTTCCTATAATGTTCATATAGTGATAGAAAAAAATTCTATAAAGTTTCTATAAAGCTTCCCAGTAAAAGGTTTGGAAGCTATATGTAAGCTTAGCGACAGCAGTTTCGTATGTCTTTCGTACCGAAGCTCTATACAAGTTATAGCTTCTTATAATGTACATAAATCAATTTTCGTAAGCTTGTTGCCCATTTTGAGGCAAACCTCTAGAAATCTTTAAATTTTACTTCGGACTTTACAACAGTGTTCATATAAACAAAGTCTTTGTTAGAAAGTTACAGAGACTTTCGGTCTCAAGCTCTGTACACCGAGATAAAAACTAAAGAAAACCTAACAATAATTTTATACTAACCACTTTTTCACTACCTAGATCGTTTCAAATCTCATAAGTTCTTGGTGTAGGCAGCGAAGTATGCCTTTATTTACACAAATGCTTTTATTTCATTAAAACTTGTTTTTAAATTACAAATAATAATAATGACTTAGAGAAATTTTCCTAATACTTTACTCGAGCTTACGTCCTCGCCGTTTCAAGGAGAACGTGCTGTAGTTGCACTATAGCAAATGCTTACATAACTTAGCTTTGTTTGCTGAATAATAAAACCAGTACAGTTAAAACGTTCAAACAAACAATCAAATAAAATGATTTTGTTACATAAACCTTCTTCAGGTTTATTGTAACAATAATTTCTCAAATATTGAAATTTTTGTCTTGTATCAATATTTTCATAAGTTCTTTAACTAAGTACATTTTTTTTTTTTTTTTTTACAAAAGATAACTACGTTTTTCTTTTTCTCGGTGTAGCAGTTTCTTGTTTTTTTTCGAAACTCTATGAAAGTTATAGCTTCTTATTACTTTCGCAAATAAGTTTTTAGAAGCTTATTGGAAACTTTGAGTCCAACCTGTTTAAAACTTCTGAATTCTACTTCGGAAAGAATTTCCAGCAGTTCTTATATGAAGTATGGCTTTGATAAACAGTTAGCTTCCGGTAGCAAACTCTTTAGAATCAGAAGAAATAGTTTCGTTATATCTTCGCCAGAACTTCTGTAAACGAATTTTCGGAAGCTCATTGCAAACTTCAAGTTAACTCTCTTTAAAGCAGCGTTGCCCATGGCCTATACTCTTGATGCTCATTTGTTTTTGTAAAAACTTTTAGGCATAGGCTGTGAATTCTAATAGACACATACAGCACTCAGCATTAAGCAAAACAAAACATACAAACAATTTTGTGTCTTCGTTTCTCATTTTTTTTTTTTTTGCCTATACCAAAGTACAAACCAACAACACTTTCGTATGCTTTGTTGTTGTCTAGCGAATGATTTCGTTTAAAAAAGTTTGCAGCTGGGAAGAGAGAACAAAAAAATCTTCAAACAAAATTCTGAACACAGAAAATTATCAAACATTTCAAGTAATTTCAACACTGATTTAAAATTTTGTATAATACATTTTCTGTCGTAAAGGGAAGTGTGTGTGGCCCATACGTCAGAGAACCCTGGTTCAAATCCCATCTGACACAGAAAGTTTTATTCAATTGAATTAATTTTTCTGTTCAGTCATCACCTCTCTGCAGGCAATGGCAAACCTCAGAGAGTAAAAACTGCCATGAAAAGCTTCTTGAGAACATGAGCCGTTAAACTTGCAAGTCCAGTTTTCGATCATTTGTGTTCAAACATTTCACAACACGCACAACACAATTGATCATAAATAGCTCTGTCAAAGTCCTTTCAAGGGCTAAAATGGCCATTTTCGTTTTTTTTTTTTAAATTTTCAAAAATTCAGCTCCTTTCTTACTCTCCTAAGTTTTTAAATATTTCTATTAACTCCATTGTTTCAATTTTCTTCTTCAATTAAATATTTGCCGAAATACTTGATTTGAAAATGGCATTAAAATGTAGTCCAAAAAGGTTTACTATTTGCGTCCAATGCTGTCTAATGTTGGACATTTGTGTCCAAAACTTGTCACTTTATGACTCCCAAATGTCTCATCAAAACAGTCGCTTCGTTGTGTGCTTTTATCTGTCTCCTTTACTCTTTCTTCAGCGGCTCCAAAGCCTTGAATTAACTTGGATGTGGCTGACTGTAACAAACGACTCACTAAATGACTGCCTCACGCTATTAAAGGCTGTTAATTTTAGCATCTCCTAAAATTCTTTTTTTTTTTATAGGTAGCATACAATTAAAGCTGCTTTCCCACGCTATGCCAAGGCGATGTCCTTTGCATAGTTTTACTTCGTATAACCAATGAAGCTACATTAGCGTTTAGTATTATTGTGTGTGCTTGTGTAAAGCCATGTTTGTAGTCATGTAATATGTGCTATGTTAGCCATGTTTGTGTATTTGCTTTGCTTTGGGAAAACAGCCTATGCTCTTGGCAGAGCTTCATGCGGCTCCTTCTTCATTCTTGCCTTGACTTGGGAATTTTATGTCCTTTAAATGAGCCTTCATTCTTTAGTTTTTTTCTTTCTGTTTTTCTTTATTTTCTATGTAACTTTACTCGCATTCTATGTCAAGCTTAAGCTGAACAAGGCTGTTGCAGCCAGAGCATTGCTCGATAGTTGCTGCTGCCTGCTGTCTACGTTACCTTCGTTCGTTTGTTCGTTCCTTCCAAAATAGCCTGATAAAGTGGAAAACCCAGCGTAGAGTAAGTTACTGCGTAGCATGCAAGGACTTTTTTGGTCCTTCTCACTTTGCTTCTTTGTCTTCAATATTGTACTCTCATGCATTGTGCGGATTTGCATTTTTGTTGTGGAATTTATTTTATTTGTTTGTTCGTTCCTTCCAAAATAGCCTGATAAAGTGGAAAACCCAGCGTAGAGTAAGTTACTGCGTAGCATGCAAGGACTTTTTTGGTCCTTCTCACTTTGCTTCTTTGTCTTCAATATTGTACTCTCATGCATTGTGCGGATTTGCATTTTTGTTGTGGAATTTATTTTATTTTTTTTTTTTATTGTTTGTGGCTACTATTTTAGCTATTTTCTCATAATTTTATATTTTCAATGTGGAATTTAAGCTAGCTCCTTGTTTTTATTGCATACATTTTACACTTAGCCCTTTTTTTTTTTGTTTGTATCTTTACACCCAACCAACTGCCTGTTTCTGCTTCCTATTCGCACTAACGTAAGTAGTTCATGTATCTAAATCTTATTTCATAGTTTCTGTATCTGATAAGTGACTCTGTTGCCTGCTCTTGTCATAGACCATTTCTTTATTTAGAAATTTGTTTTCCACTAAATGCATTATTCTCTGAACTATACTCTAGTGTAGGTATGCTTTTAAGTAATTCTTGTAAATTCCGTGCACGTGCATCTTTTTCTTGGTTTCAATATGTAAAATCAATAAATTCTGTGCATTAATTATTTTTTAATAATTATAATATAATTGTTATTAAGAATTTGTATTTTTCTATACTCAAGCGAACCGCTACGACTGCTTCTGAAGAAAGTTTTAATAGGTCTTATTTGATTTTGGTAGATTTATCGTCAAAATACGTATAACAGGACATATATTTGTATTGGCTTAAATGCCGTTACGTACCGATTTTCTTTAATTGATCGATGATAGAAATCGCTATAAGATAAGTAAATTATATAGTACATAGATATTTAGTAAATTAAATAATCCATGGTAAGCTCACCTTATAATGAGTGATGCAAACGGCCGACACACCTTTAAAAAAAATAAACAACTTATATAAGTTGTTGTTGTCCTAAGCACGTTTTGTTTTGATGTTACTATATGTGACCGTCTACTTAATACTCTTGATGATACAATGCCTCCTATACTTCACAGTTGGTTTTGAAGTAGTTTATTTAAGACATTATTTTTTTATTTATTTATAGTTATTTGCTATTAAAGGCAGATCTTTTTGGTCACATTCTGGAGACGGACAATTGTATCTGTAAACCAGTTTAAGGCACTTTAGTTCTTGTTATTCTAAGCACGCATTGCTTTAGTATAACTCTGTTTAGGACATAAGCTGAAATTAATTTGTACTCAATTAAAAATGAACTTCTATATTTCACAGTTACTTTTAGATAATCTTTATTTAAGGTAGACAACTTTGTTAATTAAGGCGGTTTTTTGGTCTCATACTGGTCTCATGCCATGGAATTTTGCTCAAAAACTTCAAAAAATATTAACCACTACCCGATGGCAAATTAATTTTAGGAATCCTCACCTTCACCTTAACCTTAACCTTAACATTTACCTTTACCTTGACCTTAACCTTAACCTTAACCTTAACCTTAACCTTTACCTTAACCTAAACCTTTAGCTGTATCTTTACCTGTACCTGTACCTGTACCTGTACCTTTACCTTTACCTTTACCTTTACCTTTACCTTTACCTTTACCTTTACCTTTACCTTTACCTTTACCTTTACCTTTACCTTTACCTTTACCTTTACCTTTACCTTTACCTTTACCTTTACCTTTACCTTTACCTTTACCTTTACCTTTACCTTTACCTTTACCTTTACCTTTACCTTTACCTTTACCTTTACCTTTACCTTTACCTTTACCTTTACCTTTACCTTTACCTTTACCTTTACCTTTACCTTTACCTTTACCTTTACCTTTACCTTTACCTTTACCTTTACCTTTACCTTTACCTTTACCTTTACCTTTACCTTTACCTTTACCTTTACCTTTACCTTTACCTTTACCTTTACCTTTACCTTTACCTTTACCTTTACCTTTACCTTTACCTTTACCTTTACCTTTACCTTTACCTTTACCTTTACCTTTACCTTTACCTTTACCTTTACCTTTACCTTTACCTTTACCTTTACCTTTACCTTTACCTTTACCTTTACCTTTACCTTTACCTTTACCTTTACCTTTACCTTTACCTTTACCTTTACCTTTACCTTTACCTTTACCTTTACCTTTACCTTTACCTTTACCTTTACCTTTACCTTTACCTTTACCTTTACCTTTACCTTTACCTTTACCTTTACCTTTACCTTTACCTTTACCTTTACCTTTACCTTTACCTTTACCTTTACCTTTACCTTTACCTTTACCTTTACCTTTACCTTTACCTTTACCTTTACCTTTACCTTTACCTTTACCTTTACCTTTACCTTTACCTTTACCTTTACCTTTACCTTTACCTTTACCTTTACCTTTACCTTTACCTTTACCTTTACCTTTACCTTTACCTTTACCTTTACCTTTACCTTTACCTTTACCTTTACCTTTACCTTTACCTTTACCTTTACCTTTACCTTTACCTTTACCTTTACCTTTACCTTTACCTTTACCTTTACCTTTACCTTTACCTTTACCTTTACCTTTACCTTTACCTTTACCTTTACCTTTACCTTTACCTTTACCTTTACCTTTACCTTTACCTTTACCTTTACCTTTACCTTTACCTTTACCTTTACCTTTACCTTTACCTTTACCTTTACCTTTACCTTTACCTTTACCTTTACCTTTACCTTTACCTTTACCTTTACCTTTACCTTTACCTTTACCTTTACCTTTACCTTTACCTTTACCTTTACCTTTACCTTTACCTTTACCTTTACCTTTACCTTTATCTTAGCATTCACTTTCACGTTTATCATTATCATTATCATTATCATTATCATTATCATTATCATTATCATTATCATTATCATTATCATTCTCATTATCATTATCATTATCATTATCATTATCATTATCATTATCATTATCATTATCATTATCATTATCATTATCATTATCATTATCATTATCATTATCATTATCATTATCATTATCATTATCATTATCATTATCATTATCATTATCATTATCATTATCATTATCATTATCATTATCATTATCATTATCATTATCATTATCATTATCATTATCATTATCATTATCATTATCATTAATATTATCATTATCTTTATCATTATCATTATCAGTATCATTATCATTATCATTATCATTATCATTATCATTATCATTATCATTATCATTATCATTATCATTATCATTATCATTAATATTATCATTATCTTTATCATTATCATTATCATTATCATTATCATTATCATTATCATTATCATTATCATTATCATTATCATTATCATTATCATTATCATTATCATTATCATTATCATTATCATTATCATTATCATTATCATTATCATTATCATTATCATTATCATTATCATTATCATTATCATTATCATTATCATTATCATTATCATTATCATTATCATTATCATTATCATTATCATTATCATTATCATTATCATTATCACTATCATTATCATTATCATTATCATTATCATTATCATTATCATTATCATTATCATTATCATTATCATTATCATTATCATTATCATTATCATTATCATTATCATTATCATTATCATTATCATTATCATTATCATTATCATTATCGTTATCATTATCATTATCATTATCATTATCATTATCATTATCATTATCATTATCATTATCATTATCATTATCATTATCATTATCATTATCATTATCATTATCATTATCATTATCATTAGCATTATCATTATCATTATCATTATCATTATCATTATCATTATCGTTATCATTATCATTATCATTATCATTATCATTATCATTATCATTATCATTATCATTATCATTATCATTATGATTATAATTATCATTGTCATTATCATTATCATTATCATTATCATTATCATTATCATTATCATTGTCATTGTCATTGTCATTATCAATAACATTACCTGCACCATTATCATTACAATTATCATTACCATTACTATTACTATCAACATTACCATTACCAGTACCAGTACCAGTGCCAGTACCAGTAGCAGTCTCAATACAAATACCAGTACTAGTACCAATATCAATATCATTATCAATATCAGTATCAATGCCTGTACCAGTACGAGTATCATAACCAGTACCGTTACCTTCAGTTTGAGACAGTTATAAAAGAAAATATTTACAAATGTTACTCATACGCAGTGCATCACTTTTTCTTCCACTTGCATTTTATTACTCTACTGTTTCTAATGGTTTTTATTTATCACACAATGCTGTTTTCATTAAAATTACTCAATGTTTTTTTTTTAAATCTTTTCCACCTCCCCTCCCCCCTTTCCGTTTGTAACTACTCAAAATTTGGCAAGCATTTGCATATCCGGTCAAAATTGGTAGTCAAAACAAAAAAAAAAAAAAACAAGAAATCCCAACCTATGCTGCAACTATTTCAATTTTAAATCCAATTATTACGGCCACGCCTTAGCATTTGTCTCTTTCCTGCCATTTAACAACATAATCATAACATGCCATGACATGTTTTTTTGCCTAACTTGGCCAACTGCCGAGTTAAGCTTGTGAATAATTTATACATTTCCAAAGCGGGGTGTGAGGAAAGGGGAAAAAAAATCATTGTATAGTATTTGATTTTATGAACTGTTGAATAATAGAATCCAACAAAAAGAAAAAAAAAATGAAGTATGACTGCCTGCTGCAATTATCCTTGTTAGCCTTTTGTTACAACTTAGCAAGAGCGGCCTTGTACTGGCATCACCGGCTAAATGCGGGTTGGTGGCAATGCCAACAACAACAACAGAGTGCATAAATCAACATGCTATGCAGATCAGTTTTAGAAATTTTTGATGTAGCACTATAATGAGGTACAAACCACACAAACGTGCCCACTCTTCCACGCTGTCAATCCACCTGACCTTCTTTCTTTATGTTTTTCTTAGTTTTTGGATGTCAGGCTTTTACCGTTTTGTTTTTTAAAGGTTTTTCAATACGAAAGCAATGTTAAACTTGAGCAAAATTCGCATTAAAACTGCATTGATTTTCTTTGCTTCTCACATAACAGTTTGCATAATTAACGGCTTGTTAAACTGAAGCGATGAAGCCACATTTTGGGCCATCCACACAAGAAAACACACACACACACATACACACTTACTCACATGCATGCTTGTTTGCTGCCATTGTATACTTTACTTGGTTTTTGGTTTTTGTTGCTATTGTTGGTGTAGAGCGCGTTTAAAATTTGATCCTCGCGCACATTAACAGCAGTTTGAGTGAGCCTTGTTTTTTATACTTTTACAGTTGTTTTTGCTGTTGTGCTTATTCAGCTGTGCTGCTCGTTTGGCGCACTCAGCGCACATTTATGCATACTTTCGCACGTGTGCTTGCATCATTTAAGCCTCGTTGAAATCTAATATAAAGCATTTATTTATTATTTATTTTCTTATTTTACAAATTTTATGCAGGTTTAAGCAAGTTATTCCGAAATAATGAACATTATATGCCATTGAATTTTTTTATGGTTGTTGTCTTCTGTTGGGTCTTTGTGCTGTGGTTTTCACATTTTTTTAAGAATCTTAAAACTTTTATAGTTTTCAGCTGAGCAGATGTTCCATGATTTATTATGCAAGTACTTTTATTAGCTTAAAGTGTTAAGCTGTTTCTTAAGCAGAAATCATTCTTGTAAAAAATGTTAAGAAGATTGCTCTCCTTTTTATCAGATATAATGATGGTTTTATTATTTTGTCTACGTTATTTTGTATGGCAAATAGGTGTATGTTTTCGATTAATAGAAAGAAGACTGCAATTTAATGTATTCCATTTCAATGATTATTTCAATAATTAAGAAGAAGACAAGAAAACGAATGAACGATCAAATAGCACAAATACGTATACATAGTTTAGAGAAGAGCACAAGAATGTCAAAAGTAATAAACATTACAACAACACAGTGTTGAAATGCTTTCAATTTGACTGCAAGAATAAATATAAGCATATAATACAAAAAGTTGCTTTTATACAAAAAGAGCTTGGCTTTCATTCGGTTTTATTAAATTTCAAACCGAAGCAGCGTATTAAAAATATTAAATTAATGTTTAATATGATCAATGCCTATGTGCAAAATATCAAATGTCAGAAGCTGGCGTTACTTTTTATGGAAGGTGCACATGGCTTCCATTCCATTTTCAAAGCTTATGTGCAAAATATTAAGTTAATACATCCATATTTGTAAACTTTTTTAAGTTTTAAATATTTGATAATAATAAAATAACGTCACTCTGTGTATAAGATAGGCGTGGCTTCATCCAATGTTATCCAGTTTTCAATAAAAAATCCAAAGCATATTGAAAATTGGTGCAAAGTGTCAAGTTATTTAATCCAATCACTTTGTATGGGATGTAGTCAAAACCAGTCAACGAAAATAAACACTAGCGTCGCGTATGTTAAGCGTAGTAACTGTAGCGTAGATTTGAGAGAACAGTACATTAATAGGTATAAAAAGTTGCATATTTTTGCGATGATTTAAAATACTCTTACCATTTTTTAAATGAATATAACTTTAGGCCCTCTACCAGAGCGTTTCTGATTGTTATTTTTTAATTTTTTCCAGGTATTTAAATAAGTAAAATAAAAAATGAATAAAATAAAGTAAAAATATACATAAATTAAGTTTGAAAATATTATAGGATAATTTTGTACATATTTGCAGCCAACTTACTAATTTTGAGTCATAAAATTCACGAATTAACATAAAAAGTAGAGTTTTTGCATAATTCCATATGTTTTGTTTTCCAGCCGCGTGAGGGATTTTTTTTTCATATCGTAGTTTGTTTTGTTTAATTATTTCGTTTATTGTCATCATGTATGTAATTTTAAGCAAAAATCATTTACATTATGATTTTCGGACTTTCGGACTAAGGGATCCAAAAGTATTAAAAAAGGTTAGCAAACAGACAAATAAGAGAAAATCAGCAAATACGAAAAGTTTCAGTCATTAAAGCTCTGGTAGAGGACCAAAAGATATATGTAATTAAAAAATGGTTAGCTTATTATGAAACTACGTAAAAATACGAAACTTTTTGTTCCTATTGTGGTTCGAATAATTTTTTCGAAAAATTATACATACAGAATCAGCACAGCTCTATCAACGTACTATCAACGTTTAACTCAATTGCTCTTAGTAATAAGGAACTTCTAAGTCAAATCTATCTTGAACTTAACTTTTAGCCTATCATTGATTGAAAGCAAAAGTCGAGTTTAAGAAAGATGACTTAGACTTAGAAGTTCTTTATTACTAAAGGCTATTAAGTATGTTGAATAACAATTTAATTAAATAAAGGCAAAAATAAATGGTTTTCACACAACAAAAAATTTAAGTTTGCGAAACTATTTTAGTTTTTTTTTTTCCACAGTGGCTCATTGTATACGAAGATATCCCACAGAAAAACATATACTTTTCTAAAGGTGAAAAAAGCGGAAAACACTTTCTTTTTTTCCATTTTAACTGAGTTAAATTTTTTTAAAAAATGTATGTTTTCATTGTATTTTTTAAAAAAGCTGGTATGAATATTTTTTAAAGTTTTAGTTTTTTTGTGATTATTTAAGTTTTAGTACAATAAATGAACATATAAAACATCTTAAATTACTTAAGAAAAAAAAAAATCAAAACAATATCGAAATGTTAATGTCGTTTTGATATCGCAATTAATACGTTTTCGATATCGTTAACGATATGCCAATTTTTATCGAAAACAGGACTTTTTCGATATCATAACGTTATCGTCTCGTGTAGCGTTATCGATAGAAATTACCAACTTTGCGATATCATCTCGATATCGAAACGATATCGTTTGGTTTGTTTGGCTCAATTAGCTTTTATTTAGTATAGCAGTAAATCGTTCTCTTTAAAAGTCCGGTATCGTTAACGATATGTCAATTTTTATCGAAAACAGAACTTTTTTCGATATCGTAACGATATCGTCTCGTGTATCGTTATCGTTAAAATTATCACCTTTGCGATATCTTCTCGATATCGAAACGATATAGTTTGGCTTGCTGGGTTCAGTTAGCTTCTATATAGTATAGCAGTAAAGCGTGTTCTTTACAAGTCGTAACGAGCGCTTATAAAAGCAAAATAGTTTATACAATAAGTTGAGTGTTGGTTGGAACGCTTAACATTTTCCTACCCAAAAACTTTTTTGTTTTAACTCACTCACTAAATTAACTTATGTATAGCCGCTTTTCTGTACTCGCTTTTCTTTAAAAAAATTTTATGCTAGTCTGTATAAATGTTAAAATCCCAAAATATTGCATATTTTGTAATTTTTCTTAGAAAAATAAAATTATTTACTGAATTACTGAATATATAGAAATAAATTACTGAAATTTAATTTATTTAAAGTTTTTATCCTTAAATTGACTAACAGCACAAACAGCTTATAAATCGCACACTCAGCCTAACGCTGACGTTGATTCATTAAGTTAATCAGTAAAAAAAAAAAAAAAAAATGCAGACCACAACATTGACAATTAAAAATCGACATAAATTTTGCTGTTACACTGCAACGTAGCGTTCACGCAGAACGTAAATTTACAACACGTTACGGGCATGTTTCTGCATAAGTAAACAGAAACAAGTAAAACTTGTTTGTTAGCATAAATAAATAAATAAAAATTAAAATTTTTAAAAAAGGTACTCGTACTCACAAACACTGACGCATATACAAACATTCCTTTGTGTTAAACTTTAATAAACGCTGTATATATGAAAAATTGTTGCATTCCGGCTTCAGGCTGTTGTGTTTGTTTGTCGTATTTTTAATTTTAATTCTTTTTGTTTGTGTGTGTGTGTATTTTTTGCATTTGCGTCACGAAACGCATTAAATATGCCGCCCTTTAGTTGTCGCACGCCAGAAATAGAGCTTTTTGTAATTTACACTCATATTTTTGGTTGTGTTTTTACTGTGCTGAGCTCTCAGCTATTAAAACGCTCCCTCTCTCTCTCTCAATCTCTCACTTTCTCTATCTGAATGTATACCATTAGTGGCGCTTTTGCTCTAACTTTTTCGTTTAATTTTTGTTATTGCTGCTCACATTCTCTCGTTCTTGTTAGTTATTAAAAGCTCAACCCTTAAGAATTCAAGTTCAAGTTACAAGTTCAAACACACAGCTTCAAGTACAAGCACACACACATACACATACACATATACACACTTATACACACACAAGCGCGCAAACTCTCCGCTTAACTCACACTCTACAAAAGCTTGCTACACGTGTCGCTATGTTATTTCCTCTATTTGCAAAAAAGTTTTCCCCTCCATTTTTGCCAGTGATTATATAAGTTTTCCTTCGTTATATTTTCGTTTTATCCAGCCAATAGAAAGTAAAAAAAAATACAAAAAAAATCACAAAATAGACTCTAAATACTTTGCTACTATTTTACGATTTGTTTGCAGGAATTTTTGGCAAATAGTTTATTGCTGCATTTTTTTTTTTTTATTGTTATTTATTGTCGTTTGCAATAAAATTTCAATTTTGTGCAACACTTTTTCGCTTTCGTTTCATTGAATAGCGAACTAAATTTTTTCTTAATTTTTATTTTTCTCTTTACT
Source organism: Coremacera marginata (assembly GCA_914767935.1). Taxonomy (NCBI): domain Eukaryota; kingdom Metazoa; phylum Arthropoda; class Insecta; order Diptera; family Sciomyzidae; genus Coremacera; species Coremacera marginata. Next base: position 35,624,489 of record OU612047.1, on the reverse strand, counting down.
ATACTTTTTTGTGCTTTTTATGAATCTTTATGCAATTTTCGACACTGACACTCAAGGTTGAGTTGAAGGTTATAACAAGGATTTACTGCTATTTTTTTTTTGTTTTAGTTGTTGTTGTAGTTATTCTAGTTATATTACTGTTGTTAGTATTTGTGTGTTTGATGCTATTATTATTACCGAGCGTCACTGATAAACATAATTATGCGTGCTGAAGGTTGGCATATTTTTATCTATTGTTGTTGTTGTTGTTGTTGTTGTGCAGCTTTGAAGGCTGTAACAACCTTGTTGCGCCTGAGACATGATTAATGGCATAAAGTGTCGACAAAATGTTTATAAAATATTTATTGCATTAAAAAGATATTTTTACTGAATGCTGTTTTTTTTGTGGGTTTTTGCTATTTTATTTATTATTTTTGAACTGTGGTTTTATAGTTTTATAGTTTTTAAACAATCCTGCAAAAGAATCACGTCACACCAGGCCCGTAGCGTAGACATTTCGTGGTGGGGAAGGGAGTGGTGGCTGGGGTTGTTTGATAACAATACCTCTGAGTACTAGTAAAAAGTGGGGGAAACAAGGCTATGAACATTTTTCAAGCAAAATCGTTTACTACTATTAAACTTATTGCTGAATGTGCATTTTTTCAAAAACACCAAAAAAACCAAAAATTCGGTATTATTTTGAGAACTATATTAGCAATTTATTAAAATCAAAATAAAAATAAACAAGGAAAAGTTCCTAATTTTATGGAATCAGCTCTCCGGCTGAAGTTGTGAATCACGGATACGCATACAGTGTTAGAAAACATAAGAACGATTTAGTTTCTTAATTTATTTTTATTTTGTATTACAAATTTTTTCAAAATAAAAAAAATTAGGCACTATAGTTATAATAGCGCTTCAATAGAAGTTTTCATAGATTTTGACCTTTAGCTTTATTGTACCCAAAAATTTAAAAATTTCAGGATTACTGGAAGACTTTCTTTCTAATCGTTCTTTTTTTTCCAACACTGTATATGAGGCATTTCATATATCGTTGATACCATGTCAAACCAGTCTCTTTTCTAAGTTCAGGTATTTGTAAAAGTTGGGTATTTGGACGTCAACAGTATTTAAAAAATAAAAATATTTGCTTATCCATTTTTTAATTTTTATTTTCTTTTTTTTTTAGATTTTTTTTTAAACTAAAAAAAAAATGCAAAACTCATTTAGACATTTGGTAAAAAAAAAAAACTATATAAGTGCCAAAAAATAGTGTTTCTGACCTTGAAAAATGTAAATTTAAGTGGCCAAAAAAATTAAAATTTTTAATGAATGTATATGTAAAAAAATATTTTTGTGGAACTAACGGTTTTAAAGATATATATATTTTTTTACTACATGTCCAAATGACAATTTTTAATTTTTTTTTTGTGCAATTTTCCAGTGTATAACTTGCAAAAAAAAATGCAAATAATTTTGCTTTTTAAAGTACCAACTATCGACTTGCAAAGTACCAAATTTTTGCAAATATGTGAGTTTCGAAGAGCATTCTGTTTGACATGCAATCACCGATATATGGTAGAGAGTAACAAAAAAAAAAAAAATTCTCAATATATTGTTTCTTTTTGGCTCTTACGCCACAATTAGTACCTACCTTGTGTATAAGATTTTCGTCCTGTGGAAGCCTATTTCGGGTTTCGTAAAGTTCTAGTAATTAAAGAAGAAATATAAATTTTTTCGAATCCCATTTTCTGGATTTAAAATATGTTCAAAAGTGAAAAATTTCATATAGGCAAAAACTAATTTTTTTTTTTTTATATCAACATTTTTTTGTAAATTGATCGAGATCATAAAAAATTATTTCAATCTTAATTTTTTAAAAAGGAAGTTGAAGAAAATTAACTAAAAAACTCATCTGATTCTCCGTAAGAATCACTGTATACAATATTTTTTATAAAAAGTTTTTCAGCTGAAAAATCGTTTTGGAAAAAAGTTTGAAAGACACGTATATGGGTAATTTACCACACATTAGTTAAAAATTTACGAAAAACGATAAACATAAATAATAATAAACAACGTTTATTTTGTTTCCAGTAAATAAATAAGTTAATGCAATGCCTAAATTAATATAGTTTAGTTATAACTGCATGTTAACCTTGAAAAAATTATCTACCCTGGCCTGTCCCTTTACTAGCTCGCAAAGAAGTCAGTGTTATTTAATACATTTCTAATTGATTAAACATTTAAGCATTATTTATTTCACAAAGAAGCATTAGTAATGAGAGTAGATATTAAAAAAAAAAAAATCAAATTACTTATATTTTCTATTAAAAACAAATTTGCAATTTTTGTCCCTCGTATTTTAAGTCTCCTAGCCTGGACGTGTAGTCCATAAGAACAAATTTCGATAAAGTACAAATAGTAAAATTGTCGTTACAATTTTAAATCTCAGAGCATTGACTTTGATGTAAAGCTAATAACAAACGAAACGCAAGCCGCTGGTGTGCTCTCATTGGTGGAGAGTTCGATCACACCACTCGGAATGTGCGGATGTATCGGTGAATGTAGTATATCTCCATTGGAAAGTCTTATTCCTTTGTTATTCAAAGAATAACTTTGTTTGTAATGTGTATTACTTTAATTTCAGCGTAGTTTATCTTCTTCCAACTTTTTTTTCGTAGCAATACATGGTCTTCTGATTGTGTTTGTTTTTTTGTAAAAACATCTCTCCCCTGTCGTACTTCCCCTGCCTCTCGAGATGCCAGGGTAGAGACCATAAGTTCGGGGTAAATACGAAACAAGAATAATATATAAAGGATTGCGCCTTAAAGTGAGCAGAAATGAAGTATATTGCGCATCTATAATCACGTGTGCTTTTCAAACCTATGTTTTTGTTTGTGTTCTCTTTGAGTCTTTGAGTCTAGTATAGAGTATAGAGTATAGAGTATTTAGAGTATAGAGTATAGAGTATAGAGTATAGAGTATAGAGTATAGAGTATAGAGTATAGAGTATAGAGTATAGAGTATAGAGTATAGAGTATAGAGTATAGAGTATAGAGTATAGAGTATAGAGTATAGATTATAGAGTATAGAGTATAGAGTATAGAGTATAGAGTATAGAGTATAGAGTATAGAGTATAGAGTATAGAGTATAGAGTATAGAGTATAGAGTATAGAGTATAGAGTTTAGAGTTTAGAGTATAGAGTATAGAGTATAGAGTATAGAGTTTAGAGTATAGAGTATAGAGTATAGAGTATAGAGTATTTAGAGCATAGAGTATAGAGTATAGAGTATAGAGTATAGAGTATAGAGTTTAGAGTTTAGAGTATAGAGTATAGAGTATAGAGTATAGAGTATAGAGTATAGAGTATTTAGAGTATAGAGTATAGAGTATAGAGTATAGAGTATAGAGTTTAGAGTATAGAGTATCTCCCCTGGTCTCTTAAAAAACAAGTAAAATTAATTATTTGACTGGCCACCTTAAAGAAGTTTACAAAATACTTGATTCCATAGTCCAACTTCGGAAAAAGACATATTTTAAAATATTTATATCACGCCGCCTTTTCTAATATCAGACAACTTTACGTAGAATCACACATATAATTGAAGGTTATTTTACCAATTTCTTATTACAAAAACACGCTACGCATAGGACATATATATTCTATACACAAGTTTGAGTGTTAAAGAGTTTAAATAAATCAAAATTTAAACTAGAATATGACATTTAACAATTTCGCCATCAAAATAAAAATTTCTATAAAAAGAATTTAACAGTAATTTTTATGAAAAATTTCATTATTTGTTCAGTGGTTGATTGAAATTCTAAATCATTTTCAAATGAAAAAATTTAAAAAAAAATCTTAATAACATTTTTGCATCTTCGACATTTTTAAATTTTTTGACATAACAAATAATTTAAATGTTAAAGTGTCGAAGCCTTAATAATGTTCTTATTAAGTTTTTTTTTTTGTGAAAAATTAGTACCATGACTTAAAAAAATCATGCAATTATGCATTGAAATCTCTATGTAAACTGTTTCAAGTTTTTGTTTTTTTTTCAACTAAGAAATCTTCTTAAAAAAATGTTATACTTCATTTAATTTTACCGCTTCATTTAATTTTTTGATGCAAGAAAATATATATCAGGTGTAGTACGAAGGAATTTAATATTTTTTTATGAAATTGATGCAGTTACAATGCATTTTAGCATAGTTACAATGATAAAATGTATTTCTAATGTGCACCGTTTTGCTCGAGAATTTTTTGCCATTTTGAAGATAATTTCATTATGTCTCTCACATAGAAACTTTCGTCTCTATTGGCAAATAAACTGGTAAAGTTGATTTTCACAGTTAATTTTCTCATGAGGCCAATGCCAGCAAAATTATTCGCCATAGGCAGGAACAGGTGGTAATCACTTGATGCCAGCTGCGGACTATAAGGTGTGTACATAAGAATTTCCCCCCAACTAAGCTCCCGGAGCTGCTGCCCAGTCACTACTAACGATGTTTGTGGCCTGGCGTGTCGTTCTGATGGAACACAATTTCTCTCCTAGTGCGATGCAATTGTTGACAGTTCAGGTCCGAATTAAGAGTTTGGTCGTAGAAGAGCACCTCATAGTAGATGATTCCTTAGCAAACCCACCAAATACACAACAAAACCTTCCTGACCGTCACTCCTGACTTTGCCATCATTTACGCCGGCTTAACATGATTCGTATGTAACCCACTTTTCATCATCAGCCACCAACTGCTTTGGAAATGCAACTCGCAGTGGAAATTCAATTCATGAGGTTTTTTGCGATAACTCGTGTGGCGACCATACTTTGAGCTTCTTTTTGTATCCAGCTTTATTTAAGTGGTACCAAACAGTTTTTTGTGCAATGTGCAATTAACTCCTGGGCAATTGAAACACTGCTTACATGATGGGTCGTACTTGACGATTTGTATGAGTTGATCGAGATATTCGCCATCATAATTTCCGAAACAAAATCTTCGGAACAAAAATTGTGCGTGATTTTCTACTACAGTATCAGGACCATAAATACTGTTCACATTTTCCGCCACCTGACTTGTGTTTTCGTCTTTATCGAAGAAAAACTGTTAAATATGGCGTATTTTTTTTTTTTTTTTTTTGATGGTGTTCATCTTTGACGCGCGCTAAAACAAACAAAACATCACAAAACTATCTGATGAGTTTTTTAGTACAAAATCTTATCTTACTTGCGCCATCTAGCGTCACCTAATTGAACTTATACAACACGAGTTAGAGATTACTAAAACCTTCTATTGGCAAAAGAATGGATTTCTTTTTACTACACCGCATATTTTCATACTTTCTAAAATTAAAAAAAAACAACATTCAAATGAATTTTTTCTGAAAAATATTCGTTCGAGGTATAATATCTTAAATATTTTTTTTTCAGATATCAGGGACTTTTTGATATAGAGCTGAGACTTGAATATAAAAATATTTATAGTTAATTTAAATATATTGACAAGCAAAGTTTTTACTGATCAAGCGAATTGGTTTTAAATTTGTATAGAAAATGATAACTTTTGCTTTTTTCTTAATAAATTATCTAATATATCAAGTTTTGATTTTGAACGTCTCATTTGCATTATTTTGTCATAATTTGTAGAAGCTATGGCTTGAGAAACTTGAACCCCGAAAATCCCCGTTTGGTTACCGGCTTGTGCCTCTCGCATTAATGCAGTATTTTTTAATCATTATATAAATAATATCACTCATACGCCACGTTGTAACTATTTGATTTAATGTTACTCATACGCCATGGGTTCTTATTATGTTGAAGCCTTAAATTGAAGACTTTACGGCCTCTGCCCACTTACGGCACGTAACGAAACGAAACGACATTCGAAATATAGCCATCGGCTTTTTCGTTGGTCGTTGCTGTTTCGCCGCCGGTTAGTGTGCATTAATACATAAGAACATTGGATACATTTTGTATTAAAAAAATTAACAGAAAAACTTTACTGGTACAAAAAAAAAAAAAAAAAAAAATTAAAAGAAAAAGAAAAGGATTAAAATCACTTTAAAAATTTATATTTTTACAAAATTACATCAAATAAAAACAATCGTTTTCTTAACTAACCGAAATCGCTACAAAAAACCCGGTATCAATTTTGAAGCGAGCTTACTTTAGAAACGTATTATATCTTCAGAAATGGAGTTTCATCAAATTTCGACATCTCCTTCAATTTCTTTTTTTTTTCAACATATGTATGAAGTGAGATACCGCCATCGCAAGCCATCGCACCACAGAACTTAAATTATACAAAAAAGAAATAAACAATTCTAACGTGTTCATTAAAAACGATGCTACACGTATATTTTTATTTTGTGCCCCCTTTCCGAAAAATGTATTTGGTTCATATCACAGAATGTGTGCTAGAATGTTTATGCTAGTAAATATCAAAATTTCAAATGGAACTTTCAAAATTCATCTGGCAATGTTAAGTCTTGCCTAGGCGCAAGTCTTGTATATCAGCCTTTATATCTGTTTTTAATTAATATTACCCATACGCCATGCGAACCTGATCTTTTAATTTAAAATAACTCATACGCCATGTATTATTTATTTAAATACAAATACTACATTATTGCATACATGTTCTTGGTTTGTATTAATTACTATTTGAACATCAGTGTTGCTCACGAAGCCACTGAAAAAGTTATTCTACCATTTCACCATCACCACCCCCAAGCAAAATCCACTTAACGTTTGACCTTGTGCTTGCTGCTGAACGAACCTTACAGCGCGGAAGCAACTTGAATCAATAAACCACAAGGATGCCATTATTGTACTCGGCTATGCAAAGGACATACAATTATTTCATATTCACTTGCTCTGCACGCTGTACGTGGCAAAGTTTTTAAATATTCAAAGAAGCCACACACAGAGAAGAAAAAGAAGAAGCATAAAAAAAATGTCTGACTAAAGCTACAAAAATCGCCAATCCACTCTTTGTTACTTAATTTTTGGTTTTAACTTCATTTCACTGCTTGCTAGAAAAGTTCACTTTGCTCTCAAGACATTAATGCAAGCGACAGTCGTTCGGTATATCTGTATGTCTGCCTCTGAATGGCGCTAAATTTGAGTTTCAATTTAAATTTGAGTTCGAGTTTGAGAAAACGTAAAAAATTCATGCATAAATTATTTTTATAACGCGCTATTTATAAATTATCTAAATTAAATCGCATCATTATGTTTGTGGCTTATAGCGTCTACCATTAATTTGTATAATTAATCAAAACTTTTTTCAAAAAAGTAAAAGGGCAAAAATTCACATTAAAATTCCGGAAAAATAATAGAAACTCATAAATGTTGACATTTTTTAGCACAAACTAAAATAATTAACGTAAAATAATGTCACTCCATGATATTTTTATGGAAAATAAATTAAATCCAGCTCATAATGTATATTATATGTCAGTAAGCAGCTGAGCCTCGGCTCTTTTGTTTGTTAGCATGCTACACAACTGGCAAAGATTGCTCATTAATTGAAATTACAAATTGATTTTGTTTGTATTTGAACTGCTAATGAGTAGCACAAAGAAAAAAAACACACATTTACAGTTACACGCACATAGATTCGCTTGAATCTATCATTCATGCGTGTTGCTCAGCATGAACGCGTGCCTTGAATTTGCTGGGCTCGATTTTGCTTTGAGCGTTTCCGGCTTATATTGTTTTTTATATGTCGATAATGATTCCTTCTGTGTGGACGCTTGTTTTGTGTTTCAGTGGAAATTTCGTTTTGATTTTGTTTATTTTGCTGTTGATTTTTGTGACTGTGCTTGTCATGTATAGAAAGTTTGAGCGCCCAGTACAACCAAATTTTGCGTGAACTCCGTGCTTATCTGTTGACAAACACGCTCTGGCACTTTGTTTAGTTTTGTGAGTGTATGTGTTTGTGTTTCTTAATTATCATTCTTCAGCTTATTTATATAGCAATTAGAACAAAAATTGAAAGGGCAATGCTTAATTTACTGCTTCATTGATAGCATGTTAAAATTTTAATGCAGCAGATTTTCAATTTTTGTTGTTGATCAATAATAAAACGCAAATTATTTGGCCTTTATCCATATTCATTGATGAAAAACCTCATAAGTTGATCTATTTGCTCAGGCAAGTAATTAATTTTTCATGTATTTGGAACAAAAGATGCTAATCAGGCGACATGTTACATAATGGCATTTTAGCCTTCAATGAACATAAATATTCAGGCCTATCATGAGTAATTTTTTCGTCCGAAATCGGAAAAGGAAATTTCCGTTTTTAAGACTTCCGACTTAAAAAAAAATTACTCATGATTATAACTGTGAAATAACTCTTACTGTTACTGTTTCTTTTAATTTTACTTATACCTTTCCTGTTGTACTATTATACTGGTATACTGTTATACTGGTATACTGTTATACTGTTATACTGTTATACTGTTATACTGTTATACTGTTATACTGTTGTACTCTTATACTGTTATACTGTTATACTGTTATACTGTTATACTGTTATACTGTTATACTGTTATACTGTTATACTGTTATACTGTTATACTGTTATACTGTTATACTGTTATACTGTTATACTGGTATACTGTTATACTGTTATACTGTTATACTGTTATACTGGTATACTGTTATACTGTTATACTGTTATACTGTTATACTGTTATACTGTTATACTGTTATACTGTTATACTGTTATACTGTTATACTGTTATACTGTTATACTGTTATACTGTTATACTGTTATACTGTTATACTGTTATACTGTTATACTGTTATACTGTTATACTGTTATACTGTTATACTGTTATACTGTTATACTGTTATACTGTTATACTGTTATACTGTTATACTGTTATACTGTTACACTGTTATACTGTTATATTATTTTACTATTATACTGTTACTGTTACTGTTACTGTTACTGTTACTGTTACTGTTACTGTTACTGTTACTGTTACTGTTACTGTTACTGTTACTGTTACTGTTACTGTTACTGTTACTGTTACTGTTACTGTTACTGTTACTGTTACTGTTACTGTTACTGTTACTGTTACTGTTACTGTTACTGTTACTGTTACTGTTACTGTTACTGTTACTGTTACTGTTACTGTTACTGTTACTGTTACTGTTACTGTTACTGTTACTGTTACTGTTACTGTTACTGTTACTGTTACTGTTACTGTTACTGTTACTGTTACTGTTACTGTTACTGTTACTGTTACTGTTACTGTTACTGTTACTGTTACTGTTACTGTTACTGTTACTGTTACTGTTACTGTTACTGTTACTGTTACTGTTACTGTTACTGTTACTGTTACTGTTACTGTTACTGTTACTGTTACTGTTACTGTTACTGTTACTGTTACTGTTACTGTTACTGTTACTGTTACTGTTACTGTTACTGTTACTGTTACTGTTACTGTTACTGTTACTGTTACTGTTACTGTTACTGTTACTGTTACTGTTACTGTTACTGTTACTGTTACTGTTACTGTTACTGTTACTGTTACTGTTACTGTTACTGTTACTGTTACTGTTACTGTTACTGTTACTGTTACTGTTACTGTTACTGTTACTGTTACTGTTACTGTTACTGTTACTGTTACTGTTACTGTTACTGTTACTGTTACTGTTACTGTTACTGTTACTGTTACTGTTTTTATATCTTTACTTTTTTTCAGCCCCCTTTGCTTGAATTCTTAACATTAAGCATAAATACCGTATTCAGTAGAAACACACCACAACATTCATGAAACATGAATTAAATACATAATATGCCTGAACAGCTCAACATTTTGCATAATTTTATTTATTCGCATCCATAATTTATTCATATTATATGATGTTAAACATATTCTGTTCTTTATACCTGCAGGTTTAATTATTATGTTCATGTTTGGTGATACATGTTTATTCGCTAAAAAGCAGAAAAATGTTAAACTTTGAACTTTTGCCTTCAGCAGCTGCTGGTTTATTCTTACATAGGTGTACCTGCAGATCTTGTAGGTCATTGGCGTATGACTATTTAGCTTGTTTTTGTTGTAACAATATGATCAAACATAAGGCTTATTTATTTAATTTTCATCTTGAATGTGTAGCTGACTTTGCCGTTTTCTTATTTTGTTGCTTTTTCTTACTCTGTGATATCTTAAGGCTTAGAATAGAACGTTTGAGTGAACATGGAAAACTGACGGTAGCCGTGCGGTTTGTTATACAATTAGAAACAAAGAGCCATCATCCAATCTTTTGACTATTTATTTTGTTCTTGTTGAGTACTTTATTTACACACAAGTGTGTGTTAAGTCAAGAGGAACTATTTTCATAATTATTACCCCTGACTGGTTACTCATGTGAGTAATTATAACAGCTTTGATCAGAAAGTTTCAGAAGTTTCGAAATATTTTTTGTTTTTTTTTTTTACATATCCTGTTTTCTTCATTAACTCCTGTGCGAGAAGGTCCCTCTAGAGACTAGTGTTTTACTTTAGCTGAAATTGACTTGATTTGGTAAACTTTGGTTAGCCAGAGATTTAACTTTTTAAGATGTCGCAAACTTTTCTCTGTCGCATAACAAACAAAAATATTTTATTTGAATGCCTTTACAGAAAGTTAATAACACAGTTAAGGCAGTTGTATAGAACTTGATTTGTTTTTAATAAAAACATTCATTGATTTTTTCCAAAAAAGTTATTTAAACATAAAAATTATTTAATTAAAAATTGAAAATTTTTGCTTATAATTTTTAAATTAGCTTCTAAAAATATGCAACAATATTTGTATGCTTCTTTTACATCAAATCAATGATTTAAAAACATTGTCGGGTATTTTGACGCCTGTGGGCAAAAAGCTTTCACTGTCACCATGTGATGATGCTCAGCCACCAATGTTTTGAAGTTTCTTAAAGTGTTGACTTCATTGCAGTCTGCAATTATTGTAATCTTTTAAAGCAGTTCTGTTTTTGCACTTAAATTTTTGTTATGCTCGCAAATACAACTTTTCCAACATTTTTAATGTATGATTTTTTTTTCAAAATTATTTATAAATAAACTAATTTTATTTTGGCTCCGGAAGTGTCAATACGATTTGTTTATTTTTTTTCAAACAAATTTTTAGTGCAAAAGTTACTCAACACTACAAAATTTGTTGAAAAAAAAAAACGAAACTGATGATTACGAAATGCATTAAGCATTAAAATACATTAACAAATCAACAAATAGTATTGCACAAAAGCAACAGGCAGCCATCAGCAAAACTACGACAGCAACATCCATCATACCAACACCATCTCCACCAATATCACAGCCACCACGAGTATCAACCCATGCAAACAACGAATATAAACAAACTTTTGTCTCAGCGTCATTAACGCCCACGAAAACACTACTGACAGAGCAAGCAATTCAATTACCTAAGCAAGTCATCCACCCAATCACCCACAAATGGCCCACCAACAATCACCCACCACCCATCGAGTTAATATAAGCTATCCAAAGCTAAAGCTTTTCTCTTCTTGCCATGCTTAAAACCTACCTCAAACAATTTTTAAGTGCATAAAGCTTTCTTCTGTTGTGCTTTTCTCATTCTGCTTTCCATAGAAAAGCACAATTTCCCCAACTTGTGCTCTATGTTGTTGTTCTTATCAACGCACTCTGGCCACCACGCTCTAACACTAAAATGTCCTTGCTTAAGTTCACCCATACATATGTAAATCACACGATAAGTCAATTCTGGCAAAAATATTTTTGCGCGCATATATCGGCAAAATGTGCGTGAATTAAATACTGAAGGATACTGAGTAAGAGAGATAGAGAGAGAGAGAGAAAGATAAAGAGAAAAAAGCATTAAGAAGAGCGAGAGCATACAAATGTAGAAATTCATTGAAAAAACTTCTGTGTGTGTATGTTTGTTGTGCAGCGTTGCTCCAACTTTTTCTATGAGAGTTGTTTAGGGTTACCATCATACTGCTGTACAAGTTTTTAAAAATAATATATAGTATATACTAGCAATATTTTAAATTTTTTCTTTTATTTTTTCATGAGAACTCAAAAATTCAAAACTTAATGAAATTAGCTGGTTAAACTTGGATTTTGAGAGCTAAGATCTTTCTTGAACGTGTCTTGTGTCGTCATATCGTGTAATGATGCTATCATAAAGTCGTTAAAATCTCTCTCAATTTTTTTTCTTTTTTAATGCTATTGGACCCAAGACAGTCAGTATTCAGCTATTTTTCCCCCGGCTGTTGCAAAATTGCTTTTTCTTATTGCTTATTTTGTTAGCTTTCAGCAAATTAGCTGATATTGTCGAGGTTGCAGATAAAATTTTTTCAGGAATTGCAAAACAATGCAAATTTTTTGATAAATTTTTTGATATATAGTATTCATATCATTGTAATGCAAAAAAATGCGAGGGAAAACCGTAAATGGCTTAATCATATTCTGGAGTATGCCTAAATTTGCACTTAACTTCATTTTGCCATCAATTCCGACGAAAGACCAAACTTAACTCTAAGACAACTTCCCTCATCACTACTATGTCACTTCCTGTACTGTTTATGACATTTTTTTATAGTTCAAAAATGTTTTATCAACGATGTAATTGAACTTAATTTTGCCTTTGAAATATTTAGCCGTGCCTTAAAATAAATATCGTTCTGAAATTTCGGACGACCTTTGTATGTTTATTAGTTATTTAAAAAAAAAATATATTATATTTTGCATTTTTTTTTTTTAGTTTTATCCTGCTAGATTGAGAAAATCCTCCACTGTGCAGTGTCTCCATTTCACATGAATTTAGTTTCTATTTTATTAAAAGCTAAATAGTATTTTTTCAACATTTTGGAAATTAAAACTTAAACAGTTCGCAAAATTAGATTAATATAATAGTCAGCATCAAAAGACCATTGTAGTTTTTTTTTTTTTCAGTCGAACTAAGGCGCAATATATTATTTTTTTATTGAATCTAACAGTACGTTCAAAAAGTCCATAGGATGACACATAGATGGCGTTACTAGATTTTCTTTCCATATGATTTTTATTTAGTACCAACCTTCAAACGATACGTATACAAATTTGACTACAGTCTGACAATTGATTCGTGAGTTATAGCATTTTGTATGCAACTATTGTTAATTAAAAAAGAAAAAAATTGGAAAAAGTGAATTTCGAGTTTTGATAAAGCATTGCGTTTTGATGAAAAAAAATACAGTGCAAACCAAACATTGGCCTGATAAACATTATCCGAACTCTGCTCCATCAGACAAATGGTAGAAAAGTGGATTGCTGAATTTAAATGTGGTCGTACCAGCACAAATGATGCAGAGCGCAGTGGACGCCCAAATCAGACTGTTATTTGTTTGTGAACGATCGCAAATTGTAGGTTCACGAGCTAGCTGACATTGTAAAGATATCAGATGGTAGTGTTTTACCATTTTACACGAACGTTTGGGTTTGCGAAACCTCTGTGCAAAGTGGGTGCCGCGTGAGCTCACAGTCGACCAAAAACAACAACGAATTGATGCTTCAGAGGAGTATTTGGCGCTGTCAAACAATAAAATCGAATTCTTTCGTGGATATGTGACAATGGCTGAAACATGCCTTCACTATAACACACCAGAATCCAAAAGACAGTCAGCTGAGTGGGCAGCAGTCGACGAACCGAATCCAAAGCGAGCAAAGACCCAACAGTCGGCTTGTAAGGTGATGGCGTCTATATTTTGGGATGCGAAAGGAATAATATTCATCGACTATCTCCAAAAAGGAACCACCATGAACAAGAAACAGCGGCTATTACTGTGCACATTTGGATCGTTTAAAGGCTGGAATCGCCAAGAAACGGCCACATTTGCAAAAGAAAAAAGTGTTATTTCACCAAGACAATGCACCGTGTCACAAATCAATTAAAACGATGGCAAAATTGCATGAATTGGGATTTAAATTGCTTACCCACCCACCGTATTCTCCAGACTTAACCCCTAGCGACTTTTCCCTGTTTTCAGATCTCAAGAGAATGCTTGCTGGAAAGAAATTCAAGTCCAATGATGAAGTAATCGCTGAAACTGAGACCTATTTTGACGAGAAAGAGATATCGTACTAGCGTTGGAAAATCGCTATACGCGTTGTATCGGTCTCGAAGGCAACTATGTTGAATAATATAATCGAGTTTTATCAAAATTTTGTTTTTTTCTTATTTCTCCAACGGACTTATTCAATGACCTGTTACTTTGACACTATATCAAAGTTTTTTTGTACAAAGGAAAAAAGGGAGAAACTAAAAACATTACGTTTAAGGTCATAGAAAACCATTTATATAGTGTTGGTCTAGATAGAAGACAAACTTTTCTGTGTTAACAAGTATCGATTATTTTTTTCAAAACAATTTTTTTTTATAAGTTTACTTTTGCATCGCCTGAAAAGACAAAATTAAAATAAAAATAATCAGCAACATTGTTGAATTGAAATTGTTTGTTGTTGTAAAATTTAGTCCATCCTAGTATATATTATTAAATATTAGGAAATTTATAACAAATCCATCATTATACGCTTACAACAGCTTCCATCTTTTCCATTAAAAGCGCTTGAAAAATTACTGATACGCGATTTTTTTAAAAAAAACCTTTTTAGATATTTACTTTAAAAAAAAAAGAAACGAAATGTCCATTTCAGCCTTTGAAAAGACTTTGACCGATAAATTCTTACCTTCTTCTTATGATAAATTGTGCTGTGCGCGTTTTGAAATGTTTGAACACAAGTGATCGAGAGAGAACTGGACCTACAAGCTTTATGCCGACTCCAAACGGCTTATGTTTTGAAGAAGCTTTTCATGATTTGAGAGAGATGATGGCCGAACAGAAATATTAAATCAATTAAAAAAAAATTCTGTGTCTGATGGGATTTGAACCTTGGTTCTATCACATACAAGGCACTCACCTCAACCACGACCGCTGTCGAAAATTCACGACTTTCACTTGTCATCGAAAAATCACGATACATTTTTTCGCGAAGGAATTTGTCAATGAAAAATTTTTGCACCTATTTTTCATAGTTTTTTCTATAAGCAGATAATCCATACCCGGAATAAGGGGCCAATATAAAAAGGTCTGGCAAACAGGCCTATTGTTAGATTTAAAATGCCTACAATAGCTAAATTTATTTAGGTTTTTAATACTAACTTTTGTTTCCTCCCATTTAAAGTTTACTGCTGTAAAGTTATTGCTTAAATCATAAGTTAGCCATACGAGTAAGTAGTCTCAATAAATTATTCTATTTTCTACATATCACACTCTTCCCAAATTTGCATACCATATTTACTTAACAAGCAAACTTACAAATTTTTTTCGGCTGGTGGCCAAAATAAATGTGGGCAACTCTACAAAAGAGTAAAGTATAACTCTGCCTGCACAGCTTTTGCTCTCTCGCTCGCATGCTAACATTCTCTCTCTTTCTCTCTCTTCTCTGTGTGTTCCTGTAAAAAAATTTCTTTTGACACTAGATTTTACACAACTACTCAAAAGCCGACAAAAAAAATAAATAAAATAAAAAAACACAAATAAAGCTGCCAAAAACATGCTGGTCACATTGGCTGCGCTGTTACCGCTACTGCTGTCTTTATTTTAGCTACAATGCGCCGCGAACGCGCAAAAGAGTAAAGCTAGCAGTAGCGGCAGCAGCTGCGGCTGCGAAAAGCGAAGTCAACGTGCAAAGAATTTTCACAACATAGCGCATCAGTTTGTGAAAAATAATCAAACGGCACACAAGCAAGTAGCGGAAAAGCAAAAACCTTTAACTAACAACTAAGACAACAACAGCTAAAAAAAATAACAAGAGACAGCAAATAATTTCATAACAAAAAGCGTGAAGAAACATTTTTTATCAAACATAAAACACTTAAAATAAAAACAATAAAAATAAAAATTGTGCAATTGTGTAGTCAGCTGAGAAGAATTTTTGTTTTTTTTTTACTTTTATTTTATTATTTTCGTTTTATTTTTTGTTGTGTCCCACAACAACAAGCAACAACAAGAACAACAAAAGCAATGACAATTTAAGCGCGAAAAGTGGGTAGCCGTTTTTTTTCTTTATTTTCCCTTAATTTTTTGTTAATTTCATTTCGATTAATTTTTTTCGCAATTAAAAAAAAAAAAAAGAAAACTCAAAACTCGATTAAGTTTGAATTTATGGAACATTTTACTGTAAAAAATTTTATAAAAATCAATTTTGTTTCAACACAAGAATTTACGATAAAAGGCAAAATAATAAAATTTCGAGTAAAGTGTTTTCAACAAAGGAATTTTCGGTACCAGAAAACAACAAAATATTTTTAAATAGAGTGAAAATCGGGGAAAAAATAAATTAGCATGTTTTTATGAGCAAAAGAGAATTTTAAAAATTTAAAACAAAAACAACATATTGTGTGTTTTTTTTTTTTTTAATAAATTGTTGTGAAGAATTTTTGTATTCTATAAAATTTGAGACACACGAAAGAAGTAAAACGAAAACGTGTTTAAACTACATAGAAAAGAATGCTTGTACTCAATTTTATTGGATTTATAGTGAAAACTATTTGATAAAAGTTATTTTGAAATTTTTAACTTAATGAAAAAAATATATTAAAAAAAAAACTTTTAATAAACTTTATTAAAAATTATATAATATTAAACATAATTGAAATAAAATGCATAAATATACAATACATACATTTAAATACATAAATGTTAAAAATAAATATATATTTTATTGTAAAAGTTATTAATTAAAAACAAAATAAATAAAATAATTTTTAAAAATATAAATATATAAAAAAAAATTGTAAGTTATTTTTTAAAGTGAATTAGTTTTGGAAATTTTTTGGACTAGTTTTGGATTTTCCATATTAATTTGGCTTCTTTTAACATTAAATGAGAACATTTTCCCTTAAAAAGTAACATTTTTCAAATAACGTAAAACTCTTTTCAAATTATGTAAAATCGTTTTCTAAATAAATTCCCAATAAGCCAAAAGTATATTTTATGAACTTCTTTATGATTGTCTTGAATGAACCAAAACGATCTTCTTTAAATTTATTTATAAACGTTTTAGGGAAGAAAAGTATATTTTCGGCATATAAAAATGAATAGTTTTGATTGAAACTAACTAAAATATACCTTTTATATTCTTAAATGAGTTCACAAAATAATAAAGAAAAAAAAAGAAAATAAGCAACAATAACTTTTTGTAGGTAAGAAACTGCAGAAACAATAATTATTTTTTTAAAATTTTTAAAAGTTAAAACAATAAAAATTTAAAAAAGTAAACAATAAAATGAAATTTGAAACAAATTCTAATTTTCGACTTCAAATTAAGAATTTGGCGAACATTGCTTATTTTTTTAAATGTGATCTTTTTGTAACTGATGTTATATCTGATCGATATAACAATATATAAGTATAAGGATGCCTCAAAAAAAAAAAAAAAAAAAAAAAAACTTCAAATCTTTCCGCTGATTTTCACTAATTTTTTTGATATGTTCTTATGTAATTTTCTCTAAAACTTGAATTACTTCAAAATTTTTTATGCTATATGCTGTTTACATTATATTTTGCAACAAACAAAAATAGATGTTTGTTGCATTAGAGCATTTTATTTTTTAATATTAACGTCTTAGTACTAAATTATTTAAACAATTCTGTCCAGAAATAAATAAAAGCAGTAAAAATCGTTCCAACGATTTTTTTTCCAATACGAAGATGGCGTAGAAAATAATGAAGTTATTTGAATTTTAGTGAAAATAACATTAAAAAATATCAAAAAAATACATGAAAATCAGGACTATCTTTGGCTCAACGGCACAGATTTGATTATTTTTTTATACAGTTTGGAAGAACTTTTTAATACTATTATTTCTGAACATTTGTTTTTTGTTTGCAAGAACCACACTAGCTGAAATTTTTACGAAAATCATGATTTTTGGATGAATCATGATTTGAAAATGGTTTAGCTCACCGGAAGTTATCGTGACAGCCAAAATATTTTAGGTATAGTCATAAAATAGAGCAAGGCTCATTTCTAGTTGGTGGCATCGACACCTTTTTTTGAAGCGAAGCTTTTTACGCCTCGTTCTACGATTTGCTTCAGTGAAATCTTAAAAAACGACACTTTTATTATTCGACAGCGTTTTTCTTAGAAATTCGTGTTTCTTTGTTCCTTGCGTCAATTATGACAAGAAAATGTTATTTCAATATATTAAAAATATTTTTTCGATCCTCCGCGGGGAATTGAACTCGCACCATTGTGAGTAGGAGTTCACCACTACACTACCCACTGATCCAAAAGCCTCTGTTAAGCACAGTTGTTGATTCAACATCAAGTGTGTATTACTAAAGCTATGTTGCAATAGATCACAATAATCTCTTCATTAATAGAGGATTGTATTTTATAAAGTACTTCTACTTGCTACAAGATGTCGCAGCATCGGCAAAAATTAACATTTGCCCACAAATTCGTTGAAATAACAATGAATGTAGCATGTTATAAAATAAATAAAATAACAATGCAATGTAATGAAATTTACTGGTGCGAATTTTAACGTGTATTTTTTTATTTACTTTATGCTATTTTAAATTTTTTAATTTATAAACTTTTTTATTAAATCTATGAAACTTCACAAAAACTTCGCTTCTCTCGTGTGTCCAGCGACGCACCTGTGTTTTTCTTCTCTGGAGGTCGAGGCACGTTAATGTGCAGGGTGTCCCGCAACTGGTGAAAGGTGAAATGTTATGCCAAGCTGAGCAAAAACTCACATGGAAGGAGAGGGGCGTCTGTTTTCACATACTTAGGTGCTACAGGGTTAATTAATGTTTCCAGAATTTGATTAATTTTATTGTTTCTAGCAGAGAAACTAACTAACAAAAAGCTTGCTTTTATAGCTCATTGCAAAGGCAATGAAATCACCTGTTTAACGGTATGTCAACAAACCCCACCAAATTAACCGCTACTGAGCTGTGCTCGTGCGAAGATGAAATCAATCGGTTAAAACTACTAATTTTCAACCTTGAGTGCAAATTCCTTAGAATTTCGTGTAATAAATGAACATTTTTTTTTGATCAATTTTGTAATTTATTAAATTTTTTTTTCAATGAAACCAAAAAATAAATACCATATATCTTTAAAATTAAAAAAATTTATCTGCACCAAAAAATTATACTTATAATAAATATAAATTATATATATTATATATATATATTATACATATATATTATACATATATATTATACATATTATTTATATATATTCTCAGGAATTAGCAGCCCTGACATATATATCAGGGCTGTTAATTTCGCTCACTTTTTGAGGCGCTCACTTGTTGAGCGAGCTCACTTTTTCCAAAAACTTGAGCGTGCTCCAAATGTGAGCTCGCTCCAAGTGTAAGCGCACTCACTTTTTTAAAAAATTGAGTGCGCTCAAAAAATGAGCTTTCTCGTTACATTGGTTCCCACCTCATAAAAGAACCGAAAGTATAACATACATATATAGTATATAGTAGTACTATCAGTCCACAATGGTCCATGGTTTCGCCACGGAAGTTTTCTTTTATCAATAAAGAGCGCTAACCAGTCCAGCCCAAAGTACTACAATAGTAGTACATGTACTCCTCTTATGCCTTCAGTACAATCCAAATTTTAATTTTACTATTAATTAATTAACTTTAATACTACCCAAATTTTAAATATATGTACTATTTGCTCAATTATAAATTATCCGCTTATAAAATTAAGATAGAACTTCTCTTTGCTGCTTGCCTGATATTTCCCTGGCAACGCCCGGTATTGGTTTAGTTCTGCTGCAGCGCTGTCATTCATTCGCGGAAATGACCTATAATTCTGTTATTTCTGCCATGACACGTAAGGTTTTCAGCAATTATGAGTCCATTTCGTCGACTGCCTGTGCGTTTGCTTAACCCCTCCAGTACTGGAAATCACAATTAGTCTTTAACGGTCATGATTTCCGGCATGAATGGTAGCTAGTGAAAGTACTCTAGGTAATGCAGCAGGTACTGCAAATACATTAGTTTTATTTCTCACGTAACACAGTAACTTATGAAATAGCTAGTGAATGGTAACGCAGAGAGTAAGGGAATCATTACCGGCAATGTTATCTCCGTAATAAATTCATGAGTGAAATGGTTGTGGTGGTTACCAATAGCTAGTTCTCACTCACTCACTCAGCTCACTCATTCGTCACTGATGAGCCGTACTGCAGGGACTAGATCCTGCCTCTGTCACAGCTTCTTAATCCAGTGACGTCCATTTTGTCTATTGTTTGTGCGTGATCACATCAAAGCAATTTTTTTTTTTTAAATATTTAAAGTACGACAGAGACTTGTACTAAAATTTTTTCAGATATTTAATGATATATATACCCGAAAAAATCGATTTTTTTTTAACACTTTGGAAGGTTTCTTTAAACATTTTTTTCGTATAACTTTATCACTAAATACAAGTATTGCCCCTATAATATTAGCTGTCTAATGGGAATCTTACCATGACCTTAAATGTCATAAGATCCTAACGTAATGGGTAAATTTTGATCTCTTAAGAAAAGTTCTTAAGAAATGGACCCAGTTTTCCAAAACCACAATTTTATATTATATCCGTAAAGCATGTGTGAAAACTTTAAATTTTTGAGTAAAAAGTGCAACATGTTTCATAAGGAGTGCGTCATTAGAAATTTGACCATGCATTTTAGACTAAAAACTCTCTTATGTGAATTCAATTTTAATTTCTTAAATATGGGTAGCTTTAAAAAACATGTCAAATAATAATTTTGTGGCGACAAGGAGTAACGACTTAAAAACGATATATTATTTGCACTAACTATAACCTTTTTTATGCAATATATGAACCGTTTAACCAACGAAATATGTGCAGACATAAGTGGTAACCTAAACTGTGCAAACAATGAATTTCTCCATCCTTCCAAAGATTGCCAATAAAGACAAGGCCATATCGCTTTTGTACGATATTTTGAGTTTAGTCATTATTCCTTGTGGCCACAAAATTTTTATCACTTAACAGGCTTGATTGTGCGAAATTCTGAGTAATGAAAAATAAGTTGGTGAGCAAATAACTAAAATATTGTTAAATAACCCTCAATATGCCTTTAAAAATGATTGCAAAACTGGTAAAAGTGAATAGAAACACTGTGTCTCGAATAATAGTAAAGTTTAAGTTGAATGTCATTGTCGATCGAAATGAAGGAACGGGTAGAAAAAAACACAGGTGCGTCGTTGGACACACGAGAGAAGCGAAGCTTTTTATGTTACTGTCATTGTTATTTCAACGAACTTGTGGGCAATTGTTAATTTTTTTCGCACTATGCAAAAACAAAACAAAATCATGTACCAACAACAGCATAAACGAATTCACATCAAAATAAAAGTATTACTTTGCCCACCGTGAGGATCGATCCCATGACCCACTGATTAATAAGTTTCCACCGATCCAAGCAACTCTGTTAAATTTTGATGTTAATTTAATATTAAATATATAACTGCAGCTATGTTAACAGTTGATGGCGCTAGTAGATGGCACTAGCAAACTGAAGACGATGACCAGTGTTGTCACTTGCAAATTTTAAATAGTGTTAGGTTGAGTCTAAAATGAGTAATGAATTTTAAAAAACTTTGGAATATATTTTTCTTCTTAAGGAAAAATTCGACTGAAGTCCTACAGCAAAACAAATCAAAAGAAGTATACCATAAAGTAAGTTTTTTCCCGCTGAATTAGTTTTATTGCAAATAATTCTCATATAATGTTCTTAAAACAGTTCTAAAATAAAATATTAAATCTAATAATGAATAAAATATTTGCAATAAAATTTCTATAAAAATAAAATATATGCAATAAAATTTCTAAAATTTTAATTATAATGCAAAAATTTTTATATAAATATATAGATTTTGCAAATAGTGGGTGTTAAAAGTTGTTGAAACTAAAAAAGTGCTAGATTTACTACAATTGTGGAAAAGTGGCAATACTGATAATTCTTGTAGCAAGTGGTTTAGCAGCTACCCAAACCATAAAAAATCTATTAATCAACTCTTGTAGCAAGTGGTTAAGCAGCTACCCAAACCACACAAATAATTTAATAGATTACACTGGTCAACAAAATTGCAACTTTGTCGTGCCACACGGACTTTTTTGATATTTTTTACTTTAATTGGTGATTGTAATAAAAAATAAACAGTTAAAAAAATTTGCTAGACAAAGATTTTATTTTATTGAGTAATTTAAAATATTAAGAAAAAATACGGATCTCGTAAATCAAAAGTTTATTTTTTTATAAATGACTTAGAAAATCTAAGATTTTCTTGAATATTTAGCTTCTGGTTGGTCCCTTTTAATTGTCCAGCAGTAATCAGCTAACATATTTGGGCTCCATTTGCCCTGGTACCGCTTTTCCATATTAGAAATATCCTGATGGAACCTCTCGCCGTGCTCGTCACTGACAGCCCCTAAATTGTCAGGAAAAAAATCCAGGTGCGAGTGTAAAAAATGAATCTTAAATGACATGTTGCAACCTAATGCTTGATATGACAATAACAGCTCGCTAACCAACTCTCTGTAGCTGTCACTCTTGTGGTTACCCAAAAAATTTGCAACAACATTTTTAAAAGACTTCCCTGCTGATTTTTCTAAATCGCTTAATTTTTCTTCAAATCTTGAATCTTTTATTAACTCCCTAATTTGAGGGCCAACGAAAATACCCTCTTTTATCTTTGCATCACTTATTTTAGGGAATTTTTCTTTTAGATACAAAAATCCACTCCCATTGCGATCCATTGCCTTCACAAAATTTTTTATTAATCCTAATTTGATATGCAATGGTGGTAGAAGCACATTATTTGGCTGTACAAGGGGTAAATACTTTACTTTTTTTTTGCCCAGGAACAAACGATGCACGCTTACGCCATTTTTTTTTTTATATAGTGATTAGTTATGTCTCGCCTATCCCATTCACATAAAAAGCAGCAAAACTTTGTATAACCCAGCTGAAGTCCAAGTAATAGTGCAACAACTTTAAGATCACCGCAGATTTTGAAGGAATATGTACTGTAATTTATTTTTTCAAGTAAAAGTTTCATATTTTCATAAGTTTCTTTCATATTTGCAGCATGGGCCACAGGTACAGACGGAAGCTTATTTCCATTATGCAATAAAACTGCTTTTAGACTTGCTTTCGAAGAATCAATGAATAAACGCCACTGAGAGAGATCAAAATCTATGTCCAACATTTTCATAAGCTCATTTATGTTATTGCAAAACACCAAATCTCCATCCTGAGAAAAATACGTTCTGAAGTGTTGATCACGGTTTCGAAAATAGCTAACTTTTGTATTATGATGTAGCAAATTCCATTCTTTTAGACGAGATCCTAATAGTTCTGACTGTTTTTTTGACAAATTTAAATCTCGAACCAAATCATTTAGGTCTCCTTGAGTTATCAAATGTGGCTCCTTTGCAATTTCTTCAAACTCAAAGTCATCGTCCTCGTCAACACATACACTTGAAGTAGACGGTTGTGAATTGTCGTTCTCAACAGACGTAGTTGCAACTGGTATTAGTTCTAGCAATTTTTTACAATGAGAGACTGGTCTTATAGCCGAAGATAAGTTATGGTAAATAACTGTGTTTTTTTTCTTGTAATTTATACCTTTTACGTCAGTGAGACAAAAATAGCAATCTGAAACGTGATCTCGCTGTTCAGTCCATATCATGGGTACAGCAAACGGCATAGGTCGTGCACCTTTTTTCCAGTCAGTTAAATTTTTCACACACGTTATGCAACAGACATGAGGGGCCCAGGATTTGTCTTGATGGGCGACAGAAAAACCAAAACATTGGTGATAACACTCCATCACAAGATTTGTAAAATTTCGTCGTTGTTTTTTGAATGTAAGTTCTCCGCAGACATAACAAAAAGAGTTAGGATCATTAATACACTTCCTTGACATGCTCACAGGGTTAATAAATCCCAAAAAAGTGTTCAAATTCAACGATTAATATTTTTATAACGATTTACTTGTAAGCGTTTCTGTTAATTTACTGCCGTAGTACTAGTTATGAGTATTACCGTATCACAACAAATAGGAGGCTAATTTACATGTGGCAACTGTGATTTAATAATGAGGGTAGATTGATAAAACAAAATTAGCTATCAAAGTTCGTGTGGCAAAACCAGTGTTGACCAGTGTTATTGTATGTACTGCAACATAGCTTCAGTTGCAGTTAATACTGAATCAATGCTACAGTATGAAGAAGGTGTTTGGCTCAATGGATGGAGTATAGAACTTCCAAGCAAAGGTTTACGGGTTCGAATCCCCACGGTAGGCGAAAGGATGTTTTTTTATATTTGTACATAAAACAAAGAAACCATATAAAATTCTAAGAAAAAATCTGTCGAAAATTTTTCTGATTTCACTCCAAGCAAATCACAGAACGGGGCGTAAAAAGCTTCGCTTCAAAAAGGCTGTAATAAGGCTAAAAAGGTGGTGGCTATGATAATGAATAATCCTACTCTGTTCGGACGAAAAGCGGCTCGGTTAACGGAATGCTCCGAATTATTTGTAAGTAGAGCGGAAGACAAAGCTGGTCTGAAGACCTTTAAAGTTCAAAAAGCCCCGAAACGGAATGCGGAAAAGAATCACGAGGCCAAAACACGCGCTCAAAAACTGTACAAAAATTTTGTCAGCAAGTATGAATGGTGCATTATGGATGAAGAAACATACGTCCTTTCTGACTTTTTCCAGCTGCCTGGGCAAGAATTTTTTATTTATAATGTCAGAAGATATGTCCCTGTTAAATTCAAGAATAAAAACAAATCAAAGCTTCCTACGAAATTTCCTGTATGGCAAGGGTTCCCAGAATTTACATCCAAAGAAACTGACGCCCGCAAAAAAAAAATTGCAAAATAGCCCGAAGTTTTTGAAGCACTGAATTTTGGAAAAAATTACCGAATTTTAAATTGAGCCCGAAGAAGAAAATTACGCCCGAATGGTTTGGAAATAAGGCCCGAAAGAAAATGGAAATTAAGTCCGACATTTTCAGCAGATTTCGGGGTTTTTTCCAAATTTTTCGGTCATAATTTCCGTGATCCAGATAAAATGTAAGATTTCAAAATATAATAGAATAGATTTATCTGCAAAGATTTCCTTCATTCTATTTGTTTTTGATGTTATCCCATGAACAAGGCGTCTATGGACATTATGCCTTGATGAGTTTCAAATGGTGTTTTTTTATAGCCCAACGCGTACTGCGTAAGGGGTATATTAACTATGTCATTTCGTTTGTAACGCCAATAAAGAGGCGTGGCAGGTGTAGAAAAGTATATATATTTTTGATCAGCATCACCTCCTGAGTTGATTTCCGTGTGTCCGTCTGTCTGACCGTCTGTCGACACGATTACAGCCGTAATTTTAGAGCTATCGGAGTGAAATTGAAAATATAAGCTTCTTTTGAAAAAACGAAGAACAAGTTCGAGAATGAGTCAAATCTGATGAAAACCACGCCTACCTCCCATACAAAGGGACTTTATTTTAACAGTAAAATCTCTTTTCTTCATTATAATTTGATCTTCATTATAAATCATAGCAATGAAATTTGGAAAATCTGATGAAAACCACGCCTACCTTCCATACAAAGTGACTTTATTTTAACCGTAACATCTCTTCAAAATCCACAAACATTAATGAAATGCCTTGAAATTTTGCATATAAGCTAAGGTCTTCAATATTTTGCACATAGGCTTTTATATATAATATAAACTATCGCTATGATATTTGGCAAAATCGGATGAAAACCACGCTTACCTCCCATACTATTTATTGAAAACGTTAATCGCTTAAAAATCTGCAAAAATTACAGAAATGTTTTGAAATTTTCCCTACAAACTTTGATATTTAACATAAGCCACTCTTTGATATTTGGCAAAATCGGATGAAAACCACGCCTACCTTCAATACAAAGTGACGTCATCAAAATTGGAAAACTTTCGTAAATCTATAAAACTGAATGACATCGCGTCTGTATGTACACAAGTTCCGCTCACGTCGATTATCCAACCCATGCATATATTCCTCGGTAAAATGTGAAGTCTTTATACTAGGAAAGTGGGTGTGGCATATTACTTTGTTTACAAATGTAAACTTGAGTGGCTCCAGAGCAATAATGTAGTTTTCGTCCCTAGAGGTGGAAACTTACCAATTAGCCCAGAACTCCGGCCTATCGAGAGATAGATTTGTTGTGTTTGACGTTGACACCTGCCGTGAAGGCTTAATTCAACGTTGTTCCATAACAATTGGGAGCGCCCCTTTGAGGATTCAAAGGTACCAAATTAGCTCCATGTTGTGATGACACTTCGCAACCCTTGGTGAGGGTGGAGGCCTATCTAAAACCTCTTCCATACTAAGGGGTATGGCGCCCGGTTTGAGAGTGCAAACCACACCGAGCTAGATAGCTCTGCCCGCGATATGGGTGGTAAACCACAGCCACCACGAAGACTCCCCGAAGGGCCAGCCCAATCCAGTCAGCCCAGTGCATGCCAGCAGAAGCCAGACATACACCGGGGGCCGCTGACTGCCCGTGGTACCAGTTTGTAATCCAGTTGTACCGCGGTACCCGTGGTAAAGTCCTTGGTCAGACCTCGTAGCACTAGCCCCGGCTACTCCCAGTTTTAGCCCATCACAGCTCTGGACTGGTCACCAATCAACACCAATCGAGAGATATGAGGCTCTAGTACAGAGGGAGTCAAAGGCAATAAAACGCACATCTAAAGAATTTACAGGTTTCTGAAGAAATGTATTCTGTCAGCCGATATGTCTAGGAAGATACTGTAAAGGCTCTCATAAAGTGTTTCAGAAAATATTAAAAATTTTACTCATCAAAACTAATTTATTTTCTTTTTAATAGTTTTTAAATTTTATTATTAAAGTAAATCTATGTACATTTATATATAATAAATCTTTTAAAAATTGAAACAGAGTTTCCTAAATATTGCTTATATTCAATGCTTTAATTTCAAATGACGCACTCCTTATTTAGAGAACCATCAAAAGGAATGAAAAATTTTATTTTTTTATTTATTTAACAACATTTACATTCTTGCTTGTTGAAATATTCTAAGAGCACTAAACACCAAATACTACAGCCTTCTTTCAGTTGCTCTGAATTCTGCCATCTTATCTTTTTTTTTTTTTCTTACATGTTTTCTTAATAAACCCTTCTTAATAGAAGCTTTAAGGCAAATACTTCTTGTAAGATATTTTCAGTTGTTGCTCATAAGCATTGTTATTTTGTCTTAATGCGTAGGTGTATGAGTGTATATTTGCGTGTGCTTAACAAAGCCTGTTAGCATCATCATCAGCATACTTCCGTTTTGAAGTTGTGAACGATTGTTGTGTTTTATGTTTCAACTCACTTGTATGAATATAAAATAAAATGGTTAAACCTGAAAGAGGCTGTCAGTGTCAAAACGAGGAATTGATTGATTTTTAATAATCCTTCAAAAGGTCCACTTCTTTCTCCAGCAATTTAAATGTGGAAGAAAAACCTCTGTTTTTCCTTTACTATTAAACTCCAACATATAAGCCCCTGCCAAAATCTTTTATAAGCCGCACAAGCCGCATACCATAGCTTTTATGCTGTGGTTTTTTCTCCTTTTTTTTTTTTTCTTTCTTGTGATTTTGGGTCATTTTTTTGCAAAAATTTAACCTTTTCAATTCTGTTCTTGCACCTTTTACGCAGATTAGCTTATGCTGATAGAGTTTATTAAAAAATTCTTAAGACGTTGTTTAAAGTTATAGTCTAAGAGCTATGGAACAATTTGACTAACCTGTTAGCACAAAGCTAAATTTTTCTGTATGCGTAAATTAGTGTTAATACAATAAGAAGAACACATCAGAAATAATGATAACTTTGCAGGCGCATGTTAAATTGTTTCAAAAATTTTCAAGCTCAATGTCAGGGGAGCTTCTTTAGTCACCTGAAAAGTCAGTTGTGGACCACAACATGTTGTAAACAACGTCAATCAGGGCGACAGGCATTTGACGCATGTAATTAATGTGCATCAAGAAACTAAATAGAAGAGATTTCGAGGGTAGAATGATGAAGGAAGATAAAATCTACGCCAATCAAATGCTTGAAAAAACAGCACGTACCAACAACTCTAAAGAAAAGAGTAAAATTGCAACATAAAGTTCAAGCAAAATATTTCAAGAAATATTTAAAGCATGCTTTATGGCGCGTGCAAACAAAAATAAAACACTATAAAAAAGCTAAAGCAAGCTTACTGCTGGTAATAAAAATAAAATAAAAATAATAATTATTTGTGAGAGCAACACGTGACAAAGCAATTCAATAAGTGCAAGAGAACGAGAAAGAGAGCGAGAGAGAGAGAGGGTCAGAACAAGCAATAATAGAAAATCCAGTGCACAGTAAAACAAATACAGCTTCTTGCCTGCAGTGGAATTCAATAAAAGTGCAAAACCAAAAAAAAGCACATTCATAAGCAGCCAGCTACTTAAGATATTGATTTATATTTGCTTTATATTTGATGCTGGGGTTGCAGCACCAGCAGCTGGCTGTCAACCACAAATGTTTGAGTTCTTATATTTCATTATTTTCTTTATATACCTATATATTATAAAAAATATAACAAAATACTGGATGAGTTTTTATTGAGGTTTAAGCACTGGCACACTGTTACAAAATGATTTGATTTCGGTAAAAAACATTATTTACTTGTGTTCGATATATTTTTAAAGATAATCCAAAGAAAAGATAAATAAAGAAAAATCCAAACCAAAGTTCGCTTGAATTTCATTTCAGTCAGTCAGGCATGTCCACGAAAATTAAAAGGTGAGCCAATGTTTTGAATAAACAAAATAAGGCAGTGGAGGGGGGGGGGGGGGTGGTCGGGGACTGCCGACAGAAGTGCAAATCGATAGCTATAAAATAACAGTTGTTTTTTTTTCATTTTCAAATATATTGTAGTATTAAATAATTTCATTATATACCGAAAATAATTCAATTGCTTTATGCGAACTAAACTTAAAAAAAAAAATGTTTGAAATTTCTTTAAGTATCGTGAAGAAACCGCATCGATCTGCGTTTTATATTTCGTAGAACTGAGTTTTCGATCATTGAACATATTCAAACCTAATGCTTCATACAAAAATTCAATAAGTTATAGATTTTTATCATCTACAAGTTGATATTGAAGTCTCTACTCAGTGTCATAAGTACATCATCGTCAAATTTTTCTCTAAATATTTTTTTTTAGAGTATTTTTTATTTTAATTAGTCATTTAGTCATTTTAGTTATTAGAATTAGCTCGTAGAACAATCAACTATATGAGCTGCTCCTATTATTTCTTTAAAATTTCTTCTGAACACATCTAATTCCTATCTGTCACCCTTCTAGGGGTCCGCATACCCCCCCTTGAGGGTTCAACTGTATCAGCTGGTCCTATTATTTTTTGCTCTTCAACATTTCTTCTGAACACACCTACCCCCTAGCTGCCACCATTCTTGGGGTCCGCATACAAAAGACACAACAATTTGATTATAGTTCATATCTCTCGAATTGACCCTTAGAGGAGTCAACTGTATGAGCTGGTCATATTATTTTATACCCTTCCACATTTCTTCTGAACACATTTAATTCCAATCTGCCACACTTCTGGGGGATCCAAAAAAAAAAAAAAGTAAAAAAACTGTCGATTATAGTTATTATCTCTCCCGATGTAACCCCTAGAGAAATGAAATATATTAGCTGTTCTTATTAGTTTTTACCCTTCTACATTTCTTCTGAGCACATCTAATTCCTATCTGTCACCCTTCTGGGGGTGTGTATACAAAAAACACAAAAACTTGATTATAGTTCATATCTCTCTGGAATTGACCCTAAGATGGGTCAACTATATAAGCTGGTCCTATTATTTTTTACTCTTTAATATTTCTTCTGAACACATCTAATTCCTATCTGCCACCCTTCTGGGGGTCCCCATAGAAACACAGAAAAACTGTCGATTATAGTTCATTTCTTTCCCGACTTAATGAAATGTATGAGCTGGTATGAGTATGAGTCAAATGTATGAGCTAGTCCTAGTATTTTTTTACGTTTAAGCTTTTCTTCTGAAGACAGCGAACTCACATTTGTCACCCTTCTGGGGGTCCGTACCCATATGGAAAACACAAAAACTGCTGATTATAATTCACATTTCTCCCGAAAAGACCCCAAAAAGGATGGAATATATGAGCTGGTCCTTATATTTTTTGCTCTTCAATATTTCTTCTGAACTCACCTACCCCCTATCTACCACTATTCTGGAGGTCCCCATACAAAAACACTAAAACTGAGTAGTTACGATATGTTCGTTCTGGGGCAGAGGCTCAGAGGCTCAAGCCGATGACGTCATGCCCGGCACTCAAGTATGAACGGATTTCTGCTTGTGCTGGTGGACGGACAGACAAAAAAACCGCAAGTTGTTTTTGCTTTAAGCGTTGATCATGGTCTTATCAGTGTTTGTATGTTTTATGATTTTTTTCATAACCCTAGCATTAGTTATAGCAATGACTCAAATTCTGCTGGCTGACTTTAGCTGAAATGATATGACTTGCTATATGAAAATATATGTATTAATATGGGTTGAAGCAATTTAGATACGGCGATGGTTGAAGGGGGAAATAAATGTTTATAAATTTAATAAAGTTGGTAAGTATTAGGTGGGAGTCTTTGTTTTGAGCTTTTAAAAGTTGGCAAGTTTGATGTATGTCTTTGCTTTAAACTTTTAAATTGACAAGTTTGGGGTATTTCTTTGCTTTATTTATACTTTTAAATTAGCAAGTTTGGGGTATTTCTTTGCTTTAAGCGTTGGTCATAATTTTATACGCTACATTATCGGTAGTGGTAGTCAAGCGAGTTCTTATCAGTGTTTGCATGTTTTGTTTTTTTTCCTAACCCTCGCATTAGTTATAGCAATGACTCAAAAAATAAATATATATTTATAAGACTTCTAACGTAGACTGCGTGGTGGCATACTTATCAGAGTTCGCATGAGTAAACGAAATACATAGCAACCAGGAAGAGTCAGGAAGTTTCTAGAAGCTTCGAGATGTAGAAAAAACTTCGAGAACATTTTAGAAGCTAACAACAACATCACCAAAAAAAAAATTTTTTTAAGTCAAAGGTGATAAGAGCCAAGCTTCATGGTGTGAGAGAGAGAGAGAGAGAGAGAGAGAGAAAGGGAGAGAGAGATAGAAAGGGAGAGAGAGAATTTGATAGTAAGAGAGAGAAAGGGAGATAGCAAATAGCGCGTTCCTATACAAAGAATACTTCAGAATCAACCTAACCTAAGCCAATGCCAAGAAGAGACAGGAAGTTTCTAGAAGCTTCGAGATGCAGAAACGTCGAGAACATTTTAGAAGTCGACTTATGTTATTGTATGCCGATGACGTCACCCATACCCATCCTGGTACGGATTTTAATTTTATTTAATTTCAATTTCAATACTAATTTCAAGGTTAAAGTGATAAGAGCCAAGCTTCATAGTAAGCGCACTCATAACCCGCAAGTTCAAGATAAGGCAGCAATGCACAAGTTCAAACATGTTTTTTGTGTTACTTCTAAAATAAATAAACAATTTTTGCGGTCAAGTGCAAGGGCAAAAAAAGAAGATAAGAATTTAAAGTTGATATGTCAAAAACTAAGCTAAGCTAACCTAAGCTAATATAAGCTAAGGCTGCGTTTATAGTGAACGCCCATAATCGGCTGCTTTTTTATAATGGTTCTTGTTGTTGTTGTTCTTACTGTTGCTATTGTTGTTCTTACTGATGTTGTTGTTGTTGTTCTTGTTCTTGTTGTTGTTCTTACTGTTGTTGTTGTTGTTGTTGTTGTTGTTGTTCTTACTCTTGTTGTTGTTGTGGTTGTTGTTGTTGTTGATGAGGCTGTTTTACTAATAAAAATAGGCAATCTAAAGTTACTAAATAAATAGCTAAACTTCTTTATTAAAATATTATTTATATTAATTACACTACATTTTGAGCCCAATTTGGTCACATCTGTTGATAACCAAGATAAGCTATGGAAGCTACATCCAATTACGGACCATCTCAAGTCAAATATGTTGAAGAACTATCACCCAACACAACATTTATCTTACGATGACAATGGACGACACGGTTGCAAGCAGTTTTTTTAAAGGTAAACCAATCGGCCAAACGGTTACATGTTAAATTTTGACATATATCAAGGCAAGAACCCACGTTGTACTAATCCATATGATGAACGATTCGGAAAATGTGCAGCACCACTTATAACTATGATCGATGACTTTCAGATGATTTGAAAGGCCTTATTGAATATTTCATTCATATTGAATTATTGTTTGATTGATTATCGATATTGTGATTGATTGATTGATTATCGATCAGTTTTAGCAGGTAGCTGTTGAACAGTACAGACCAGTTTTAGCAGGTAGCTGTTGAACAGTACAGACCAGTTTTAGCAGTTAGCTGCTGAATAGTACAGACCAGTTTTAGCCGGTAGCTGTTGAATAGTACAGATCAGTTTTAGCCGGTAGCTGTAGAACAGTACAGACCAGTTTTAGCAGTTATCTGCTAAACTGGTCTGTACTGATCAACAGCAACTGCTAAAACTGGTCTGTACTGATCAACAGCAACTGCTAAAACTGGTCTGTACTGTTCTACAGCTATCGGCTAAAACAGATCTGTACTGTTCTACATCTACCAGCTAAAACTGGTCTGTACTGTTCTACAGCTACCTGCTAAAACTGATCGATAATCAATCAATCAATCACAATATCGATAATCAATCAAACAATAATTCAATATGAATGAAATATTCAATAAGGCCTTTCAAATCATCTGAAAGTCATCGATCATAGTTATAAGTGGTGCTGCACATTTTCCGAATCGTTCATCATATGGATTGGTACAACGTGGGTTCTTGCCTTGATATATGTCAAAATTTAACATGTAACCGTTTGGCCGATTGGTTTACCTTTAAAAAAACTGCTTGCAACCGTGTCGTCCATTGTCATCGTAAGATAAATGTTGTGTTGGGTGATAGTTCTTCAACATATTTGACTTGAGATGGTCCGTAATTGGATGTAGCTTCCATAGCTTATCTTGGTTATCAACAGATGTGACCAAATTGGGCTCAAAATGTAGTGTAATTAATATAAATAATATTTTAATAAAGAAGTTTAGCTATTTATTTAGTAACTTTAGATTGCCTATTTTTATTAGTAAAACAGCCTCATCAACAACAACAACAACCACAACAACAACAAGAGTAAGAACAACAACAACAACAACAACAACAACAACAGTAAGAACAACAACAAGAACAAGAACAACAACAACAACATCAGTAAGAACAACAATAGCAACAGTAAGAACAACAACAACAAGAACCATTATAAAAAAGCAGCCGATTATGGGCGTTCACTATAAACGCAGCCTTAGCTTATATTAGCTTAGGTTAGCTTAGCTTAGTTTTTGACATATCAACTTTAAATTCTTATCTTCTTTTTTTGCCCTTGCACTTGACCGCAAAAATTGTTTATTTATTTTAGAAGTAACACAAAAAACATGTTTGAACTTGTGCATTGCTGCCTTATCTTGAACTTGCGGGTTATGAGTGCGCTTACTATGAAGCTTGGCTCTTATCACTTTAACCTTGAAATTAGTATTGAAATTGAAATTAAATAAAATTAAAATCCGTACCAGGATGGGTATGGGTGACGTCATCGGCATACAATAACATAAGTCGACTTCTAAAATGTTCTCGACGTTTCTGCATCTCGAAGCTTCTAGAAACTTCCTGTCTCTTCTTGGCATTGGCTTAGGTTAGGTTGATTCTGAAGTATTCTTTGTATAGGAACGCGCTATTTGCTATCTCCCTTTCTCTCTCTTACTATCAAATTCTCTCTCTCCCTTTCTATCTCTCTCTCCCTTTCTCTCTCTCTCTCTCTCTCTCTCTCTCACACCATGAAGCTTGGCTCTTATCACCTTTGACTTAAAAAAATTTTTTTTTTGGTGATGTTGTTGTTAGCTTCTAAAATGTTCTCGAAGTTTTTTCTACATTTCGAAGCTTCTAGAAACTTCCTGACTCTTCCTGGTTGCTATGTATTTCGTTTACTCATGCGAACTCTGATAAGTATGCCACCACGCAGTCTACGTTAGAAGTCTTATAAATATATATTTATTTTTTGAGTCATTGCTATAACTAATGCGAGGGTTAGGAAAAAAAACAAAACATGCAAACACTGATAAGAACTCGCTTGACTACCACTACCGATAATGTAGCGTATAAAATTATGACCAACGCTTAAAGCAAAGAAATACCCCAAACTTGCTAATTTAAAAGTATAAATAAAGCAAAGAAATACCCCAAACTTGTCAATTTAAAAGTTTAAAGCAAAGACATACATCAAACTTGCCAACTTTTAAAAGCTCAAAACAAAGACTCCCACCTAATACTTACCAACTTTATTAAATTTATAAACATTTATTTCCCCCTTCAACCATCGCCGTATCTAAATTGCTTCAACCCATATTAATACATATATTTTCATATAGCAAGTCATATCATTTCAGCTAAAGTCAGCCAGCAGAATTTGAGTCATTGCTATAACTAATGCTAGGGTTATGAAAAAAATCATAAAACATACAAACACTGATAAGACCATGATCAACGCTTAAAGCAAAAACAACTTGCGGTTTTTTTGTCTGTCCGTCCACCAGCACAAGCAGAAATCCGTTCATACTTGAGTGCCGGGCATGACGTCATCGGCTTGAGCCTCTGAGCCTCTGCCCCAGAACGAACATATCGTAACTACTAAACTGACGATTAAACTTCATATCTCTTCCGAATTGACCTCTAGAGGCGTCAAATATATGAGATGTTTCTATTATTTTTTGCCCTTCAACATTCTTCCGAACACACCCACACCCTATCTGCTACCCTTCTAGGGGTTCCCATACAAAAGACACAAAACCTTGATTATAGTTCATATCTCTCCCGAATTGACCCTTAGAGGAGTCAACTATACACACTTCCACATTTCTTCTGAAGACATTTAGTTCCAATCTGACACTCTTCTGAGGGTCCATAAAAAAAAAATAAAAAATCTGTCAATTATAGTTCTAATCTCTCTCGATTTGACCCCTAGAGAGATGAAATATATTAGCTGGTCTTATTAGTTTTTACCCTTTTACATTTCTTCTGAACACATCTAATTGCTATCTGCCACTCTTCTGGGGGTCCCTATACAAAAAACACAAAAACTTGATTATAGTTCATATCTCTCTAGAAATGGCCCCTAGATAGGTCAACTATATGAGCTGGTCCTATTATTTTTTACCCTTTAATATTTCTTCTCAACACATCTAATTTCTATCTGCCACCCTTCTGGTGGTCCCCATAAAAAACACAGAAAAACTGTCGATTATAGTTCATATCTTTCCCGACCTAATACCTAAAGGTGTCAAATGTATGAGTTGGTCCTAATATTTTTTACCCTTAAACATTTCTTCTGAACACACCACCTCCTATCTGCAACCCTTCTTGGAGGTCCCCATATGATAAGCACAAAAACTGCCGATTATAATTCACATTTCTTCCGAAATTACCCTAAAAAGAATGAAATATATGAGCTGGTCATTATAGTTTTTGCCCTTCAATATTTCTTCTGAACTCACCTACCTCTTATCTACCACTATTCTGGAGGTCCCCATACAAAAACTGATGATTATACTTCATATCTCTTCCGAATTGACCTCTAGAGGCGTCAACTATATGAGATTGGTTTTATTATTTTTTGCCCTTCAACATTCCTTCCGAACACACCCACACCCTATCTGCTACCCTTCTCGGGATCTCCATACCCATTCTGGTAGTATCTGAATCAGAAATACAGGCTAACGTTAACAGCGATGACATTAACAGTCTTGTCGATATAACATAGCTGATATTACCATTTCTGTCTTGGCCGTATCGCGGCCGCAAATTTTCGGATTTTCCATTGTGAACTATAATTTCTGGATAATTTTATCGTTTTAACTATCAATAAGTTATCTTTAATGATAGAAAATTCGATTTAATTAAAGATAAATTATTGTGTTCGATATCGCAAACGATAATTTTCCGATAGTTTTCGATGCTTTCCGTTGATTATCGATGACAAAATTATCGAGAAATTATTCTTTTCGATATCGCTAACGATAATTTTTCGTTAGTTAAAACGATAACGATAATTTTTCGTTAGTTAAAACGATAAAATTATCGATTAACTATCAGGAAATCATCGTCGATATCGTTAACGATTCTTTGTCGGTATTAACGCGATCAAATGATAGATGATTAGAAATATGACATTATCACAAAATTATCGTTCTCGATATCGTTAACGATGACTTCTCGATATCAAATTTATCGTT
Source organism: Coremacera marginata (assembly GCA_914767935.1). NCBI lineage: Eukaryota > Metazoa > Arthropoda > Insecta > Diptera > Sciomyzidae > Coremacera > Coremacera marginata. Next base: position 35,587,979 of record OU612047.1, on the reverse strand, counting down.
CTAGATATCGTTAAAGATAACTTCTCGATATCAAATTTATCGTTCTCGATATCTTTTACGATAATTTATCGATATGGTTAAAGATAACTTCTCGATATCAAATTTATCGTTCTCGATATCCTTTACGATAATTAATCGATATGGTTACCGATAGGTTCTCGATAATTAAAATAATAAAACGATAAGTTATCGTTAAAGATAAAAAATTAAAGATAAATTATCGTTTCCAATATCGCTAACGACAATTTTCCGATAATTCTCGATGTTTTCCGATAATTCTCGATAATTATCGATGGCAAAATTGTCGAAAAATTATTCTTTTCGATATAGCTAACGATAATCTTTCGTTAGTTAAAACGATAAAATTATCGATAAATTATCAGGAAATTGTTCTCGATATCGTTAATGATTCTTTATCGGTAATTAACACGATCAAACGATAGATGATTAGAAATATGACATTATCGAGAATTTATCGTTTTCGATATCTCTAAAATATTAATTAAAATTAAAGTTAATTAAATAATAAAAAGATCGATATAGTTAACAGCACTTTATCGGTAATTAACACGATATAATTATCGAGAAATTGTCGTTTTCAATATCGTTTGCGATAATTTCTCACGTATTAAAATGTTAAAAGCTCGAGGACTCTGCTTTCTTTATATCTCAAAAACCACTATCTCTCTCTTGTGTATTGCTTGTGTTTACGTCCAAGTACACATACCTTAGCGCTATGGAAAAATGCGTGAAGTCATCTACGATACTCTATGTTAATGTACTGTTTTCTCAAATCTACGCTACAGCACCTTAAACACTACGTAGCGTTTACATTCATTTACTAGCTTATCCTTATTTAGTCCTTTAAGTTTATTTCTTTGATGCATATTTCAATTAAATGCGTTTTGTATAAACATAGAAAAGCAGACTCACAGAAACTTATTTAAAATTAAAAAAATATATGTTTTAGTCTAAATACTTTCCTAGGTTCTATAAATGTTTTTTGTAATATATAAAAAATAGCGTCATTTAGCATTGTGTTTTTGTTGTAATTCTTGTCAAACATAAAGCATGAAACGAAAAAATATTGCATGCATATTTAACCACAACAACTTTAGCTGAGTTGAGCTAAATTAAGTTCAGCTGAGTTGAGTTGAGTCTAGAGTGCTACCTAAGATGTTGAGCAAGAAATAGCAGTAGCATCGAGCGGATGACATTGTGCACACAACATGGCTTCGCACAATATTACATAATCATGCCATTAGGGAATGTAAACGCGCTGCACCCGCACTCTTTTCTTGATGTTTCTATGGCACGGTTTATACTGTGCTGGTTTTGTATAGTTTTGTTTTGTTTTTAATATATTATTTTTTTTATTTATTTTTTTTTTTCATGTCTTTTCTACCAACAAGCAGCCAACAAAAAAATGTGCCAACAGGCATAACAACAGCCACACATCAAACATCGACACCCAAATTGGTTGCTGAACTCTATGAGGCACGCCCAAAATGCAGCAGCAATATTTTTTTTATTTTTTGCTCTTTCTTTTATAAACGTTTTGTGCGGCTTTCAAATTACTTAATTTTTTTTTCTTCCTATTTTGTGGAGCAATATTATGTTGTTTGCTGTTTCACCCGCACTTTTCTTATTCCTTCAGCCACGTTCAAGCAGCTCTTCGTTATGTTAAATTAGCCTGCTTTGATGTGCTACGTGTTTTCTTGCAGTACTTTAGGGTTTTCTTATACAGCCACAAGCACACACATACACACACACACACACAGACAAGGGTACATAAATGAGCATCAATAATAGCAATTTTATAAAAATATATCTCTTTAACCTACTGCCCACATTTTTTGCTTGAAAAATCCTTGTTGCCCATTGATTTTATTTTAAGTTCACCAACAGCCTTTATCTACCCTGTCTTTTTTTCTTTCTGTGCTCTTAATTTTGTTTTTTCTACTCGATAAATAAACTGTTGCTTTTCTGCAGCACTTGAAAATTATAGCACGCTAGCCAAGTAATCCTTGTTAGTTTGTGTTTTTGTTTTATGTTTTTGTAAATGTTTATAAGTAGGCTGTTTTTTAAGCCTTAATGCTGCACAACTTTGTAGCACTAAGCCTTTATTTGAAGCTGGCTTGAAGGGTCCTTTTTTTCATGTCATAATCAAAAGAACCTTTATAGCTCCAGTCATTAATTTCTCGAACATTTAAATTGATGTGTTTAACCTCTAATAAATCCTGCAGTTGAATAACAGTGGCATGAAATTTTGCCTTAACTTAATTTGAATATACTTTTAAATCCCGCTTTGGTATTTCTTGAAATCTCCTGACTGCATGAGTCTAAGCAAGCATAAAAAAATTTAAAATTCAATGTTTTCTATCAACACAAGCTCAGTACGGAGCTCGATGGTGGCACAACGCACAGTAGTTGAGCGTAGCTGAGAATTAAATAAAAATCGGAACATCAAATTTTTTTTTATAATTTACTCACAACCCCGCTTTATCTATATATAGAGAAAAATTCACTCTATCTTTAATATTATGAATTTTATTAGGCTTACTGATACTGTTGCTGATACTGGTACTGATACTGATACTGATATTGATACTGATACTGACACTGACACTGACACTGACACTGATACTGATACTGATACTGATACTGGTACTGGTACTGATACTGATACTGATACTGATACTGATACTGATACTGATACTGATACTGATACTGATACTGATACTGATACTGATACTGATACTGATACTGATACTGATACTGATACTGATACTGATACTGATACTGATACTGATACTCATACTGATACTGATACTGATACTGATACTGATACTGATACTGATACTGATACTGATACTGATACTGATACTGATACTGATACTGATACTGGTACTGATACTGATACTGATACTGATACTGATACTGATACTGATACTGATACTGATACTGATACTGATACTGATACTGATACTGATACTGATACTGATACTGATACTGATACTGATACTGGTACTGGTACTGGTACTGGTACTCATACTGGTACTGATAATGCTACTGATACTGATACTGATACTTATACTGATACTGATACTGATACTGATACTGATACTGATACTGATACTGATACTGATACTGATACTGATACTGATACTGATACTGATACTGATACTGATACTGATACTGATACTGATACTGATACTGATACTGATACTGATACTGATACTGATACTGATACTGATACTGATACTGATACTGATACTGATACTGATACTGATACTGATACTGATACTGATACTGATACTGATACTGATACTGACACTGACACTGACACTGACACTGACACTGATACTGACACTGACACTGACACTGCCACTGACACTGACAATGACACTGACACTGACACTGATACTGATTTGAGTTGCTTTAGTTTTGGCCACCAGTTTACATTAAAACAATTTTTTATTTGAAGACTGTATGCTGCTAAGGATAACATTTTTTTCACAACGATGAACTATTTCGCAAATTAAAAAAAAAACTGTCCAAGTGTGTCAGAATGTTTTCCAATGCTATACCATATTTAACAGATAAATAAATAAAGAATGCGATATATTCTTTAGTTTTTTTTTATTTATTAGTACTGTAATACATCTTATTTTTTTTTAATTTCTCCACAAATGTATTGTAACAGTTTCAACAATTCACCGAAAATATTTAACAATATTTAACACCTACTTATTTTCACTTTTTAACCACTGTGCAACTGGAGCAAAGAACAGTCATTGAAAATTTATCAAAATAATATGACACGTGTAACAACTTGAGCAATTTTCTATCTTTATTGTTCTTTCGAGCGGTTTTTTTTTTCGTTTCTTGTGTTCTTTTTTGTAACATTTTTATTATGCTGTCTGTCTCTACAGATTGGCACGTCTTTGACAATGTGTCAATTTTTTCTCTTGTTTTTCCTCTTTAGCCATAAATTATTCATAAATAGTAGGTACTGCTGTAGATAAATACAATAGCAAAATTGTTTTTTTCTTTTTTTTTAAAAATTTTCACATTCAATTTCAAGTGGCTTCAATTTGTAGTATTTAAGTTGAAAATTTAAAAAGTAAATCGTTATTTAAAATTATCAAACCAGTCATGAAGAAATAAAACAATGTCACAACTATATATATAAAAAAAATTGTATGCAGTCTGACCAAAATATTTTGAAAAATTATATGTTCTAAAACAGGCGTAGCCAAGATTTCAGTCAGCAGGAGAAACATGTTTTTAATGAAAGATAAGTTAGGTTAGGTTAGTAAGGTTAAGGCAGCTACCCGTCTCTTGCACTTAGGTCAATAAAGACCCATTGTGATACCATGTAATCCCTTTTAACCTGGTGTTAAAAAAGGTCTGTCTCCGTTGAACCAATTCGTGTATTTGATGAATCTATCGATATTAATGGGATCTATCTTAGAGACCAGAAGAGAGGGAGTGAATGAACGATCGACTAATGATATTTAGTCTCCTTCTACTTATGACGGCGATCGACAGAAAAAGTGTTGTACAGTTTCTATCTGCTCATCAAAAGTCAAAAGTCATTGGCTTCAAGGCCTAGGCAAGGAGCATGTCCAGCTATCAAGTAGTGTCCGGTGTCCAACAGAGAGACTTGGTCTTCTAAGTCCCAGCAGGGGAAAGGTACGTTTGTTGTTGTCAGAGCTGGGTAGAAAAGTATTCATTAAAATTCAGTTCCAATTCCTTGGAATTAGGAATTGGTAATTGGACATCTCATTTCCTCAGGAATGGAATTGGAAAAAAATTGTCAATTCCATTACAAGAATTGTAATTGGTTATTGAACGTTTCCATTCCTCAGGAATGGGATTGAAAAAATAGTCAATTCCATTAAAGGAATTATAATTTGTAATTGAACATTTCAATGAATCTTCCATGGAGTCTCTCCACGACTGTCTTTTACGCTGTCGTATGAAGTTCTTCAATTCCCTTTTCCGTGCCTTGTAGTCTGCCCATGTTTCTGGGGTTCCTCTCTCATGTGCAGAGTAAAGGCCTTTCTAACCTTCTTCTTCAGAGATTCGAGTTCGTCGGATTCCGTACTTGAATTCAAACTGAATGGATCTGTGGTCGTACATGGTTAGCCAATCCACGACCCTCCAATTTTCTATTCTATTTAAAATCTCTATTTACTACCAACAGATTGTACCTCTCCACAAATTGTGTATAGTGCTTCCCCAAGCAGTATTGTGCGCGTTGGTTTACATCCTATCATCACTCCAATGTTCCTTTACTCACAGTACTTTACCAGATTCTCCACATCTTTTGAAGGAGCTGCCACTCCACGAGGTTTTCCTGGTACTGGCTATCATATTTTGAGGGTCGTCCACCAGGTTTCATCGTCCTTTCTCTATGTGGAAGTCTATCAACCTTTACATGATGTCCACCTTCCCCATCCTTAGCCGAAGAGCTAACAGCCGCTTCGGATTTAGCGTTCCCTGGCGCTGCAACTTCGACAAAACTGGCTGACAATTCCATTCCTTTCAGTTAAATCCTTTCGGGATTACACCGATTCGTGACTCGCCCCTCAGCGCACCTTTCCTTTATATTATTTTTCTTGGTTTCATCCTTGAAGATCCCACGAGCTGGGGAGAAAAAAACGGACCGAATGTACAGAGATGCCCATTATCCGCCCTACCCTACCAGTATACAGCAGGCAGTGGCTGCCATGAGGAGACACCATTCGCGATCTAATACCCCTAGACCCTGCACCATCGGTGCAATCCCCCTCGGGATGCCGTCTACAAGCTTAGAAATGGGGGGGAGAGTGGCTTTTATTTCCTATGGTATATAGTAGTCTGTATTGGGAGGGATAGTGGCCAAGGTCAGTATTTCCATATATTCATTACCTGCTTCGGACCTGGATCCAGACTCCCTTAGCTTCAGAGCTGTGATTGTAGCACCTTCCATAGCAATTAGGTCTAAGGGAGGTAAGTGCAAGATGACGTTTAAGGCATCGGTAGGAGTAGACCGTAAGGCCCCGGTTCTGCATAGTTCTTTTTTTAGTTCTTTTCTTTGAACTTTGTGAAGTTTGTTTAATATAGAAGACAATTTTTCTATAAAATAGAATTGGGCGAACTAAAGCAGTGTAAATCTAGCGAACTAAAGTGGAAGAGAATCTCCATTTCTTATCAATCGATTTTCTGTAAAGGTATATTAGGTAGGTATATAAATATGCAAATTTTTAATTAGTCTTAGGTTTTGAGGACTAGAAGATGAAGTGGGTCTGAATTAAGCTACATCAGAAACTTCAGTTGAAAACTTGAAATTGAAGTTGACAACATTCATTCTTACATTGAAAATTAAACTTTTAGCAAATCAAATTCAAATTTTTTTTTCTTCAAATTAAACCTTTATCACTTCAAATTTAATTTTTTGCGTTAAGAAAAAACTTTTTACAAATAAACTTTAACTTTTTAAACTTCAAATTCAACCCTCTTAAAAAAGAATATATTTTAGGTTTTTATTATCTATTATTTCCATATGTAATCATAAAATATTACTTCGAGCCCTGATTGAATAAAAAATATATAAATATTTTGTATAATAAAAATTCGGTTTTCGAGTTATAGTTATAACTCAGGATTTTATTGAACTTTATTTCGAGTTTATAAAATCAACGTAAACCGACAGTCAATTTTGCGCATTTTTTAACCACCCAAAATTTAAAACGTATAGTATTATAAAAATAAATATTAGCATTTTTTTACTTTATTTTCATAGCTTCGTTTCTTTGTACGATGCAGAGTTAAAATTTCTGCAAATAATGACATTTTTACTTTAAGTACAATAACAAAGAACTTACTCTTATTTTTGTATATAAAAATCCTCTAGAGAAAACTTTTTTTTTTAAGAGATTTATGATGAAATTTATAAAACATTTTTACTCTCTTTGCCTACTCTTAAAGGTACTTTTTACAACTTTTTTGAAAAGCTTTAAAAAAATACCCACAAAAGGGACCATAGAGGATTAAAATATTCTACAAAAAAATTTCTTATAATATTTTATTAAAAGTCTGTTGTTTTGTGTCGTCTACCAGAATCCGTTGAAGAAGTAACACAGTATTTTTTTATGTGTTGACTGACTATGTTGTCTAAGAAGAATCTCCCTTGCACATCCATATGGATCTAAAATGGAAATTTCTGCTTTGGACTGTTATCAACTGTAAATTTTAAATATTCTTAAAACACAAATAATCACTTTCTATCAATAGCCCCTCTTAAAATTTTTGAAGATGTCCCTCATGCAGTTAATAGCATTATTTCATTCAATTAGTTCATGCTAATTTTGTGCTTGTCAAATAACTTTCTGCGAAAAATGTGCTTCATTTTTTACTTCGACTAAGATTCATAAGTTTTACTTGAAAGTGTTATTTGAAAAAATATTTCGATAAAACTCTATAAAAAAAATACTCTAAAAAAAGAAATTTGTTATGACATTTAATTATTCACGTAACCTTTGTATACGTAAATAATGGAATGACAAGTATTTTATGTGGAAAAATGTGCAAAATGTGCAAAATGTGCTTCATAACTCAGTACATTTCAATGCAATTGAAATAATAACTTTTTTCAGAGAAACATCAACATTTTAAATTTTGGTTCATTTTAATTTTCAAAACAACATCAAATCAAAAATAGTTTTTTTTTTTTTTAAGAACTAGTATGTCAACAATATCAACCATGTAATGTTAATGGAAGATATTTGTTAAGATTAATCCTTTTGCTATATGTAGCTAAACAAGTCAGAAAATATTTGGTTCTTAAAACGATTTAACTTAAATTTGACTTAAATTTGCCGGAAAATGCAAATTTTTGAAGCATTTAATGGAATTTCATTAAAAAAAAGCATATGCAAGCTAGAAAATTCTAAAACTTTTCCACTTGATTTACCCAGCCTACAAATTCACCAATCAAAAGACAATTTTCATATGAAAATAGAACACTGTACAACTAATTAGCAGCTTAAGTGTTGAATATATGTATGTTAAAAATATATATAAAACTTGTTAATTCTGTTGAAAAAACTTTGAAAAAGTTTAATACTACAAATATATAAAAATTATATTAAAACAAAATAACTGTAACTGAAAGTGCTTGAATAAAATAAACCTAAAAGTGAACTTAAAAGTAAGGCAACAAAACTCTAAAGCTTTTCCTGTTAATTGTTTAAATAAGAAAAAAAAAGTTACTAAAAGAATTTAAAACTCCTAAAAAGAACAAAAATTTAATTCAACTTAAAAGTTGACAAATATTATATAAAATATAACAATAAATACTAAAGTAAACCAAAGCTTCCATATCAAAATACAAATACATGCAAAATAAAAAGACATATATTAATAATAATAATAAAGTTACTATTTTTGAAATAAATATATAAAATATTGAATATAAAAGCTATTTATTGCAAGAACTAAAAAAAAAAAATACTATTTTTCTTAAAAAAAAAATTTTGGAAACAATTAAAACAAAGTATTCGTACAAAGACAGCAACAACAGCAATAAATGTTGCAATTCAATCAAAAGACAACACAGTATTCTCAATCATTACCAACGCAGCAACAACAACACCACGAATACACTCAACAGCAGCAGCAACAAAAGCAACAACAACAACAACAACAAGAGCAAATACCTGTGCTACGCGTGGCTTATATAAAAATTAATACAAAAGATGGCAGCACTGGTCCGACAACCAAAATGAAAACAATTGCACCAAATATACGACGGCGACGTCGCTGTGAAAAGCATCATTTAGAATTGTATCGCGAACGCGATCCAACACCCACCCAACAACAAACCGCAGATGCATCCACAACAACATCAACAGGAGCAGGAACATCAACAAAGACATCTAAAAAAATAAACAACTCGGCAATCCTTTTTGATGGCATACCAGCCCCGCCCATAACGCCACCACCAGCATTTTTACCCATCGGCTATAAACGCTCATCGACAAGTGGAATCGCGGCAAAACGTTGTTTAGGTAAGTGCCTGCCAGCGATTGAATTAAATAGAATTCTTTGTGATTGAATTTAATATGCATCTTCTAAAAAATAAGGTAACAATTTACAAATATAAAATAAGTCGTGTGCTGCACGTAGCACATTTTGATGGACATTTTTTTTTAACAAATCTATTCCTTAACTTTCTATATAGATTAACGTATTTGTATTTTTATGTAACTAATATTTTACTGTTACGTAAGGCACTTTTAGCTTTAAGCATGAAAAAACTTTTCATCAAACAAATATTTAGAAAATTAACTTAAAAATGTGCTACTAATAACATATGTATATCCAAAACAAAATTCTCACAAATCACAAAAATCAAAATTTAGTATAAATAACCCACAGCTAATTTTTTCAACAAAGTTAGTAATAAGTTTACAAAAGTTTTAGGAAAGCTCGTAAACAATATCTTGTTTGGGTTGATGGAGTTTTAAATTATGTTCTACATAATGTTTTTTATTTCCATTGGAAACTTGTTGTTAAACATACCTTCTACAGAAAGTTTTTCCATTTGAACGCAATTTGTGTTGTTTACAGCAGAGCTGTAAAAGAATGCAATCATTTGTGATTTAAAATCATTCAAATCCCAATCAATGATTTGAAAAAATGATTGCATTCATTTGATTGGGACTGGAAATTTCAAATCACAATCAATGATTTGAAAAATTGATTGCATTAATTTTTTCCCAATCAATGATTTCAAAAAAATGAATGCAATAATTTTTTTGAAATTTCAATCTCAATCAATGATTTGAAGAAACGAATGCAAGCAATTTTTCAAATCATTGATTGTGATTTGAAATTTCAAGTGATTTGAAATTTCAAGTCTCAATCAATGATTTGAAAAAATTAATGCATTCATTTTGAATATAAATCACATGATTTAAAATTACAAATGAATGCATTCTTTTACAGCTCTGGTTTACAGTAACTTGAAATATATTTCTCGAATAAAAATGGAATTAACTCGTGAACATTTTCGTGCGATTATTTTTTATAACTTTCGACGTGGCTTATCAAGGCAAGAATGCATCGATGACGATAAAGCACCATCCTACAGCACTGTTAAGACACTGGCATTACGAGTTCATTTGTGGCATACGTTTGCTGCAGGAAAAGTTCCGTGGATGTCGTCCAAAATCGGTAGCTGTGCCAAAAAACGTAGATGCTGTGTGTACTGAAAAAGTCTGTGTGTTCTGATAAAAATAGATGCTGTGTGAACTAAAAAAGCAAGATCGTCATGTGACTGTAACCTTGAGCCATCTATAGGTATTAGTATGACTAGCATCACTAAGATATGTATGATCATTTGGTATGATCCCACATAATCTGAGAAATTTTACCTTTAGCATACCTCAATCTGAGTAGAAAAAATGCTTTCAAAATTGTTTCAAGCGCATGCATCTTCATTGAGAATATTTTAGAAAACAATAAAATCAATTTCGATCATAAGTGTTTGTTTTTACATTATTAGACCAGAAATATAAACAACAAACATATCGTATTATTGTCCACAGCTTATATGGTGACAGTTCACTGTGTGCCGCCATGATAGAAAAGTGTTTGGTTCAGACAAAATAGCACCAACATTTTTAAAGATTTGAGCTAGGTTTTAACAGTACGTTCAAAAAGTTCATAGGATGACACAGAGATGGCGTTACTAGATTTTTTTCCATGTGATTTTTATTTAGAACCAAACTTCAAACAATACGTATAAAAACTTGACAACAATCTGACAATTGATTCGTGAGTTATAGCATTGTGTGCAACTATTGTTATTGAAAAAAAAAAAATGATTTGCTTTGCTTTTTGATGAAAAAAAAATACAGTGCAAACCAAACAATGGCTTGATGAACATTATCCAGACTCTGCTCCATCGAGACAAACGGTAGAAAAGTGGATTGCGCAGTGGACGCCAAAATCAGACTGTTATTCCACAAAACATCAAAACCATCCACAAATTGGTTATGAACGATCGCAAATTGAAGGTGCACGAGCTAACTGACATTGTAAAGATATCAGATGGTAGTGTTTTTACCATTTTACATGAACATTTGGGTATGTAAAAGCTCTGTGCAAAGTGGGTGCCGCGTGAGCTCGCAGTCGACCAAAAACAACAGCGAATTGATGCTTCAGAGGAGAATTCTATCATCGATATGTGGCAATGGATGAAACATGGATTCACTATTACACACCAGAATCCAAAAGATAGTCAGCTGAGTGAACAGCAGCCGACGAAACGAATCCAAAGCGAGCAAAGACCCAACAGTCGCCTTGTAAGGTGATGGCGTCTGTATTTTGGGATGCGAAAGGAATAATATTCATCGACTATCTCCAAAATGGAACCACCATCAACAGCGACTATTACTGTGCACTTTTGAATCGATTGGAGGCTGAAATCGCTAAGAAACGGCCACATATGCGAAAGAAAAAAGTGTTGTTTCACCAAAACAATGCAGCGTGTCGCAAATCGATGAAAACGATTTCAAAATTGAATGAATTGGGCTACGAATTGCTTACCCACCAGAGAACTGCAAAACTCACATAAAAATATTCATACGTAATCAACACTGTAAAAATCATGCCTCTGCGTTCAATCGATCAGACTTGCTCGAATGCATACACTCACTGTTGAGTTAAATTCAATCAAACCATGTGCTTCGTGTTGGCTCGGTGATTTTAATCAACGGACGTCTTCGGATACATATTTCATGCTTGTTCGTTGGGCTCAACAACGATTATTTTCATCAAGAATGAAACGCAAAAAGCAAAAATCAACTCGTATGAGCTGGTTCGTGTGCAGACAGAGATAGAGAGAAAAAGAGAACAACAAGAAGAAGGGTGAAGTTTTTATAACGATTAACTGCAAACAACTCAATTTAACTATTTCTTTGAGTTCTCATTTGCGAAACACATATCAGTATACACTTCAACTCCAATACTCAAACATGTGAATTTAATCCGTCAATCAGCTCACACAAACGATGCCTTCAGCAGTATCATTTTATTTTATTCAACCCCAACACTCGTTCACTCAAACATGTGAGTTCGATCAGACGAACTCAAACTCAAACTGACACAAAAGACGCGTTCGCCAGTAGTGTGCTGCTTTTATTCAACGCTGAACTGTGTTGAATGAGTTGAGTTGAGTAAGAATTCCAGTGAATGATTTAATCAAGCAAAAAGTGAGTTTTCGCTACCCACCCACCGTATACTCCAGATTTAGCCCCTAGCGACTTTGTCCTGTTTTCAGATCTCAATAGAATGCTTGCTGGAAAGAAATTCAAGTCCAATGATGAAGTAATCGCTGAAACGGAGGCCTATTTTGACGAGAAAGAGAAATCGTGCTATTAAAGTGGTATCGAAAAGTTGGAAAATCGCTATACTTGTTGTATCGTGGAATAATATATCGAATTTTATCAAAATTTTGTTTTCATTTATTTATCCTACGGTCTTATTGAATGACCTGCTATGTCTAAAAATACACGAAAAATTTCTGGTATATCTGGAAAAAAGAATATATATATATACATAGTTACTGACAATAAAATAGAATCAATTATTTTGTACAAACAAAATCATAAATTTCCAGTATTTTTGTATTGCTTTTCGATGAATTTTGTGCATATATCATATAAACTATATATATGTATGTATATTAAAAAAATACACAATGACAACACTGTTGAATTTACTGTTCAGTTTAATTAAACATTTTATGAAAAACACGCGTTGACTAGTGTGACAAAAACAAATAAGCAAGTAAACAAAGTTTATAAAAAAGTACATTTTTCGGCAAATTGCAATTGTATGTATCCTGTGTGCAATTGTATACTTTAAATTGAAGAACAATGGCTCGCGAAAAACACTGCTCGGAGGAAGAACGGGAAAGCATAAAAAAAAATTGCATTAGAGTGGTCTTACTCAAAGAAAATATCGGAAATAGTGAATCGATCCGAAAAATTCGTGTTTACCACACTTAAGCCTTCAAAAGACTGCGAACTGAGAGGCCGCCTACGTAAAACAACACCAGAGGATAATAATTACATTAAGATTTTGTCAAAGCGTGACCCTTTCAAGTCCTCTGCAGCCATAAAAGCACAAATTTCTCTAGATATTTCTTCACGAACTGTGGCTCGCCGTCTTGTAGAGAAGAATCATTTCAGTAGATTGTCACGAAAAGTGCCAATGCTCACAAAAAGACACCGAAGCAATCGGTTTCAGTGTGCAAAAACGCACTTCGATTGTACTGGAGAGGAAAATAGGAAAAAGTGGCGACAATACTATGGTTTGATGAATCGAAAATAAATATGTTTGGAAATGATAGAAAGATCTGGGTCCGTTGTCCAAAAAATGCTGAAATGAACCCTAGATATACCACAAAATCATTTAAGCATGAATGAGGAAACATCATGGTATGGGGATGTTTTCGTGGTATGGTATTGGGCCAATTTTTTGGATTAAAGAAAAAATGGGCGGAAATATTTATGTCAGAATTTTAAATGATGTCATTCTGCTTTACGCTGAATGGAATATGCCTTTTATGTGGGTGTTGCAACAAGAAAATTAACTGAAACATACTTCGGGTCTAGTTAAAGGGTGGTTACAGCAACATAGAAAGTGGAAGATTGTTAAGGAAAAGCTGAGACCCGTTAAACCAAAAATAAGTATGAGCTCTGAGAAAAAGTAAAAGAAGCTTGGTACTCTATTCCAAATAATGTTTGCAAAACTCTGGTAGAATCCATGCCAAAAAGATGTGCCGCTGTACTTGCAAACAAAGGTTGTGCAACGAAATATTAATATAGTTTTACTTTTTTATGCATTTAATACTATTATATTTAAGTCCTAGTTACTTATCCTATTCTTTTGTTCGTTGAATTTTAAGGCTGTCCTTATAAGAGTGGTGCTTTGGAATGCATGGGTTGTTCTACTTTTCAAATAGTTGTTTAATAAATGGAAAATAAAAATAAAAGAAAATGTTTTACCTGGTTTAAGATAAATTTCTTTCATTTTTTAACGAAATATAATCACTAAAATGGTTCATCCTATTTTATTGCCCATAACTGTATACTAAGGCTCTAGACTCGCTGAGAAATCATATCGATCTTTACGACTTGAATCGTATTGAGAATGTATGGACGGTTCTTGAATCTAAACTTTTCTGGTAAAAAATCACAAATTTTGTCATTTCTTTACTAATATTTCATTTCATTTCATTTATTCAGTCTTATGGAAGTATAAAATCCTTGCAGACTAGTGATTATAAAAATAATCAAATGTTGTAATGCATACACGTTCATTAACACTTATAACTTAATTAGCGATGTATTATTAATTGAATCTTTAAAAATATTTTTTGGTACAAAGAAATCGATATCATGATTAGAGGATAGCTCATTAAAAAGTAACAAGGGCCTTGTGATAGGCTCATAAATAGCATAACTTACCCTAACATGATGTTTTATAAAAAATAAATTATAAAATCTGAGTTGCCTGGATGGAACATATAACATAATTCGCCCTAAGAGTGATTGTCAATCAACATTTCCGGAAACTATATCATACATTAATACAAGCCAGGCGATTTTACGCCATGACTCAAGTGATTTGAGACCTAAAAGCGATAATCGTGAGTTATTGGATGGAAGTTGCCCATTAAAATCTAAGGAGCGCAAAGCAAACCCTGAGAATCTTTTTTTAATTTTTTCCAGTCTGATAGTGGCATTATCAAAATATGGACTCCAGATAAGAGAGCATATTCTAACCGCGACCTAACAAGCGCATTATATAACATTTTTAAGGTGTAAAGTGAGTTTGGAAAAGGTCAGGTGGAAACACTTTGAAAAATTCAGAGCCAGATCATGTACTTTACTCCACTGCACGACCCTATTTAAATCCGACTGCAAGTCAGAGACGACTTCCAAACAAGATTTTTTATAAAACTTTGAGGTCGTCAGCATATAGCAGAAATCGTGAGTTACCAAAACATTTTAAGATGTCATTTATAAAGAGAGCCAAGAATACTCCCTTGAGGAACTCCAGAAGGCGCCACGAATTCATAGAACTTTACATTGTTAAGGCGAACAAAGCACGTTCTATCATATAAGTACGACTTAATCCAATTCCAAACAGCAGAGTAAAAACTCATTTTCGAGAGTTTCAAAAGCAGCAACTTGTGCGAAACTCTGTCGAAAGCCTACGAAAAATCCGTGTATACCACATCAACTTTAAAACCACGCTCGAAAGATGATATACAGTGCTCGGAAAAAACGGCAAGGTTTGTTACCGTAAAGCGACCCACAACAAAACCATGCTGTTCTGGGCAAATATGGCGTTTGATTACAAAATATAGTTTAGCTTTCATTATACTTTCAAATAATTTGGATAGTTTGGAAACATTGGATAGTTTAGAGATTGGACTGTAATTTGCAATATTATTTTTTTTCGCCCGACTTGAAAATAGACATGATAGAAGCAATTTTCCAACATTTTAGAAAATTACCTTCAGATAGAGATTTATTAAAAATTTGACATAGCGGATCAGCACATTTAAGAAGAAAAATGGAAGCGAACCCATCAATATCTTCTTTGAAAAAACTTTTCATATCAATTAAGTGCTCAATGACATCACTAATAAATATGGTTACCGATCCCAAGTCAGTAAATGAATCAATGGAAACGGCAATATCTTCGGCAGCAGATTCAGCAGTAGCAAAAATGTTAAAGTAGCAAAATAAAAAAAAGAAAAATTCATATTTTTATATGAGAAAAATAATGCATTGATGCTTAAGTTGCTGCTGACGTTCTTATGCTTGTTGCTTTAGTTCGTTCCAAAATCACAAACGCAACATCGTGTTGTTTCTTGAATCGAATCGTTTTACGAATATTTTTCAGTAACTTTTTGTGTTTGTTTTTGTGTTTTTTTTAATCTTCAGCAATATTAAAACAATACATCATACAAAAAAAATAAAATAAATTGTACGCAGGTTTACCATATGGGCATTTTCGCCGAAAGTCCACCGTGACACGAAATTAAAAGTTATTAAAAACTTATTATTTAATGATATTATCTTAGAGAAACATTTTTATTTTATTGATTTAAGCAGTTTTAATATAAATTCATTTACCATGATGATTAAATCGTCTGCACTGTTTCACAAATGTAATTTTTCTTTTTAATTAATGTTTTGCAAATGTTTCGTAAACGTTTTTGTTTTAGTAAAAATAGAAGGCATTGGCTAAAAATAATGAAAAATGGTTGAGGCAAGGAGAGGCAGAATATATAAAATTTGTTTTTTAATAACTAAATCACATAATTACTTAATTACTTAATTACACAAATGAATTAAAATGGAAAAAATGTCACGTAACGTTTCATACTAAGCCCAATAAAAAAAAAGAGAAAAGGTTTTTAAATTTGATTACTTTGAAAATAAACTTATACTATTCCAAATCCTTTTAAAAAAAGTTTTATAGAAAAACTCTTGCCAATTTACAGAATTTTAGTAATTTTGTGATCCAAGTCAAAAACCACTTCTATTTCTTGTCACGTAACGTATCATTTTTGGTGGCTTCTATCTAAGAGCCGAACTTTTGACAACACTTAGGTTTTACACCTTGTATAGTGTGCTTAGTAAGCTATTGGAAAATCAAAATAAGAAACTTGTAAGTTAAATTTTTCATTCTTTTTTCACTCATCAAAGTCGTACGATCGTCACGTGCACCACCACGGAAATGCCCATATGCAGGGATTGCACATGGACGTTTTGCTATGAAAACTCCATCTGTTTTTTAAATATAATAAATTCGAATATTTATTGAATTAATTTTGTATATGCTACATATTAAAAATATAAATTGTTTCTTAAAATTTAAATGTTCAATTTAATTCAAATTATTTAAGTCTTTACTGCAGTACAAATAATAATTTCAAGGTATTCCGAAATATATATTTCCATTTATTAAACATTATATTGAATTGCATGCATTTTTAACTGACATACAAATGAACAAGGACAACAAATTCATCACCAAATATATCAAACAAACAGTTCTACGCCCAAACTTACGATACTATCGAAACTGTGTCTCGTTTTTTCTGTTAACACTTAAACTCAGAACTTACTGACTTTGTTGACTGGTTATAATAACCTGACCACCACCTATTATATGTAGAAGTAAAACTTTTTTTTATCTTTAACTTATTCAATGAACTAATCAAACTAATTGAATGAAGTATTCATTTTTTTTTTATCAACTATAAGCATAATCAAAGGCTTTTACTATAAATAATACTAGCATCAAAATAGCAACAAAATCTTGCATGCTACAATAACGATACCTTCCTCTGCCATAAAGTTGACCATATTGCATATTAATGAAAAAATATTGATTGAGCTTAGTTATCCTTGCAAGCAGCATTTGTGTATTTATCATATACATGTTCAGCAAACATATTCAAATGCGTCATTGTATTTGTGCTAATATCCTGTATAAACATGAAGCATAACGAATGGAAAAACATCGTATTTCCACACAATCACGCACATAACTACACACACACAAAACCACTCATAGATTCCACACAATCTTAGCTATTCCGATTGTAAGCTGCTCGACTTACCACTGACTGCTCGCCCACACCCGCTCCCGACATTTGAAGCTACAAGAAGAGTAGTATTTGAAATTTCAATCAAATCTTTGAACAAATTGTAAAATTCCTAATATCCTCACAGCTGATGTACACACATACACATACTTTCTTAAAATGCAGCTTGTAATATGTATAACTTTTATTGGTATACGATGCAATAGATGTGTAATTGGAAACATGTGTATATATATGACTGAAGCACGTTTAATAAAACAAAAAAAAAAAATGTGTTCTAGCTTCTTGATGTTTGCTTTAAGGACCATTTAATTTGAAAGAAGCACATTATTGAAGTCATTATGGGAGTCATTAAACACGTGACGATAAGTAAAACCATTGCATGCAATAGTTTTTCAATAGATTTTTTATCTATTTATGACCCAAATGTGACTTGAAAAAAAGTGTTCTTTTTGTTACTGAAAACTAAATCTGTAAATAATTGCTTAAACTTGACTGACAGCTGCTATAGTTTTAGTGCCTTCAACTTTAGTTAATCTCATTTTTAGTCATTTTTTAACAGCAGCATTTCAGCTGAATGTTGCTGATATTTTCCACAATATTGTTAGTTACAACAAAAAGGAAAAAAAAATCCCTAACACATGCTCAACAAAAACAAAACAAACACAAAATGATAAATGGTAGCGTGCACTTGTTAGATAATGCAATTTTTTTTGTGTGTTTTTTTTTTTTGACATGAAAGTGCTTTGCAATGCATTGGTGCACACTTGGTGTGTGTGTGTGAGAGTATATGAGAAGAGAATGCATGCGGAAAATTTTAAAGATAAAATTCAAGCTCAACTCTTTCATGTATTGTATTGTTCAAATGTGCTGCAATAAGCACAAAGTTGTAAAAGCATGCATTCATGCAATCAAAAACTGGAACTAAATGCCAAAAAAATGATTTTTTCTCATTCAATAATTTTTTGATTTCATGACTTCAAGTTTTGAAATCAGCAATCATTTTTGACACAACACTTCGAAATCAATGCGTGATAGTTTTCGTTGAAGTCTTTTGATTCATTATCTATAACTGAAGTCGTGGTCTTTGGCGTCATTGATTGAAATCAATTTAAAGTCAATAAAGGCATTTGAAGTCAGTTGAAGTCATGTTTTCAATCAATGAAATATGGAAATTATTTTAAGTCAATTGAAGTCTTTTGATTGTATAACCACTATTTTGAAGTCATTTTGAAAAAATTAAAAATATTTAAAAAATCGAGTTATATAAAAAGTAAACGAGTTGTATGTTTGCTCAAATAAAAAATCAAAAATCAAATAAAAAATCCAAACAAAACAAAAAAATGTTCTTTGCAATTTTTAGTTAATTTCGTTGTGTTTTTAAATTGAATTGTTTTTTGTTACATATTAGCTTTTGAAATTGTTTACGGTAGAGATTAAGCTAAGAAAATATATAACGTAGCTTTAATGATTTTTCTCGGTCATATTTTGATTTAGTTTAAAAGATTGCAATCATATGTCTTCAATGACTTCAAATTGATTTCAAAGACTTCAATAATTATTGCAGTGATTGCCAACCTTTTAAAAAAATAATGAATGCAATCAATTTAGTTTCTCAAGCATGACTGCGATATAAAACTTAATAATGTCAGCAGTGAGTTAAGTTTTTTTTGAACGCATTCAATAACTCAAAATAATCTTGGATTGGAGGACTTCTTGTGTTGAAGTCATTGCAATCAAAATGGGTTCAAAGATTTCAATCAAAACTTGAAGTCATTTGCCATGAAGTCACTGATTGCAATAAAAAATTACAATACCAAACAACTCTTTAGTTATAGTACCGATAACAATAACAGTTAAAGTAACAGAAAGAGCAAAAGTAATAGTAACGTTAACGCAAACGATAACAGTATCAATAACAGTGACAATTGGAAACATCACCTCTCACCTTTGTTCCCGATTTTCTGTAAGTTTGACATTTTGGTGAGGGGAATTTCTTTTAATGTTTTCGGTTACAATATTAAAGTCATGTTAATGTTAATGTTAGTGTTAATGTTAATGTTAATGTTAATGTTAATGTTAATGTTAATGTTAATGTTAATGTTAATGTTAATGTTAATGTTAATGTTAATGTTAATGTTAATGTTAATGTTAATGTTAATGTTAATGTTAATGTTAATGTTAATGTTAATGTTAATGTTAATGTTAATGTTAATGTTAATGTTAATGTTAATGTTAATGTTAATGTTAATGTTAATGTTAATGTTAATGTTAATGTTAATGTTAATGTTAATGTTAATGTTAATGTTAATGTTAATGTTAATGTTAATGTTAATGTTAATGTTAATGTTAATGTTAATGTTAATGTTAATGTTAATGTTAATGTTAATGTTAATGTTAATGTTAATGTTAATGTTAATGTTAATGTTAATGTTAATGTTAATGTTAATGTTAATGTTAATGTTAATGTTAATGTTAATGTTAATGTTAATGTTAATGTTAATGTTAATGTTAATGTTAATGTTAATGTTAATGTTAATGTTAATGTTAATGTTAATGTTAATGTTAATGTTAATGTTAATGTTAATGTTAATGTTAATGTTAATGTTAATGTTAATATTAATGTTAATGTTAGTGTTAATGTTAATGTTAAGGTTAATGTTAATGTTAATGTTAATGTTAAAGTTAATGTTAATGTTTATGTTAATGTTAATGTTAATGTTAATATTAATGTTAATGTTAATGTTAATGTTAATGTTAATGTTAATGTTAATGTTAATGTTAAGGTTAATGTTAAAGTTAATGTTTATGTTTAGGTTTATGTTTATGTTTATGCTTATGTTTATGTTTATGTTTTTGTTAATAATAATGGTAATGTTAGTGTTAATGTTAATGTTAATGTTTGATATTACAGTTAATATAAAAGGACATTTTAATGTTTACATCTTCGTCCTCATCTCTATATTCATCTTCATCTTCATTTTCATCTTCATTTTCATCTTCATTTTCATCTTCGTCTTCATCTTCATCTTCATCCTCATCTTCATCTTCACCTTCATCTTCATTTTAATCTTCATCTTCATCGTCATCTTAATCTTATTATAATCTCATCCTTATTATAATCCTAATGATGGTGTCAATATCAGTGCCAATGTCAATATCAATGACAATGTCAAAATTTAAGTAGCATCGCAGGCTGAAAGATATCTCCTTTACTACATTACATATTCGTATTTTGTACACAACACGACGTAAAAATTACGTGTATACAAGCTCAAAAAAGCTCTTACGTGCTTTCAAATTGAAGCCAATTTGATAGGTACGTAGTTGTATGACGCTGTTCTGTCTTTTGCCAGCCCATGCAATTAACTGCCATGACTCACTATAAATGCTTCAAAATACATCTACTCTTACATTTCAACTCCTTCTTCTTCAGTGTTATAAAATATTGAGTGGGAATGAGAAGATGAACGAGTGAAATATATGTTTAAAGAATACTAAAAATAAAAAGATGAAATGGTGCTTATAACATAAGATATAAATGGTGAATAGCGGTGCCTTCTTTCATCTCGTTTCCTAGCGACTTCCTCAGTTTGTTGGTGCTTTTCTACCCTATCTTATTTTCTTTTTCTTTGGTGCGTGACAAAGCAGCAAGTGCTGCCAAGTGGTGTTAATTTGAATATAAGCAATACTTAAATTCTACCCTCTGCTTATTTTATGCTAACACTTCTGTTTTAAGTAGGTCTCGAGTGGCTTATATTCACATTTCAAGCTTTGACTGACGTTGCTCTTTTTATTTCCAATTTTATATCTGTATTAATTTTCAATTTTCTCTTATTTTTTCAGGTAAGTGCCTACTTATATCCTTTTCCACTTCTCAAGTATTCTACCAAATGGTAAGTATTTCTCAACATAAACTTGTGTTTAAGTAGAATTAACAAACCGTCAAATAAGTACTCATAAATCTTGAGATGATTGTGTAGTTTGAAGCAACAGTTTTAATAAAAGTTTTGTGACTTGAGGAATTTAAAGTTTTATGTTTGACTCAGATGTGTAAGATAGAATCTGACGATGTTAGAGGAAATGGCGACAAAAAAGTTATAAGGGTGGTGTTTGTTAAAAACGTTTTGTACTTTTAAACAAAATATTTGCGAAATTATTTTTGCTCATATTCCACTCAAGAAGAATTTATCTTATCAAATGTATAACTTAGTGACTGAAAAGAAGCTTTTTACAAAATTGGTGACATTGAGTATAAATTGTAAATCTATATTATTTAAAAAAACACTTGAATTAAAAAATTTTCAACTCATCCGGATTTGAACCAGAGAGCTATGAGCGCTTAGTACGATCTGCCTCTAAGACACACGTGTATGTATTATGTGTATCTATTCCTAATTTAAACATGCACTATCTTTTGCGAATCTGCTAAAGCGAATTAATGTTAAGTATATACAACAACCAAACAGATGAACATGAAGTGGTTTGCGTACACACTGAATTTCGCCAAATTTCGCTTCGACCTTAGAAGAAGACGAAGAGATAACTGTATTACATTTTATAGAATATGTAAGGTAACGTCAAACTTTAGATAATATTTTGTAGTTTAGACAATTATCCTTAATTAAAATGCCAAACTTAAATCAAGAACACAATTTTGTCCCTGTGTCCCGTCTTTTTGTTCATTATTTGTAAGTTTTGATCAACGTATTTGATATATTTAAAAGTTAAAAACATATCCAGATGCTGCTTGTCAAAAAGCGCTTATAACTTCTCCGCCCAATTGTAATTCTCTGCTTTTGTAGCGCATAAAATTAAGTCAACCTTTTATTACAACAAACTATGACAAGCTCGTATAATCAATACGTAGCGCAATGAAAATAGATATAATTCAATTACTAAAGATGACGAATATTTTGAACCTTTATCCTTGTATTTAGAAGCTAGCAAATAAAATTTAATCAAATCAAACAAAAAAAAACTATATAAAAACAAAATCAAATAAAATTAAAGACCAGCCCTTGTCTTGTATGTGCGTGTTTTCCTGTTTTTTCGTCGTTTTTTTTTAGGAGCACATAAAAATGTCTAAAAGTTTCCGCATGAAAAATTTTCATTGTGAAAAATTATTACAAAGCTCAACATGATGAACTTTCGTTGTAGTTGGAGAGAACCAACTCTAGCTTTATTTAAAAAAAAAAAAAAAAAACACTACATGTCAGGTCAACGAAACCTGACATGCTGTTGTTGTTGTTGTTGTTGTTGTTGTTGTTGTTGTTGTTTCTAAGTTAACGACCCTTGCTCGTGCTCGTAATATCGTTGTAGAGATAAAGTTCGAAGCTTCAACGCACAGTGAGCTCTACCGTACACAGAAATCCAAAAAGTTTCCAAAAATCCAATATTTAATTCGACCAACAGAATATTCCAACATTCGGCATTTCATAAAAAAGGTTAAAAAAAAGCAACATTTTTGAATGCCGAAATTTTTTGACGTTTAAGGTTGTCTTAAACATTTTAAAAATACCCGAAAGAAAATCAGTTAGGGAAAACCTTATTTTAGTCCAAATTTGATCTTTGAGGGAGGCTTTATTAATATCTGATCAGCTGCATATCAGGTTTTTCTGAGGTTATTCTTACTTAGGGAATCTTGAAAAAAGTATGATCAGGTTGATACCAGGAAACCTTTTCTTTGTTTGTAAGGTATATCCTTCTTTTATTCCGATTAGGTTGGCATCATGATTGCCGTTTCTCATCCTTGTTTACGCCACTTTTATCAAATAGTGACCAGGTTGACCTCATGAAAGCCTTTTTTGATTCTAACTAATGGCAATTTTATCAAATACTGATCAGGTTGTGATCAGGCTACATTCATTGTATTTACTTAGGGTAAAACAAGTTCTTTCTTGTCAGGGTGGTATTAAGTAGCCTTCTCCATTTCGTACTTATTTTTTTTTTTAAATACTGTTATAGTTAATATGAAGTCAACTTTTTTTTTGTAATAAACTCGTGTAATCGTTGACAAACTTGTGGAATTTTTTTAAATAATATGTTATTTACTCACTAATAATATAAAAATAATGCAAATGTGAATCTCTGTTCCTGATCAGGTTACCTTGTTCATGTTTTGTATTCAAAACTGATAAGGCTTCCTGATAAGATTACCTGATAAGGTTACCTGATCAGGTTTAATATCGCAACCTAACAATATTCCCTCCCAAGGTTACCTGATCAGAGTGAATATTAAAAAGTACGTCACGCTTAAAATTGACAGCTGATCTGGTGATCTGGTCCGATCCTTATAAAATTAATGATTTCCTGATCATTTTCTGTTTCTATACTTACGCAAATTTCTACTCGGGTAGGTTTGTAGACAAAATTAAGGGGTTACATGACATTGCCAGTTTTTTGAAATCGAATCTTTTTTTAATAATTTTGTATTTTAAGTAAATATTCTTAAGATTCTTTCCATTTTATGGAAAAATTCCTATGTGTTGAAAAGTTACAGCCGGATTAGTGAGAGCTCATTTTTAATTTTTGAGCTACCTACGTATTGCAGCTGGTATATACTTGTTTTACTTGCTACCTGACTTTTGGTGGTTGTTATTTCGTAACTACTTGAAGGGTGAAGCCCGAAATCCTAAACGATTGCAAAAACCTATAAGAAACAGCTCAACACAAGATAACGAAGGCATACAGTACGAAGCAGGCATGGCAGATTGAAGGTAACCTTTTTTTTCTTTGTTCACAAACTTTCGAACGCGTTTATCTCGAAACCATGTTTTTCGTACTAGTTGCGGCACTAGCGGGTTCATTTTTTGACGATTTTTTTTTGTATTTTTTTAAACTTGATTCGCTATCGTATGACACGAGATTTTTTTTTAAATTTTTTTTCGATTTTTTATGAATTTTCAAAGTAAATATTTTTTTCAAGTCAACACACTTTCAAATTTGGAACATCACCAAAAGTTGAAAAAAAAAAATTAAAAACAAAGCTCGTGTCATACGATAACCAATTTTGTTAAGATTTAAAAAGGTAATTTTTTTCCAGATCGGACAATTTTTGCAACTCCCAGCGCTGCAACCACGAGGCCCCGTTTTTATCTCTGCCGCCAGCTTGGAGCTCTATAAAACCATGTTGGAGTGAAAAATATATTTTTTTGAATTTTTTTTCTTGTAGTTTGTTCAATTCTCTACAATAGTAAAAAAAAAATTTGAAAAAATGTTTGTTTTTGGCTGAGTTATGAATTTTTAAAAAAAGGTCTGTTTTCTCTGCCGCGAATGTCATGTCCCACCTTAAGTGATGTTGAAATTTTTTTTTTATAAAAAGTATTTGAGCTAACGAACAAAAAAGAAAACAGATTTTTGTGAAATTCAAAAACACCTCCGTGTTTGAGTTAATATAATAAATATATTTTCTAATAAAATATTTTAAAAAATTTACAAAGATTTATGTGCAATATGGTGAATGGTATAGAAGTTTGTTCCATTTTTTGATAACATAAAAGTATAACTAGTATAAAAGCCCGTCCTACGACGGGTTGGAAGCATTAGCTTACAAACTAATTATTTTTTGCCATTATTACAGTGCTTTTACAACATACTGTTCTGAAAAATGTTCAGCCTAAAAGTATGCACATACATAAAAGGCAAGCATGTCACTGATAAGTGTCAAATTAACATTCTGTGCATACTTTCAGGCTGAATATTTTTCAGAACAGTACATGTTTGGAAGAAACTGTAATAATAGCAAAAAATAATAACAGTTTGCGCGATACTAGGTGCACAGCATTGTGCTTGCCTTTTATATATAAAGATATCTATTTAGAAACAAGAAACTGGAAATACGTTTTCGTATTACGATCAACAAATACTTTTAAAAGTTAAAAGTTACATTTATATCATATTTTTCATTTGAACTTTATTTAAGCTTTTATTGAGACAGTGCACTCGTTCATATAGATGTTTGTCTTAAAAATAAAATTCAATATAAAATTGGGCCAAATTATTTAGAAACTACGCCTACCTTCCATACAAGGAGGACATTTTCGAAAAGGTTAAATCTTCAAAATTCAACAAAAATTGATTAAATTGCTTAATATATGAGTTTGTATGTGGTTTCCGCAAAGTGAAATGAATACTACGCCTTCTATCTACCATACATAGTGACGTTATCAAAATAAAAAAGTCTTCATATATACAACAAAATTTGAATTTTTTGATCTGAACTACATTTGTTGAAGTATAAAAACGCACTTTTTTTATTCATACTAACTGAGTGACGTCATCGACATAAGAAAGCCTTCATAAATGCCATACTAACCAAACTTATTGAGATTTTCATTGTGAGTATTTGTTCAGGATATAATTATTTTATATTGAGGCTTGATTAAAAGTTAAATAAAACCCATGCCCACCGCTCATAGCATGTCAATATATTGATACATTTTTCTTTTGAAAATTTTAAAATTTAGTAAAATTTTAGCCAAACTTTAATGATATATAGAGTAAAAATTCCATAAATGCAAAATGATTTCAGGAAAATTTATTTTTTTTTTTTAAAAACATTATAAGAACCGATGAAAAAGTAGATACAAATGACATTAATGCAGTTCTTTAGAAATATCATATATCTGGAAAAAACCAAGTTTTATTGTACAATAAATATGAAATCATTATGGAGCTTTGTCCATTGCTTATATAAACTCACAACTCACTGTGCAACGCCCTGAATTAAAACAATTCTTGGCGAACCCATAAACTTTTATGGTGTCAACACAACAAGTAGAATGAACTTAGCACTTAAGAGAACAACTAAATAGCTACCAAAACTTGAGCATTTTCTATCTACACTGAACTAAAAATGTACATTAAACCAAAGAAAAAGTTAGTTATGTCCAAGGTTGATTAATATAGGTAAAGTCACTTGAGAGAAAAGCACTGTTTTTGCCGCTTTTGCTTGGACTGTCAAAGTAGTAGCTGTTAGCAAAAAAAATTGTGGGATTCAGGTTTTTTTTTTTTTGATTTCCTTGGCATCCATTTTGACAGTTCGACCGAGCTACTCTCATGGTAATTCAGCATGGTAGAATAATCTAGGTAGGAGCAATAAGGAGAGTTTCTGACCGCTAATGTCAAATGAAACGTCAGTGATTGGTTCACAAAATACGATAAACACCAAAACTTAATATGTTTGCTTTGAGCTTTGACAATCATGGTCAGAGCAAAGAAAGCACTGTCAAAATTGCTCCTACCTAGATTATTCTACCATCCTCTTAAGTGACTCAACCTATATTAATCAGGCTTGGTTCAGAGCCTTGCACGAACATAATATTTTCATTTGTTTTTTGAACTGTTTCTATAAATTTTTTAAACGAACGAACGAACGAACGAACGACCAAAATTGTGATTTCGATTTTCAACGAACGAACAACTATTTTCTACGAACGAACGAACGAACATTTATTTTCTACGAACAAACAACAGTTTCAACGAACGAACATCAATTTTCTGCGAACGAACGAACGAACATCTATTTTCTACGAACGAACGAACATAATAAAAAAAACTGTCGAAAATAGTTAATATCGGCCGTAGCTGGACTCCTAGAGTGGTTTAATATATGAGTTAGTTCTATTATTTTTTGCCCTTCAACATTTCTTCCGAACACACCTTACCTCTATCAGCTACCCTTCTTTGGGTCCCCATACAAAAAAAAAAACAAAAACTCGAAAATAATTTATATCGGCCGTAGACGAACTTCTGGAGAGGTTAAATATATGAGCTGGTTCTATTATTTTTTTACCCCTAAACATTTCTCCCTAACACACCCGCCCTCTATCTACCACCCAACTTTGGGTCCACATACAAAAACACAACTATTTTCTACGAACGAACGAACATGCTCTTTATACGAGCGAACGAACGAGCATCTATTTTCTACGATCGAACGAACGAACATCCATTTTCTGCGAACGAACGCACGAACATTAATTTTCTACGAACGAACGAACGAACATCTATTTTCTACGAACGAACGAACGAACGAACATCTATTTTCCACGAACGAACGAACGAACAGAATATTTATTTTATTTCTCTACGAACGAACGAACGAACAAAATATTTTTATTATTTTCTACGAAAGAACGAACGAACGTTCGTGCGAGGCTCTGCCTTGGTTATGTCACTGAATATTAAAAATTGATCCAATGTACGCATTCATTGCTTTAATGATTCTATATATTGTTAAGTTTAAAAACAAGTACTTACGTCAATGTACCGTTTGTTAAAATGAAAAACTTTAAAATAAAAAAAATTCATTGATTTATATGAATTTTTTCTAACAGCCAAAAAATCATTGCTTTAAATCAAGAAAAAAGTTCATAGTTTCAAAGAGCAAGTCGTTGAACTAATGTTAAGACTTATTTAACTCAAGGAACTGATACTTTGACCTAAGGAATAAAGTTTATTGTCGCAAAGAATTGATACATTGAATTAAATAAAAAGTGATTTAATTTAAATAACTTATTCATTGAATGAAGTAATTCTATTGATTGTCTCAAAGACGGTAAAAAATTCTTCAATTTTAAGAATTGATATATTAAAAAAAATTTAACGTTCAATGTATTATTATAGATTTATGGGACTCTTCTGGTTTGGAATTTTCAAGCAAACTTTTTTGTAAAACATTTTTTTTTGTTGTTGAAAGAAAAAGATAGCCTTAAAAAAATTAAAAATTTATTAGTCGCTATACCAATTTACCAGCAATGTTCTGTGATTTCTGTAGCGCATTTACTTAAGAAGTTACTTAACACAATATTCGGCAAAACCAAAGCGGAATCATATATAATATATAATATAAGAACAAGTTCTTAATCGATAAGAATGGTCAACATTTTCAAACAATCAATATATTCAACATTAATCCAAACAATGAGTTTTTTAAAGTCAGAACAAGTTTTTACTTTTTAAGAAAAAGCGTTTTTAAACCAATGAATATATTGTTTAATATTTAAAACTAGTTTTGATGCAACAACACAAATTTCAATGAACACTGAAAAACGCATTTAAAACAAACGAAACTTAAAGAATTTGTTCTGCAGTCAATGAATTCTTCATTGAAATTAATGTTTTTCATTTAATAAATGCAATTAATTTATTTTAAGCACAATATTTGGTGCAGTGTAACTGCTTGGAATTTCAACACAGCTCCTCTTTTCCGCTTAAACTGAAACATAAACTAATAAATAAAACTCTAGTTTTATTTTTAGTGAAATCTAAGCTCTTACTTAAGTTTCCTGCAAAACTCTGATTTAATTATTGTAATAAAAATTTCAACTCGTGCATAAAAATGTTTGTGGCACGCAGCGAGCGCCGGAAATGCGCGTAATTGGATTTATGAAAGCCACTTTTGCAACAAGAAAAGTAGATAAAGCTACGAAGACGTTGCAGGAGGTGTTGACAGTAAAAATATTTTTTTTTTTTCTTTATTTAATTTTGTGTTCTTTGTTTTGATTGATGATGTCATGTGAAGCATATTAATTTAAAGTGTCAAGATAGTGAAAATCACCAAAATTGTATTCAACGCAGAGCAGTAGCAACAAAGTGTAACGCGAGCTAGAGAAAGAGGGAGAGAGTGACAGAGAGAAACAGCTTTAAGGTAAGCTTCATAAATTAATTTTTGGTTAGGGCTTAATTTTTTTATATATATTTGTGACTACTTTTTTGTTCTTTTCATTTTTTATTTACAACATTTTGTGTAGTTTTTATAATAGCTTTTTTTTCTTATCTCGACCGTACAAGAGTCGTATGCAGAACGTTTTGGCTAAACAGCAGCTGTACAAGGGCCGAACAGCAGTTGTACAAACGCTGTACAGCAGCTATTTTGAAGCCATTTCGAATGTGTCTACAATCAAATGTAAAAAAAAACTTCTCTACTTCAATTGAACTGCTTTTTGTGTTGATTTCGTTTGTAAATGCATAAGCGTGGAGGAAATATTGGTGATATAATCTTTATGTGTTCCTTAATTTAGACCTTGCACGACCGTGGTTCGAACCAACTTTCGACTACTGAGATTTTTCACTTAAAACTGACCCTTATTCGACCGCTATTCGGTCGAGCTTACAGCCCAAAAAGCTTTTTAGATTATATATAAACCATGCTCGACTCTTGTACAGCTATGCATGCGGCTCACGATCGACCGCTAATATTTTTACTCGGTAAAACGCTTCATCGCGTTTCGAGCGTTTGTTTTTTGTTTTTTTCTTGTGGTACTTCAGCCTTTATTGCTCATCTGATAATGAAAATATTACAAAACTACCGTAACAACGACAGCAACTTAAAATTTGTTGCTTTTGCTGTCCAACGCATTACAAGGTCATTGGTTTTTGATGTTTCTTTGGTAATAATACCGCAGTTACAGCTATCATTGGTTTGCTTTTAGTTAGTTTTGTTGCATATTTTCTGGTGCTGTCATTTTTAACATCCTTCCGTTTTATTATTGGCAAGTTGCCACACACACACACACACACATACTCAGAGCTCTTGTCTGCAACCTTCATAATGGAAGTTGAAAAATTATTTTTATTTTATACATTTTCGTAATCAGCACGTTTTGTAGCGTTGTAAAAAAAAAAAAAAAAATTGAGTTACATAAAAGATACCCACGCGCGCGTACTCTACATTTATTCATACGTTTTCTTCGAATGTTTATTCGTTCATTTATTATTTTTCTTCTTCAACAAGCTCAAGTACGAGGTCATGGTAAGCAGCAAAAGCAACAGCAACAGCTGCAGCTGAGTTTAAAGGACACGCGCTACGTACATCCTGTCTGTTTATTTTTTGACTGTCTGTCTGTGTGCAAATTTTAACGTGTGGTTACATGTTTCTACCTTATTCTATTTTTTTGTTTTTTTTTTTGCTCAATCTATTGATTTGCACAGCTGCCGCAGCTGGTGTTTCTTCCACAAAACAACTACTACAAAAACAATAACAATAACAACAACTGCTTTTGAAATCTACACAACAGCAGCAGCTTGATAGCTTTATATTTTGAAAACCATTTTGTTCATACCGCAGACAATTTAATTGCTATCCGTACTTTTGTTTATATTTTACTGTTAAGTTTACCTTTAAGTTTTCAAAATAATTTGATTTATAAACCCAATTTGAAATAATGACATTATTTGGCTTTCCAGCTTTGTTCTGATATCCTGATTGATTTTTGCAAGGGTTTTTTTAATCAGATTTTAAAGAAGTATTGTTAACCACAAATGGAAGTGAATCATCAAGTATAAAGTAAAAAACAAAACAAAAAAGCTTTACTAAAAACGAACAAAATCGTAAATAGTTTAAAATAATGTTAGTTGAAAGATACATTGTACAATTCAACACAATCTCAAACTTTAGATTCTCGAACAAGGTTCTTTAAAATAACCAAATTAACGTTATGCTTGACTCTGAAACCCATTTGAAAATCTTTCCGAGGAAACAAAAATAAGTTTAAAATACTGTAAAGTAAATACTGTATACTGTAAGACAGTAAAATACTGCAAAGAATTAAAATCCACTCAACTAAATTCGGAATTGTTACTGTTACTCAGAGTTGTAAAAGAATGCAATCATTTTATATTGCAATCAGTAACTTCATAGCTAACGACTTCAAGTTTTGATTAAAATCTTTAAACCATATTTGATTGCAATGGCTTCAACACAAGAAGTCCTAACATAATTTTACGTTATTGAATGCATTCAACAAATTGAAGTCATTAACTAACTAACTTCATATAAATTTTATATTTTAAATTAATTGCATGCATAGATTTTTTTGAAATGACTGCAATCATTGCAATATTTATTGAAGTCAATTTGAAGTCATTGAAGTCATATATTTGCAATCTTTCACGATATATATTCAAAGTCATGATATATCATATATTTTCTTAGCCTAAACTCTACCGTAAAAAATTTCAAAAGCTAATATGTAACAAAAAGCAATTCAATTCACAAACACAACGAAATTAGCTAAAAATTGCAAGGAACAATATTTTTGTTTTGGTTTTTTGGTTTTTTAATAAAAAACCTTTGTTAATAATTAAACGAACGAAAAGAAAATGGTTATTTCAGTTCTTGAAAAGCCTGACCGAGCTCCTTTAGATCAATTGTATTGTGCGTGTTGTGAAATGTTTGAACACAAAATGATCGAGAACTGGACCTAATGCCTTTATGCCGACTCCGAACGGCTTATGTTCTCTAGAAGCTTTTCATTGCAGTTTTTACTCTCTGAGGCTTGCGATTGTCGGCAGAGAGGTGACGGCCGAAATTTATTCAATTGAAAAATCCTTCTGCATCAGATGAAATTCGAACTTGGGTTCTACCGCGTGGACACGGCCGCCACAGTTAAGAATTATGTATTTTTCATTTGAGTAAAAATCTAAGTTGTTTTATACAATTTTAGTTCTGAAAATCTGAAATTTTTGCAAAATGACTTAAATCATTTTTTAAAGCAATCAAAAGACTTCAAGTGACTTACAATTATTTCAACATTTCAGTGATTTTAAATATGATTTCAACTGACTTTAAATGATTTTGTTGACTTCAATTTGATTTCAATTGAATGGAATCAATGACTCCAAGGACCGCGACTTCAATTAGAGTGAATTAATAAAAAAACTTTGAAAAAAATTTTTACGAATTGATTTCGAAATCATGTTTTTAAAATGATAGATTAAAATGATACTGATTTCAAAACTTGAAGTCATGAAATCAAGAAATTATTGAATGACTTAAGTAATTTTTTTGGCATTTAGTGCCAGTTTTTGAATCTATGAATGCGTTCTTTTACAACTCTGCTGCCACTGCAGCTGTTACTGTTATTGTTACTGTTATTGTTACTGTTATTGTTACTGTTATTGTTACTGTTATTCTTACTGTTACTGTTACTGTTACTGTTACTGTTACTGTTACTGTTACTGTTACTGTTACTGTTACTGTTACTGTTACTGTTACTGTTACTGTTACTGTTACTGTTACTGTTACTGTTACTGTTACTGTTACTGTTACTGTTACTGTTACTGTTACTGTTACTGTTACTGTTACTGTTACTGTTACTGTTACTGTTACTGTTACTGTTACTGTTACTGTTACTGTTACTGTTACTGTTACTGTTACTGTTACTGTTACTGTTACTGTTACTGTTACTGTTACTGTTACTGTTACTGTTACTGTTACTGTTACTGTTACTGTTACTGTTACTGTTACTGTTACTGTTACTGTTACTGTTACTGTTACTGTTACTGTTACTGTTACTGTTACTGTTACTGTTACTGTTACTGTTACTGTTACTGTTACTGTTACTGTTACTGTTACTGTTACTGTTACTGTTACTGTTACTGTTACTGTTACTGTTACTGTTACTGTTACTGTTACTGTTACTGTTACTGTTACTGTTACTGTTACTGTTACTGTTACTGTTACTGTTACTGTTACTGTTACTGTTACTGTTACTGTTACTGTTACTGTTACTGTTACTGTTACTGTTACTGTTACTGTTACTGTTACTGTTACTGTTACTGTTACTGTTACTGTTACTGTTACTGTTACTGTTATTGTTACTGTTACTGTTACTGTTACTGTTACTGTTACTGTTACTGTTACTGTTACTGTTACTGTTACTGTTACTGTTACTGTTACTGTTACTGCTTCAGTGAATGAATTTATTCAGTAGCCTAAATCAATCAATTCGCCGACAGAAAAGTTTGAATTCGTAGTTGCAAATGAATGAAAATACAACTGTCGGTCACTACAAGGCTTTGAACAAATTAAGAAGAATCTGTTTTTACTAAAAATAACAGAAAAACGGATACATTTTTAAGCATTACGTACTACGTATTTTGAACCACTGTAGTATGTACTCGACTTGGAGCTAATGAAAATGTGTTTAATTTAATAATTTTAGTATCTTTCAAAAAAATCTACTGGCGTTCATATTTGTTATATATCTATAACTTTCATTATATACCATAATATATCCAAAAGTCGGTTTTTTTATATTGGTTATTCGAGTGTCGAGGTATGCCTGTATTTATTTCCTATATTAAAGTTTATATCGTGTATATAATCTGGAATGGCTTTTTTCACGTTTTCACAAAAAACTCTTCTTTGTCATTTGGAACGGAAGTTTATTAAAACAAAAACCTGAGCAAAAAAACATAACGTTGATAACTGTCAAAAGTTAGAACGAAATGCGAAGTAAGCCATGCTCTCGCCATGCGTCGATTTGAGTGGAAATATTTGGAGAATAAAACTCATTCGCTGTGGAACTTCATAAAATGTCAAAGAAATGTAGGCGCAGGTAGAAACATTTTATGAAAATATAAGCTAAAGTTGTGCTTTGAAATGACAAGCTTTATAGACTTAGTTTTGACACATTTATTATTGCTTTCATAGCAGTGCTTAATATTTACACAGAAAAAGTGTTTTTATGAAGTATTTGATTGAGCAAAGCTTTCATATTTCCAAAATTGTTTTCGAAATTTGGGCATATTTAATAAAGTGACTTTGAGACTGACTTGCAAACCTCACTACTTTTCGCAGCTTTTTTTGTTTTTTGTAAATAATAAAAAATTTAAATTTATCTCTAAATTAAAATCTGTGTCTTCAATATATGCAGCTGAGCACACAATGGTGATACATAGAGTATTACGCCAAGTCAACAAGAAGAAGAAGAGCACCGTTAAGTGTAAAAGAAGAAAAATTCCAAAATTTAGGACATGTTTTGTAATAATTTATCCAAAAGTGGTTAAGTCATCATAATCTATGTAAATTAATGCCACTGAAACTTTTTAGCTTGAACCTAAAAGTATGCATTACTTAGATTGCATGATAGGCGTTAAAATAAACAACAACATTTAAGTGCTTGTGCAAGTGAAGATAAATCTTGAGTAGAGCCCTTTTCTGCTGTCGTTGGTTGTTGTTGTTTTTGTTGCTGTTATGCTTCTTCACAGTTTGTGCCTTTTGCAGCACATTTCCAAAGCTGTGGCATTGATGCCACCAGCAACATAACCTTGACAATGCAACGTTGAAGGACGACGCACAGTAGAGAGTAGCAGAGAATAGAATGATCATAAATAAAATATAGATAAAATAAAAAATAAAAATTAAAATAATAACCCTGACCGTTGAACCAGGACTGGCCTTAACCACCAGTCAGCATTAGAGAATTGTTGGCGGCGTGTGGCTGTGTGCTTGCTTGCTGGCTGCCCACGTTTGTGCGCCCAACTGTTGGCAAAATATACTGTTATATTTCACTGCATTTCATGCTTCTATATGCTGCATCATACATCCGGCGGCTGAGTTTCCGTTTCCGCTTTCAAGCTTTCTTTTGATTATTATTAAAAGTTATTATAAAAGAACAATAAATATAAGCTCTGTATAACAATGAAAAAGTTTTCAAAATAAAAAATACAAAAATTTTGAAAAACAACACACAATGAAATTAAAAAAAAAAAGGCAGGTATATTATTATTGTTATAAATTCAAGCAGCAGCTGTGGCATTAAAAACAATAAAAAAAACATGCTTTAAATATATTTGCATTTCATGCTGGGCATGAAACAACACAAAAACCTACAAATTTCCACTTTGTTTTTCTTAACTTTAACTTTTTTCTTTACTCTGCGTATTTCTCATGCAAATTATACATCTCTAGCACTCTCTCTTTCTTTTTCTTACTAACTGCCGACACAAGTGTGCACTTCATTAAAATGAAACATACTTTTAGGCTGTAAGTTTCTGGTAAGATTCTTGTAGAATTCGATTACTTCAGGGCTTTTGTCATATTTGTTTCGTGGATGAGCTTTATGCTGCATCTGGGTCTATTTGGCTGGTCTCAATACAGTCGGATATAATTTATTGCATACTTCTGACAGCTGTAAGTTATGCTTTTGTATGATGAAAATAAAGCGCCTGCTTAGGGCATCCCAATGCTATTTGGGTAGATAGCCCCCAGGAAGTCAAGCGAATAGTATAGCTAGATTTATTTTCCAGCAAAACGAGACAAAAGCAGAATTTTTTTTAAAAGACAGGATTTTGAAAAATTCAACTCAACAACTCAGAAAAGTAAATGTTGTTCAAAAATGTTTACAAGATAAAAAAAAAAAAAAATTGACAAGAATGGAAGAGTTTTAAATTCATGTTTAATAAGATCATTATATCTATATCTATTATATAAAATTGAAGTGTAAATGTTTGTTTCCAAGTAAACTCCAAAAGTTCTGGGTCAATTTTTATGAAATAAATTTTAAAATGACAAATCTTAAGGAAATCATCCCCACTGCCACGAATTGCTCTGTAGTTTTCTTTTCACGTGTTTTTGTTGCGAGAATTTCAGTAAACTCCATGTTGTTCTCTTCTCTTCTCTTCTCTTTATCTGCTCAGCTAGCACAGTACAACATAAAAAACAGATGAGCCATGCGCAAGGCGAAATGCAGTGCTGAGCTGCAAAACAAATCAAAACAAAAGAAAACTTTTTTTATTTCGTTTGACAAGCTTTGTCTTAAGGGCTGATGTCACAAGATGATCTTTTAAACGGCGTTCAAAAGTTTTTGTTGGAGTAAAAAAAAAAACGTTTTAACGCTATTTATTGATAAAAAAAAACGTCCGTGGCGAAGCCGCGGACCACTGTGGCCTGCTAGTCTATATATCGGTTGGCAACTAAGTAATTGCGTTTTTTTTTTTAGAAAATAATAGACAAGTTTTTCATGGAACGAAATAACTTTATTCTGTAATGTATTGCCCATTTTGAGCAATGACCTTTTGCCATCTTTCAGGCAGCTTCATAATTGCACGTTCATAAAACTTCTGGTTTTTATCAGAAAAAAACTGAACCAGGTACGATTTGACATCATCATTATTATTGAAATTTTTACCATTCAAGGAGTTTTGCAAAGATGTTCGAGTTTTCGTACATAGCAAAGTTGTTTTAATCGATTTTCAATGCATGTATGTGATACATGAAGCTTCTCTGCAATCTCACGTGTTGTACTGTGACGATCCGAATCGATTATTGCTTTGATTCGGTCGTCATCAACTTCAACTGGACGACCAAAGCGTTTTTCATCTTTAAGTGAAAAATCACTAGAACGAAATTTGGCAAGCCAATTTTGACACTACCGTTCTTTTAAATTTTTTTTATTTCCTTTCCGGAAATAAAAAAGCAAAATATGACGAAAATGTTCGTTTTGATTTTCCATTTTTCAACTGACGCCAAACAAAAACTACACAACCGATCAAGAAAATATTTTTACTGATTGAGAGTTGAAGTACCAACTATCAAATAACAAAATATGTTTAACATTTCGATTACGTCAGCAAACCTAAAAATTCAACTAAAGCCATCTATGAGTGAAATTCGATATTACTTAATTGCCAACCCAATAAATATATATAAAACAAAGTAGTAAAAAAGTAGTAAAATGTGAATTAGTAACACATTTTGTTACTAATTCCATAACTCAAGAACGAAGCGTCTGATTTGCTTAGAGATTTTTTTGATGTGTTCTTCTTGGCTATCTTATTCTAAATAAGTTTGATAAATTTGGCCACATCCCCGTTTAACGCCCACAAATCATTGAAAATGCTATATTTGAAACGATTTTTGTCATATTAGACTTTTATTTTGTAATTTTGATAATAGTTGAAAATAGTTGATATTTCAAAGTCAAGTGTGAAATCAGTCCACTTAATCCCCCCCCCCCCCCCCCTTAGAGTCCAGAAAGTATAAAGAAATAGCACAAATGAGACTTTAAATTCAAAATGTAATTTTTTTTTTAGATAAACTGTGATAATTAACATAATTTTCTTGAAAACTTCTCTTAATTATTGGAAAATTTTTGGGCCAAATGAAAGATTAACTTTGCTTATAAGAGTCATAATCATTATATTGAAATTCATCTCCAAGGAGTTTGTATATTAAAAAATTAGTTTTAAATGCTCAAAAAGTCTCCGATATCCAGTAAAATATATATATGAAAGTTATACCTAGAACGAATATAATTTTGTAAATTGAAGAAAATTAGCTTGACATTTCTTATGCCATATCTACCCAGCAAACCATAGCTGACGACTATGTTGAAATTCCGACTAATTCGTAACTGCACGTAATTTCGTGCTGTCTTAAGGCGGGACATGACATTCGCGGCAGAGAAAACAGACCTTGTTTTAAAAATTCATAACTCAGTCAAAAACAAACATATTTCAAAATTTTCGTTAATTATTGTAGAGAATTGAACAAATTACAAGAAAAAACAAATCAAAAAAATATATTTTTCACTCCAACATGGTTTTATAGAGCTCCAAACAGGCGGCAGAGAAAAAAACGGGGCCTCGTGGTTGCAGCGCTGGGAGTTGCAAAAATTGTCCGATCTGGGGAAAAAAATTGCTTTTTTAAATCTTCACACAATTGGTTATCGTATGACACGAGCTTTTTTTTTAAAAATTTTTTTCAATTTTTGGTGATGTTCCAAATTTGAAAGTGTGTTTTTTCGAAAAAAATATTGACTTTAAAAATTCATAAAAAATTGAAAAAACAGCTCGTATCATACGATAGCAAATCAAGTTTAAAAAAATACAAAATAAAAAATTTCGTCAAAAAATGAACACGCCAGTGCCGCAACCAGTACGCGAAAAACATGGTTTCGAGATAAACGCGTTCAAAGCTTGTGAACAAAGAAAAAAAAAGGTTACCTTCAATCTGCCATGCCTGCTTCGTACTGTATGCCTTCGTTATCTTGTGTTGTGCTGTTTCTTATAGGTTTTTGCAATCGTTTAGCAATCTTCACCCTTCACCCGTCAAGTAGTTATGAAATAACAACCACCAAAAGTCAGGCAGCAAGTAAAACAATTATATACCAGCTGCCGTACGTAGGTAGCGCAAAAATTAAAAATGCGCTCTCACTAATCCGGCTGTAACTTTTGAACCCGTAGGAATTTTTCCATGAAATTTTTTTTCTTAGAATCTTAAGAATATTTACTAAAATACAAAAAATTGAAAAAAATTATTAAAAAAAAAATCGATTTAAAAAAACTGCCAATGTCATGTAACCCCTTAAGGAAATCGTTACAATTTCGTTACGAAAATATCGGAACAGTTTCACATTTTATACGAATTTATATAAAATTTCGTTATGCGACATAAACTTCCGAGAAGACGAAGCTTTAAGTCGTACACATGTCGAGTGAGTTACGCTGGAAATGCCCATATACAGTACAATTCTATGGAGATTTGATGAAGGTTTTTTATAATCATGTTACCAAATTTTCATAAGAAAAATGCGCCATTGCATTTTTTTTAAACTTCGTCACTTTTAACACTATTTTTTATTATGTTAAAAAATTAAAAAACCATTTGAAACTGCAAAAAAATCAGGCGACAAGTTCTCGCAGTCGAGTCTGAGGCTTGTTGACCTTGTCATCTGCGACTTCAAAAAGCCCCATAAAAAGAAGTCTGAAACGGTTAAATTGGATGATCTGGCATTTTCGGGTCGCTTAACCCATTTTCTTTTTTAGCCGACGCGAAAAGAGTTAAAATAGTTTGTAAGATAATTGTATATGCAATATTAGCCACTGTTGTTTTTAAGAAAGTTCTTCAGTTTGAATAAACTTCGTTAAATTGAACAAATTTCTTTTATTAAGAAGAAGAAATTATTCAAATTGAAGAAACTTTTTAGTCAAAATAAAAAAATTTCTTCAATGATATGATTAAATTTAGAACAAATTTTATTTCAAATGAAGAAATTTATTCAATGTCACATAGGTAAAAGATTTTAATCAAATTGAAGAAACTTTTTCAAAATAACTGCAACATACGTAACGAAATTATTTTAAATCAAAAAAGTTCATAAATTAAAGAAAAAATAAATTTTACAAGTTCAAGAAATTTTGTCAATTTTATAAAATTGAAGAAAAATTTTATTCAAATTGATGAAACTTCTTTAATATGACTTAAATATGCTTAGCAAATTTCTTTAAATCAACAAACTTTTTTTTTAAATTTAATGAGCTAAGCTCTGTTATCAAAAGAAATTTAGTTGGCTTAAAATTGTAAATTTAACTTTTTAAATTTAATGAGCTAAGCTCTGTTATCAAAAGAAATTTAGTTGGCTTAAAATTGTTTGTATTTGAAGATTTTTTCTTAATTTAACAAACCGTTCTTTAATATGAATATAAATTTGGTGAAATATTTTTTCAATCTGAATAAAATTTTCGTCAAACAATTACAAAATATTTTTAAATTCACCCACCAGACTTTTGTGAATATAACAAATAACCAGTCTTTCTTCAGTATGAATAAAATTTGATGAAACTTTTTTCCAATTGAATAATACTTTTATCAACAAGTTACAAAATATTTTTAATTCACCAACCAGAATTTTTTGAGTGTGTTTATAGCTGCAATCAGCAGTATTGCAACATTTATTTGTTAACAATTTGGTTTTAATTTTTTGCAATATCCTAACACAAATCCTTACCGCAAGCTGAAAAAAAATCCACAAAAGCAAAGCTCTTAAATCTCTAAAGACTATATTTGTGCTCACGTTTTTTTGTTTTTTCTTCTTCGCTATCCAATAATTCGAATTATGAATTTTCCCGTAACGACCTTCACCCATAACTTGCACTCATAATTCTCATAACAGCTACATCTGCTACTAGTACATCAAACTTGCTGACTGACTGACAGCCTTCAACTTGCTATGCTTGGATTTCTAATGAACTTCACCTTGTAAAAATGCAAAAACTACAAAAATAACTAAGAGAATTTTTTTTTTTTTTTCATTAAAATGAAATCTTCCAGCCATGCAGTCAACCATGAGATACAGAACAGAAAATGTTTTGGGGGAGGGAGGGGAGTGGAAAAAAGAAAATTCACACAGAAAAAGCTGAATATTTGAACGCCTTCGTGTTTCGAATGTTTCTCGTTGTAAAGTTCAATAGAGGCAAAAATACAATAAATAAAATGTTGTTATTTTTAATTTTCGTTTTTATTATCTTCTTGTTGAGCTTCATTTGCATTATTTATGTTTGTTTGATGGTGTGTTCATTGCTGTTGACTTTAATTAAATTTTTTCATTATTACGAATTTGTTGCTCTTCTTCGACATCGTCGTCATCGTCTTATTTATTTATTATTATTTTTAACATATGCATTTCTCGAGCATTTTTCAGGTCTGTGACTCATATAGCAGTGGCGTTACTTTGTATTTTTTTAACCATAAGTGCAAAAACGTGCTGTGACGTCACAATCAAGGTTGTTTTCTAAGTTTTGAGAATGTTTTGATAAAAAAAAAACCAAAAAGTGCGTGGGCTTATTTTCGATAGCCAAAAATATGCGTCGCGAA
This sequence comes from Coremacera marginata, assembly GCA_914767935.1. Taxonomy (NCBI): domain Eukaryota; kingdom Metazoa; phylum Arthropoda; class Insecta; order Diptera; family Sciomyzidae; genus Coremacera; species Coremacera marginata. The sequence continues at coordinate 35,546,901 of OU612047.1, read as the reverse complement.
TTTTTTGTTTTTTTTTTTTTTTTGTTTGTCTTTCAAAGGTGTTGAGTGAAAGACATGAACATTGTTATTAATTTAATAAACTGTTTTTATCTTTCTGCACTTAATATGATTTTCCGTTTATTTTCTTATATATCTGTCACTTTTTATTGTTGACAAAAACCCGTGTGATTTGATATTTATTGCATTTTTAAACAAATCAACACTATAATTTGACAACATTTTAAATAACTTGCGTAATTTTGTATCTTTTTGATTATTGTTTTTTTTCTATATTGCGTGTTAAAAAATTTGTATTCGACCACCCAAAAATTGATTTTTGCAAGACTTTTCAAGGTTTCTTCACGTTAGCAGCACAGCAATTTGGCTTATTTTAACAGTTGCAGAGTTTTCAGCAACTAGCTGTTGTTTTTCTTGTTTCTAGTTTTATTATCTTTTCTCCATCTCTCCCTCTCGCTCTATCTCTAATTTAATAATGTTAAGAATATTTTAATTGAAAAACTTTTTGCTTCACAAACTCAACTCAAACTAATGTATTGATATGGAAACGCGAAATGCACACAAATTGTATTTTTAAATGAAAAACAAGCAACAGAAATACAAAGAAAAACAGATAATAAAATAAAAATAGAAGTAGTAGATGAACTAATTTATTAAATTTTCTACATGCGTGACCTATATTATTTGGCTCTATTGGCTATATTTTGTCATTTTAATTTTATTTTTAAACTTGGATTAATTAATTTAATAAATTCTTTCAACGCAATCCTCCGCAAACTACGCGTTAGACCGTGCAACTAAATCGTTATACAAATTTTTTTATATTTAATCCCTAATGACTCAATCGCAACGAGCAGTCAAAAGTTACACAACAACAATACTAACCCTTGTAGTGTTATATTAACACTCACCCACACACACACACACACACTTCCGCCTGTACGCATGAGTTGACGTATAAGTTAAAAAAGGCTTTTACAAGTATAGAGCGCATAAAACTTTTTGACACTTCTCAAAAACCACACGCATACAAAAAAAAGGCACACTTTAGCACTCACACACAGGCCGACACACACACACACACACACATAGTTGACAAAAGACTTAAAGTTTGAATGAAATTATAAAAGGGCTTTCGAGAATTGTATAAAAATAAAATTAAGTTCGAATAAAATGAGTTGTGTTTTGGCTCATTTTTATTTAGGTTTGTGTAGGCGTGAACGTGAGCAAAGCACGTATTTAATAAAATATGTAAAACAAATTAATTTTTGTGTGGCTTACTATAATTCATTTATACAGTATTTAAAATGAATAATTTTTTAATCATGCGGCCATATAAAATCTCCTTTTTTTACCGCTTAGGTAACTCCGTCAGGTTAGCAACTTCGTTGCGTCTGCCTGTCCAAAGCCAGTATAAAGGAGGATAGTTGTGTATAGGATACGTCCTAACATGTAAAACTGACAGGGCTCACCAAGAGCTTGGAGTGGTGTTCATCTTGGTAGCAGGTCAAAACGGATATTGTTTTGAGACAAGCCTGCGAGGGAATTGCAATGGTCCTATAAAAATTTGTTAGTACGGGGACGGTGTTTTACCCATCAAATGGGGACGACCTTATCTATCCACTGCACTGAGACTGAAAATGGGGTGTTGAAAATGGGTGCTCTGCAGGGTATAACTTGGTGCTATAAAATGTTGACTCTTGGGTCTTCCTTGGAGGTTGCCCGTCATAGTTTGAACTGGAGCCTCAAATTGGCACGGCAGTAACTGAGGACGGTGATAAAGTGGTGTAATTTTGGTAGTTCTCATACTGAGCACGGCAGTCCCTGAGAGCGTGATCAATACTCTATCTGGGTTTTAGAGATCTTCGGATCAACCCGGACAGCCAGAAGAAGAGTGAGGTCCTCCTGTTATGTGACGGTACCAGTCAGGTGTAAGCTGAGCCGGCAGCTTGTAATCAATTAAAATGGCCTTTTCAGTGCATTTCAAGCACAGTTAGATGCAAATATTCACTCTTTCATAATTCCATGAGTGGAGTTTTAGTCTCCTTACGTGGATGTTGTGGATTCTCATTGATTGAATTGAGTTGCCCAGATGAATGTCGTGGGCTGGCCCTCCGGGGGAGCTGGTACTGGTTGTGGTTGTGTGAATGCTACACAGGTATATACTGACTGGCGGGGTCACGCAGTGGTACGACCGGGTTGGCATATCTGTCTTAATATGCAAGAGATTGGGTAGGTCTCGTCTTCACCAGTAGATGAAATGAAATGAAGGTACGTCACTACTGAAATCTAAACTGGTACTGCTATTATGGGCAGTATGTAATTTATTGCATAATGCTCATTAATCAGCAGGGCACTGGGTGATGCTTTGTGTTTGTGAAACGGCTTCCATGTTCGTGTTGCTACACCGGATGCCCCGTATGCTTTATTATACGCATAAGTTCTGGTTGTCTGTATCATGAAGTATTACCCATGGTGTGTAGACTAGACATCGATAACGCAGGAAAAATTGCTGCGTTGATACACCTACTCAATCGCAGTTTGCTGTATCAGCGGAATGCGTTAACGCAATTGCGCCATAGCGTAGTTTGAAATACTATGATTCCTGTATCAACAAGAATTTAATCCACGCATTGAGGACCGACGTGTTGCGCTATGTGGTTAATTTTTCGACTATGGTGAATTTTGTGGTGGAATGCTAAGCGCAAATTAGGTTCACTTAGAAAAAATAAATGAAATCAAATAAAAATCTTTAATCAATATATCTGATCTAAAAAAATCTTACTGCTAATAGATCCATTAAAGATTATTAAATCGATAAGTAATAAATATGAAATATTACTAAAGGAAGAGCAGATTAAAGCATCTATTACAACTGAAGATATATTAAACTTCAAACTGGCTGCATGCTTCGTATTTCGTTAAAAATTTGATGCGAGCCATCAAACAGATACATACGCACAAGTTCAAAGTTGGATCCAAATTTACTTCTGCTTCGAACACGAACACATCCAACAGTTTATTAAATTGAAAAAACCATTCTGTAAATGGCGAAAAATTAATAACAGTCAAACGCACTCCAAGCACATTCCCTGCAACCCCTTGTTCTTATTTATACAAAGTAATAATGTTCACTTTCAACTTTCTGTTTCTATCTTCGATGCGCCGTACAACATGTGCAATTTTTGTTCGCTGCATAAATATTTTTTACTTTTGCTTTGAACGCGTCATTTACATTACTGCGCTATTGCGTTAGTATTATTAAAACAAGTGTATCAACGCAGTAACGCATTGGAGTGCTTCAACTCATTAACGCAACGCAGCGCTGCGTTACCCATGTCTAATGTAGACCCGAGTAATTAAGCCTTTTGGCAGGTGCACTCGTAAATGCTGACCCCGAATTTACCGCTTAGGCAAGAAAAAAATTTTAAAATCAAATCGTTTTATTTTTGCATACGTGTTAAAGTAATTATGTAATAATTATAATGGTTTTGGGAACATTCTTTTCTTCTTTGAAGTTGTATAACTGTCTGACCCTTATATTTATTTATCCATCAATACGGAGGTACTACAAATAGTTCGTTTAGTTGAATACTAGGAATGGTACAAAATTTCACGACTTTTTTATAACTTATTTTTTATAAATTTTTACTTTTTCTGCATCTTTTTAATTACTTTCTGTATACATTTGGAAATGGTCGATCCACTTCCAAAAACAGTTCTCAAAATTGACTTTTTCAGGTTTTGCAACTTGGATATTAACTGTATTAATTATCTTCATATTATTGCCGAAGGCCTTTTCTCTCAATTTTTTTTTTTTTAATTTCGTCCTACAGTGCGGTTTGTATGGGGGCCCTTTTTCAGTACACATAACGTTTTGGATCACTTTTTGAGGTATACCTACAGGCTTTAATATTCATCGTACAAAGATAAAGTTTATGCACAAATACCAGTTACATGGCGAATAAAACGAATATCTATGTGTTTTTAATATATGCACAAATTTGCAAAACTTAAGTTTGCAGTAATGTTTGTATGGAGGCCCTTTTTCAGCACACGTAACGTTTTGGATCACTTTTTGAGGTATACCTACAGCCTTTAGTATTTATCATACAAACATAAAATTTATGCACAAATATTAGTTACATGGCAAATAAAACGAATATCTAAACTTTTTAATAAAGGCACAAATTTGCAAAATTTAAGAAGAAAAACTCACATTTTCGTAAGAGAAAAATTATGCATAAGATGCTTCAGTAGATGCTTTTGTTGTTGTTATGGTTTGGATCGTGCCAAAATCCGGAACTTAACATCATGTTGCTTGTTTAAACGTTTTGCAATTATTAGGTCACATGAATTTTGGTCTTGAAAACTTTTCATACCTTTCAAAGCCTTATATAAATCTCAACTTGCTTAAAATAAGCCAGAAAAACCATTTGAGGTACTTTTACTCAAACAAACGCATTTTTAACATGTTCTTAACATGTTCATTTAAAGAAAAAATTCACGATTGAAATAATTATATAAAGCATTTGGCTTCAAATTGACAACTCATACAAACTGTCCGCAACAATTCACAATGTGATGAAAAACATTCCTTGTAGCTAAAATAAATAAACACATTCCTCAAACTTGAAACAGCTAAAAAAATGTGTAAAAGACATAAATTAAAAAAATAAAAATGGAAAAAATACCAAAGAAAACTAAAATTTTTTATAATAAATAACAAAAAAAAAAAAAAAAACAGACAATTTGCCAGGCAGCATTGACAGCAGCTACAACAACAACAACATCAAAAAAATACTATATACAGTTAAACTTGAAAACTGATGTCCTTGAAAATCACAAACAACAAAGTGAGCAAATTCCTCACAAACTATAAATATTCGCAAAAATAAAGAGGAACGCGAAAAATTTGCCTTGCCTTTTTTAGTTTTTTTTTTTTTTGCATACTAGCAATCATGAGTAATTGTCCAAAAATATTCAGTATGACGGGTAAAACATAAATACAAAAACTACAAAAAAAAAAACGCATTGGCCATACAATTGTTGACATTTGTTGAAGTGGCGTCCGTTGCACGTTTTTACAAAAGCGACAGACAAGTTAACGAATGAACGATGACAGCCGCAGCTAAAAGTCAGTGAAATAAAAAAACAACACTGCACGACACACCGACCGCTTGTTGCTGCAGTTGAAACAACAAAACTTACAACAACAACCACCAACAAACTTCAAATGCAGCAAAACATAAGCCTTGCTAGTGCTTCCCACTAAACTAAAACGAAGGCTTTTGGCGAAAAGTGAGAGTTTAGCGAACTTTTTTTATTAGTTTAGATAGTTCTTTTTTTCTTTTATAAACTTTCTTTGACAACTTGAAGTATTCTTTCATTGTGACAAGAAGAAACATTCATGCGACTTTTTCCCAATTTTCCATTCATCCAAAAAAGTTGCAAATGTTGCAAAGAACTTTTGCAACATATGTAATTAAATTTAAATTTTAAGGGGCTACCCCAAATTGTAACTTTAAATTTTCATCATTTTTTTGTTGTGTGCACATATTGAAGTATAACTATCTGCAAATATGTTCTTAAAATTTCAAGTCAATCCGAACAGAATTGACTAGGGTATAAGCGCTGAAAGAGAAAAATCTGAAATTGAAGGAATCTGAGAATAAAACTTTAAACGCGTTTTGTTTTTTAAAATTTCATTTTTGAAATCGAAAACAAAAATTACACGAAAAATACTGAACCTATCTTTTTGAAATACTTATTTAAAACATAAAAATGTATTGTCTAATAGTTTTAGTTTTCTTTTTTTTTTAAAAATGGCCGTTTTATTGCCAACAACTACCGGTTATTTTTAGTGGAAATCAAACCATTAACTTTGATTGCCCACCATTTTGTCAAAAAAGCATTTTTTTTTAATCCATCGATCAAACACTAGCTTATATTCTTATTTTAATTAGTCCTTGAACATTTTTGGTTTCAGATAATTCAGTTCGCTACAATGTTGGTCACCACAAAACGCAAAAATAAAACAACAATTTTCTTATGACCATTTGTAACATAATTACACATTATTTTAAAGTAAAAAAATTACTGAAATGTGTTCAATGTGTGTACCAGAGTTATGTTTTAGAATTTATGTGTAGACCAGAGATCTGCAGCAAGTCATTATAAACATAGTTGACTCGAATATATACACATTAATTTGGCTTCTACTTCATATTCAGACTTATCAAAAATGTTGAAGCATTCATAACACGCAACTTAAATCCAATGCTTCAAGAGTCATACTCTGACTCACAGTCGAACGTATTCGGTATGATTCTAACTTCATTTCAATAAGTACAACATGTTGTGAACAACATGCACAAGCACTTCAAAGGAATGATGTGTTTTTCAGGGTTACCAGCTCTGGTATAAATTAAGAATTTTAGTTTGATAAATGCTATTATTGAATTGTTCTAATGCTATTGACTATATGGCTATCACTACACTCTGCTGATTTATCAATTGAGTCAGAACTGCTGATTTATCATATTTAAATAATGTATTTTCTTTTTTTTATGTGAATATACGTGAAGTTACTTATATAATTATTTTGCTGAATTTAAATAAACAAACTTTATTAAATTGAAATTTATTTTTATTATTTCTTTTGGAGAAGTTCCCTTTTTATACAAGGTGTGTTATTTTACTTTTACACCATTTCGTGAAACGCACAGCGAAATTCTATAAAAAAGTGTTTACTGCATCTTAAAATCCAATTAAATGTATTTCGTTATAAAAAATTCTATGGTAACCCTGCTTCTCTTCTAACAGCGAGCGTAAGTTCAAAAACAGCCACTGCGTTTGACTGGAAAAATTCGCACGCATTTCTAATGAACTATGGGACTTTAGCTTGAGCTATGAGTACTTTGTTTGAGCTATGGGTTTTCGGTATGATTTATAACAAGTTCTTTGATGTTGCAGAGTATTTGGTAGACTTTGACGTTCGATTGACGAATCAAACATTGAACTATGATTTTCTTTCTGTAGCAAGAGTGCTTCGAGTAGTAGTGGTGGTTTTTGTTTGAAGTGCACGCACTACAACTCGGTTTTGCATGAATCACTATAAGTCGCAAAAACGTGACTCGTTGCAGATCTCTGGTGTAGACGCTACGCAATTTTTAGCTTGAAGTGGAATTTTTCGAAAATATCGAGTATGATTTTTACGAAAATGTTCCCAAAAATCCAAAAATGCAATATATAAATAAAAACTTCACTTATAGTTTTTCTTTACTTCAAAACAGTCTTGAGCTATTTTGCTCAAGGTATTGAAAAAACCAAAATTCTACATTTAAAGTTATTGACTTGACTTTTTTTTCAGCACTTTTCAATGTGCCCCTTTCGGCCGACTGAATTGAAAACTTAAAGCTATGAAATAACATAGCTGTTATGAATTTGTCAAGTAGCTAGAGTCAGCAAATCAGACGCGTTCTGTTTTTATACCCCAACGCGTACTGCGTAAGGGGTATATTAACTTTGTCATTCCGTTTGTAACGCCAAGAAAGAGGCGTGGCAGGTATAGAAAAATACATATATTTTTGATCAGCATCATCTCCTGAGTCGATTTTCGTCTGTCTGTCCGTCTGTCGACACGATTACAGCCGCAATTTTAAAGCTATCGCGATGAAATTCAAAATATAAGTTTATTTTTAACAAAGGAAGATCAAGTTCGAAAATTGGCCAAATCGGATGAAAACCACGCCTAACTCCCATACAAAGTGACTTTATATTAACCGTAAAATGTCTTTAAAATCCACAAAAATTAAAGAAATGCCTTGAAATTTTGCATATAGGCTTTGATATATAACATAGACCACCACTATGATATTTGGCAAATATCACATATATATGAAAACCACGCCCACCTCCCGTACAAATTGGCTTTATTTTAAACGTTAAATCTCTTAAAAATCCACAAAAATTAATGAATTGTCTTGAAATTTTGCACTTTAGCTTTGATATATAATATGCACCATCTCTATGATATATGGCAAAATCGGATCAAAACCACACCTACTTCCTACTTCGAATATACTTCAATACTGCCGCGGGGGTATTTTAGCTTCGGTACCCTACCGAAGATCCACCCTTACTAGTTTTAACTCTTTTCATCAATTTATGCGTTATTGAATGTGTAAATTGCTATTTTTTAATGTTTTTATATTATATATTTGTGACTTTGGTCGGGTAATCGGTGATTGGCGCTTGAATAGGTTGCTAATCCCTTCGGTAATTGGTTATCGCTTCTGTAATCGGTTAGTAATCGCTTCAGTAATCGTGAATTAGTTCGAAAATCGGTTGGTAATCGCTTCGGTAAACGGTAATTGGTTTGGTAATTGGTTTGGTAATCGGTTGGTTATCGCTTCTATAATTGGTAATCGCTTCGGTAGTCGGTAATGGGTAATGGGTTGGTAACCGCTTCGGTAATCGGTGGATAATCGCTTCGGTAATCAGTTAGTAATCGGTAGTCGCTTGGTAATCGCTTCGGTAATTGGTAATGGTAATTGATAATGGGTTGGTAATCGCTTCGGTTTTCGGTGGGTAATCGGTTCAGTAATCAGTTAGTAATCGGTAGTCGCTTGGTAATCGCTTCAGTAATCGGTTAATAATCGCTTGGTTTATCGGTAAATGGTTGGAATCGCTTCGGTTATCGGTAATTGGTTCGGTAATCGGTTGGTAATCGCCTCGGTAATCGGTAATTGATTCGGTAATCGTTTGGTAACCCTTTAGTTTTTGCAAATCGGTTTGTAGTCGCTTCGGTAATCGGTTATGGGTTGGTTATTGCTTCGGTAATCGGTTGGTAATCTCTTTTTGCAATCGTTTTGGAAGTTGGTTGGGTAATCGGTTGGTAATCGCTTGTGTAATCGGTTCGGTAATCGGTTGGTTATCGCTTCGGGAATTGGTAACTGGTTCATTAATTGCTTCAGTAATCGGAAATTAGTTCAGTTATCGGTTGGTAATCGCTAATTGGTTCGGTAATTAGTTGGTAATTGCTTCGGTAATTGGTTGATAATCGCCTCCGTAATCAGTAATTGTTTTGGTAATCGGTTGGCTATCGCTTCGGTAATTGGTAATCGGTTGGTTATCACTTCGGTAATGGGTTGGTAATTGATTACGTAATCGATTTGTAATCGCTTCGGTAATCGGTAATTGGTAATTGATTCGGTAATCGGTTGGTAATCACTTTCGGTAATCGGTTGGTAATCGCCTCGGTAATCGGTAAATGGTTCAGCAATCGGTAATTGATTGGTAATCGCTTCGGTAATTGGTTCGGTAATTGGTTTGTAATCGCCTCGGTAACCGATTAGTAATCGCTTCTGTTATCGGCCTGATAATCGGTTCGGTAAACGCTTTGGTCTTCAGCTTGGTCGATGCTAGGTAATCCCTTAAAAGGAATGCTGTACAGCAATAGTTTCTGTTACGCTAACAGCGTGATGATATTGCTAACAGCGTGATGATATCGCGAATCTATAGTTTTGCTTTCTACAAAAAATGGGCTACGAGCCTAAAAAAGTTTGCCCTTCAAAAAAAAAAAAAAACATGCCCCTTAGTGTTTTTACCAATAAAAAAGTATAATTTTTAAAGCTTTTGTGAACTTTTTTACGATCGTTTTTTTGTTTCTCGTGTTTGAGAGTTATTTTTGTCCGACAAATGATACACAAATGATTCATTTGCAAGTGCCGAAAATATGCTTTGTATGCAAAAATGTTCATAAATGAATTCAAAATAGATACTTTTGGTTCACTGGGTTGTTGTTCATTCATAGAATGTGATGGAGGGAAAACCAACTAAGAGGAGCAGCTTTATGGAAGCATAAAATTGCTGCATGCAACGGTAATATTTGGCAATTCAGCAGCTGTGAGCGTGTGTTTATGCACGTGTACTGGTCGTTATTATGCATGCATACATGTATGAGTATTAGTGTGTGTGTGTGTGTGTGTGTGTGGCTGTATGCACCTGTCAGCTTGTTTGTTTAACTTAAGTTGTGGTTCTACGACAGCAGTTTCGAAATGATTTAATAATGCTCGTTTATGCACACATAAATACAACAGACACACACACCACGAACACCACTCACCACACACACTAGCATATTCATATGCTGTATAGTATAATAATGGTTTTATAAGAGTCAATTGTTTTGGGTAAGCTTTTTTAATTTGTTCAACACTTCATATGCAGCTGCAACTTTTGACTTTCAACTCCTCGTTGTCGATGCTTTTAATAATTCAATAAATTTTGCTGCAGGAATATTTTTTCATTATGCTTATGTTTTTGCTTGTTTTGAAAGAAAATTTAAACTATTTGGTTGATTTATGTTATTTTTGACACATATTCTGCACGAAGGCAAAGAAATATTAACTCGAATATTTGGCTCATAACTTTTTAAACTTAATTTAATTTTCCCCAAAATCTGCTTCGAGAGTTTTAAAACTGCTTATTAAAACTGCTTATTAAATATCATGAAATAATAATAAATTAAAACAATGCAATTTTGTACAAAAAAAAATTCCCCCAACCACAAATTTGAACCTAAAACTGATTCGTATTAATTTGTTAAAAACTTTATTTATTAATTTTCTGCACTTTCTATGTGTTCAATCAATTTAAAACCCAACATTAATTTTAATTATATAAGGGCTTTCATCATTCACCTTTCTAAAGGTCAAACTCAGTTGAAGACCTTTAAATGAGCTTAATTTAAAATTAATCAACAACCTTAAGATTGATAAACTTTATCATTGTATAATGAAAATTTTAAATACAAGCATTTGTTATAAATGTCTGCTGCTGCTCACAACACCGGAAATGGGTTTAGAACAACAGAAAGTAGGGAGTGGCTGGTAGGTGGCACATTGTCCGCTGCTAGCATTGTATTTGCGTGTTCTGACCTACTTCAGCCTACCAGCAACAATACATACGAGTAGCATTGCCAGATGTTCCATACTTAACGGGACGTCCCGTATTTTGTATAACATTTAAAATGCCACGCCGAGACAATATTTGACACCTATTTTATTTGCCTATGATTTTCGAAAAAGTATACATACGAGTATATGGGCAAATTTCAAAAAATATGAATACGACTGAGAAAATTTAAAATTTTTTTCAACTATATTAAATCGTTTTACTTTAAACATGGCTACTGTTGTGAAAACTGCATTCTTTCAAAAAGTCTGTTAAAATTTATTTTTTTAAGTTTTTGCAGAAGTGGACAGAATTTCTGTCTTGAGTGTTGTACTACGAGTCTACTACGTATAAAAGTCTACTTAAAATTTCTGAATTTTAGCATTTGATATTTAAGTTGTTTATAGGGGGAGATACTTTTAGACAGGTTGAAATTAGTCATGTTTAATACATTTTTTCAAGTTAATTACATAATTGGATAATTTTTTTTTTGTTTTAAATGGCGGCTCTGCAGAGTATCTCCTCGGCCGTCTGCTGTGAGGCATCTAAAAGTGCTGCAGCTGTCAAAATGTTTCCACTTATCTAAAAACAAGAGAGGGTTTTTTCGTCAATAACTGATATGTTACAGGCAAGGATAAACCTGTAAAATAATAAAAAAGTTAAAAACTAAAATTTAATCGAAGGCTGTTTAATCGAAGGTTCAGAATATTGACTATTTTTTCAAAAGTTTTGACCCAAAAAAAAAATATTTATTCACTTGATATCCTTAAACTTGTAGGCACATTCTTCCGGTACTAATATAAAGAGAAACCCGTCAAAATTTCAGACTGACCGGTCAACATCTTTTCGAGTTACAGCACAAGCATTTTTTGAAGAAATAGTTTCGAGATATCACGTTTAAAGATTCAATACGGTACATGGCAGAATTATAAGGTAGGGCCGGTTCGCTTAGTTTCCTCACGCGTCAACGAAGAGTGGATAAAGAAAAGGTTGGTTAGACGTCAAAACGACGAATTTCGTAGAAATTGCAAATGAAGAAAATATTTTATGTTTCCAAGTTGCAAACAGTGCGTTCGGGTGTTTGTGATAAAATTTGTGATAATTTGAGTGAAAATATATAAAATAAACAGTGTAACAAAAACTATAAAATGTGGCAGAAGTCTTAAATTTGCAAAAAACCTATAACAAAACAACTGCGAAACTTAGCCCGCTTTGTTCAGCTTTCTACTTCATTCCTCTCCGAGTCGGCCCTACCTTATAATTCTGCCACGGTATAATTATAAGTTAAAGTGACATACAGGTCAATCTGCAATTCCGGGTTCATACAATAGCCCTTCGGTCTCCTCGACAACCTGATTATCTTGGAGCTGCTGCTGTTTTCGAGCTGTACGAACTACTTTTGTCTCGGAGAGACTCTTTTGGTTCTGCTTCGCTACTCGTGACTCATCGGTGTTTTCGCCGAGAACTTTGCAATAGGTGCCAATAGTTATACCCAGCTCGTTCATAAGCTTCAGAATGGAGTTGCAGCCTTCATTAAACATTCCAACAGCAATGTATGCTGAAATTTCGACAATTTTCAGCCCAGAATTGAGGTGCTTCGGATATATTTTCGCCAAACTGTCGCGTTGAAACTTTGGTTGGCATAAATTTTGAGTTATGCCTGTGTTGTAGATAGAGTGCGATATATATAATAAACCTTCCCAGAATATATAACGGAGCAAAAAAATTTTCAAACTTTTGTGAAAAAAACATTGCTCTGCCCCAAGCGCTCCGACTATCAGAAAAGTGACGGTTACGGACTCGGAACATAAGTTTTTGAACATAACTCCGTAAATATGCAATATTTCGCTTTTTCCTTTTGACAGTATATTTTTAACATGTTAAATATTTGAAATATGACGAAGAAAAATTTGCATTTTTCCGAAATTATAAAAGTATTAAGCTGAAAATTTTTTAAAAAACAAGAGAAAAGAATTTAGTAATTCGGCGGCATAGACGTTGGTGTTAAAACAACACTCAGGACATGTACTGATTTTGTAATACACAACAAAAAAACAACATGCTATTAGATTAAACACAATGTTTTCATTTTCATGTCAAATTTGATACCAAATTTTAGAATTTTTTTAAATATTATTAAAAAACAGTTGAAAACTAAGTAATCCAATACAAACACGACTTTTTTTATTTTAAATACTTAAAACTGCAAAATCATAGACAACACTCTTGAGACATATGAATCTATACTTACCATAATCTGCTGATTAAATTTTAATAAACACTTTAAAATGTCACTTATTTCGTGTATTTTCTTTCAGTTACGCACTTGACAGCATATAAGTAACTATCTAAAATAAAGATTAGAGCAAATAAAGTAAAACATAACACTTCTGACACGAAGCGTTGACAACACAAATTCTGCAAAAAAAAAAAAAATAACAGATATGTAAACTTTACAAATTAAAAACACCAAAAACTCCTTCATTCTTTTATTTTTCCTTCTTTTCGTTTCTTTTTCTATATTGAATAACCGCAGGTAAGAGTGAGGACAAAATAATCGCTAGTAAATATTAAATTATGAAATTTTCCTTAAGGCGGGACATGACATTCGCGGCAGAGAAAACAGACCTTTTTTTAAAAATTCATAACTCAGTCAAAAACTAACATTTTTCCAAATTTTTTTTTTATTATTGTATAGAATTGATATATAAAACTCCAACAACGTTTTATAGAGCTTCAAACTGGCGGCAGAGAAAAAAACGGGACCTTGTGGTTGCAGCGCTGGGAGTTGCAAAAATTGTCCGATCTGGAAAAAAAATTACTTTTTTAAATCTTAACAAAATTGGTTATCGTGTGACACGAGCTTTTTTTTTTAAATTTTTTTTCAATTTTTGGTGATGTTCCAAATTTGAAAGTTTGTTTTTTCGAAAAAAATATTGACTTTAAAAATTCATAAAAAATCGAAAAAAAATTTAAAAAAAAGCTCGTGTCATACGAAAGCGAATCAAGTTTAAAAAAATACAAAAAAAAAAATTTCGTCAAAAAATGAACCCGCTAGTGCCGCAACCAGTACGAAAAACATGGTTTCGAGATAAACGCGTTCAAAGTTTGTGAACAAAGAAAAAAAGGTTACCTTCAATCTGCCATGCCTGCTTCGTACTGTAGGTATGCCTTTGTTATCTTGTGTTGTGCTGTTTCTTATAGTTTTTTGCAATCCTTTAGCAATTCGGGCTTCACCCTTCAAGTAGGTACGAAATAACAACCACCAAAAGTCAGGTAGCAAGTAAAACAAGTATATACCAGCTGCCGCACGTAGGTAGCGCAAAAATTAAAAATGCGATCTCACTAATCCGGCTGTAACTTTTGAACCCGTAGGAATTTTTCCATGAAATTTTTTTTCTTAGAATCTTAAGAATATTTACTTCTACATATAACATCTATAAATACAGCAAAATCTATTTGCACACACGCACACAAGCACTTCAAGCGTCTTAAACTTGGTTGGAAAAATATTCAAATGACTCTTTGACACAAAGTGTTGTTTTCAAAATAAGCAGGAGCGAGGGAGGGCGATTCGGTTTATGCCATGCGAGTTCATGTTTAACAAACATGGATTTGCACTTTTGCAGCAGATGATTTATCGATTTTTATTTTGCACTTTTGCATTAAGATGATGATGACAAATACATTGATGCAGTACATTTTAATTTGTATATTTTTGTTTTTTGCTCACTCATTCGTTGCTGCTTTATATTTACATCTATAAATACAAAATTATTAAAAAAAAAAACTGCTTCACTCGATTTCTCGAAACTCGATTTTAAAAAAAATGCCAATGTCATGTAACCCCTTAAATCAAAATGCCTTTTTTTTAACTAGAAAAAGCAAATACAGAAAAATTCCATTTGTTTTGTAATTTACCCATATTTATTTAATCTTATACGATTTAGATATTTTTGCGATTTTAAGTCGTCGGAAAAAATAAATTATTGAAAAAGTTGTTCTCCTCTTCACCACAAATATTTTCTCTGCGACTTAAATGTCAGTTTGGAAAAAAAACCAATGCATTGTTTTATAATTTTTAGATTTATACAATATGACTATCTCGGTTTTCCACTTGGTGTGCCGAGTCCCGCTATTCATCTTAAAGTCCCAGAATTTTTATGCAAAAAAAAAACGCAATTTTCCACACCTGGCAATACTGATCCAAAGACAATGAAAAATGAGATGAAAGGAAAACTCTATCCACAACTTGGAATTGCTTAAGTCTGGCGAATATTTCAAGTATCATTTATTCGTGATCGCCAAAAATGTAACTTTTCTGGTGGAATAGATACACAACTGAATTCTATACACAACCCATTCTTCTTTCGGCTGAAGTCTTCATAGAAATATTGGCAAAACTTTGCAACTTTTCAAAAAATAGAAAATTAAAATTGAATTATACAGTGTCAAAGCAAATAGCTGCCACAACAATAGTAGCAGTATTAATAAAAAGTTGACAACAATTTACATATTTATAATTTTAATAAAATTTCATGCAGCTGCCACTTTTGATAAAACAAAGTAGAGCTCTTGCTGTAAAAAAATTAAAGAAATCATTGTGGCTTATTCCACAGATTAAGATGCGTAGCTAACAAATGCACATTAACTGCAGTATAGCAATACAAGCAAAGTTTTACAATATTAAGCACATTCCTGTAAGGATATAATCAGTATGAAAAGCAGCAACGAATGAGTGAGCAAAAAACAAAAATATACAAATTAAAATGTGCTGCATCAATGTATTTGTCATCATCATCTTAATGCAAAAGTGCAAAATAAAAATCGATAAATCATCTGCTGCAAAAGTGCAAATCCATGTTTGTTAAACATGAACTAGCCTGGCATAAACCGAATCCGTCCCCCCCCCCCCCCCCCTCACTCCCGCTTATTTTGAAAACAACACTTTATGTCAAAGAGTCATTTGAATATTTTTCCAACCAAGTTTAAGACGCTTGAAGTGCTTGTGTGCGTGTGTGCAAATAGATTTTGCTGCATACTTTAAGGGTGCTGCATAAATTTATTTGCAGCTGTTGAGCAAATCAGAAAAATTATTCAACAACTAATTGAAACTAATTTAAATTTTTATTTAAGAGCTACTTCAAAAGCAGAAGAAGAAGAAGAAACAGCATGCAGCAAAAAAAGATGTAAATGCAAGAAAGCAATAAAAAAAACCTTGCATAATTTGCTGCGTCATTAAATCACTTTGGACTGACGCTGAAATGCACACAAACAGAAACATAATTATTCAAAGTTAGTGCTATACCCTTAAAATTCTTCCCCCTCCCTCCCCTCTTTGTGTACATTTTTGAAAAATTTAAAACTTTAAATATTTGAATAGTTACACTTTTTTACAGTTTTGCTCTATGATAGTTTTTATTTATTTATTTTGTTTTTTATTTGTCTTCATGCAATTTATGGAACACATGGAAACAATTGAAAAAGAGCGCATTTTGGGAAAATATTTTGCAGTCATTTTTTATTTATTTTTTTTTTCAAATAGCTTACACGACCAGTGTGAACTTATAGTAAGCGTGTGTTTTTTTTTTGTGTTTGTGCTTGTTTAGGGAAAACAAACTTTTTAATTGCCTTAAACTTAACTACAGGGCTCTGGGAATTTGGTGTGTATATGTGTGTCTGGCTAAAGCGTTAAATGTTTTTCTAATTATGCGGGGTGTATGCACGGGTATCTCTGTAAGTGGAAACATTTAAGTTTTAATTTAAGTTATTTGAAAACCACAAAACTTTATTTTCTTTAATTTATATATAATTAAATGTAGTCAGATGTGTGCTTGTGATTATTTTGCTTTTATTTGTATATCAAGCAGTTTAAAAACTAAGTTTTGTCATTAAAGTTTCGTTATGTGTTAAATTTAATAATACGGACAATTTCCCAAAAAAAATACATAACTGCAATTTAAGTTTAGAAAACAATTTTAAAAATTATTCTTATCCTTTAGTGCTCTTTTTGTGAGTTTTTTTTTTTTTTTGTTTGACACTTTTCAAAAAATGTTTACAAAAGTAGTCTTTGAGTGTTGAAAATGATCCTTGTCAAATTTAATTATAGTTAAGTCACTTAGTACAATTAACTTCCATTGAGAAAAATAAGGATTGCGTAAAGTAAAATCATACATCGCAAAAGTTGCAATATCTTTTGATTTGTAAACATAAATATTTTATTTCAAGCATTTTTTTCAAATTGATATCTTTTTAATACATAAAAGGCAAGCACGCTGCTCCGCACCTAATATCGTTGAAACTGTAGTTTTATTTTTCCATTATTACAGTGCTTTTCCAACACAAATTGTCATGAAAAATGTTCAGCCTAAAAGTATGCACAGAAAATTGCATTTAATGCTTATCAGTCACAGAGCAGCATGCTTTTTAGACCGTATCACCAAAACTAACCTATGTTTGACCCCGCTTCAATCGTTATACAAAAAAAAATTTTTTTAAATGGTCCCTATGGTGCTTTTTTCTTGTTGTTATTACTTCGGTGTTTTTTGTCCGATTCTTAAAATATTTTATGTGTGTGCTTTGTAAATTTTTTCTGATTTTTTTTCTCGATTCTTTTTTTTGCGAATATTCCACCTTATCTCAAATCCTACTATATTATGAAATTCTAAAAATGTCAAATAATTTAAGCTCACAAAAAAACTATTAAAATCATGGGAACAAATGATATCGATGAAAAAGTTCTTCCGAAAAATGCATTTTTTTATGTAAAATTAAAATTTTTTTGTTGTTTTAAAATTCATAAAAAATCGAAAACTTCAAAATTGCTCTTTTTTGATATTTTATCGTAAACACAAATATGTTACAAATGAAACAAGCCATATTTCTTAAAAATCTATGAACAACTTTTGATTTAATTCATATCATTCAATGCATTCACACAGAGAATAATAAAATTACATCATTATGAAAAACGAGTTAAGACAATCGAAGGCGACAAATGAGCCTCCAATATACAAGCCAAAGGACTGGAGACTTTTTACAGACAACTAAAAAAAAAAATTTTAAGTGTGTGTTACTACATAATGGGAATAAACTCGCTTCGGTTCCAGTAGGTTACTCAACTAGACTTAGGAAAGCTCATTTTAGAGAAAATTTCTGTGTAGATTTAAAGATGGTAAATTTTTTATTGGGTCAGCAAAGTGTATACACTAAATATCCTTGTTTTCTTTGTCTGTGGAACAGTAGTGCAAAAAATTAACACTAGAACAGGAAAGGCTGGCCATCAAGAATAAACATGACTAAAATAAAAGTTAACATCGTTCATGAACCTTTGACAAGTCGAGAAAAAAATCATCCTATATCCGCCACTACATATTAAATTTTGGCTTATAAAACAGTTTGTAAAAGCTTTAGATAGGAAAGACAATTGTTTTAAATCTTATCAAATTGCGTCTTCAGTCCTTCTTCCTTTTTGGCCTTTCGCACAAACGACTCCGAGAAAGCTTCGACGCACAAAAAGTTTGAAAAAAAGAATCCATTTTTAGTTGACCATCATATTCTTAAAAAAACACCGATGCTGATGGCATCTTGTAGCAAGTAGAGGCAACATTTTTGTTATTATTATTTTTTAATTTGTTTTGTTTGGATTTGGATTTGGACAACCATTTTAATAGATACATTATTGTGATATGCTGCAACATAGCTTCAGTTATACTTCCCACCCTGCTCATATTTCGCTTACAGCAAAAGTTCGCTTGTAACAAATCGAATCGAATTGAAGAAAAATATTGTATTTTTTTTTTAAATGGCAATCAAAAATCGAATGTTTGGAATTGCCAAAAAATGTATCCGAAAGTATCGACTTTAGAATAAAAAAGTAAAAAATATCATTTTCTTCGAATAATCGCAAACGAATAATTTTTCGAACCTTCGCTTCAATAAATAACTTTTACGACCGACAAACGTATCTTCTTCGAATCGTAATCAATATCGAATTCAAAAGTTATCATCGTGAGCTATTCGTAAATTTTTCAATTTTCGTAACAAAGGTTTCTCAGGTGTATAGAAATCTTAATCGACGGGTACGAGTTCGATACCCACGGTGGTCCTAAGAAATATTTTTACTATATTAATATTACATTTTTTTTTTGTGTTGCAATAGACGCAAGCAAAAAGGAAACATCCATTCTAAGAAAACGTTGTCGGAAAAAAGTGTCGTTTTTGAGATTTCATTCAAGCAAATCACAAAGCAAGGCGTAAGAAGCTTCGCTTAAATAAAAAACAAGAATAATGCAAGAATAAGCATATTTGCTTGCAAAATCGATAACATTTCAAATTATTCTTATCTGAACTCTTTTCATGAGATAACCAAAAGAGAAATCAGCAGAGTTTCTTGAATTTTTTTAAAGAAGTTAATTTTTCTTGATTTGTTTCCCTACAATTTCTTGTAAGATTGATTGAACTAAGAATTTTTAATGGTTTTTAAAAAAAAACATTTGTAAAAATTAGCTTAAAAGATAAAAATGTCCTTAACAAAATTTCACTAACACAACAACATAAGTTCACAATCCAAAAAAAATTAAAAAAATGTATAAAAATACAAAAGTAGGCTATAGTAGGGTGATGTGTAACACGTTTCTATTCGCTTGCAGAAGAACCAATGCGAAGTGAGCGTTGTTGTGAAGTGAGCGTCATGGCTGTTGGAAAACCTGTAAAATGGTCTTGGTTTTTTTTTATTGTTCTTTTTCAAATCAGTAGGGTGATGTGTAACACTAACAAAATGTTGAACTTTAATTAGGAACTTTAAGTTGTTATGTTTATTTTGACTTTTTCTGTTTAGAAAAGTATTATGATAAGAACTTAATTGAAAAAAAAATAGCAGTGTATCGTAAATCTATCTGATTCTCAATGCACACACACACATACTTTGAAATTAAAAACTGGTCGTTAACTCTAATAAAATATATGAATGGCTTTATTAATTAAAAAAAAAAAAAATACATTTCATATGTAAAATGATTATTCGTTGGCAATAACCATATCAGAGTGACAATTCCCACAAATAAAATGGCTCACATAAAATAAAGAAGGCGCTTGCATTTACTGCATTCAAGTAAATTTTTGTGAAAATCGTAACAAATCATGCAAAAACCTCGATCTTCTTCGGATGACGACGAAGAGTGCCGAATGAGCACCTGCAGTTTTCTTTGTCATTTGTTTTTCTTTTCATATTTTTTTTTCTGCCACCTCCTGCAACTTGAAAAATTTCTTTTTACCACCAAAACTGCCTGCCACGATCGGTTTTCAGTCCATCTCTTTTAATACTGTTGATTTGATTGCATTTCAGAGTTTGATGTTGTTGCCTCTTTAATGGCAATTGCGTTGTGTAAGACGTGTTACACATCACCCCACCGTAAGTGTTACACATAACCCCAATGCAAATCACTTTTTTCTCATTGGTGAAATTTTACCACAACGTGATAAAATGTAAAATTGTTTGTTATATATCAAGATATTAAACCATACCACATTTTACATCTACTCACTTTTAAAATCTGAAATCTTTTTATCAGAAACGCTATTTTTTGTAAATTTAAAAAAAAACTTTTTTAACAAAAATTGTTCACGCTTTTTAAGAAGTCAAATGAAATGTATGTCTGCCTACTTCCAACACTTTTGAAAAACTAGATGCTGTCAAAATAAAACTTATTTAAAAAAAAAAACTTTTTTAACAAAAATTGTTCACGCTTTTTTAGAAGTCAAATGAAATGTATGTCTCCCTACTTCCAACACTTATAAAAAACTAGATGCTGTCAAAATAAAACTTATCACAGTTGTTCATTTACTCATATGTTTACATTTTGTACAAAAAATCGCCGTGTTACACAACACCCCATGGTTCACATTATCCCACCTCACCCTATAATAAAAACTTTGCACCTTGTGTAGTATATTCCCCAATTTTTTCATTCGTAAATTTAAATATGAATTAAAAAAAACGACAAGAAAAACATTTTTAATTCTTTCTAGATAATAAAAACTAATTCTAAGAAAATTTCGATATTCAAAAAGTATTTCATTTTCTAACGGCATAAAATTGTTTTATTTATTTTCACTAAAATCATATTTCAGATGATTTAACAGAGCCAGTAATTTGAAGACTATTCTTGCGCAAAAATTTTCCACACAACCCTGCAGGAAAATCAACTAATTTAAAAGTCGTTGATAAAGTAGTTTTTTGTCAACCACAACTAGTTGAAATTCTGACTTTTTTCCATAGATCGAACTAACATATTTTGTATGGTGATGTCCGCTAAATAAGTCAATTGACTTTCGTCTGCATATATTTTCAACTACTTGTTAAATTTGTTATATTTAAATTATTTTTTTAATTACTTTAAAATAAACAATTGAAGTTAAATATATATAAACTTGTAATCTAATAAAAATTTGCAATTAAAGCATGTCAAAATCAGAGTAGTTGCCGCCTTAATAAAACTCAAAGTAGTTTATCAATCGCTTGTTTTTAAGTAGTCTTTCAATTACTTCATATATAATGCAATAAAAACTATTTAGAATTGAAGTGGATGCCGCCTTAATATAATTCAAAGTAGTTCATATACTGGTTTATTTTAAACTAGACTTTTAATTAGTTGTTTTTAAAAACAAGTTAGTTTCTTCCTAAAGGGAAGCTTTAGAGTTATATATGTGTAGTATCAGGTCCGCTTCCAAGATTTTATAAGAGGGGAAGAGGGGGAAGGGTAGGTTTTGATAAAAACTAAGTAAATAATAGTATAAAATGAAAAACTAGGGTAGATCAATTTTCCAAGCAAATTTGTTTACTTTTCAAACTTTTTTTGAATGCGCCTTTTTATTAAATAAATAATCAAAAAAGATATGACCAGAGTAAGTTGAATTTTTTCATCGAATTTATTTTGAGCACTAATTTTTGCATTTTTTTTTTTTTCTTTTGCATAATTTTTTGAAAAATGTTTCAAATGGAGAATTTGTACTTGCTTTTTTTAAAAAATTTTTTGCAATAGAATCGAAAGTAAGGTTTATTAATACACATTAAGGCGGCTCAACAACCATAGAAAAAAAGAAAACTGTTCGGGTCAGATTCTCAAAATAAACGTCGGCTTATATTACGATGATTTCCTAAATATTTAAACTCTAGCAATAGCCGTTCGTGAGCTGAAACGGTTTGAAAACAACATCTAGAGTTTCTAAGTTTTTAATAGATTTTTTTTTAAACCAGCCCAAAAACTTAAGATAATGAATCTTGATAATATTGCTCCATCCGTGCCTGATTTACCATACCGTGGTACCATTGAAACAGTGGTGACTGCTGCTTTTCATTCCTGTCACTAATTAGCCCTAATCTCACCGAGCTTTAAGTCCCATATCAGCTCTGAGACAACTGTTGAGATAAACCACTTTTCTGCTTTTAGTGAATATTACTAATATTCCTATCGGACTTGATCCTTGAGTGCCCCTCAAAATGCGAACTTCGCATTAGTTTGGTTTTAATTCCCATTGCGTTCACTTAACGCTATCGTTTAACTTAAAAGAGGTTTCCAATAAGCTTTCAACATCACTTTCCGGGTGTTGCTTGGCTTTTGTACAAAACAAAAAAAAAAAAAAAAAAAAAAATTAACTGACGAACGTTTTCAGTGCTAAACAGTGCTGTTGTGCTTTAACGATTACCTAACGCTTGCATGTTAAAATAAATTGCTAAGCTTCTTTCATAACTTTTGGCTTTTTCAAGAGCAACATCCTGATTGAAGTCGCAACAAAGGCGTGAATCCCTCCAGCACTCAATGCACGTTTTTCCTATAAAATAAAAGGGGGGCAAAATAACATTTCATCATATATACCATGATTGCTGCTTATCGCCAGCTTAGCAAGGTTAGCAAGCATGTGTGAGTGTGCATAAAAGTCATTGTGTTGATGTTGAACAGACAGACAGGCAGACAAAAGCAAAAGCTTAGAGCATAGAGACGAAAACACAAAGATAGACAGCAGTAGCAGCAGCAACAGCAACAACGTCTGTCACTCATTTCCTCCGACATTTATGCGAAAATACATTTCAACATTTCGCTTACGTGCAATTGTTATCGTAAACAAGCTCCATAATATTTATATATACACAGACTCACACACACACACACACACATACTCACAAACATATGCTTTCATCACTTCTGTACAATACTCTTGCGCCGCAAAGTATGCAATGCTATTGAGTCCCATTTGGTTTGTGCTACACTTGAGAGCAAAAGATTTAAATTCCAGCACAGTTGTTGTTGTTGTTGTTGTTGTTGTTGTTGTTGTTGTTGTTGTTGGTGTCTGCTTCTACATTAAGAAATGCAAAACACAAAACTTGTCTATCTTTGCTTTTATCTCTCTTGACAATATTTTTGTTGCTATCATCCTTTTCTGCTTTGAGAGTACCAGATATATGCGCTGCAATCAAGAAAATTTAGCTTCATGTTTTACTTAATTGGAAAACTGATGGACCACAAAATTGTTTTGCCAAATACACAGATTTCTCTTAATTATCTCTATAGCTACAGCACACATTGGTTGGAATGTGGGGATAAAAAAATAAAACCTTTTTTAGCACAAAACTACTTTATGATTAAAACCTTGCGTGCGGATTTGATATGGCAAATTATTTTTATTGTACCTTAATTTTAAGGGAGAAGAAACCCTTCGGACGCCCGAAAATAAGTGATTTTTTTATGAAATTTTTAAAGATGTTAAACTAATCACATTGTTTTAAAATTTTAACATCAGTTTATTATAACTCTGAAGTGTAGAAACAACTTTTTTTATATTTTAAAACAAAATGACAGCTCTGTGGTGCAGTACCGTAACCAGGATTTTTTAAGTGGTTTGGGGGAGAGAAGGGAGGGTGGAGTTGTTTTGATAAAAAAATCTATAAGTTCCAGTAAAAATGAAAAGCAAGGATAATGGAACTTTTCCAATAACAGTCCTTGTCATTTAAAATTATTCTACAATGTGCTTTCTTTAAACCCTTAACACTCCAACTTTTAAGTGTGTGTATCGACCGACAACTCTTACTTATTTTTGTCATATTTTGAATTAGGGGCTGTTCATAAAATACGTAACATGTTTTGGCGATTTTAGCTCCCCCTTTCCCCCTATGTCACACTTTGCCAAAAAGTCTTCAACCCCTCTCCCCCCTCCGACGTAACGGGTCACTTTTTTTTAAATTTTTCAGGTTTTGTCGTAGAATTACGTCTAACAGCGTGGTTTGTATGGGGGTATTTTTACAAATTTTTTCAAGATCATGCTAATGTTTTTAAAGGACACTTTAGGGTATACATGCAGCCTTTAATATTAATCGTACAAAGATAAATATAATGTCAAAATATAAGATATATAGTCAATAAAACAAATATCTAACTTTGGACTTTGTCGCTTCTTTAATAGAGCCACAAGATAGCAAAGTAAAAGAAGGAAAAATAAACATTTTTGTATGAGAAAAATGCATTGATGATTAAGTTGCTGCTGACGTTCTTATGCTTGTTGATTTAGTTCGTGCCGAAATTTCGTACACAATATCGTGTTGTTTGTTGAATAGAATCGTTTTATGAATTTCTCAAATCTTTACAAGCAATGCATACGTATATAAATGCTTGCGCCGCTAAAAAGCTTTCAGTCTGCTGGCAGGCTGCAATCAGTAAAGGTGGGATGGCTTTGTCCGCCCGATGCACACAGAAAATACGACGTTGCAATACGAAGAAGCGATTCTTAGTTCATTATATTAGTTTATATTTTGTATTTTAAAAACGCAGTGCTACTTCATATAAACTATTATATAAATCAAGAATCGTTTCAAGAATATTGTTCAGTAACTGCTTGTGTTGTTGTTATTAATACGTGTGTATGAAATAATTGCATATTTATTAGGGTGGTTCTTATTCCTAAGAAAAATGATTTTTTTCTCTTAATATCACGGAGCAACACATTATATGAATATATTCTACGTCCACACTTACAATACTATAAAAACTGTGTGTTTTTTTTTCTTAAATTATATGGGGCCTTCTCCCCTTAAACGTTTTCAAAGAAACCGAGCCTGTTTTGACATTTCATGTCAAAAAACTGAATATGGTTTCAAAATATTGTTTTAGTCTTAAAGACTCAGTATTCTACCAATTGCGAGTAGTATACTTATAGGTAGAAGTTGATTGCAACAACTTTACACTATAACATAACTTAAGCTTTTAATACAACACTGCTCAAAAAGTATGCTTCAATATTTGTATTAAACTTTGCAATTTTGCAATCATGTTTTATTCAATAAAAATGAAATGGTTAGTTTGATTTTGATGATTCTTTTTTTATTATTTTTATGAAAGTCAAACAGTTAATGTCTTAGAAAAATATGGCAGATAAAAGTTGAAATTTGTTAAAATATTACCGAAAATTTCTCTTTGAAGATGAGTGTGGCACAATAAATATATTTTGTTTAATTCCTTATATATTTTACCTCTAGACAAGAATTTTTACACATTGCTTATATCTTAAAGTATTTTAAAGAAAGATCCTACTTTACAGTTGTTGCAAATAATTTGCAAAAACAATTTTGTTGTTGCAGTCTTTGCAAAATAAACAAAACATTATTAATTATTATGACGCCAATGAGCGTGTTATTACTTATGACGCCAAAGAGTCGTTATTATTAAGTAGTTTTTTTTTTAATATTTATTGCTAGGTTTAATAAAACTTGTTTTGTTTACTTTGCAACAGAAGAATGCAAGAAGAATGCAACAGAAAAAAAAAAAATTCTTTGCAAATTGTTTCCAACAATAATAAAGTGAACTCTTTCTCACGTAACATTATTAGCAATGTGTAAATATTTTTGACTAGAGGTGTATGTATAAGATTTCTGTGAGAGTGATTTTGATGTCTGTTCAATACGTAAAAACTATAGCGCTTTACATTTTTTTGTGGTATGAGAGGTGAACGTGGTTGTGGACGTATATAGATCTATATATATAGATCTATATATATCTAGATCTATATATATCTATAGATAGATCTATATATATCTATATATATAGATTTTGATGTCTGTTCAATACGTAAAAACTATAGCGCTTTACATTTTTTTGTGGTATGAGAGGTGAACGTGGTTGTGGACGTATACCAAAATATATATATATAATATTGGGGGTTGGAATTAATTTTAAAGGTTTTTTTTCGGTTTTTGAGCATTTATTTAGAAACAACGGTACAATGTATATTATTCAAAGTATTGTCCATCGTTAGCTACAACATTTTCCCATCTTTCTGGCAGCATATGGATTCCGCGCCGGAAGAACGACTCGTCTTTTGAGGCAATCCACGAATCGACCCATTTTTTGGTATCCTCGTAAGAAGTGAAGCGCTGCTCAGCCAAGCCATGCGTCATCGATCTGAATAGGTGGTAGTCGGAAGGGACTATGTCTGGGCTATAAGGCGGGTGGGGTAGCACATCCCAATTCAGCGCCTCCAACGTTTCCTTGACGGTTCTTGCAACATGTGGCCGTGCGTTGTCATGTTGAAAAACCACTTTGTCGTGTCTTTTGCCATATTCCGGCCGTTTAACCTTTAATGCTCTGCTCAATTGCATCAATTGTTGTTGGTAGCGTTCCCCAGTGATGGTTTCGTTAGGTTTTAGCAGCTCATAGTACACGACACCCTTCTGATCCCACCAAATACACAGCATAAGCTTGGCGCCATGAATATTCGGCTTGGCCGTCGATGTTGATGCATGGCCGGGTGGTCCCCACGATTTTTTTCGCTTAGGATTATCGTAATGGATCCACTTTTCATCGCCAGTGACAATGCGATGCAAAAACCTCTTCCTTTTATGCCGTTGAAGCAGTTGTTCGCACATGCAAAATCGCCGTTCAACGTCTCTCGGCTTCAACTCGTACGGCACCCAATTTCCTTGCTTTTGAATCATTCCCATGGTCTTCAGGCGTTTGCCGACCGTTGATAAGTCGACTCCCAATGATTCTGACAATTCTTGAAGGGTTTGACACGGGTCTTCATCGAGCAAAGCCTCCAATTCCTCATTTTCAAACTTTTTCGGCTGGCCCGGACGCTCTTTGTCTTCCGTATCAAAATCACCACTTTTAAACCGACGGAACCAGTACTCACAAGTAGAAATCGATGGAGCATAGTCCCCGTAAGCCTCAGTAAGCGTGCGTTGTGCTTCAACCGCTTTTTTCTTCAAATGGAAGCACAAAAGTAAACCTACCCACAAATTGCGTTTTGTTGGAACGAAAGTCGACATGTTCACAGAGAAAAAAATATATGTTGTTTACACTTCAGTGAAATGACACGTACTGAAAAAGTAAGCTTAGACAATGTGCTTGTAAATGAATATAGTCACAGGTGTGACCGATGCGATCTATTGATAGTTACGCCATCTCTTAGAAAACCTTTAAAACTAATTCCAACCCCCAATATATATTTAATATATTATAGCTATTCCAACTTGTTTATCAAATTTTATTGCTCCTCGACGAAAACTTTTATACATTGACAATAGTTGCATTGTTTAATCACAGTACATTGTTGTGCTTTGTTGCCTTTTTTTCTAATTTGTTTTGTTGCTTTCTTTTATATGCACTAAAAAAAAAACCAAAAAATTTGTCTAAAAATTCATAATTTTTTAATAACTACAACCGTATATTTTTATAGTGTTCAACCACTGTGCAGCGTTCTTAAAGCATAGTTTTAGGTGCATTTAAGCTTTTATATAAATACTCAATTTTTTATTTAAACATAATATAATATGTTATATCAAATTAATTAATTTCCTTTTTTTTTTCTTTAATTTCTTTGCAGGTATGTTTTCACCAACCACATTGCTTCGTCTGTAAGTTGGGTCAACAATTTTTACTGACTTCAAAAGAAATTTTAAATTTAAACAAAAAAGAAAAAAAATTACTCTCAAAACAGACTTAAAGAGTTTTATACCAAAAAATAAAATCTCTTAAAATATCTTTAATTAAATTTACATTCCGCTTGGCAACAATTTTATAGATTCCGCAAAGCGCTTTCTTTGTCAAACAACAACAACAACAACAGCAGCAGCCACGACATCATAGATAAACGTGGCTAAAGAAATATTATCGCGCTGCTGCGCGTCGCTGTGTGAAACTGAATTCGTTGTATTCAATTTTTCAGCATCTTTTTCACATCTAACAATAGACTTCAAATAAGAGTTCAACCTACGAAATGTAATCTTAAATACAATTATTATTTTGATTAGGTTGGCTGCGTTTCCTCTATTTGCGTCCGTCAAGATTTCCGAATTGTCAGTTTAAGGTTTCATGATTTTCCATTCACAGAATTTAGGTAGGTTTTTGTGCTCTTTCTCTCTCTCTCTCTCTCCCTATACATCCTACGCAAACACACGCCTATGCAAATTCGTAACCATAGCAGCAACAAGCACATAAAAAAGGTCTACATCGGACTATGGAGGCAATGGTTTACAGTTAGAATTAGGATTCGCTTGAAATTGATATTGATTTTGTATAGAATTTACATTTTATGTGTTGTATTTTTTTTTTCATTATCAAAGGTTGCTGCCTGTCAGAATGAATTTGATCTTCCTGTCCATTAGAATTTTGAATAAGTGAGCTATTTAGTATAATTGACTTAAATGTTGTTTATGCTTCAAGAATACTTCAGTTGTTATCAATATCTGCTAAGAGATTAAATCAACATGAATATGTTCTTTTTACGTTTTCTTCCACACAAAAAATTACAAAATCGAAGTTCGTATCTTAAATTACATATCGCCCTAGATATAATAAAATGCAAATATAATGAAATGATGCTGTCAATATTGACCGTGAACTACCCGTGGAACCACAAGCAAGGGTTGAGCGAAAAGTCGGAGAAGTTCTCCAAACATTTTCGGGCTAATATTTAATTCTTTTATAAATTTTTGTTTTTGAAATTTTTGTTTGCGTTGTGTCAAGCAGAGAATGAATAAAATGCTAACGTAGTGTATGTTATAGTAATGTAGCGTAGATTTGAGGGAACAGCACATTAACGTTGTGTGTAGTAGATGGCTCAGTTATTATTCTGTACCATTAAAGTTTATGTATTTGAAGGCAAACACAAACGATAGCATACGATAACATAAAATTAAGCAAAAACATTATCATTCCGTAGCGTAAACCTCACTTAAAATCCGTATGTGTAGCGGTTTTTGAGAGACAAAGAAAACAAAGAACTAAAACTAGTATCGTTTTAATTATGGAGGACAATATCGTTGACGATAATTTCTCTAGAATTTTTACGTTTTAGTTATTGATAACGATAATTTCTGGATTATTTTATCATATCAAAAAAAAAAAATTTCTTTGACTCACCTTCCTATACCATAATTTAAACAGAGCGTAACCTACGTTAAGAGTACCGTAAGCCATTTGTGTTGAGCTTAGCGTAACCTACTCAGAGTTAGGTACTCGGAGCGTAACCTATGCTAAGAGTTCCGTAAGTCTTTTGTCTACGCAAACATTACAAACAGTACTGCCTGTTCTTATATCGGACGGTACACGGTACGGTGATAATGTTTGTGTTAAGTTTTTTATGCGATCGTAGTGCAGTGTTTGTGTTTGCGTTCGTGTACACAAACATATACACTACAGAATGATAATTTTTCAACGGTTATTGTATTTGAAAATTCAATTTGTTTCATGTTGTTACTTATGTCTCAGGTAAGAGCGAATAGTTATATCAGTAAATAACGATATAAACATATATTCAATAAATGCAAAATTGATCCCTAAATAATATTTTTAATTCACGTTCAATTTTAAAAAATTCTGTAATTATTCATTTCAATTATTCATTTTCGTTATTCTGAATAATGTATCGATTTTTTTATTCCAAAAACTACAAAAAAAAAAAAAATGTTTGCCATTTAAATTATTCTTTTTTTATCCATTATTCATCTTTTATTCATTATTCCCTTTGTTATTAATAATTCAGTTTTTATACATTATTCATTCTTTATTCATTCATAAAATATGAATAATTAATAACTAATGAGTAATTAATAAAAAATTAATAATGAATGAAATAATAATGAATACCGAATGAATAATAAATAAAAAATTAATAATGAATAAAAAATTAACAATGAGTATAAAATTAATAATAATGAATAATGAATAAAAAATTAATAATGAATAACAAATGAATAAAGAATGTAAAATTAATAATGAATTCAAAATTCATAATGTATAACAAATGAGTAATGAATAAAAAATGAATAATGAATAAAAAATACATAATGAATTTAAAATGAACAATGAATAACAAATGGATAATGAATAAAAAAATTAATAATGTATGAAAAATAAATAATGAATAACAAATGAATAATGATTAAAAATTAAATAATGAATAAAAAATTAATAATGGATAAAAAAAAATATAATTTAAAATTCTGAAAGTCGTTGTGATTTGCATTCTTTGTGAATAATATTCATATGAATAAAAAAATAATTTCGTTATTCTGAATAACGAAATTGAATAATTGAAATGAATATTTTATCAATTATTTTAAAATTTAATGTGAATTCAAAATTTATTTATGAATTAATTAAGCATTCATTAAATGGATTGATATGTCGTTACTCATTTGTAATTAAAATTCTGAATATGAATGCAAAATTTTACGGCTCTGATTAAGAGATTTGCATCAACAAAATTGGGACCTAATTTTTCCGATTTCATATCTAATTAAAAAATAATTATGCTGGCAATAAAATACATAAACCCTCAGCCAAAGTTACAGAGGAAGTCACAGAAAAAACTAAAGATGCAGAAAATATTTTTGCGATGAGGACTTTTCAAAAATATATGAAGCTTGTGAATATTTTTTGGCTCCATACATTTCGTATCACTCTAGAATAAATATTGTATAATATCACAGCTATCTTAAAAGAAACTTGTTAGGACTCAAGACTATGTTTAGAAAATTAAACGAAAATGAAATTATAGATGTTTTGTATAAGACGTGGGTAATGCAGCATAACATGCTGCGCTGACACACCAACGCAGCGCAGTTTACTGTATTAGCAAAACTCAATTGACTCAAGTCGTACTTTGAAATGCTATTATTTCTGTATCAACAAGACAGTCAATCAACATTCCTGTATCAATAGTCAAAGCATTGAGTTATTGAGTTGGATAGCATTAAGTTATTGATTTGAATAGCGCTATAAGTTGCGTTAAAAATTTCGAGATTGTATTGAGTTGAGCAGCGCATTGAGTTATTTGAAGAAATAAAAAGCGCAGTTCATATTTTCATTAAAGAAAGCTTGGTCAATCAATTATTATTATAAAGCTTGAACGAAGCACAGAGTGCAACAATAATTATCAAACCTTTATTTTCAGCCATGCAACCAATCTGTACTTCATGCAAGGTTTAAAAGACCATCAAACGATTGCATACACATTTCTGGTCTACAAAACAAATCAAAGATTTTAAGTTGAATACAAGTTTGCTTCCACTTCTTGCCGAACTATTGTTCATCCATCTATCGAACATATTCCAATGAAAAAAAATCTTTGGATCGAAAGCGAAAAAAAATGAAGTACATCAGAATTTGCACTCTGAATAATAATAAGTAATAAAGAAATTTTAATTTTATTATTCGGGGTCGGGGTCCCCCGAAAATTTTTGGCATTAATTTGATTTTTTTTTTAGATTGGGCTTTATTTCATAAAAATATATGCTCAAAACAAAAAAAGAAATAACGTTCAAATTAGAAAAATAGATCCCAAAATTTTGAATCTTATTTCATAATGAAATTACGCCCAAATTTGTATGGAAAGTTTTTGGGCCTTATTCAATTTTTTATTTTGGGCGTTATTTACTGAACTCATTTCATAACAAGCACAAGCAGCTTGTTGAACTTTGATTTCGTTCCACGATTCCTATTCATTCCTGTGTTTTCTTGGCTAATTTTATGTTCGCTGTAGTTTTTGAACTTTTCGGTGATTTTAATAAAACTTTTAATAAAATAATACTCCTTTAATATAAACTAGAGTACGCCAGTGGTTGAAATCCGACCTTTTCGCCATATCACCCCCGAGCGACGCCGGGTATTCCAGCTAGCATTTTTCTTTAAAAACTATTCGGTGCACTCCTTCTCCCTACTCTGATTGCGAAACATGCGAAAACACAAACTGCCGAGTGCGGCGAATTAAGTGTGGCGAATCGTTTCATCGGTTTTATTCCCCATTTCAATTTGCTGTAAACGTGGCTTAAGAAGTTTAATTTCAAAAATAAAGAATTACAAGCAAAAATAGTTTGTATTATTGCAGTAGTGTGATACTTTTATTAAAAGAGTTGTATCAGCGCAGTTAAGTGTTTCAACTCAATAACACTGCGTTACCCGTCTTCGTAGTACTGCAGTAGTGTGTTACTTTTATGAAAAGAGTTGTATTAGCTCAATTAAGTGCTTCAACTCAATAACACTGCGTTACCCATCTTCTAGGTAAGATGGATTTTTACAAATTCTAAAAGTATTTGTTCCAAAAAATTGAACTATGCAAACATTATCAGGCGAAAGTCCCTTTAAATTCCGAAAAATAACATTTTAGAAATAAAAGCCAAAATTGAAAAACTAGCGCTCAACCAAATTAGTGATCAAAATTTTTGAATAATAATAGCTACAATGAAGGCTTGTGTATTAAAGTGTAAAATTTGACAAACTCATTGCTTAAAAATGTCTACAGTCAAATAAAATAAAAAAAACAATACCTCCCAAATTTACTCAATTATATTTTAAGGAAGTAGAAAATTGCTTAAAACAATTGTTAAAGCGCAACAATTAGACAGCATCATCAACTGTGGTGTAATTAACACCATTAGCAATTATCATTAAGCAGTATCACGCAACGTTATAAGCTAATAAACAGCTTGTAAAAACCGCTGTAAAAGCTATACAATGCGTATAAATAAATTTTTGGTTATTTTCGTATAAAATATCGCGACATGAAATGCATTTGCATTAAATAAAATGAGTTTGTCTATAAAAGCGTCATTTTACGATAATATCACTGCCAAGAATTTGGTTCAAGTTGGTGCCAAGAGTAAGATTGCAGCATTTGTAGCGACAAGAAAAATTAATATATATATATATATAAAAAGCTACACGTGCACTAGCGCACCAAGCCACCATATAGTGAGTCGTAGATGAGTCAAAGGAAATAAGAACTCTGAGGATTGCCGTTGATAATTAATTTGTCACAAAAATTTAAATTAGTTTGGCAAAAAATATTTCATGTGTGGGCGCCGCTGAGTGATTAAATTTTTAAGAACTTTCAACGAGATATATTTTAATTTTTGCTTATTATTCTGTACACAATAAAACGAGGGGAAAAAACGAGGAAAGCACACAACAAGCTATCAAAAGGTATTAAATATACATTTTCTTTTAATGCAGACACATAAATTTTGCATCGAATGAAACACATAAATGTCTGCAAGTAAAAAATGTGCGGCGTTATTGGTTGAGCCCCCCCATACAAAAGTTGTCAATATACAGAAATAAGTATATTAGAACAATGCAATTTATACGAGCCAGACGAGCTCAAATTGACTGTATTAGACAACAGAAATTAAGCTATTTTAAAATCCGCCCACAATCACGCCCACTATAACATAATCTTGCATAACAAGGAATGTTTGCAATATATAATAAAAATATGCGAAAAATATTCAGTGTATGAATATTTGTCATATTTGTGTTATTTTTAATGCTTTATTCACTACCTGCTGGTGTAAATAAGGCAGCGTGTTCTTACTCTCTTCGTTTTTTATTTGCGCAAAAAACAAATAAATCAACAAAAAAAACATATAAACTCTAATCAACTAAAAATAAACTCTAGTTGAGAAAAAGAATAACCTTTCAGAGCCATGGCTAGATAGGAATCTCAGATTTTTGAGGAATCAAAAAAATAAAATCCAAAAACTTCTCAAAAATACTGATAATGTAAGCGATGAACTCAAGCTAAGGTATGACGAGCTATCAAAAGAGTTTTCTATCAAGTCAGAAGAAGCGTACAAGTTGTACACTAACCTTATCGGTGAGAAAATCATCCAAGAACAGAAAAAATTCTTTGACTTTGTTAACTTAAAGCGTAAATCTAGCGGCTATCCATCGTTTATGTTTAAAGGTATTGTCAATTCGTCCAACCCTCATGAAATCAGCAACTTATATGCGGATCATTTTAAGGAGGTCTTTTGTCAATCTACTACCCATTTTGAAGCCTCTTCTCCCAGCTCAAATATTGTAGTGGATAGTATAAATTTAACGCAGGAAGAGATTTTTAATGCCATAAAAGAACTGGATTTATTTAAGGGACCTGGACCGGACCTTATTCTTACAAGCTTCCTAGTGCGATGTTTAGACCAACTACTTCTGCCATTATACATAATTTTTAACGAATCACTGTGTTGTGGGACATTCTTTCATATTGAAAATCTTCCCATCTAACACCAATTTACAAGAGTGGTGATAAAAGGTCTGTTGGAAATTATAGAGGCAAAGCAATTTTATCAGCCATTCCAAAACTTTTTGAAAAAATTATTTGTGATAAGCTAACAAGTATCATCAACCCACGTCTAAATGAGCAGCAATAAGGGGACGATCTACAACATCCAATCTCATGATCATGGTATCGGATCTCATGATCATGGTTTTAATAAATATGGAAAAAGGGCACCAAATAGATGCTGTTTATACAGATTTCAGTAAAGCCTTCGATAGAGTTGATCACAGCATACTAACATATAAATTGGAAAAATTCGGTATTACGGGACCCATACTAAGTTGGCTAAAATCATATCTCGACGGCCGATTCCACTATGTTAAATTCCAAGGAATTCTGTCAAACAAAAATTGCAGTCTCCTCAGGAGTTTCGCAAGGCAGCCAACTTGGTCCTCTTCTTTTTAACATATTTATATCAGACTTGTCAGAAGTCCTGAACGATATTCCACACCATATGTATGCAGATGATTTAAACATGTACTATGCAATCAAATCGGAGACAGATGTAAATTTTTACAGTCAAAACTATTGTCTCTGGAGCAATGGTGTATCCAATATAAACTGCATCTTAATGTCAATAAAGGCAATGTTATAAGTTGTTCTCGTAACAACAACATGGATCTACATACCTACCACCTCAATAGTACCGAGCTTAAAAGAGTAAACCATGTAGTGGATCTTGGAGTAGTCTTGGATTGCAAGGTGCGCTTTAATTTGCAATATGACAAAATTTTGTCCAGAGCCAGCAAACAGCTTGGTTTTATAAAAAGGCGAGCAAATGAATTCAAGAATATTTGGATCACTATATCCTTATACTGTGCGTTAGTGCGGCCAATACTTGAATATGCCTGCATAATTTGGAGTGCGTCTTTCGATTCCCATAGCGAAAGAATCGAGTCTATTCAAAAGCAATTCTTACTATACACGTTGAGAGGCATGTACAACCCCCGTGATTATAATAGCCTTCCTTCTTATGAATACAGACTCAGCCTTTTAAACTTGATGCCATTATCATCAAGAAAATCATTATAGGGCTCATGTTTCACATTCAATGTTATTAATGGTGCTATTAACAGCGAATACATTTCTATTATTATATGCCTCAACGAACCAATAAGACGTACCAGGCATACTCGGCTGTAATATCAGCACCAAACTACATACGCAAACAATGTACCCATCAATCGATGCTGTAAAGAATTCAATAACGTCTCCGTATACTTCTCACTTTCCATGTCCAAATTCTCTTTCAAGCAAACCCTGTCTAAGTTCCTCGTTAACCAAAATTAACTCAGGCTTAAGTTAAATTACCCGTATATAGTTACTCGTATGTATACCACATTTAAGGGGTTACATGACATTGGCAGTTTTTTGAAATCGTTTTTTTTTTAATAATTTTGTATTTTAGTAAATTCTAAGAAAAAAAATTCATGGAAAAATTCCTACGGGTTCAAAAGTTACAGCCGGATTAGTGAGAGCGCATTTTTAATTACTTGCTACCTGACTTTTGGTGGTTGTTATTTCGTACCTACTTGAAGGGTGAAGCCCGAATTGCTTAACGATTGCAAAAAACTGTAAGAAACAGCACAACACAAGATAACGGAGGCATACAGTACGAAGCAGGCATGGCAGATTGAAGGTAACCTTTTTTTTCTTTGTTCACAAACTTTGAACGCGTTTATCTCGAAACCATGTTTTTCGTACTGGTTGCGGCACTAGCGGGTTCATTTTTTGACGAAATTTTTTTTTTTTGTATTTTTTTAAACTTGATTCGCTATCGTATGACACGATTTTTTTTTAATTTTTTTTTCGATTTTTTATGAATTTTTAGTCAATATTTTTTTCGAAAAAACACACTTTCAACTTTGGAACATTACCAAAAATTGAAAAAAAAATTAAAAAAAAAAGCTTGTGTCATACGATAACCAATTTTATTTTAAAATTTTTGATTTAAAAAAGTCATTTTTTTCAGATCGGCCAATTTTTGCAACTCCCAGCGCTGAAACCCCGTTTTTTTCTCTGCCGTCAGCTTGGAGCTCTATAAAACCATGTTGGAGTGAAAAATATATTTTTTTTTTATCTTTTTCTTGTAATTTGTTCAATTCTCTACAATAATTAAAAAAAAATTTTAGAAAAATATTTGTTTTTGACTGAGCTATGAATTTTTAAAAAAAGGTCTGTTTTCTCTGCCGCGAATGTCATGTCCCACCTTAAGCATGCCCTCTCTAAATTTGTTGTATATAAGTACTATCCAAGTCTCTCTCTCTCTCTTCTTAGTTAACCCAGCCTTTTATCTTCTCTCCTTTCTTCTCCTCTTTCTAGTATGTAAGTACCTTTTACTCTTACTTTTCATTTTCTTTCTGCCCCTTCTTTTTGACGTGTTCGTGAAATCATGTCATTTAGGTGGGCGGATTACGCCCGCTTCAATTCGTACATCTTCGAACACCAAATCAAGGAAAAGGGGGGAAAAATAAAATAAAATAAATTTAAATTAAGTTAGAATAAGTAAATTGCCTTGTTTGGCCAATAAATAAATAAATAACTCTAGTTGAAATATGCTTTTTTTTTTTTTTTGTCTAAACGATTTTATTATAAGAAATAATGAACTTACAAATGGAAACTCCTCCCTTGACCTTAAATAAGTAAATTTTTTTTTTGTTCAGAACCATAGAAAAATTAAAAATTTCAAAATTATAAGTTTTAAGTTGAAAAAAAAACATAGTTGTAGTATGTAGTCATGTTGATTTCAAGCACAAAAATTTAAGTAATGTTGAAAATAAAGACCTGATTTTTTTAACTGTGTACAGTACTCTATAAAATTTTAATATATATTAATACTCATTAAAGACACCTAACATATTTTCTCGCAACCGAACTGCCAACCACATTTTGTAAAGCAATAAATTGTTTTGTTATATTCGGGTTATAAAAATTCATAATAAACACACGATAAGCAAAGCTATAAAAAAAAGTTCAAAGCTCTTGAGGCGGAATTTCATTGCGAATAAAACAGAAAAATTCATAAAAAATGTCTATTAATCGAATGCCTGGAATTTTTGTGTAATTAGCCAGAGTAATTTCAGAAACACATTAATACAAAAATAAGTAACTTTGTTTTGTTTTTTCAAATGTTATTTCAAAACAATCAATGATAGCAAAAATTATTTATAAGCAAAGATAAAATAGCAGGAAGAGCAGAAATAACACACAAAAAAAAATAACTCAATATAAAACAAAATAATTATACAAAACAAACCCACACAAACACCAAAAAGAAATTTGACTAAATATAAAATGCAGTTTAAAACAAAATAAAAAAGCATCCATCAAGATGTGAGCTTAAATCTAGTCAAAACAAAAAGAAAAAAAAATAATTTAAAAAAAAAAAAATAAACACAAGACGAGTCAAATACCGTTTAAATTCTTCTTGTCGACATCAATTTAATTTGTTTACATTAAGCTCAACAGTAGGAGGAATTCAAGGACGTTGTCGTCGACATTGTCTTGGGTTGATTCAATGGTTTGCTTTTGAAGGTAGATCCTTAGTTGGACAGCGTAAAAGAAAATTGTACGTTCATTTGTTTGCACTGCTTTTAGGTATAGCAATAAATTCCGTAAATGGAGACATTAAAAAATTAACAAATTCACAAAAATACAAAAAAAAAAAAAATAAAAATGTTCCTTAAAGACAACAAAATTGCCTGAATTGCTAAGTAGTATGTTAAGCGCAGCAAGTGGCACACAAATTGAATGTTTTGCTAAGAACTCAAAGAAACAAAAAAAAATATATGTAATTGGGTCTCAATTTATTAAGACTGTTAAGACAAAGACACTGGTTTAAAACATTTACAACATTTTGCAAATACTTAAAATTCTTTGCTTTGCTTTGCAATTTTTTGGCAATTTTTTTTTTTTTCATGCTTATCTTGATCACAACAAAATTGAGCATTCGTCAGCAACTAAATATAATTTGAACAAATATTTTTGTTTCCGCCGCAACCCACCAGCAATCCGTGCACGCTGCAACAACAACAATAACAACATGAAATATCCGCTGCCATAGAAAAATATTTAAGAATACCTCGCATAAAAATAGATATCTAAAATTAAATTTGTGATTTTAATATTGTTGAATGAATTATTTTGAAAAATTTTGCATTGATATTGAGCAAAACATATGCTTGAATCCATTTGTAGCCAATGTCAGGTGTGAAATTGTTGACAGAAACTTGTTGCTGACAAATCATCGATGACCGACAGCTGCAAGGTAAGGGTTAAGTATCGTTAGATCTTAAATTAATTTAAATACATTTATACTTTTATTCCTAATATTTTTTTTAATAACTGCATATGCAAATGCATTATTTTTCCAATAGATGGCTTTAGTAATCTGTATCTCGCGTTGTCCAAATACGGCTGAGTTACGCTATATCGCGTTAGAAAGATCAAATTTGGTACTTAAAAAACTACTCAGTCGATTTTATGATGGCTTTGTGACGTGATTTTATCTATGGCTGAGGTAAAACTCAGTCGTCCCATGATTTTTTGAAGGATTCACTTAACCGCCAGCAAATAATAACGCAATTTGAATTCGTATTTTCATTCTTTATTGAATAATTCCAATTCCTTATGATAGTTCTGAAGTTATGGTATGTTACGAGTACTCGGTTCTTATGATGGGTAATCGGTTCTTGTGACAGGTAATTGGTTCTTATGACATTTAATTGGTTCTTATTTAATCGGTTCGGGTGATCAGTTTTTATGACATCTAATTGGTTCTTATGATACGAGTATTTAATCGGTTCTGATGATCGGTTCCTATAACAGGTGGTCGGTTCATATCTAATCGGCTCTAATGATATTTAATCGATTCAAGTGATCGGTTCTTACAACAGGTGATCGGTTCTTATGATATTTAATCGGTTCGGGTGATCGGTTCTTATTACAGGTAATCGGTTCTTAGTACATCTAATCGGTTTTTATATAATCGGTTTTTGAGATAGATTCTAATGACATCTAAGCGCTTTTTATGGTATTTAACCGGTTCAGGTAATAGGTTCTTATCTAATCGGTTCTCATCATATTTAATCGGTTCGGGTGATCGGTTCTTATGATTTTTAATCGATTCGGGTGATCGGTTCTTATAATAGATGATCGGTTATTATGATATCTAATCGATTCTTATGGTATTTTATCGGTTCGGGTGATCGGTTCTTATTACAGATAAGTGGTTCTTATGACATCTAATCAGATATTATTTAATCGGTTTTTGTGATCGGTTCTTATGACATATAATCGGTTCTTATGGTTTTTAATCAGTTCAGCTAATCGGTTCTCATGATATTTAATCGGTTCGGGTGATCGGTTCTGGTGATCGGTTCTTATAACAGATGATCTGTTCTTATGATATCTAATCGATTCTTATGGTATTTAATCGGTTCGGGTAATCGGTTCTTATCACAGGTAATTGGTTATTATGACATCTAATCAGTTATTATTTAATCGGTTTTTGTGATCGGTTCGGAATCGGTTCTTATGGTCTTTGATCAGATCAGCTGATCGGTTCTTATCTAATCGGTTCTAATGATATTTAATCGGTTCCGTCGGTATATCAGGTGATCTATTCTTATAACAGGTGATCGGTTTTTATATTAATTCAGTTCGGGTGATCAGTTCTTATCTAATCGGTTCTCATGATATTCCCAGTTGGCTGCTTCTTAAAGAATTCATTGAAGATTCATTGAAGATTCATGCACGAGTATTCTGCAACGTCGAACAAACTTGCGTAGTCGCCCGTAAGTGTTGCGTACAAATCATGCACGAAGATTTCATACAAGTGTCCAAATTTTCGCCAACGAAGCTGAGAGAAAAATGTTGGAAATTTCGTAAACGAAAACAAAATGGAAATATGTAGTAAATTTCGCCAAGGAATAATTCCACACGAAACTAGGAAACTACGTCAATGAAATAAAATCAGTAAAATGCAAGAAATTTCTGCAAAGAAGAGTTGAAGAAAATTTCATAAACGAAAGCAATATGAATTTTTTGAGAATTTTCATATTACAATGCTGAATAGAATGATGAAGGAAATTTCCTTAATATTTTTATAATTCTTTAATTCAATTTTTTTTCTATTATTTTAAAATATCATTTAAACATATGTGTGTTCAAACATAACATACTGCATCTACTGTAAAGTCATATAACTTTTAAAATAAATATTAATATGAAGTAGATCGTAAATTTGTTCTTCTATTGTTTGCGCAATGTCCATTTATAGCTTCAGTTCACCGAAGTTTTTTTCTTTTTTTTTTTTTCTTCACAAACGTTCATTAATCTTTTTAAATATTCACGTTTTTTTCTTTAAAATTTCTCTATTTCCTGACTTAGCACTAAAATTGGCATTTTTTATTGTAAATAATCACTTTTTAATATGTTTTAATATTTTTGCACAACTTTACATAAACACAAACAATTGAACATTTGTTTTACAATGAACTAGCATTGCCAGCATCATGCTTTTTCTATCAGATTCATCAGTAAGCGTTGCAAACCATGCGACCAGGTGCCGGAAAAAGAAAATTGTACAAAATTCGTAATTAAATCATTAAAAGGTGTGAAAATTCTTCTTGGATTCACAGACGATTATTTGTTAAAGAATTTATGGCCTACGGGGTTTAATCAGTTCGTGTGATCAGTTCTTACAACAAGTGATCGAATCTGTGACGCAATTTATGTACAGCAACAAAGGTTCTGCGGCGAGGGCGTCTGAAAGCTGTATCAGTCAGAGGTCAGACAGTACAGCGAGCAGAAGTTGCACAATCGTCAAAAATAAATGATTTGCAAATGTTCATAGTCTGTGTCAGCACCTGGTTTGAGAATTCGCTAAAAAAACTATTGTCGAGTAGTGCGCCATCTAATAGGCAAAGTTAGTTGATGGAATTGGATGGAACTGGAATCTATCTGACGCTTGTTAACTTTTCATATTAATATGAAACCATATCTCGGTAAAAGTTTTATGATAGTCTTGCAATATCGTTGTGATATCAAAACATAGAAATAC
Source organism: Coremacera marginata (assembly GCA_914767935.1). Taxonomy (NCBI): domain Eukaryota; kingdom Metazoa; phylum Arthropoda; class Insecta; order Diptera; family Sciomyzidae; genus Coremacera; species Coremacera marginata. Next base: position 35,505,272 of record OU612047.1, on the reverse strand, counting down.
ATGATATCGTCCCGATATACAAATTACAAATTATATTACAAATTTTTAGATGCATTTCGGTATCGTAAAAAGCGAAAAAAAAAACGAAATGGCTATTTCAGCCCTTGAAAGGACTTTGACCGAGCTTCTTATGATCAATTGTGTTGTGCGTGTTGTGAAATGTTTGAACACAAATGATTCTTATGTTCTCGAGAAGTTTTTAATGGCAATTTTTACTCTCTGAGGATTGCCATTGTCTGCAGAGAGCTGACGGCCGAGCAGAAAAATTAGTTCAATTGAAAAAACTTTCTGTGCTAGATGGGATTCGAACCTGGATTCTATCGTATACAAGCCACGTATCTCAACCAGTATGCCACGGCAGCCACTCTTTCTATATCGTAACGATATTTATATTATAAGATTACTAGATATCATTACGATAGTATAAAAACGATAGCATAGCGATAGTTTCTTTATCCAGGATTAATGTGTCTTCGATATCGTTAACGATATGCCAATTTTTATCGAGAAAAGGCTTTTCTCGATATCATTACGATATCGTCGCGTGAAGCGTAAACGATAGAAGTTATCAGCTTTGAGATACCCTCTCAATAGAGAAACGATATCGAAATTTCAATTTCGTTTCGATATCGCAATTAATACGTTTTCGATATCGTTAACGATATGTCAATTTTCAACGAAAACAGGACTTCTTCTATATCATAACGATGTTGGCATATTTATACAAAATTATGTATAAAAGTTTTTCTAAGTTATATTATTGATTCTGGTTATGCTTATTGCGATAAAAATAATTTTGAAAAATTTGTTATTTTAAAATACTTTCTGCAGTAGGGGCATGAATGGGATCAGATAGTGATGAGAACTTATATTGTATACCTCATTATCTCAACAATATTTATCAACACCGTTCAAAAGAAATTTTTCAAAAAGTAATTTTAAAATATATCTTATTTCTTACTCAAAAACGGAGCAGTAAGATGAAGTTCTATTTATTCACCGGATTAGACACTTAGTACAACTCTGAGCTATTTCGTAACAAAGTTACTTTTTTTTACTATAAAATCCCATCTCTAGGCCTAGTGTACATACTCCCTTAAATTTCAAAAAGTTTATGAACACTTAAATATTTTTCTCAAAAATTCTAAAATCTGTCATTTAATCCAATTGACAATTCGTTTTTTAATTGAAATTTTTTTTCGTTTTTTAATTTTTCTTATTTAAATTTTAGAAATTAATCCTCTCGATTAATGCAGTGCACTTGAAAATATTCAAAAATATTTCATATTGAAAAAGTGAAAATAAACAAAAATTGCGTGTTTTGTGCAAATACGTCTGTATAATTATCATAAAAAATAATAATGATATTTCTGATGCTATTATCATTAACAATTACAATAACAATATCATATTCTGCGGTCCCGGATGACTTGCAGTATCCTCCCATAAATCTTACCCTCATAAAAAAACGATGTCGTTTTATAGTCTCCAAGCCGATGCACAAATTTTGCAGCGCAAAATATCCCAAAGAAATCAAGATCAAATACAAGGATCAGTTAGTTGAGCAGGATGCACCATTTAGCGTTTTTAGGCCAGATAACGAAGAATTTAATAATACTTATATGATAACATTTCGCACATCTGGCGTACATCGGTGTGAAAAAATTGAATTTATATCCTCAAGTGAAGTTTTGTGTACGTCAGAATTTGAAAGACATGTAACCAAGTTTAAAAATTCCGAAATGCACTGCTTTCCATTTCAACTGCAGCTGATCAGTGAGCTGGTGCAATACTGCTTAGAATATCAAGGCAGAGCGACAAGCGGTACAACTCATCCGAATATAAAAAGTATGTTACACTATAACGATGTGGAATTAGAATCAGGAAATAGTGTTCAAAAGCTGAGCGGAAATATTGGAGTTATGCCGTTTTTGGTTGTTATCGATTTGCTTGTCATTTGCTGTCTATAGTTGTAAATTCAAGGCTGGAGTTTAAGCATTAGCTGTAAAATAAAATCAAAAAATCAAATTATTGATCAATTCTTCTCTTAATTCTACTTACTTAACTTTGTGTGCACCACTTCGGTTAAATCTTACAGTTAATTAACTTAACTTTGTGTTAAAAAACATAGCTTCAAACAATTGGTTTTTATATAAGTATAACAAAGTACAAAAAAAAAAAAAAATAGTAATCAAAAAATTCCTCTATTGTCAATATAAAACATTATCTTCGTTTTGAGCAATTTTTCAGTGGAAGTGAAAATTTTTATTTTTTGAATGTTTGTAAGTGAAAAACGAATGCATTCTTGAAATTTCCACTGAAATAAATAAGTCTAAAAGACGCATTTATCTTATATTAGATGGTATACTCGGCATCACTCGGGCCTTGTATTGCATTAGGTATGGAGTATGGTACGGTTCGATGTCCAATCCCAGTCTTTTTTTTTTAATAGTTTCTGTTAATCAGACCTAATTTTTTCGCCCGAAATCGAAAAAGGGAATTCCCATTTTTTCAGATCAAGCTCAAGAACTTTTGGAAATTTTTAATGCAAATTTGTTCATCAACCGTCAATATTCATGAGTGTAATCAAATCAAAGGGTGAACTCTTACCTGGTATCTTAAAAACGAAAACTCCTTTTTTCGATTCCGGACGAAAAAATTACTCATGATTGGCCTGAATATTTAACCCCATTATCAACATTTCGAAACCATATTTTTAATTAGATTTGAAATGTAATCGATTACTTTCGTGATTAATTACAGGTAAATTACAATTACAATTATAAATTTTAATTGATTGAAAAATAATGTTAAAAAAATATCTCTATTCTTGATTGAAAAAATATCGTTTAAAAAATTACTTTTATTTCTGATTTCAGAAATAACCATCACAAACTTATTGTTATTTCTAATCGAAAAAATAACGATAAAAAATAACTTCTATTTCTCCTTGAAAATAATAACGATAAGAAAACAATTGTTATATTTGATCGAAAAAAAATCAATAAAAAATAATTGTTTTTAAGGTGATATCTATCTTAAAAATCATGAAAAAATGTCTAAAGAGGAATCTCTGTCTCCATAGCGTTATATCGCTACATTTAAAACTATTTTACAAAAACTTTTTATACCTGATCTTTTTATGTAAAAATGAAAAAAATAATTGTTATTTACACCTTGGGCAAAACACGTATAACCGCCTAAAAACTCGATCGCTCCGATTATGATTATTATTGGGTAGTTACACCTCGATAAGACTTACTTTTTTGTAATTGTTGTTTTTTTTCCATTTTAAATTTAAATCAAATTTCATCACAAAACCTTTAAAATTATTTCCCCTCAGAATCATTTTATAAACTGTTTTTATATAAAAAATTTCAAGCTGACAAATAGTGTTTGGAAAAGTCATATTATGTTTTTAAGTGAACCAAATTTTTTAAAAATGTTCTTGTTTAATGAACTTAAGAAAAACTTATTTTTTTTATAAGCTTTTATTTAACTTGCTTTGTTCGTATATATGAATGTCCGCAAATCTTGCAAACAATTTTTCGACAGCTTGTGGGTCTCCGATTAAGGTGAAATTTAGCAAATTTCAAATTTAGTGACAATGCAATATTATGAAAAAATTGTTTAGCACATCCCCTTTTACCGCCCACAAATCAATAAAAATGCTTTATCTCGAAAACTACTAGGCCGATTCAGATGAAATTTTGGTAGTGAATTACCTTCAAGTAGAAAATGGGGTTAAAGAAAAAAGTTTGACCACACCCCATTTTAACGCCCACAAATTAATATATCTCCAAAACTACCGGGCGGTTTCAGCTGAAATTTTGGCAGTAAATGTCCTTCAAGTATTGCATGGGCTAGAAAAAATGTTGCCACACCCCTTTTTACCGCCCACAAATCAATAAAAATGCTATATCTCCAAAACTACTAGGCCGATTCAGATGAAATTTTGATAGTAAATTTCCTTTAAGTAGAAAATGGGGTCTAAGAAAAAATTTTACCACACCCCTTCTTACCGCCCACAAATGAATATATATCCAAAACTACCGGGCTGTTTCAGCTGAAATTTTGGCAGTAAATGTCGTTCAAGTATTGCATGGGTTAGAAAAAAATGTGGCCACACCCTCTTTTACCGCCCACAAATCAATAAAAATGCTATATCTCCAAAACTACTAGGTCGATTCAGATGAAATTTTAGTAGTAAATTTCCTTTAAGTAGAAAATGGGGTTTAAGAAAAAAATTAGACCACACCCTCTTCTACCGCCCACAATTTAATATTTCTCCAAAACTACCGGGCTGTTTCAGCTGAAATTTTGGCAGTAAATGTCCTTGAAGTATTGCATGGGTTAAAAAACAATGTTGTCACACCCTCTTTTACCGCCCACAAATCAATAAAAATTATATGTCTCCAAAACTACTTGGCCGATTCAGCTGAAAATTTGTCAGCACATTTACATCAAGTAGGAAATAGGGGTTTAAATTTCGCCACACCTCATAATAAAGTATATAATGCAATAAATAATGTAAATGGTATAAGTAATGTTAATAAGTACTGTTAAAGTTAATGGTCTAAAAAATTAAAATGCTCTATGTAAGGCTTTCAAAAATAAAAGATGTTCATAATAAACCTTTAAGACTAAAAAGTGAAAAATTAAAAAAAGTATAAAAAAAATTTTTAAAAAATAAGCTTTTATTTAAAACCAAAACGTGAACTAAAAAGAAAAAAATACATTTCAGTGACATTTGTCATATATGTATATAGTAGGTATATTTTAGATTCAGAAGAACCTCTCTCTTGGTTACACATCATCATAATAAAAGCGTACGTAAATAGGTAAGTTCTAGGGACGTATATAAATTTAGAAATTTTCAAAATCTTAAATACATTTAAATTTTAAAAGCTTAAGGCACTGATATTGTGCAGTAAACCTGTATAATGGATCGTGGTATATATACATATAAGCCTACTAAAAGATTTAATTCCACTGATATTGTGTTGTAAACTTGTATATTTTACATTTTGAAAATTTCTAAATTTACATATATACGTCCCTAGAACTTACCTATTTACGTACGGTTTTATTATGATGATGGGTTACCAAGAGAGAGGTTCTTCTGAATCTAGAATATACCTACTATATACATATAGTACAAATTTCAATGAAATTTATTTGTTTCTTTTTAGTTCACGTTTTGGTTTTAAATAAAAGTTTATTTTTTCAAAATTTTATTTATATTTTTTGTAAGGTAAAGGTTATTATATATACAGATAATAATAAGCGGGAAAAGTTTTTTAATCATTTTTTTGTGTCTAAATTTGAAGTCGATCCGAGTAAAACTAACGGAGATATGAATTTTTAAGCCGGTATACCTCAAACGTCGATATTGCAAAAACAAAACTTTAAACGCATTTTTCTCAAAACTACTTTTTCAAAGTTCGTGTTCACTGCCATTTAAAAAATTACTTGATTCATTCCAAACTTGATACACATTTTCTAGACATAAAATACCTTCCTCAACGTTTAGTTAAATTTTTTTTTTACATTTAGGGTGTTTCCCACCCATAAAATGGAATTTGTGGTGTCCCGCAATTGAGTGCAACTATTTACGGAGCTGAAATGTTATGTCGAGCTGAGCAAAAAATTGTTTGGGAGGGGGGTCTATTTTCACATTCTTAGGAGCTACAGGCTTAATTAATATTGCACGACTTTAGATTACGTTATTGTTCTAGCAGAAAAACTAACTTACATAAAACTTGTTTTGATAGCTCATAATAAAGGCAATAAAACCACCTTTCTAACGGCATATCAAAAATCCCACCGACTTAACCGGTACCGAGCTGTGCTTGTGTGAAGATAAAATCAATCGATTAAAACTACCAAATTTTAATTTTTTTTGCAAATTTCTCAGAATTTCGCGTAATAAATGAAATTTTTTTTTTAGATAAATTTTGTAATTTATTCAATTTTCTTTTCAGTGACACCAAAAACATAAACATATCTTAAAAAATATAAAAGTTGGCTGTACTAAAAAAATTATACTTATTTGAAAACAATGATATCTACTGCATAACTAATTGTAATGTCATTATTTTCTAATAAGTATAATTTTTTTTTTTGTAGTCATTGAATAGAAAATTGAATAAACTATAAAATTGGTCTAAAAAAAAATTTCATTTATTACGCAAAATTCTGAGTTATTTGCACTCAAAGTTTAAATTTGGTAATTTTAACCGATTGATTTCATCTTAACACGATCACAGCTCAGTAGCGGTTAAGTTGGTGGGGTTTGTTGATATACCGTTGGAAAGGTGATTTAAGTGCATTTAATATGAGCTATTAAAATAAGTTTTATGTAAGTTAGTTTTCTGCTAGAAACAATAACGTGAATTAAAGTCGTGAAATATTAATTAACCCTGTAGCTCCTAAGAATGTGAAAATAAACCCCCCCCCTCCCCCTCCCCCTCCCATACGATTTTTTGCTCAGCTCGACATAACCTTTCAGCTCCGTAAATAGTTGCACTCAATTGCGGGACACCCTGTATAAATAAGCAACAATAAATAAATAATCTTAAAACGTTAAGTGGGAAGATTTGATGATACTTTGACTAAATTTTAATGGTTTTTGATTACAGATAATTTCCGACGGAGATATAGAAAACACCGCAAATTGTTATTTTTCTAAGATGTTTTGGGGCAAGCTTTGTCACCGGCTTGTTTTTCAATATTTCGGCATGAATAAATTACAGAATATTGTTTGAAGTATACTTAATAATGTACAAAAGGTTTGAATAATTTTACTCAATACATACTATCCAAAAAAAAATTCACATAGAAGTGTTTTTTGTACGCTGAAACCCTTACTCCCCCCTCCCCTTTCTACCTTAAGATTTGTAATTATAAAAAAATTTTTTTTATTAGTTTTCTTGCATATGAATTTTTATTAAAAGTATTTACGGGCGGCTACATACATATCTCCTTAATTCAATTTATTGTAGTTTTATTGTCTGTAACTGGCACGAATTTGTATTGCACAAAATTTCAACATCGAGAATAATTTATGTGCATAATTAATCAATGTAAATTAGCATATGGTAGCTTATGTGGTGTCATGTAGTTGTTTTTGTACTACTAATTAGATAGCATTAATAATAATTACAATGGACAAGGGAACAAATTAAACAACAACAAAAAATAAATAAATATTGAAGTGTTGCATATTTTGAGGTTCAAAAATTGTATGCTTTATAACAACAATAATAAGGATATCAAACAACTCATATTTTAAGTTAAATCTTTAGGCATTATATGTGACATAAACTATAAATTATTTCTTTTTTTAAAAAGCAAAGTGTATTTTTAGCACTGACTCAAATTGAGAGACGTTAAACAGAAATTTATTTCACTTTTTCTGCTCGAAGGCACTCAATTTCATCATATTTGCTCATTCACGAATATCAATAAGCAGTCAAATATTGATTTGTATCAAGCAAGTGGTCGAAAATAAATCATTTTCATCACTTCCGGTCATGACAAAACAAAAAAAAAAAAAACTTAAAAATTGCTGCTAGCGTCAAATCCACGATTTATTTGTTTTGTTATATATAAGAAACAATTGATGTATTGCTTTTAAAATAAATAAAAACAATTCTCAAAGATATTTATATATCTGTGTCTAGCGCCGAATTTGAAAATCGACACGGGGCCTACTTACGGACTGAGCATTTAGCTCGGATCTTTTAATAATCAAAATATTATTTTTTATGCATTTATGTCGCATTATGTCATTAATGTTAATTTTTCTTTTCCGTTATGCAAAAGCAAAAAAAAAAAAACAACAAAGCTTTCACATCCAGAAAAACAAAAACACCATGCTTATGACAACGTCCCAGTGAACAAAAACTATCGTTTTTTAATTCATTTGTAAACCTTTTCGGATAGAAACATTTTCATTTCGGCACTAATAAATTAACTATTTTTGTATCATTCGTCAGACTAAAATGTCTCTCAGAAACGAACTATTTTTTCTTCGAATATGAGTTAAAAAATGTACCTTTTTAAATATATATATTAATACGTATATAATAACATACATATGTATATATTATATTATAACACAACGATAATATTTTCATCAATGAAGCGAAAAAGTTATAGGGAAAAAATCATTTTTTGAAAAGTGGGAGACTCGAAAATCGAGATAGACCTATGGTTCCTTCACCAAAATTGCTTAGAATTGTCCATAGAATCATCCTAAGGGGCGTCTCTAATCGAATTTTTCGGCTCCATACAAATTGGCCCGCCCTAATATATATATGTATATATATATATATATATATATACTTCATTGATATGTATATATATATATATGTATATATAATATATATATGCATATGTATATATATGTATATATATATATTAGAGTGGTCCTTATTTTCCAAGTTCTGAATTTTTACCGTAACTCCTCAAAAAAATGTTAGACTTGTTAAAAAAACACGTTATGCATAAAATTAGCCTGATCGCATAAGTAGAAGGCGTGACACATCCGCCCCGAAGTTGAAAAATTTCTATAACAGTGGCTTTCCATACAGTTTCGACCCCTCACTGAACCTCACCTGCTCTGATTTTGATAAGATTTGGTACTCTTTAAATTTCAAGTCATTTTATGAATTTTGAATATTTTTTCAAATTGTTTGAACCACTGGTTACCGAGTAGTCGGTTTTCAAAGTTGGAAAAAAAAGTTTTTTTCCCATAGAGGCATTTTTAATGCATTAAAACATTGGTTTTAATTGTCGTATTAAAAAAGTCTTCTTCACCATCATTAAAATTGTTTGCGCACAAACTTATTCGCAAAAATTTATGCTTCGTAACTAACTAACTACATCGTAACTACTGTTTCATCGTCAACCAAACCCAAAATAGCAGGATTTGATTTTAAGAATTTAAAAAAAAATGTTAACAGCAGGCTTTCATTTTTTGGCGAACAAAACCCATTAATTAAAGTTTTGTAGTAGTTGGTGACAGTCAAAAAGTGAAAAAATTTAAACAAGGTGTAAAGATAAATTATTTCTTATTGGTCACGATGAAGGCCAAATAATCGGTGCCAAACCGAAAATTCAGCTCTAGCTTTCTTCGACCCAAACATTACTAATGAAGAAAAAGCACGCATGGTTAAGGCATTAGAGCGAGCTTGTACTACTGACGCCAAAAAATTAACTATTCTTTCTAAAAATGTTAGTCAATATATAGATAAAAATATAGACGATTTTATATCGCAAAAATCAATATAATTTTTTAGAAGATTTTCAATCCCAATGGATTTTTTGGGAAATAGAACGGCAGGGTACCGAAGCTAAAATACCCACGCGGCCGAATTAAAGTATATTCGAAGTCTTTAGACGTCTGTGAAATTTTTATGTATAATCTGCAAAAATATTTGTGTCATACGTTTAATTTAATTTTACCCTTAGCTGCCACATAGAGTAATTTGTAAACAAAGTAAAATACCGCTCCCACTTTTCTAGTATAAAGACTACACATTTTACCGAAGAATATGTGTATGGGTTCAATAAACGACGCGTGCGGAACTTGGGTACATACCGACACGTTGTCATTCAGTTTTATATATTTTCGAAAGTTTTTCAATTTTGATGACGCCACTTTGTATTGAAGGAAGGCGTGGTTTTCATTCGATTTTGCCAAATATCAAAGAGTGGCTAATGTTAAATAGCAAAGTTTGTATGCAAAATTTGAAGACATTTCTGTAATTTTTGCAGATTTTTAAGCGATTTAACGTTTTCAATAAAGCCATTTTGTGTGGGAGGTAGGCGTGGTTTTCATTCGATTTGGCCAAATATCATAGTGATAGTCTATATTATATATTAAAGCCTATATGCGAAATTCCAAGACATTTCTGCAATTTCAGCAGATTTTTAAGGGATTTTACGGTTAATATAAAGCTACTTTGTATGGAAGCTAGGCGTGGTTTTTATCCGATCTTTCCAAATTTCATTGTCAGGATTTATATTGAAGACCAAAGCTTATATGCTAAATTTCAAGGCATTTCATTAATGTTAGTGGATTTTGAAGAGGTGTTAACATTAAAATAAAGTCCCTTTGTATGCTATGATTTATGAAGTTCAAATTACATTGCTATGATTTATAAAGAAGATCAAACCTTACATGCAAAATTTCAAGGCATTTCAATAATTTAGATAGATTTTGAAGAGATTTTACTGTTAAAATAAAGTCACTTTGTATGGGAGGTAGGCGTAGTTTTCATCCGGTTTTTCCAAATTTCATAGTGAGGATTTATATTGATTATCAAAGCATACGTGTCAAATATCAAGGCATTTCAATAATTTTTGTGTATTTTTTAGAGATTTTACGATTAAAATAGAGTCACTTTGTATGGGAGGTAGGCGTGGTTTTGATCCGACTTTGCCAAATATCATAGAGATGACTTATATTAAATATAAAAGGTTATGTACAAAATTTTAAGACTTTTTTTTTGATTTTTGTGAATTTTGAAGAGATTTTACATTTAAAATAAAGACACTTTGTATGGGAGGTAGGCGTGGTTTTCATCCGATTTGGCCCATTTTCGAACTTGATCTTCCTTTTTTAAAAATAAAAATGATATTTCATCGCGATAGCTTTAAAATTACGGTTGTAATCGTGTCGACAGATGGACAGACAGACGGACACACGGAAATCGACTCAGGAGGTGATGCTGATCAAAAATACATACATTTTTCTCGCCTCCTTCTCGGCGTTACAAACGGCGTTAATATACCCCTTACGCAGTACGCGTTGGGGCATAAACATATTTAAATTTCATTTCTGAACTCATTTATTAACAAAAAAATAGTTCATTTTGAAGAATTTTTGCCTACTAAAATGATAAAAAAATTATTTTTTTTCGACTCAAAATAAATTTTTTTATGAATTTTGCAAAAGAAGTAAAATTTGTATTTATGGCAAAACTTTTCACTAATTTAATCTTCTATAGCAAGCACTTTTAAGCACCAAAATTAAAAATAAAAATTAAAATAAAAAGTTTTACCTAAAACGTTCGCATAACTCTCACCTTTCGCAAAACCTTGGCTTATGGATCAGTTGGGTGTAGTAACTGAAGAAACATTGCTGACTGCTATTTTTTTTTTTTTTTTGTTTGGATAGCTGCTAACCAACTTTGCTTATCGAAGAGTTTTGGATTTGTGGTTAGTGTACAAAACTCTCTCGCGATGGAGTATGATTTTCATACTCATAAAGCGCAAAAAACTTTTTTTATATATTGCATTCTTTTGCTATAATAAACTCAAGCAAAAAGGAACAAATAATAAGGATTAAAATTTAAAGAAAATGAAAATTTTGTTCCTTGGTCGAAAAATGCATTTAAGAAAAAAAATCACATTAGACATTTTGACAGAAGCGCCTGCGGGGCCCCTGCCTGATCGGGGCCGGGGGCTAAATCCCACCAATCCAAAAACATTTTTAACGCAGAGTTGTTGATTCAATAGTATGTATTACTGAAGTTGTAATAGCAAAGCTCAATAATCTAGCTATTAAAAGAATTGCTTTCCAAACAACAAAAGTAGCAAAAAAATTTCATTGCTGTCATCAGCATTGGTATTTTTTGAGTTTTTTTGTGAGTGCATTTGTGTTGTTAGTACATGTTTTTTAAAATTTACAAGTGCATTGAAATAATAATGAATGACCTTAGGTTATTAAAATTTTTGAATTTAAAAGTTTTTTTATTAAAAAAAGCCCATCATTATATTACCTTATCTATGAAATTGCGAAAAGCTTTGCTTCTCTCGTGTGTCCAACTACGCACCTGTTTTATTTTTTTGGTCTCGCACTGCTTGAGGTACTCTATTTCTAAGTCTATACAATCTTGACTCTGCTATTTTTTTTTTTTACAAATAATAAATCTTCTTCGTGGAAATCTTATTTTAGAGTTTCGTGGAAACTAAGAATTATGCTTAATTATACAGCGAGCCTCTCAACATCAACGCACTAAAAACATAAAAAGCATTTCATGGAAATGTGTCAAAAAAAAGGGTCATTCCTGAAATTTTCCATTCATGGTTTTCACCTTTGCCATCACATGAAAATGCAAAAAATTGCCTGCCAGAGCCTGAGGCCTTAGATGAAAATAATCACTGCTAACAGATGTAAAAATTTGTTTTAATAAACTTTATTTTATATTATTATTATATCAACTTTTTTTATCCTGTAAAGGGTTTCATTTTATTTTTTAAATGTGAATATAATTTTTTATGATTTCATTGAATTTTCACCAACATTTCTTTTTCATATTTAATTTCACACGAAACATACTTTTTGGCTTAGTGCATTCTGCTTGTAAACCGACGATGTGTTTCCTTCATAGTGTATAAAAAATATTTATTATTATTTGTTTTTATATTATATGCTCTATTTTCAACGAAAAACATAAATACCTACAATATAACGTAGGGTAGCGGAAACAAACGCGCATTTCAAGCGTCTTGCTACGATATGATAAATCTACATAATATGTTGAGGGGCAGCTTGGGGCAAACTTTGTTGTTGCCTCTGTTATTGTTATTGTTGTTGTGGTTTTATTTTAGTGAGCACTCTTCAAAGGCTTGCTGCGATGTAGGGAGGAAGCAGCCCAAAAGATTTATGAAATATTTTTCGTTGCTTATCTTAAGGAAAGGGTGCCCCTTAAGGTCAACAAACTTTGCAGTATTTATTATTTATTTTCATGGGCAATTTTTTTATTTATTTTTTGTTTTTTTTTTTTATTGTAACGCATAATGAAATATCAAGAAATTTATGGTCGCTAGCATAGTTGAGCTGTGAAGTTCAAGGCCAAGAGTGTAGAGAATAACTTGAATGTGAGAAGAAACACTTTAGCTGCAAAAAAATAATTCGATAAAAAATTAGTTGAAGCAATAAAAAAAAAAAACAGTTTTATATAAATACACCATAAGAATCTGATTTATGATCAATTATTTGGTTATGCTTTCGTCGACAAAGTCAGTTTAGAGTAAAAGTAACAAAAAATTTGCATACTTTTATGAGTTTCCAGAGCTTTACAGTAAAAACTTACAAGTTGAGTGGTTGTGCAAGCTAATGAAGCTTAAAATGTTTTTAGTTTTCTTTTTCCTATTGACATTTTCTTAAAGCGCTATTTAATTAGCCATGCTGCTGCATACTTTTAGGTGCTCTCAAAAGTGCTTGCTCTAAGTTTGCTTCATTGAATATGCGCGTGGTAGCAAACAAACTTGAAAATTTGTAAAACTCAATGAATGGAGTGAAGAGTTTGGCTGCTCAAATAATCTATTAAATACACAATTCATCAATTAATTGTATATTTGATTTGTTTCCTTAAAGAATGCTACTCAAGCTGATTCAAAGGGCATTTATCTGCAATAAAGCAAAAATTAAGAATTATCAGCATACGAAACAAAATGAAAATATTTCCAAACTAGTACAAACAATTATTACAAAAGCCGTAATAGAGTAAATATAATTAATTTAAATAAATAACATAGTGCTGCTGTACAAATAAATAGTGTTTCACTATCAAAAAGCATTTATGAAATATTTGCTAGCAAGTCAAATTATTTAAGCCTGAATGTTGAATATTTTATTGCATACTTTTCAGCAGCCTATCGACATATTCGCAGTATGAATTTTTTTATTGCTTTGGTTTTATATACCTAAATATTTTTATATTAAGTGAAAGAAGGCGCAAAAATAACGTCAACATACAAAGGACATAATATTTAATCAAAAAATAGCCACAAAAAGAGACAACAATTCAGACAGAGTTTTTTGTTTTTTTGTGAAATAAACTTTTTAATACGAGTATTATGGCCGTATTTTGTAAAACGCAAGCTATGGGTTGGGGTTTTGGGGTTTTTTCCTGGCAATAAATTTCATTATAGTATTAGTATTAGTATTAGTATTAGTATTAGTATTAGTATTAGTATTAGTATTAGTATTAGTATTAGTATTAGTATTAGTATTAGTATTAGTATTAGTATTATTATTAGTATTAGTATAAGTATTAGTATTAGTATTAGTATTAGTATAAGTATTAGTATTAGTATTAGTATTAGTATTAGTACTAGTATTAGTATTAGTATTAGTATTAGTATTAGTATTAGTATTATTATTAGTATTAGTATTAGTATAAGTATTAGTATTAGTATTAGTATTAGTATTAGTATTAGTTTTGGTATTAGTATTAGTATTAGTATTAGTATTAGGATTAGTATTAGTATTAGTATTAGTATTAGTATTAGTATAAGTATTAGTATTAGTATTAGTATTAGTATTAGTATTAGTATTAGTTTTAGTATTAGTATGAGTATTAGTATTAGTATTAGTATTAGTATAAGTATTAGTATTAGTATTAGTATTAGTTTTAGTATTAGTATTAGTATTAGTATTAGTATTAGTATTAGTTTTAGTATTAGTATTAGTATTAGTATTAGTATTAGTATTAGTATTAGTATTAGTATTAGTATAAGTATTAGTATTAGTATAAGTATTAGTATTAGTATTAGTATTAGTATTAGTATTAGTATTAGTATTAGTATTAGTATTAGTATAAGTATTAGTATTAGTATAAGTATTAGTATTAGTTTTAGTATTAGTATTAGTATTAGTATTAGTTTTAGTATTAGTATTAGTATTAGTATTAGTTTTAGTATTAGTATGAGTATTAGTATTAGTTTTAGTATTAGTATAAGTATTAGTATTAGTATTAGTATTAGTATTAGTATTAGTATTAGTATTAGTATTAGTTTTAGTATTAGTATTAGTATTAGTATTAGTATAAGTATAAGTATTAGTATTAGTATAAGTATTAGTATTAGTATTAGTATTAGTATTAGTATTAGTATTAGTATTAGTATTAGTATTAGTATTAGTTTTAGTATTAGTATTAGTATTAGTATTAGTATTAGTATTGGTATTGGTATTAGGATTAGTATTAGTATTCGTATTAGTATTAGTATTAGTATTAGTATAAGTATTAGTATTAGTATTAGTATTAGTATTAGTTTTGGTATTAGTATTAGTATTAGTATTAGTATTAGGATTAGTATTAGTATTAGTATTAGTATTAGTATTAGTATTAGTATTAGTATAAGTATTAGTATTAGTATTAGTATTAGTATTAGTATTAGTATTAGTTTTAGTATTAGTATGAGTATTAGTATTAGTATTAGTATTAGTATAAGTATTAGTATTAGTATTAGTATTAGTATTAGTTTTAGTATTAGTATTAGTATTAGTATTAGTATTAGTATTAGTATTAGTATTAGTATTAGTATTAGTATTAGTATTAGTATTAGTATTAGTATTAGTATTAGTATAAGTATTAGTATTAGTATAAGTATTAGTATTAGTATTAGTATTAGTATTAGTATTAGTATTAGTATTAGTATTAGTATTAGTATTAGTATTAGTATTAGTATTAGTATTAGTATAAGTATTAGTATTAGTATAAGTATTAGTATTAGTATTAGTTTTAGTATTAGTATTAGTATTAGTTTTAGTATTAGTATTAGTATTAGTATTAGTTTTAGTATTAGTATGAGTATTAGTATTAGTTTTAGTATTAGTATAAGTATTAGTATTAGTATTAGTATTAGTATTAGTATTAGTATTAGTATTAGTATTAGTATTATTATTAGTATTAGTATAAGTATAAGTATTAGTATTAGTATAAGTATTAGTATTAGTATTAGTATTAGTATTAGTATTAGTATTAGTATTAGTATTAGTATTAGTATTAGTTTTAGTATTAGTATTAGTATTAGTATTAGTATTAGTATTGGTATTGGTATTAGGATTAGTATTAGTATTCGTATTCGTATTCGTATTAGTCTTAGTATTAGTTTTATTACCCACACTCAATTTTCAACAATAACGCTTGTTTTCTTTTTTTAAAATATCAAGCTAGCTTAACTTTTTACAGATTATTTAATAGTGTGCTAATTCTCTAACCAACGCTGTATGTATTTTTGTATTTAAGTTTTTAACATTTTTATGAAGCCTATTTTCCCATTTACTATGTTTCTGTATTCTTTCTGTGTTTCTAAGGCACCTCGAAACGACTTTAATCGTGTATATAAAAGATATGAGATATATTTCTCTTCTCCAATCATAACATTATAATTAAAATTTAAAATGCTCGGAACACAGACACAAGTGAAATTTCAAAGCAATTTTTATTGCATAGAATTAGGGAGTTTTAAATTAACTTTAAGGGGTTACATGACATTGGCAGTTTTTTGAAAATTTTTAATAATTTTATATTTTAGTAAATATTCTTAGGATTCTAAGAAAAAAAATTTCATGGAAAAACTCCTACGGGTTCAAAAGTTACAGCCGGATTAGTGAGAGTGCATTTTTAATTTTTGCGCTACCTACGTACGGCAGCTGGTATATACAAGTACTTGTTTTACTTGCTACCTGACTTTTGGTGGTTGTTTTTTTGCTAAACGATTGCAAAAAACTATAAGAAACAGCACAACACAAGATAACGAAGGCATACAGTATGAAGCAGGCATGGCAGATTGAAGGTAACCTTTTTTTTCTTTGTTCACAATCTTTGAACGCATTTATCTCGAAAACATGTTTTTCGTACTTTTGACGAAATTTTTTTTTTTGTACCTTTTTAAACTTGATTCGCTATCGTATGACACGAGCTTTTTTTTCAATTTTTTTCGATTTTTTATGAACTTTTAAAGTCAATATTTTTTTCGAAAAAACACACTTTCAAATTTAGAGCATCACCAAAATTGAAAAAAAATTTAAAAAAAAGCTCGTGTCATACGATAACCAATTTTGTTAAGATTTAAAAAAGTCATTTTTTTCCAAATCGGAAAATTTTTGCAACTCCCAGCGCTGCAACCACGAGGCCCCGTTTTTTTCTTTGCCGCCAACTTGGAGCTCTATAAAACCATGTTGGAGTGAAAAATATATGTTTTTGAATTTTTTTCTTATAATTTGTTCAATTCTTTACAATAATAAAAAGAAATTTTGGAAAAATGTTTGTTTTTGACTGAGTTATGAATTTTTAAAAAAAGGTCTGTTTTCTCTGCCGCGAATGTCATGTCCCGCCTTAATATTTTTCTGAATTAAAGTACGCTGTAGACGATCGTTTTCCACAGATACTTGTACTATAATTTTACAAGGAACATTTTTATAAAATATTTTAACCCTATGAGGTTATTTTGAAATATATTTTTTTTTTTTTTAATTTTTATAAGATACATTAACAATAGGGCTAAAATAGTCTATAAAAATATTTCTTAAAAATTTGACTGTAGGTGTGTTAACGCAACGATTATGTCAACGGCATATATTAAGTAGTTTTCTTACTGTTATGTCAGTTAATTGCTAAATGAATGGAATTTAAAATCCAAATTATTTGTATGAAAACCCTTTACAGACAGACCCTTTACAGACATCTGTCTGTATAACATTGTAATTTTAGAAAAAGTTGAATATTGTCGTGAATGTTTTTCTTTCAATTTTAATAAAAAACAAAACAAATAAAACAAAATACGAGCTACTTCATCTCAATAAAAACTTAATCTAACAAATTTTACTAAATACTAACCTGCGGATCATTTGCCAGACAAACAACAAAAACCAAAAAAAAACATTAATTTTAAAAAAATTCCTAAACGTCAGAGCTTTTTTTGCTAAATTTTCTAAACATGAATTATTTATTTAATATGCTGCTTTGGTATTTTTTTTTTCTTTTGCTTATTTTCTCATTATTTTTGCCCAGTGATTTGTTTTCCCAGCGTGGTATTTTTTTATGAGCTCTGGATTTCCTATAAAGATGCCAATTTATGTGCTACCCCAACGACTGGAGGAGGAGAAGCAGAAGTAATATTTTAAGTGTTTTTCAAATTTGATAGATTTTTATTATGAGCCCTCTGCTCATAAATTTTGCAAACATTCATACATACGATAAAAAAAAATATATATAAATATATAGGTAAGTGGCATTGACACTGAGTTATGATTTGTTTGTGTCATACTTGCAATTTAAATGGCGACAAGCTTTTGCTGTAAATTTTCACCATTAATTTTGGCAGACTTTTTTTTTCTCAGAAAAGTAGAAAACTCAATTTAAATTCAAGTTAAAATAATATCATTAATAATAAGCGTCTGATGGTAGGAAAGCTTGATGAACTTTCGTGTTTTATTGAACTGAAATCACAGAAATAATAATAATAATTTTTATGATTTTTTTTTCTTAATATTTATACAGATTTTATCATCTGTAGACGCGTGACTTTTAACACATCTAAAAATTATGATTAATATCCTGTTATTAATTTCATATCACTTTATTGAAAATATCTGTCCAAGTGAATGTGATACTTCACCACTGAACCACAAACGAAAAGTTTGGTACTGGCATGAGTGTTGTTGCTTTTATGTGTTTTTTATGTAAATATTAATAATTTTTTTTTTAATAATTTTTTTTGTCAAAAAATATTACAGTAAAATAAATTATGATTAGAATTCACATAAAGCCGTTTTTGATTATCTTAGGGCTCCGTTAAATGTTTCGCTTTCTAAAAGGGTTCCGTCGCCAAAAAAGTTTCAGAATCGCTGCTCTAGATGAAAAGTTGCTTTTGGAAACTTTTAATGGCAAAATTTTGAGTAAAATTTTGAGCTTATAAGACCCCCATTAAAAATAATTTAAGGTGATTGATTGAAGCAAGCAAGGAAAGGGGTACTAGTTTCCGCTCTATTTAAAATGAATTTCAGAAAACTTAATATAAATAATATTCTATGAATATAAAGCAATCAATCAAAATTCAAGCAGTTTCTGATGGAATGGAAAAACAATAGTTAGGGCAGCATACCGACTATGCACATAATGAATATAGCAAAATAAAACAAAGAAAAAAAAAAATTAAAATTAAAAACAGCAAAAGTTTATTCATTAAACTCATAGACCAAATATTTTAAACAAATAAACTCAACCCAATTTATTTCTACTCAAATGCCAAAAGTAGCTCTAAATGCGGCATGAAAAAAATCATGTTGTAGGTATACAATGTTTGTTGTTATTTCTTAATGATTTTTAAATTTTTCTGCATTTGGAATGCACATCCGATGTGCACACGGGGTGTATACTTTCGATTGTACAGTCAGCGAATAGTTATTTAATTAAATTTTGGGTAGATATAATTCCTACCAAAATGTTTTCATGCATTGAGGTTCAAAGGTAAGTATAATTACCAAAATTCTTGAACTGTGCTTAAACAGTAACTCTTAAAACTCTTAAAATCTTTCTTTTTTTTACTTGTGTTAGTTAGAATTGCTTTATTATGAAAGAATTAAATTAATTTATAGATATTAGTTGAGAGACAAAACAAATTCAATACGACTTCAACATACATCAATAAGACGTGATTGTTAGTTATACAGGGTGAATCGGATAGCAAGATCAATTCGAAAGCTGGTGATTCCTTTGGTCAATTCAAGAAAAAAATCGTATGGTAGGAGGGATCTATTCTCACCTTCCCTCCTAGTTATGAGTAAAAGTATTGTAGCGAAGTTTTACGCTGGGGTGAGGCTCGCCGGACCCAGGTGTTCTGGCTACAAATTATTTATACATTTGTGAAGAGAATTATATTTAAATGTATAATTTTATTTAAATTATAGTTCAAATTCGATACTTTGTAAATATCCATTTGATTCCTTAATAAAATTTCATTGATATATTTGATGTTCTGGTTGATATGCCTGATGATGAGTTCAGGCACCTGCTTGACCAGATAGCAATGCGTGTGATGAAGTGTCGAAGTGCTTGACTGTGTAGTGCGTGTGTGAAGATGTAGCAGCGTGCTATATGAGCTCACGTAAGCGCTTGATGATAAAGCGAGTGTGTATGACGACGTAGTAGACGTGCTGATCAAAGTAGCTCACGTGCTTGATAATATGGCGAACGTGTATGATGAGATTCAGGGATCAGGGGGCGAACCTTCACATGGCAACGTGTCTGACTGCCTCAACCTGGCGAGGCCAGCATTATCCATGTCGAAAACGTCCCAAGTCAACTCAAACCTTCTCGTGTTGTTCCCTGGGCAACGGCAAACCGGCATCCGTTAGTTTGACGGCTAATTTGAGTGGCGGGTCGCTCCGTGGACCTTAAACATGTAATGTGCGCAGGGTTTAGGTTCTGCCACATTACTACTGCCCAATGAAAACTAAACCAGCGAATAAGAACCAGCCCAATTACGTTGACGACCACCGCAAAAAAAAAACGGACAATGATTTACGGATATGCACCTGGAATGTCCAGACCACTTATAGGGAAAGTGCCATTATCCAACTGACGCAAGCCCTCAAAACAATAAAAGCTGACATCACCGCCATCCAGGCAATGCGATGGAAAGGGCAAGGTTGCTCTAAAAAAGCACACTGCGATATCTACTACAGCTGCCATGCGGAGAGGCGCGAATTCGGATGTGGATTCGTCGTTAGCCGAAAGCTACGCCACCTTGTTTCCCGATTCACACCTGTGAACGAAAGATTGGCCACGATCCGCATTAAGTCAACATTTTTTTTTATCAGCCTTATTTGCGCGCACGCCCCGAAGGAGGAAAAGGATGAAGCCGTCAAGGACGCTTTCTACGCTAGTCTTGCGGACGTATACGACCACTTTCCGGTCCATGACGTGAAAATAGCCCTCGGCGATTTTAATGCGAAAGTCGGAAGGAAAGGCATCTTTGGGCCCACTGTCGGTCAGTTCAGTCTTCATAAGACCTCCACGAACAACGGTCTTAGACTGATCGACTTCTCCGCGGCGCGAAACATGCTAGTTAGTAGCACCAGATTTAAGCACCTCGACATCCACAAGGCCACCTGGCTGGCCCCGAATAAAAAAACACAAAACCAAATTGTAAGGCATACCTCTAGTGTTCTAGATGTGCGTACATTTCGGGGGGTCAACATTGACTCTGACCTCTACCTTGTTGCAGCAAAGATCCGCATGCGATTATGCAATGCGAAGAACATACGCATAGGAATGCAACGAAAGCTTGATGTCGCTAAGCTGCAATTACAACGGACTGCCGAGGCCTACTCCGCTCAACTCTCGGTTAAGCTCAACCAACCAACCAACCTGGACCCGACGACGCCGGCGGACTTTGGGCGCATATATCCCACTCCATGCGCGCTGTCGCTGAAGACTCATAGGTTTCCGGCGCCCGCAACCTCGGAACTAATGGTACGATCAGGAGTGTCGCATCGCGACAGCAGTAAAATACGCCGCATATAGAAAAACGCTGCAATCAGCTGCAACGCGAGCCGTGCGAGAAAACTACCGCGAAAAGAGGAAGAAAAAGAGGTGCCTATTCAGACGCAAGAAAAGCCAGCAGGAAAAGCGTGAACGTGAGGAACTAGAGGTATACCAGGGCAAGAAGGATGCACAAAAATTCTTTCAATAGGTTAAGCGTCTAACCCAAGGTTTCAAGCCCGTAGCATCTACTCGTAGAGGCGAAAATGGAGATCTGAATACGGATCAGAGAACTGCAAAACTCACATAAAAATATTCATACGTAATCAACACTGTAAAAATCATGCCTCTGCGTTCAATCGATCAGACTTGCTCGAATGCATACACTCGCTGTTGAGTTAAATTCAATCAAACCATGTGCTTCGTGTTGGCTCAGTGATTTTAATCAACGGACGTCTTCGGATACATATTTCATGCTTGTTCGTTGGGCTCAACAACGATTATTTTCATCAAGAATGAAACGCAAAAAGCAAAAATCAACTCGTATGAGTTTGTTCGTGTCCAGACAGAGATAGAGAGAAAAGGAGAACAAGAAGAAGAAGGGTGAAGTTTTTATAACGATTAACTGCAAACAACTAAATTTAACTATTTCTCTGAGTTCTCATTTGCGAAACACATATCCGTATACACTTCAAGGCCAACACTCAAACATGTGAAATTAATCCGTCAATCAGCCCACACAAACGACGCCTTCAGCAGCTTAATTTTATTTTATTCAACGTCCAACACTCGTTGCCTCAAACATGTGAGTTCGATCAGACGAACTCAAACTCAAACTGACACAAAAGACGCGTTCGCCAGTAGTGTGCTGATTTTATTCAACGCTGAACTTTGTTGAATGAGTTGAGTTGAGTAAGAATTTCAGTGAATGATTTAATCAAGCAAAAAGTGAGTTTTGCAGTTCTCTGATACGGATACACAGTGTGTGCTGAGATTGTGGAGACAGTACTTCTGCAAATTACTTACTGGCGACGATTCCACCAATGCCGCCCATGGAGAGCTCCGTTCAGTGCCACCAATCAACGATTACGGAGTGGAAGTACCACCACGAATTGTTTAAAACGGGAGGCGACGAATTGATAAGGCGCATGCATCAACTCATCAGCAAAATATGGCTAACGGAAAGCATGCCCGATGATTGGAATCTCAGCGTACTTTGCCCTATACATAAGAAAGGAGACCCAACTTTCGAGGTATCAGACTTATTTCCATCGCACATAAGGTTCTCTCAAGCGTACTGTGCGAAAGATTAAAGCTAATTACAAAAAACACTGATTGGACTTTATCAGTGTGGCTTTCGACCTGGAAAGTCCACCATATACCAGATTTTCACGCTATGAAAAATCCTGGAGAAAGCCCACGAAAATCAAATTGACACACACCATCTCTTTGTCGATTTTAAAGCTGCGTTCGATAGCCCGAGAAGGGATTGCCTATACGCAACAATGTCTGAGTTCGGTATACCTGCAAAGTTGATTAGACTTTGCAGAATGACGTTGAGCAACACACGCAGCTCCGTCAAGGTAGGAACTGACCTCTCCGAAACCTTTAATACCGAAAGAGGTTTCAGACAATGCAATCCACTGTATTACGATCTCTTCAACATCATCATGGAGGGGGTCG
The DNA here is from genome assembly GCA_914767935.1 of Coremacera marginata. NCBI lineage: Eukaryota > Metazoa > Arthropoda > Insecta > Diptera > Sciomyzidae > Coremacera > Coremacera marginata. The sequence continues at coordinate 35,482,299 of OU612047.1, read as the reverse complement.
TAAGAAAGGCCGGTGTGCATCGTAATGACACCATTTTCTATAAAGGTGGCCAGCTCCTTGCGTACGCTAATGATATTGATATTGTCGGCAGAACCAAGAGAGATGTTACCGCTGCTTTCACCGCTATCGAAAATGCCAATTAGCCAAAGTGGGTTTGACGATAAATGAGGGTAAAACAAAGTATATGCAGTCTACGAACAAGGGAGCGCGGCGTTTAAAATCCCACGTTTCATCCGGCAGCTATAACTTTGAAGTAGTCAAGGAGTTTGTATTGCTTGGCACCGCCATATATAACAATAACGCAGTCAGCCTGGAGATAAAGCGAAGAACAAAAATTGCTAATAGGTGCAACTAAGTTCCAGAGCCCTCTCTCGAACGACAAAGCTAACACTCTACAAGACGCTCGTTCTGCCTGTGCTTCTTTGTTGCGCTTCGGCATGGGTAGTTTCGCAAACTGACGCAGCTGCTCTGGGGGTGTTCAAGAGAAAAGTTCTTTGCCAAATCTTCGGTCCTGTTCGAGTCGGCGATGACTATCGCATCCGAATGAACCACGAGCTGTATAAGCTCTACGATGACATTGACGTAGTTCAGCGTATAACTGTGCAGCGACTACGCTAGCTGGGTCATGTCCATCGTATGGACGACGAAGCTCCAGCAAAAAATGTGCTCCAGGCGAGGGTCGCTGGTCAACGACGACGAGGGAGACCATGCCTCCGATGGATGGACCAGGCTGAGGAAGCCCTAACCGCACTTGGTGTATCCAATTGGGAAGAAGGAGCAGAGGCGTCTGGCGAGAGCTGATGAGGTCGGCTAAAACCTGAACGCGGGTTGTTATGGCCACCTAAGTAAGTAAGTAAGTATGTTTTAGGAATAAATGAGTGAAATGGCCATAAGTGAATAGAAAAAACGGTATGTTGGCAACCCTGGAATTCAAACATTTTTCGCATGAAAATCAGAACTATTTTTCTTGAAAAATATTAATGTACTATTATTACATCCTGCGACGGGTTGGAAGCATTAACGCTAAACTGTAATTAGTTTTTGCCATTATTACAGTGCTTTTACAACTGTTCTGAAAAATTTTAAACCTGAAAGTGTGCACATATGTACATAAAAGGCAAGCATATCAGTGATAAGTATCAAATCAATTTTCTGTGCATACTTTCAGGCTAATCGCAAAAAATAATTACAGTTTTAGCGATATAGGACGCAGAGCAGCGTGCTTGCCTTTTATATATATGAGGATTAGAATTATAGATCTAGTATTATAGAAATATTAAATAGAAAACAAGCTGTGAACCAACTTTTTTAAAAATTTACGCTTATGCAAAAGTTATTTGAGTTTTTTGAAAAAATTAGCACATTTTTCCCCATATCACCAAGTACTGACATGTATCGATGCAAGTCGGCAAGGGTTTCCGTGGTTTAAGATACACCAAATTTTATTTACGTTTATTAAACATCATACGAAAAAATTTCGAGGTTACCATATAAAAAGAAAACAACTTCTTCATCTTTTTTGGGACACCCTATTGTGCATAGCATAGAATTTTGCAACAATCTGATTTCATGATAATTATCTGTAATTTTATACCATATTCGATAGTTGAGATGACTCGAACGGCGTTAATACTATATTTAAAACGAAAAAGTGAAATTAGTTCAAGCAAATCGGTACTAAAAGTGGTTGTAATGAGGGTGCGTTTATCTTCTATCCGGCCTTGTATCTAAGTACTAGGATATTGCTACAGCTTTTGGCCCGTTCAAAACAACTTCTGCTCTTTGGGATGATTATCCAAAAAGAATTCTGCGATATTGCTTTGAAACTCTACTCATTCGATTTACTTCACAAAATTTCACTCAATAAAACTTGATTGAAACCAAATTTTTTTTTATTCAGACAACATTCACTTAAAATGCTGTGATAATGAATAAAATATATTTATTTCAATATAATCCTTTTAAAAACCATTTGAAAACAAAAAAAAAGGATGGTGAAACAAAAAACAATAATTAAATAACAACACAAAGTTTTATAATTACACCGGCCAATCCTGTGGCTGACAAACCGCCAAAAGCTAGTTAACACCAATTACGCAGTGTGTATGCTGGCTGTTAAGCACACGTACAGACAAACAGACAGACAGACGGGTAGTCAGTCCTACGAGCGGACACAAAAAAAGAAAAAAAAAAATAAAACATCTCCGTTGAGTGATGTACAATTTTAAAAAAAACGTCAGCACAATATAATTATTTGCGGTGTACACACATGCAGCACACTCACACAAGCACAAATGCTGCATGCACACATTCGTTATGCTGAGCTTGAGCGACTTGTGTGCATGAATTAAATTGCTACACACTTAAGGGCACCTCCGGGAGTTTTTCGAAGGAAAAACTACACTTTTTTAAATGTTTTTTTTTGATTTTGTATTTCATTCAAAAGCAAAATTTTTTTACATTATTAAAGTATAACTATGCAAGATTTATCACTCACTGACATTTGGGTGCAAAAATATTCGTCGTTAAAATTGTTGTTAAAGATTTATCACTGACATTTGGGTGCAAAAATATTCGTAGTTAAATTTGTGGTGAGCAAGATATCTGGAGACTGAAAAATCTGAAAAATTTTCGGTTTAGTAACGAGTTCTTGCGCGCTTAATCGTTGGTTTTTGAAAAATATTAATTTTTTACAAAATGGCAAGTGCAGAAAGAAAATTTTCCAAAAAAAATTTATGTATTAAACGTCCAGAATCTTTACTTAACCGAAAAAAATAATTTTATTTTTTTCAATGAACCAGTCTTCAGATAGCTTGCTCATCGCAAATTTAAGATCTTTATTTAGGGGATGCCCCCTATTAATGTGAAAGCATTGTGTTGATTCGAAAGACGGGTGATAGTTAGTTGGAGGGTGGAAAGGTAGCGGCATTGCAAGGTAGAAATACTTTATCGACGAATATTTTTGGACCAAAATGTCAAAAATAAATCTTGCATAGTTATACTTTAATAATGAAAAAAAAGTGTTGGTCTTAAGTAAAATATAACTCAAAAAAAAAAAAATAAAAATTAATAAAGTGTCTTATTTTTTTTTTTTTTTTTTAACTCCCGGAGGCCCTTAAACATTTTATATGGTTTTTCACTTTTTATATTCTTCCCTCTGTGCTTCTTTTGACTCTTTTTTGCTCACTCATTTTCTTGATATTGCGCGCAGATTTAAAAGCTCCCTAGATGATTTTGTCGCTCTGTGTGCTGTTTCCATATGTATGAGCATGTTTTTTTTTTTTATTTAAACTGTAATGCCAGAACAGCGTCATTTCTGATGATTTTAAGTTGCATTTTGATGATGATTTTTTTTGCTTTTATTTTATTTTTGTTGTCCTTAACTGTGTTGGTAATCCGATTATGCTTGAGCATGGATGGCATACAACATTGAAAATATCTCGAGTTTTTGTGAAATATTAATTAAAATGCAGCGTTTTTATAATCGCTGTTTTACTGAGTGTAAATTTAATAACATCACTTAACCTGCAAAGCTGCTCTGAGTATATTTGTACTTATAAGGCGGCAATGTTTTTTTTTTTTTGTTGTAATTTTGACATTTAAATGTTTTCTAATTTGAAATATTTGGACAGCTTAAAGGAAGTAACCAAGCTATGAGTACTACATAGTGTCAGTTTTACCGTTCAAATTTCATCAGTTTGTACAACCATTTGAAAATTATTTTTTTTTTTATTTTTGCACAGATTAATTATAACTTCCACATAATCACAATAGAGAAATAGAAAAAAAAAATATTTTTAAGTGTCTATTGTTAAAGAACTCTTCTGGTTGGTTGAAAAAAAATACATATATTTTTATTATATGTACCTTTTGAAGGATACTTAATAGTTTTATGAGCATTATCTTCCATTTTCTAGCTTTAGAGTTTTCGCACTTTTTTCACCTACCGTCTCACCTGTTAATTGAATTTACAATCAGACATTCGATTTATGTTCATAGCACCAGCGCTTGCCAGAAATGAATATTCTGGACTCTATTCCCTATTATTTCATTCTTGCGGGTAAGAGGGTTAAGAGCTGAATATGTGAGCAAAAAAATAAAACTTGTGTAAAAAAAATTTATCAAAACATGAAGTATATTTAACAACTCTAAATCGTATTCTGTTTTATTGCTACAACACTGCATTAAGTTTAAGTTATATTCATGAACTGAGTTGAAATTTATAAGCCACTCAAAATTTAGTTTAAAAAAATTTTCTATATATCAAATATTTGTATTTTAACAATATATTGATCAAAAGATTACAATATTTCAAACAAAATTTGAAAAGCTACTTAAAAAGTTTTTTTGTGTAGCACACTCAGAAAAAAAATTTCCAAAATATCTAGGATAATCTTTAGAAATCAGGCTTCATTAAGCGCTATGGTCGATTTTCTAAAAATGTAGTACATTGTCTTCAAAACAAAGAAGCTACTTCTCGAAATTCCCTCTTTTAAGGAGAAACTTCTTTAAAATATAGAAAAATTCATGCCTATTAATTGAAGCTACGGTTCCCTTTGATCCGGGAAGCATATTTTTCTGTGTGTACTTTCATGTGAGCCTAACACTTTATTTTATCCAAAAAATATTTTGATATAGCAGATTTTGAGTCAAACATTATATTAATTTATTTCTCTCTCTCTCTTTGCTCTTTCGTCTCTTTACAGAACCCAGAAAAGACAAGACTGATGCACCAATCGGTGGTAATGGTACTCTATCGCCCAACACCGAGCAACCATCATGTCAAGGCTCGATGTTACCACCGCCAGGTGGCGGTGGTCAACACAACACAGCTGGACAACAAAATCACGGCGCTGGCGGACGTGCCGATCAAAACGATTCACATTCACAAAATTCCAAAATGGAGCGTCCAAATACGCTAGGTGGTAGTGGTACAAATAAGCTATCCAGGCGTGTCAACATATGCTACCATAATGAACATTGTAAGTAAAAGTGTAGAGCCATATCTCACTATTGAGTGAGTTTTTGAGTGAAAATTTTTAAATTTGCGCTGCTAGCCGGTAGAAATTTGTTAAAAATGTTTGACATATAATATTACTCCAACCCAATTTCAATTACATTTACTCTTGAGTGAGTTTTTGAGTGCTAATATTTCCATCTTTTTAAGGTAGCCGCTTAAAAACAATTAAAAATATGTGAAACAGTTGGTATATGAATTAAATTTTACTCAAATGTCATTTAAAATTCAGCGAGTATTTGAGTGGTAGTTTATCCGTTTTTCAAGTTAATCTCTCTCTTGAGGGAAAATTTTTAAATTTGAGTCGGTAGACAATTTCTAGTATTAAATTTTTAATCGCTAGAAAATTTTAAAGAAAGTGTAAAATTAAATATGAGGTACATATTACTGAAGCCCAACAAAGATTATATTTAATCTTGAGTGAGTTTTTGAGTGGTATTATATTAATTTTTTTAAGCTTATTTCTTTCTTGAGCTAGTTTTTGAGTGCAAATTTTTTAATTTGCGTTGCTTGTCGGTAGAAAATTGTTAAAAAAGTTTTAAATGAAATACGACAAGAATATTACTCAAACCCAATTTTAATTACATTTACTCTTGAGTGAGTTTTTAAGGGCTAATATTTCCAACTTTTTAAGGTAGCCGCTTAAAAACAATTGAAAATATGTGAAACGTATAACAGCTGGCATATGAATTAAATTGTACTCAAATGTCATTTACAATTGAGTGAGTATTTGAGTGGAATTACCGAAAATTTTGACGATAGCCTTTAATAAGTAGCTATTAGTGTTTGAAAGACTAGAATATGGCTTAAATTTTACCTAAGTTACATACAATTCTGAGTATTTTTTTTTTAGTGTAGATAGATATTCAAATTTAGAATAGAAAAAACCAAAAACCAAAAAACCAAAACCAAAGAAAAAAAAACCAATTAAAAACGTGTGAAAAGTATAACAACTGAGGTATCGAACAAATCTGGCTTAAGTTAAATTTGATGTCGAGTAAGTATTTGAGTGAAAATACTTAAAATTATGACAATAGCCGGTTTTGAGAATTTGGAAACCATTTTAGTGTTTGGAACGAAGTGAGCCTAGAATATGAATCAAATTTTACTCCAATTCCTTTTAGTCCTGATTGCGTCTTTGATCGGATTTACTTTAATTTGAAAAAAAGTTAAAAGCTTGAAGGGCGCCACGAATATGTTTCACGTTTAACTCCAATTATATTTTTTCTTGAGTGGAGTTTTGAGTGGTAATATTTAAATTAATAAAGATAGCAGCTGCAAAATAATTATAAAAGTTTGAAGAGTATCAAATGATGTTTTGACTCAAATAAAACTTAGGCTTGAGTGAATTTTTAAATAAAAATATACAAATATAAACGCTTTAAAAAACATTAAAGAGCTTTTCATATAGAGGGGAACAAGTATATAACTCAAATTTTACTCTAATTGCATTTACTTTTGAGTATGCTTTTAGGTGGAAACATTTGCATTTAAAATGTTGACGTTAAAAAAAACCAGTTGAGAACGTTTCGAATGAAAAGACAAGAATATGACTCAAATTTTACTCTTATTATATTTACTCTTGAGCGTGCTTTTGAGTGTAAATGTGTTCATTTAAAGCTCTACCGAAAAGAATTAAAAAAGTATGAAAAGTACAACAGCTGGAATATATATGGAGTCTGACTCAAATAATATGGTGGGTATTAGAGTGAAAATATTTAAAATTATTTTATTTTTTTGTCGTTATAAATACAGCAATGTGTGTTTAAAATGAAGAATATCAAGAATATGACTGGAATTGTACTCAAATTACACTTTATCTTGAGTGTGTTTTAAAGTGGAAACAGAAATGAGTGGAGACAGCAATGAGCGTTTAAAACAAAGTATAGCTAGACTATGACTCGAACTTTACTCAAATTGCACTTTATCTTGAGTGTGTTTTTGAGTGGAAACAGCAATGAGTGAAGACAGCAATGAGCGTTTAAAATGAAAGGTAGCTAGACTACGACTCGAATTTGACATAAATTGCACTTTGTCTTGAGTGTGTTTTTGAGTGAAAATATTTGAAATCACTATGTTTGCCACTATAAAACAGTTCACTGCATGTGAAATGAAAAGGCACAAGTCTATGACTTAAACTTAATTCAATTATGCTTTTATTGAGTGAGGTTTTGATGAAAAATATTTGTTTATTTATAAATCTGGCCGATAAAAAACAATTGGCAACGTGTCAAGAAGATGCAAGCAGAATTTCAGCCAAAATTCATATTTACGGACCTATTCTTGAAAATTTACAATAGTAAACCAGTATTTTTCATATTTCTATCTGTTTGTTGTACATTTTTGATTTCAAACAAAAACAAAGGAAGCTCAAAAAACAAAATTTGTCTATGAAATTGTCAATATATGTAAAGCACCAGATAATTTTTATCAAAATTTATTATTTTTGAGCTTCAAATTTTGTTTTGAAATCAGAAAATTACAACAAACACATAGATATATCAAAAATACTGGTTTACTATTGTCAATTTTCAAGAATAGGTAAGTGGAAATACTCAAAATTATAAAAATATTCTGTAGTAAAAGTATGTAGTGTTTGAAACTAAACTTAACTAAATATTGAGTGAATTTTTGAGTGGATATATAAAAATTTAAAACCCTAACTAAGAGAAAACAGTTTGCAGCCTTCTGTTAAATGAAGTGAACTTGAATATTATCCAAACTTCACTGAAATATTGCACTAACTAAAGCTCTACTGCCCAATTGTTGTTTAAACTCAATAAATTTAAACACTTATTGTTATGAAAAAAAAAATGTTTTAATAGATTTAAATGTGAGTCAAATTTGAGTCAACTTACTAACGAGCTAAATTAGAATCTTTTGAGTAAAAATGTGCTCAAAAACTTTTTTTATATAAACCACTCTTTTATTGAATTAAAATAATTTTTTTCACTTAAGAGTAAATGGAGTGTTTTAACATTGTTGTCGCTCTTTGAAGCTTCTTTTAAGTCTTTGTTCATGACTTGTCTCGATTTCCTTTCCCGCTCAATATAATGTAACTGCTCACAACAACATTTCTACACTAAAGCTAGAGTAACTATTAACTTCTAAATATAATGTAATGGCTAAAATTGCGCGCAAAAATACTCCCCATCATTATTTTAATTACTCTCATTATTATCCCTCACAACCTTTCATTTACATACATTTCTGCACATTTCTTTACAGATCCCGAAGGCGGCGGTCAAAATTCGGCTGGCTCAAATCTTGTTGGTGGACCGCCAGGCAGCACACCGCCACCCTATGCCGATGCACATCACCATCATCATCACCAGCAGCAACAGCAGCAACAACAACAACAGCATCATCAGGGTCAGAAATTACCCAGCCATGTGTTGTTGTCAGAGCTGCCCGAGCCGCCGATACCATTGTCGGAAATTGGACCCATCCCACCGCCACCGATGTTCTCCACACCGAGTCCAACATTGATTGCGGGACGGCCGCATGGTCCAGGTGCGGTCAACGATCAGGATTTTCAAGATTATGATTATGATGGTACGCACAGAGCATGTGATAAGCAAAAATTTAACAAAAAAAAAAAAATATTAACTAAACGCTTTACATACATCTAGTTTCTGCACACTTAGTTTTCTATCCTTTACTCAATTTAAAACTCATTATTTTTCCTTTAAGAACCTATTTGTTAACTTGCTGTTTTAAATAATTATTACATGTCACTCAATACTTTTCAAATAGATTTTTTGAATTTTTTGGTTTTCATTATTGTTTGTAATTGTTAACTAATACATGTTTAAGCTTAGAGTGCTTTATAAAAAGTAAGCTTTTGTTAAATTTTAAGAGTTGAGGAAAGTTTGCTCTTTTAAGCTTGAAATTTATCTCTTAAGAGTTTTTTTTTTTTATTTATAGCAGCTTAACTGAATGTTTTATATATTCCACTAGAGTGTAGAAATTTAAAGCTCTCTTGAGTGACTTTTTAATCAATTTTAAAAAATTTTAGCATCTCTTGAGTCTTGTTGTAAAAAACTTATTTGATTTAGGCATTTCAAAAGTTTTCTTGAGTTCGAATACTGATTTTGAATGAATAAAGCTTCTGTTGAGTTTTATTAGTGAAAGGAAGTTTCATCTCTTTAGTCCAAAAATTATCTCCTAAGAATTTTTGCATTAATTTAACTTAACTAAGTATTTATAAATTTTACTAAAATTTATATTTATTAAATCTTTTATAAAAATTTCTTTGACGTCCTCTTGCGTGCTTTGTAACTCAATTTTTAATTAGTTCATAGTCTCTTGAGTTTGAAAATCTTGTTGTTATATTGAGTGAGTATTGAGATTCAAGAGTTTTCTGAGTTCTGGCACTGAGTGTGTGTTGAATGAAATTGATACTCTTTATCTCAATATTGCTGTCTTAAGATTTTCTGATGATATAAAATAGTATACATTTAAAATTAAGTGTAAATATGTTTCACTGAAATCAAGTAACTTTAAATCACTTTGGGTTGATTTCAAGCTCAATTTCAAAATTCTTTTCACTATATTCAACAGCCTTTTCTTTACAGTCTTAATACTAAATTTGAGTTAAATTCAGTCAAAATACTTTATAGAATAAAAGAAGGTTATTGATGATTAAAAGAAGCTTAGATCCAAATTACTGTTAATATGTTTTACTAAGATTTTTAACTTGATGGTTCTCTTGAGTGATTTTAAGATCAACAACAGTCTTAACTTTTTGAGTTAATTCCAAAATCATCTCAAAAAGTCATTCATAAACTTTTGAGTAAAATCTCTTGAAACAATGTTTTTCAACTCAAATATAACCTTTTACATTTTAAGTATCACATTTTGCAAATCGATTTCATCTTTTTATATTTCCAATTCAATATTTTATACTACAAATCTTACTTGTAAAAAGTTGAGAGATTCCTGAATCGGTATTGAGTAAAGTTTACTCTCTTAAATTTAATAATACTTACTTACTCTCAATTTTCACAATAAATTTATTAAATGATGCCTTTACTGAGTGGTTTTTGCTCATTTTAAAATTAATTTTAATCTATAATTTGTAAAACAGATTAAATTCGAGGGGTTTTTTTACATTGATTAAGAATCTGGGTTCTTTTCTGTATATAACTATACTATAACTTTCTCTAATAGTTATCATGAGGTGAACCTTTTTTGAGACTTTGCTTTCAGGCTTCAAATACATTAAGTAAAGTGATTCTTTCACTCTTAAGTTCAATAATCCTCTCTCTTTCTCTCTCTCTCACCCTCTCTTGATTTTTAGTAGTAAAAATTTAAAAATGAGCGTTAATATACTTTCGTTTTGTTCATTTTATATCTATGGCGCTCTTGAGTAATTTTAATCACAATTTGAAGTTATTTCCTAATCACTTGAGTTTTTTTTTTAATGTATTTCCTAAAGTTTTCTTAAAGTAAAAGTAAGCTTTTTACACTCTCTTAGACACTAGAGTAGATTAAAAAAATTTCTCATTTAAGCTTTGAGTTCTATTTGATGTTAACTGATTGAGTTGCCCGTTCTCACGTGAGCAGATTTCTTAGCTCTCTAAACGAGTTTCAATATTTTAAATGGGTGCACAATTTTCACTCATATATGTCTTCATGACTTCATTTAAGCTTTCTTGCGTGGTGGTTTTTGAAGATATCTAAATTGATGTTAATTTTTCAGTTTATGTAACTCTTTAAAATAAATTTCTTCTTTTGTTAGCTTTATAGTGTAAGTGAGTTTTTAATATATCACTCAGACTTTGTATCTTTCAAGCTCTCTTGAGTGATTTTAAACTAAATTTACTTACTGTAGTACAAAGTAAGTTTCAAAACAAAGAAAATTTCAAAACTTTTTACAAATCTTTAAAACAATTTCTCATCTCATTTAATAAATTTCAAAATTCACTCGAGTGTATAGACATTTTATCTCTTATAGCTTTTGAGTACCTTTGCATGTATATTTAATGCATTTACGATGCACACTCGAGTAAATTTAAGAAAAATTATTTCGATCATCGTCTTTGAGCCACTTTGAGTCTTCTTTGAGATATTTAAAAAAGGATAAAAATATGAAATGACTAAATTTTATTCTAAATTTTTTCACTTTGGCTACAAATTAGAGATCCTTTGAGTAGTTTTTATCTATTTCTTTGTTAACTAATGAGCTTTTTAGAACCTTGTTTAAACTGTTTTGAACATTTCTTTTCAAAAGCTAAGAAATAAACACTTTGAGCAATTTTTTGTACGTTTGAGTGTATTTATGAAATTTAAATTTAACACTCATAGCCTTTCAACTTTCTAAAAAGTTTTTGTATATACACAAAGTTTGAATTTATTACCCGAAAACATAGTTTTAACCATGGTAAAATAATCTAGGTAGTGGCAATTTTGACAGTGCTCTCTTTGCTCTGGCCATGATTGTCAAAGTCCAAAGCAATACAAATAAGTTTGATGAATACGTATCTTGTGTACCATGTACTGGCTGTTTATTTGACATTAGCGGTCAGCGACTCTCCTTATTGCTCATATCTAGATTATTCTACCATTGTTTTAACTTAAAATTAAAATGGTCTTGAGTGATTTGTTATAAGCTTGAAATCTGAGAGCTTTTAAGTGATTTTTGGGACATATTTTTAAACAGCTTTTTAAACCCTTGATTTTACTTCATTCAAAACTTCTTCTCAAAATCCATGAAAAAAATCACTTAAGCATTTTTTCGAGTAGATTTTGAGTAGAGATTTTAGAAGATATAAAACTTGTAAGAACTAAGTTACTTTCTAAGAATTAATCAACTGAGTGTCGATTTGTCGCTCTTAAATGCCAATTTGACTTAAACTTAAGTATATCTTGAATGATTTAGCTATTTCTTAGTTAATATAATCAGCTTCTTTGACCTTGATTAAAAGCATTTTTAACATTTTTTTTTTTTTTTTGGTCTCTGAGTAGGTTTTAAAATATCTTAATTTTCTGTCTTAGCTTTTGAGCTTTCTAAAAAGTTTGAACATATCAACTGAATATAAATTTATAGCTTTGTTTTGATTTCATGTCAAAGATCTCTTGAGTGATTTTTAACTATTGGTTGATTGAGTCAGAATCTTACAATAACTGAATTTAATTCAATATTGCTTCTTTGAAGAAGTATCTTAAATAACTTGAACATTTTTTTTTTTGTCGAGGGACTTTTAAATTATTTCACTTTCTTCTCTATTAAAACTTGAGCTTATTTCTATTAATAATCTCTTAATAATTGCTTAATTTTGTTTTTTCTCTTAAAAAATATTGAATGACTGTATTCAATTTGTTGATTGAGTAAAAATTTGAATATTTACATTGCTTAATGCTATATTTCTAAATTTCTCTATGCAGACCATGATCCCGATCAAGATGAAATTGATTCCGATGAGGAGTACATATTTCAAATATCACAGCAGCAGCACCACCTACAACAGCAGCAGCAACAACAACAGCAACAACATCCCAATCATGTCGATACGCAGCGCATTGAGGAAATTCCAGCCAAAGAGCCCAAACCAAATGCAGTTCCTCTCAAGTCAGCATTAAAAAAGAAACCTGGACAGACGACATCCTCGCCAGGCACACCCACTCAGGATCATGCCAATGCGAACAACAGCAACACATCAGGGGGCAATAGTGGCAACAATGCTTCCGGTTCAGCCAATCAACGTCCGTTGGTTGTGCGGCAGGATGCCAACAACTACTCACTCAAGTAAGTAGCTCATATTGAGTGAATTATGAACAGTTTTAACTTTTAGTTTTTTTAACGGTTTTGAACCATAATGTTGTTAATTTTTTTCGGTTTTGTGACTTTTTTTTTTGTAACAATTTGATTTTTTAACCTATTAATTTTGTTGTTGTTGCCAATATAATACTTGTTCATATTGTTTTTTTTTTTTGTTTTTGTTGTTAACTTTAATACTATTTTTCTTTCCTTTTCTTATACTTCTTCTTTTTCGTCTACTTCTTGTGTTTATGCTAACTGATAATATTACTACCACACTCACCGAATTAGGCCGATACTACGTCCACGGATTAGAATATGGTAAAGATTTGTTGAAATAACAGTATCATTGTTCTATGCAATGATCTGTTTTAAACTTATTTTATGCATCATGTTTTTAAGTTTTTTTTTTAGTTGTGCCTGTTGTTTAGATATGGGAAAAATATGTTCCTCCCAGCATGCTTGAATTTCTCCTCACTATTATTGTTATGGGTTTTTTTTTTCTTTTCTCGTAATAATGAGTGCAAACATCATATAACACTCCAGCGGCAGTTCTAGCGAAATATTACGCGTAGAACTTAAAAATTTTTTTCAAAATTAGAAAACACTAAAATTATAATAAAAATTAAAACTTTAAGGGTGGGGGGCCCTTGGAACTATTTTTTTCTGGTATTATTTTAAGGGATGAAATTTGGTAATTTTAAAAATATCAAAAAAATAATATTTTTTTAAATAATTTCAACGATACGTCTTGCTTCAAATAGACAATTTATCGATTAATAGGCTTTTCCGAAGCAAGACGTATCGTCAAAATAACTTAAAAAATATAAATTAATTTTTTGATATTACCCCTTAAAATAATTCTAGAAAAAAATTTAGTCCAAGTGCCTCCACCCGTACCTCCCTTAAAGTTGCAATCTTTAATATGATTTAAGTATTTTCTAGTTTTGAAAAAAAATTTTTAGTTGTGCAAGCAATATTTTGCTAAATCCGCCACTGTAACACTCAACAACATTGAGCACCAAATGCATGTTACACTCGTATGACCCACTTTAAGGTTTTCTAATGAGTAGTTATTCATAAATTCACTGGTTGTCTAAAAGCTTTTTATTCAATGAGTGACACCTAATTATGGTCTGCGTGTATTTAAGACTTAGTAAAATAACTTCTTTTTTCTTATTAAGACTACTATGTAAGAGCGCAATTTGTATACATCACAAATTTTTACAACATTCTATTCCATTAAGAGCATGAATTGTTTTCATGCTCACGACTTTTTTGATACTTTGAGCAGCTTAGCTTAATTAATTGCTCAAAATAAGCTCTTGCATATATAAAATTGTTGCAGCAACAAAATTGCTAAAACAACTCCAAAGTTGTCAAAAAACTATTTTTTGTTATTATATTTTTGCCTCCCAATCTTTATTAACAGCTGCGTCACTCACAACACACACACACACACACACAACTTAAACTCTTCAAATTGCTGAGCATTTTTTTTTTTATTTTATTTGTCTGCCTCGCTTGTTATTAATTTTCTCTGAGTGCCAGACGCCATTTACAAGAACAAAACTTAAAATAACCATTTCATGGTGCTTTTGTAATTAATTAGGAGATTCTTTTCTATTCTTTTTCATATTGAATGCTGCAGTGTGCAAAAGCTCTCTACTCTCTGCGCCTTTCGCTGTTAAAGTTTCAGAGTTACTTTTTTTTTATTATTGTTCATCTCTTGTTCAGATAAAAGCTTATTAATTATAAGTGATTTATTAGTGATTGAACCAAATAACGATCGATTACAGACTACCGAATTGAATGTATTCGATTCAAAAATTATTCACTCAATATTAAAAAGGATGCAATAGAAATTTAGAGCAAAAAATATGAAATTGTAGTGAAAATTTTCTAGGGAACAAAAATGTTCCACGCTATGGGTTAGTATGGTTTATGGTATGGAAAAAAACAAAATTGGGCATACACAGAAAAAAATTTCTTAATTGATTTTATGAATTTGTTCCTAAGTATCATGAATTTTTCATAATATTACACCAGAAAACAACTTCGTAGTAGCAGTGAACAGCAATCCTATCATCTCAGGTTATAAACGTAATCATAATAACTGTGAATATTTACCTAAAATTAAAGAATTTATTTATAATATAAATGAACGAAAACATAATATCTGTGAATGTTGTGAAACCTAAATATTAAGAAGTATTCATAATATTTTTGAGCAAAATCATAATATCTGTCAATATATACCTAAATTTTAAGAATTTATTCATGATATTATTAAACGAAATCATAATTTATATGAATATGTTACTAAAATTAAGAATTAATTCATAGCATTTTTTAATGAATTTGCATACTTCATGTATTTTTTCATAGAAACTGTTTCAATAATACTTACGCATCTATTCTCTTTCTGAAATGAAAACTTATACGCATGTTTTTTATTATTTTCTTATACATATATTATTATTTTCAAATAAGAGCATTTTTAATAAATTGGAACATGTGCTTAGCCAGGATTTTGTTCAAGGTAGGAAAAAATTATTTTTTTTAAGTGACTGACAAATAAATAAAAAATGTGTCAGCTGTAAGTTTGTAAAAAAAATCAATCAAGCTTTAATAAATATTAATAAATTCTACGCTTTTTAATTATAAGAAAAAAGGTTTTGAATTTCTTAATTTAAAACTAAAATTATTATTTTTCTAATGTTCAAGGGGATGGACGGGGGAAAACGGCCCCGCCCTTCCCTACCCTCACTTCGCTCATGAATTGGAACAGTGGCAGATCTAGCGAAATCTTACTCGTAAAACTGACACATTTTTATCAAAATTAGGAAACACTAAAATCAAGGAACTAAATTTTTTCTAAAATTATTTTAAAAGTGAAATTGGGTAATTTCAAAAATATCAAATAAATAATATGTGTTTTAAATAAATTCGACGATACGTCTGCCTCAAATAGACAAATTATCGACAAATAGGACTTTACGACCGTCGACAAAATTTGTTTATGATTTTTCGATCTATTAAATTAATAGATTTTATTTTTATGACCACAAATTTTGTTTTAGATAAAATTTAGTTCCAAGTCCCCCCTTATCCCCCTTAAAGTTTTAATTTTTATTCTAATTCAAGTGTTTTCTGCTTTTGAAAAAAATTTGTTAGTTGGGCGCGAAATATTTTGCTAAGATCCGCCACTGGATTGAAATAAAGTATTATATTTATTAACGCATTCTTAAAGAATATCATGATTGTGAACGAGCTTACGAGAATTCCGAATTGCATTCACACATAATATGAATACTTTCTTAAATTTTGTCAATCCGTTCTTTGATTCTATTAACCAAGCTTTTATGAACGAAATTCAGAAAAATTATGTACAAATTTTTTTCTGTGTGTCAGCCATTTAAAGAACTTCGACCGAACTTTGTTTTTTATTTTACATTCAAGAATAAATACTCCTCGAGTCTTATAGAATCTGATTAAATTTATAATTGAAATATATTATATTTCAATATTTGAATACATTGTCAATTATTCAATTTAATTATTAAATTTATTAAATTAATTAAAATTTAATTAATAATTTAATTTAATTATTCAATTATTTATAATTGAAATATATTATATTTCAATATTTGAATACATTGTCAATAAGTGTGTTGCCCAATTTCATTATAAATTGTTGTTGTCTTTTTTTTCGAGAGATATAATACGAGTAATAAAGTGCATTTAATTGAAGAACATTATATATTTTATTAGAATTTTCATGAGCATATATGTAATAAGGCTTTCTCTTTGTGTCTCACCTGGCTCTATTATTTTTTATCATTCAACATTTCTTCTGAACACATCTACTCCCTGTCTGCTCCTTATGGGGTCCCCATACAAAAACTGTCGATTATAGTTCATAGCCCCCCCTAAATTGACCCTTAGAGGGGTGAAATTTATGAATTGGTCCTATTTTATTTGCCCTTCAACAATTCTTCTCAACACACTTGACCCCTAGTTACCACCCTTCTGGGAGTCCTAATACAAAAACCACAAAAACTGTCGACCATAGTTCATATGTCTCCCAACTTGACCCTTGAGGGCTGAAATAAATAAGTTGGTCCTATTATTTTTTGACCTTAAACATTTCTTCTGAACACATCTACTCCCTATCTGCCGCCCTTCGGGGGGTCCCCATACAAAAAACACAAAAACTGTTTTTATAGTTCATATCTCTACAGTATTGTTTTCTAAGGGGTAAAATACATATATGAGTTAGTACTACCATTGTTTGCCCTTCCAGATTTGTTCTGAGCACACCTTACTCCTATCTGCCACCCTTCTGGGTATCCCCATAAAAAAAAAAACAAAATCTGTTGATTATAGTATCTCTCCAATGAACTGATCTTATTATTTTTTGCCCCAGCCTCAACACTTCTTCTTAATACAGCTAACCCTTCTTTGACACCCTTCTGGGGGGCATCATAAAAAATCGGAAAACATAGCTGAAAATCTTCCAAATGAAAAATTGCCCAAAAATATATTAATGACAAATGGCCCAATAAAACTTCATCCAACTAAAGCGAAAAAAAGTCCAAAAATGTTGGCAAAAATTACCCAAAAAAAAAAACGAAAATTGACCCAAAAAAAAAAATGCAAAATCGCCCAATTTTTTGCATTGCTCTCAGCAGAAAAGTTCGCCTTGTACTAAATGAGCAGAGTTTTTAAGGCCCATTTTTTTCCTTGAAATACTACTCAAAAACAAAAATAAATTTCACACACAAAAACCACAAAATTACCAATTCTTTTCATATGAAAAATTAACCAAATTTTTGTGAAAAATTATTAGTTAATTTTTATTTTTTTTTTTTGCGTTTTTTCTTTTGGGCGATTTTTCATGGTGCTCTTCTGAGGGTCCCCTGGTAGCTGAATCAGAAATGCAGGCATTAACAGTGCAAGCTTTAACAGTGCTAACGTTAACAGTGCTAACGTTAACTGTAATGACATTAACATTGCTGACGTTAACAGTGCTAACGCGGTTTTATAACTTTTACCCCGACCAAAAAGTGTTCAACGCGCCTAAGTAAGTTTTCACTTCAAAAATGTTAAATTTTATTAAACAATTTTAAAATGTTGTGACAAATGTCGTGCACAAAAATTTTAAAAACCAGCAAACGCAATCGCGAAAACTCGCAGCGGGAAGAAAAGCTATGTTAATGCGACATAACTTTAGTTCAGTTTCCGTTCTCCCAGCTTAAAATGGGTCAACGAATAATAACAGAGGTCCTCTCTATTGCGATGCGATGCGACAAAAAAATTCACAAAATTGATTTGATTGTAAGGATTTCATTTTCGCATCACATTGATTGGTGCATCGCAATACAGATTAGGGCCCCAGAAGTTGAATTTCATGTATTCATGTTATTAAGGCGCATAAGCAATTCGGGATTTCTTAGAATTGAATTTCGATAAATGCACAGACTCCGATGTTATCGGCACAGAATTCAAATATCAACATTGCTTGCCGTTCTATATGCGCTACCACCAACAGCAACGTGAAGCGTTCTTCTAAAGTTTGAAACAACAGAGGATAACAGAACTGGTGGCACGAGAGCGGGATCACTCGCAGTTTTAACCATTGTGATTCAACTGCATGAACAGCTGCAATAGCAATATACGGTGATTATATTCAAACAACTCAAAACAAGCCACCGCCACAAAGTGCATTGACAGCGAAGCATACGTTGCGCAATAAGTTGCGAACGTCACTTGCATAACATACAGATTATTTAAGTGTTGATCACTCGTCAAAGATCAACCTATGATCGCCAAAGTCGCCAGTCCATTTATGCGTTGGTTTAATCCCTCCGAATTGGTTGTGTCCATGTGTGGATGTCCAGTCATGGCACAAGTATTTCCTGACAAATTCGTCAACGTAAATATTCCTAGTCCTGTACTTCATTGCATGGAGGAGGTTGCATTGTGAACTCGAGTAATCAAATCCTATTCTCAATAGTAACTATTACTATTAACATCACTAAATATTAAACTAAGTTTGTATGGAGGTATTTTTACAAATTTTTTCAAGGCCATGCAACGTTTTTTGGGGGGCACTTTAGGGAATTATACAGCCTTTAATATTCATCGTACAAAGATAAAATTTATGCCAAAATATCAGTTATTTTGTGCATAAAAGGAATAGCTAACTTTGGATTTTGTCACTTCTTTAATAAAGCCACAAAAGATAGAAAAAGAAAAGAAGAAAAATTCGGATTTTTGTATGAGAAAAATGCATTGATGGTTCAGTTGCTGCTGACGCGCTTGTTGCTTTAGTTCGTGCCGAAAACTCAAACGCAACATCGTGTTGTTTGTTGAATAGAATCGTTTTATGAATTTTTCAGAGCTTTACAAGCAATGCATACGTATATAAATGCTTGCGCCGATAAGAAGCTTTCAGTCTGCTGGCAGGCTCCAATCAGTTAGGATAGCGTCGCTTTGTTCGCCTGAAGCCTGAGAAAATAAGGCGTTGCAATATGAAGAAACGATGCATAGTTCATTATATTAGTTTATATTTGGTATTTTAAAATCGCAGCGTTACTACACATAAACTATTATATAAATTAAGAATCGTAACTGCTTGTGTTGTTGTTATTACAATAATACAAAAAAATTATATTACTACTATGTTGGTTTATATATACGGAGACTGGAGACTGAGATAGTAGTAATGCTATTAAAAACTTCATATATTTTTAAAATATAATAAATTCGAATTATTTATTGAACTAATTTTATATATATCAAGTTGGCAACTAAGTAATTGCGGATTTTTTTTAGAAAATAAAAGACAATTTTTTCATGGAACGAAATAACTTTATTCTGTAATATAGTGCCCATTTTGAGCAATGACCTTTTGCCATCTTTCAGGCAGCATCATAGTTCCACGTTCATAAAACTTCTGGTTTTTATCAGCAAAAAAACTGAAAAACCGTACTATTTGACATCATCATTATTATTGAAATTTTTACCATTCTAGGAGTTTTGCAAAGATCGAAATAAAAAGAATCAGATGGTGCAAGGTCAGGACTATATGGTGGATGTGGCAAAACATCCCAACCAAGCTCCCATAATGTGTGGCCTTGCATTGTCATGTCAATTCGGGCCGCTTTTCTTCAACTGCATTGTTCAATTTTGTTAGTTGTTCAATGTAGACATCTGAATTGATCGTTCGGTTGGGTGGTAAAAGTTCAAAGTAGACAATTTCTTTGTAATCCTACCAAACTGATAACATAACTTTCTTTTGATGAATATCAGCTTTTGATGTTGTTTGAGCTGGTTCACCTGGCCTGCTCCACGATCTTTTTCGATTGACATTGTTTTAAACAACCCATTTTTCAGCACCATTCATCAATCGTTTTAAAAATGGATCATTTTCATTACGTTTCTTTAACAAATCGCAGATGTTCAGTTCATGAGGAACCCATATATCGAGTTTTCGTACATAGCAAAGTTGTTTTAAGCGATTTTCAATGCATGTATGAGATACATGAAGCATCCCTGCAATCTCACGTCTTGTACTGTGACGATCCAAATCGATTATTGCTTTGATTTGGTCGTCATCAACTTCAACTGGACGACCAGAGCGTTATTCATCTTTGAGTGAAAAATCACCAGAACGAAATTTGTTTTATGTATATATAAACCAATTTTGACACTGCCGTTCTTTTAAAGCTTTGTCACCATAAACAGCACATAACTTTTTGTGAGCTTGCGATGCGTTTTTTCCTTTCCGGAAATAAAAAAGCAAAATATAACGAAAATGTTCGTTTTGATTTTCCATTTTTCAACAGCCAAACAAAAACTACACAACCGATCAAAAAAATTTTTTTACTGATTGACAGTTGAAGTAGCAACTATCAAATAAAATGTGTTTGACATTTCGATTACGTCAGCAAACCTAAAAATTCAACTAAAGCCATCTATGAGTGAAATCCGCAATTACTTAGTTGCCAGCCTATATTACATATTAAAAATATATTTTGTTTGTTAAAATTTCAATTTTCAACTAATTTTAAAATATATATAAGTTCTTTACTGCAGGTAAAATAATAAACTCATATTATTCCGAAATATTTATTTCAATTTTTTAAACAAAAGATTGCATTTATTTATTTTTAACCAACATAAACATGAACAAGAACAACAAATTCATCAACGAATATATTAAACTTAAAAGAAAACGGATGTCTTTATTTTACTTAATTCATTATGCCTTGCATACTCAACTCTCAGTCACACAATTATTTGACTCTTAACTTAATAAATTATGCCTTGCATAACACACTCAAGTCTCAGTCACACAATTATTTCACTCTTAACTGCCACTCAAGTGTCAATCACTTTGATTTATTTGTGCACACGCACACACACACATACACATATGAATGAATAAATTAATTCAATTTGTAAACTAATCTGTTAGCTTTAATCTGCTCCCAAGATCTGCTAACAGATTAAAAGCTTTATTTGATTAATTAACTTTTAATTTTTTCTTGTGTGCTTAATATGTTCGTATTCTGCTTATCAAGTACTTCATTCAATAAAACTAGAAATGGATGTATGTATGGAAATGTATATGTATGGTAAAATTGTGATTTTGACACTCTCTGCCCAGTTAGCAACGGCATAGGTCCGATGCGCTACTAGCAGGGCTTCATATAGATTTCGGAGCTCTTCCGCGCTCATATACAGGGTGCGCCATATTTTATGTCGATATGTAAAGATTGAATACCTTTGACATTTATCTGTTGATTGACTTGGGTAACGACTGGAACGAGTTAAATCATTAACCACAGTACGGTGCACCTTAAACTCATTTACCACTCTTACGATTCTGTTTACGACATTGTCGAGTCCTCGTAGGCTACCGACAATATTTGCAATGCTATTGCACATGATATTTTGTTGGAAACACAAAATTCCAGACATTCTCTTTGCTCAACTAAATTCGACATTGCGAAATTCAACAGAACACAAAACACGCTGACTTGTTTACAAAGCTATCACGCACAAACTGCCGACAAATAGAGCTCAAATAGATATTTGAGCACCAGATTGTAGTTAGTGCAATCAAAATATGGTTTTTACGTTACTTTGAGCTTAGTTATTATTCCTTTTGACCACAGATTTATCCACTGTTTTCAGTACGGTTTTTGGTTTCTAAGTTACAGCTGTTTTAATACGTACACAAATTGACTTTTATACCCCAACGCTACTGAGTAAGGGGTATATTAACTTTGTCATTCCGTTTGTAACGCCAAGAAGGAGGAGTGGCAGGTATAGAAAAGTATATATATTTTTGATCAGCATCACCTACTGAGTCGATTTCCGTGTGTCCGACTGTCTATCCGTCTGTCTGTCCGTCTGTCGACACGATTACAGCCGTAATTTTAAAGCTATCGCGATGAAATTTAAAATATAAGTTTATTTTTAAAAAAGGAAGATCAAGTTCGAAAATCGGATGAAAACCACGCCTACCTCCCATACAAAGAGACTTTATTTTAACCGTAAAATGTTTATAAAATTCACAAAAAATTAAAAAAATGCCTTGAAATTTGAGACGTATGCTTTGATCTTCAATATAAATACTGGCTATGAAATTAAGAAAAATCGGATAAAAACCACGCCTACCTCCCATACAAAGTGTCTTTTCTTTAAACGTAAAATCTCTTAAAAATCCACAAAAATTAAAGAAATGTCTTAAAATTTTGCTATTGCTATTTAATATAAGCCATCTCTATGATATATGACAAAATCGGATGACAACCACGCCCACTTCCCATACAAAATGGCTTTATTTTAAAAGTAAAATCTCTTAAAAATCCACAAAAATTAAAGAAATGTCTTGAAACTTTGCATGCAAACTTTGATATTTAACATAAGGCACTCTTTGATATTTTTCAAAATCGGATGAAAACCACGCCTACCTTCAATACAAAGTGACGTCATCAAAATTGAAAAACTTTCGTAAATATATAAAACTGAATGACAACGTGTCGGTATGTACCCAAGTTCCGCCCACGTCGTTTATCTAACCCATTCATATATTCTTCGGTAAAATGTGGAGTCCTTATACTAGAAAAGTGGGTGCGGCATTTTACTTCGTTTACAAATTACTCTATGTGGCAGCTAAGGGTAAAATTAAATTAAACGTATGACACAAATATTTTTGCAGATTATACATAAAAATTTTACAGACATCTAAAGGCTTCGAATATACTTTAATTCGGCCACGGGGGGGTATTTTAGCTTCGGTACCCGGCCGAAGATCCATTCATTACTAGTTTTAAAGATATTTTGATAGTTGTCGCAGTTTATATCTTTAAAAAAAATGTAAATCTAAAAAAAAGTACGCACAAAGTTTAAAAATTTTCAAAAATAGGGATGTCAGAAACGTGTTAACTTTGACATGGAATCAGCGATATATTTATAATTATATATATTTGGACTTTTAATGAAAAAATTCCCCAAAATACAAGTAGAACCAACCTGTGCAGGGAAAACATTACTGTTGTACTGCCTTGGTTAGCAAAAAAGCAGATCCCTATAGAAGCGCTCACCGTTGCAGCAAGAAATGCATGTGTTTTGTCACCAAAAATATCAGTAAATGCATGCCTTCCTTGGAAGAAACCTAGCCTTATAGCCTAATGGGTCAACTCAAGTTGAGCATATGTCTGCTTCCGTTTCCGCTTTAAATTTTAAGGTATGTGTTGTGCTTGGAACAGTGAACTCTGAAAAAGACAAAACAGCTTGTTTTGTCATTTGAACTAAGTTTTTCTTGTAAGTTTTTCTTTTTTTGCTGTTTCCTTCGTCATTGTACTCTGCTGGCACTCAACAAAGCTTTTTAGTTTCCGTTTTCGACCTCGACAAGGACTTACGTTTAGTTTTCTTAGTTCAATTTTTGTGCTTCTTACTTCGGTTTTCTCTTATTTTTTTTTTCTTGTAGTTTTCCTTGCTATTGCGACAAATTCTTAAGTCTATTCAAACAGAATACAAGGATTTTTGTCAAATTTTCTTTTGTTAGAACTAACAATCAAAACGACTCAAGAGACACACAGAGTCACACACAATTGTTACTTACTGAGCTACTTTTTTAAACTGCAACACATGCTGTTCAATTTGTTCAAACAGTTGCATTGCGGTTGTTTTCGATCTCTTTGGTGTTTTTGTTGGTTTTGGTATTGGTGACATGCACACGTATTTCTTATGGCACCCTGCATTATATCCCTATAGGAACAAACTAACTTGTTTTTAAAAACAACTAATTAAAAAACTAGTTTAAAATAAACCAGTATTTGAACTACTTTGAATTATATTTAGGCGGCAACTACTCTGATTTTGACATGTTTTAATTGCAAATTTTTATTAGATTACAAGTTTATATATATTTAACCATGTTATTTAATCAAATATTATCTTTAGGCCATCAGTAATAGTTTCCAATTGGTAATTTTAAAGCAATTAGAAAAATAGTTTAAATGTAACTAATTTAACAAGTAGTTGAAAATATATGCAGACGAAAGTCAATTGACTTATTTAGCGGACATCGCCATACAAAATAAGTTAATTCGTTCTATGGAAAAAAGTCAGAATTTCAACTAGTTGTGGTTGACAAAAAACTACTTTATCAATTACTTTTAAATTAGTTGATTTTCCTACAGGGATCCTTCATTGCCACACATGTGCTTATTATTTTCACATCTCACACATGTGTGCGGGTGTGTTTTTATGTGGAAAAAGTTTGCTATTTTTTTACCATTGCACTATTGTGACTATTGAGTCACTACACACTCACACAAAAAAGTTAAGTGCTTTAAAGCACTTTTTTTATTTCACTCGCTACTTTCTTTCGCTCTTTCTCTCTCTCTCTCTCTCAGTGTAATTGTTGCAATTATTTGCAACTTTTACAAACTAAGTTAAAGTTTCTAAATTTCGCAAATTCGTAGGGTAGGGTGAAAATTGAAAGCTTTCGACAAAAGTTGCAACTTTTGTTGGTCTCCGAGCACTTGCTCAACTCTTTATGTTGTTGTCACTGCTTGGGTCTGAGTTTAAGTTTAAGTTTACTTCATTAGCACAAAAAATAGAGTACTTTACTCTGAGTGGATTTGCTTGTATGTGTGCTTTCTATGCTTTTGTGCATTGAAAGCTACTTGATGTTTGCGTTTTTTTTTTTTTTTTGCAAATATAAATAAATACTTTATTTATACCTATTGTTTTTCAAAAGTTCTACCACTGAAACCAGTTGTGTTTTTTTTTTTTTAAATTAAGTTAAGCTGATGACAATTGAACAGTTGTCATAAGGAAGAGTGGCGGTATCTACATATTTCAATATTTGTAGATAGAAATCAATATTTTATGGACAAGAAATGGGAAATTATAAATATTTAGTTTGTCAGAATAGTTAAATCCTATACGAAAGAAATTATCAAGTTTTTAACTTTAAAGATATTTAGAATTCTATTTTGTCTTTGCAACGGGGAACAGTTAACGAGAAATATTTTTGGGTAGGTAATATAATTGAAATTGTAAATTGACACAATTACTTGTATACCGCTTACATCTATATTCAGTATTGTTCGAAATCTAAGTAACTATTTCAATTGAAGTGATCAAAGCTCTGTATATTTTTTCAAAATCAATTTGTTCAAGATAAATTGTTTTCGTTTTATTTGGTCGTGTATTTACTTTCTTACAGCAACAACAAAAATAATATTCTCATTCATGACAATAAATTAGGAAACAAAAACAAAATCAACTTAATATTTTGCTATTCAAAATGTAAGCAACTTCTTCCTTTTCGCAATTTTTTACTTTTACTAAGCAAGCAAATAACGACTATTTGCGAAACAGTTATTTTTGTCTCATTTGCTTTCACAAACAAAATCTCATTTAAGTTGTTTCTACACATTAAGTAGTATTTATTAGTAAGTCTGACAATGACACGTTCACATTACGTGAAAGCCTCCAAACTAAAAATTATTGAATTTTTAACAATGGCGAATCACAAATTTCGATAGCTAATAAACTTAACATTAATAAATCAATAGTTTCTCGTCTAATTAAAATGTATAAAGCTACTGGAATAGTGCAGAGCGTTAATTCTGGCGGGCGCCCCCGAAAAACTTCAAACCAAACAGATAGACAAATTGTTCGTGTGTTTAAAAAAGATCCGTTTATTTCTTCCAAAAAAGTTGTTTGAGAGCTAAACCTTAATATTAGTTCGAGCACTGTCCGAAAACGCTCATTGAAAAATGGTTTGAGAAGTTTCAAGCCATCTAAGAAACCTATTCTTACATCAAAACATATAAAAAAGAGGCTTGTCTTAGAAGTTGAAGTTTTTTTAATAATATTACTGTTTTTATAACCGTATTATTTAGCGATGAATCTAAATTTAATCTGTTAAATTCAGATGGAATCTGCCACGTTCGAAGACCCAAAAATAAAAGACTAGATCCACGTTATTGTAAGGGCACAATAAAGCAAGGAGGAGGAAATGTAATATGTGGACCTGCTTTTCAGGGAGAGGAATTGGACCATTTGTCGAAATACATTTTAAAATGGATCGTTTTGTGTACAGGGACATTTTAGCCAGCCATATGCTTCAATATTCCGAATGGGAAATGCCACTTCGATGGGTGTTTCAACACGATAACGATCCGAAACACTCATCGAAGTTGGTCAAAGATTGGTTGTCTTCTCATGAGGTTCAAGTCTTGGATTGGCCACCTCAATCGCCAGACTTGACCAGACCAGACCAGACCAAGGAGTTGGTATATTAAAAATCAGTTTCAATGCTCAAAAATTCCCTGATATCCAATAAAATATATATATGAACGTTATACCTAGAACGAATATAATTTTGTAAATTGAAGAAAATTAGCTTGGCATTTTTTTATGCCATATTTACCCAGCAAACCATAGTTGACGGCTATGTCGAAATTCCGACTAATTCGTCACTATTTTGAGCTGTCTTAAAGAATCATTACAATTTATTTACGCAAATATCGGAACAGTATCACTTTTTATATGAATTTATATAAAATTTTGTTATGCGACAGCTTGTACGACATATTAAAATGCTAACAGAGTAGAATTTCCACTCTTTCGAACTGTCTGAACGAAATCGTAACTTTTTCGTAACATTTTCGTTAGGACTCGTTTCGAAACCATTACGATACTTCGTTACGAAGTCGTGTCAAACCCTTAACGAAATCGAAAAGATTTCGAAATATTCTTAACGAAATCGTAACAAACATTTCACAATCTTTCCGATTTCGGAATCCGATTTTGTTACGAAATCGTAAAGAATATTGTATGAAGCGGTTGACACGACTTCGTAACGATTTCGTAACGAGTCTTAACGAAAATGTTACGAAAAAGTTACGATTTCGTTCAGCCAGTTCGAAAGAAGGGAAAGTTTACTCTGTTTGCATTTCAATATGTTTTACAAACAGTCGCATAAAGAAACTCTATATAAATTCGTATAAAAAGTGAAACTGTTCCGATATTTGCGTAACGAAATTGTAACGATTTCTTCAAGACAGCTCGAAATAGTTATGAATTCGTCGGAATTTCGACAAAGTCGTCAACTATGGTTTGCTGGGTAAGCTTATTAGACCCAAAACTTTTGAAAAAGCATTCATTTGAGCGGTTTTTTTTCATTTTTAAAAGTGTAAAATATATATATGAACCACGAAATTTAACACATTATGGGGTATTCCACGTAAAGCGAATGACTAAAAATTTTGACATCTAAAATTTTCAACTTGGCACAAAAATTTAGCCCTGTGCGAAGCCTTTTCCAAATAACAGGTTTCGGAAAATCACCTTAAATCTAAGTATGAAAAAATTTTTGTAAAACATTTTATACAGTCCAGTTTTATAGAGATTTGATGATTTTTTAATCATGTTACTAAATTTTCATAAAAAAAATTAACAATTACACCGTGAACGGGAGGAACTGTCGCACTTACTTTTCGTCATAAATAAAAAACGAAGTGTTAAGTTTAGTAAAAAACAATTTTTATTTATTCTTTGTTATATTTTTCACAACTTCTCATCATTCAATTCGAAGCGTTCACCCTTCATTTTCTTCACCAATTTAAGCCGCTTTGTAAAAGATGAGCACGCGGCACGCACCTCGTTTTCCGGAATATCATCCCATATCTTCTTCAATCGTCGCTTAAATCTATTCACCGTCATGTTTTTAACATTGCTTAATTTGCTCAGCATTATGCCCCAAATAGAGAAGTCTAGAGGATTTAAGTCAGGGGAGGACGGAGGCCATTCGTCCGAAGAGATGAAATCTGGTAAATTAGCACGACACCAGCTTTGGACAATTTTTGCTTTGTGGGCTGGAGCAGAATCTTGCTGAAAGCAAAACTCTTCATCTCCGTACATCTGCTTGGCAAGTGGCAAAAAATTAGTTTTTAAGACATGCTCCAAGTAGTACTCGGAATTGATTTTTACCCCGTTTTCTATGAAAACTAGCGGTAATTTTCCCTTTTCCGACACAGCACCCCAAGCCATGATAGAGGTCACATTTTGAAATCTTTGAATAGTTTTTTTTTCTTTAGGAATGTCTTCCATACTTGCTGCGTACACTCTATCATTTTGCGGGTTGTGGCTTGCTTGCAGCAGAAACAGTTTTTCATCAGAAAATATCACACTGCAACATCCGTGTCTTCGAAGAATTGCCGCACTTCTTTCCTTTCGCATTATGCGCTGACGTTCCGTTAGGCCATGAATCTTTTTTTTCTTATAGGCCTTGAGTTTTAGGTGATTTTTGATAACATTCCGGATGGTGTCCTGGCTGACATTCAGCTCACGTGCAATTTTTCTTCCCGAAACGGCGCAATTCCTCCGTATTCTTTCCCTTACTTTCTTAATCAAAAGCGGCGTTCTCGCTGTTCGTTTTGCACCGATATTTGGTCTTGGGTGAACGCTGCCAGTTCTCCTGTAACGCGCTAAAGTTCGCTGCACGAATCGCCGGTTGACTTTTAAGTTCTGCAAGGCCTTAACAATTTCGCAAGTGGATTTCCTCTCCAAATGTAAATTCAAAATTAAGGTGCGTGTTGCGTCCATCTTTGTTATTCAAAAATTACTGACAAATATTTAAAAATATTTGATGAAATAAGTTGGCAATTAATGCTAGAGTTGCCAGAAATCTTCAAAAATATTTTGGAGTTGTAAGTTATCACGTAATCGGTATTTTGTTAGGTGCGACAGTTCCTCCCGTTCACAGTGTACAGTTTTTTAAGCTTCAGCATTTTAAAAATGCTTATTTTTATTATATTACAAAATTAAAAAACAATTTAGAAGTTCAAAAAATTTTGCTTTTACTGTTTTTAATATGCAAATAATTTAAATATAAATCCACAACCGATTAAATTCTTAAATATTCAAAAAAGTTACTGTTTCTTTTTATAAAAATGTATCTAGCAGAGTAATTATTTTAATATTAACATGAACTTATTTTCATGTGATATCTTATATAATAAATTGGGTATAAGATACTGGTGCTGTGCAAAAACCAGTGTTCGAATTACGGTTTTTGAAAAATAGTCTGATATTTAAATGTGACTTTATCGGAGTCGATTCCTCTAATCAAAAAATTTTAATAAAAAAAATATATTTAGTAATTGTTATTGGAATTGAATCATGACAAAATTAAACTGGTAAATTTTTAAAGATCTTTAAATATTTTCTTTTGAATTTATTTAAATTGTCGAAATCGAGAACAGTAATATTTTAGCCCTTAACGATAACTCGAACTAGGGTTCGCACAGGTTCAAATAGTTGTACACAAGCTGGAGATCGACAAAAGCGTAAGATAGCCAAAAATAAACCAAATCTAAAGACTAAAATTTTTTTTTTCTCCCGTTTATATGGAATGTCCATAAAAGTTGTGAATACAGCTTCACCAGGTGAACTTATTAAAAAATGTTTGCATTTTTCATAGCTGATTTTAATAAACTGCAAGGAATCTAACCTATTTTTACCGTTTACACTTATATTGTTGAATTAGTAAAATTTTGTCACAGACATTTTTACTGTTTGTGCTAATATTCGGAATAATACTTTTTAAAAGAAATTAAATATTCTCAATTTGGACCATCTTTCAATAAACTATAGGCAAAAATCAAAACACTTAGTACTCAAATTTAATTTGAAAAAAAAAATTAAATAAACTCTTGTCATCTATCTTATGGTCATTTAAAAACAGGCATATTCACAAATAGTCTTAAAAGAAAACGGATTTGCTTAAACATTTTCATATCCTTTCTTTCAGTTATTACTAGTATCTACTCATGGATTTTTTATCAAAACCCCGCCTAAGATAAATCCTGGCTACGGGCCTGTAGTTATTTGTTTTTATTTGACAATGAGCTTACGAATATGCTTACTAGTACTTGGTACTGTATCCCGAACTGTCCAAAACAGCTCGACATCTTCGTCCCATATTCTCCACAAGCTTCTTGACCCTATCCTTCGGAATAGAGTACCAAGCCTTCTCTATTCCACTCCATAACTTATCTTAATTTCGAAAACTTTGGTTGCTTATGCTAACCTTCACATCATTCCATAAATTTTCTATGGGATTTAGGTCTGGGTTTTGAGCCGGCCAATTCAAAATATTTATTTTTTTCTTTTTTAGCCAATCAATCACAACCTTTGCTGTGTATTTTGGATCATTATCGTCCATAAAAGTCCACCTAATAGGCATGTTCTCAAATACAAATGGTTTCATCTGGTTATGAAGAATATCTAAATACATATTTTTACCCATTATTCCTGGTATACGAAAAATTGGCCCAACGCCGTACCAGGAAAAAGCTTCCCAAACCATTAAATTTCCGCATCCATGCTTTAATGATTTTTTTGCATACTTCGGATTCAACTCTTGGCGTTTGGGGCGCCGAATAAAAGTTTTTCCATCTGGTCCAACCCTACTAAATTTAGTTTCGTCAGTCCAGAGCACGTTCTTCCAAAATTAGTCTTCTTTATTCACATCCTAAACGTTCCTTTAATTTTTTTTTTTTTTTTTTTGTTAAGAGCGGCTTTCTTCGGCTAATGCGTTCATAAAGATTAGCTTCATGTAGTTTTCTAGATACTAGTTTTCTTGAAGCATTAAGGTTATTTTTTTCATTTATTTCCCTCATACTTACTTTTGCGAACTATAAGTCTATTAGTAGAAGCGGTGATTTTACGCGGTCTAGGATTGCGGGGCTTATTCTCGAAATTATTTCAACCATTTGATGTAACCAGCTTGAAATTTTGAGAATATTCCCGATTTCAGATGGTTTGTTTGCCTTTTCGACTTAGTTCGTGAATTATAGACCTTTTTTCCGGGGTGCAATGTTTGCCACAACCCATTTTATTTAGAATCGGCGAAATTAACTGAATTTGTAAAATTTTTACAAACACCCGAACTTGTTAACTTTTATTCACCAACTAACATGAGTGCTATTTATATGACCACAGCAGATCGTACATGCCTATACAGAGAGAGATAGCCTGAGCAAATAGAAGTAGTAACGGTACATCTCTCTCGGAGTTTTAAACAACGTCACACTGGAGTCTCAAAAAATTATAACTACAGTTAATGAAAGTATTATTAGGTTCAAACGAAACTTTTAAAAAATAAGTTGACATTTTTGCTATTTATGTGTCCATGGCTGTATGTATTCGTATATTAAGGGGTTACATGACATTGTCAGTTTTTTGAAATAATTTTGTATTTTAGTAAATATTCTTAATATTCTAAAAAAAAAATTTCATGAAAAAATTCTTACGGGTTCAAAAGTTACAGCCGGATTAGTGAGAGCGCATTTTTAATTTTTGCGCTAACTACGTACGGCTGCTGGTATATACTTGTTTTACTTGCTACCTGACTTTTGGTGGTTGTTATTTCGTACCGAATTGAAGGGTGAAGGGTGAAGCCCGAATTGCTAAACGATTGCAAAAAACTATAAGAAACAGCACAACACAAGATAACGAAGGCATACAGTACGACGCAGGCATGACAGATTGAAGATAACCTTTTTTTTTTCTTTTTTCACAAACTTTGAACGCGCTTATCTCGAAACCATGTTTTTCGTACTGGTTGCGGCACTAGCGGGTTCATTTTTTGACGAAATTTTTTTTTTTTTTTGTATTTTTTGAAACTTGATTCGCTATCGTATGACACGAGCGTTTTTTTAAATTTTTTTTCGATTTTTTATAAATTTTTAAAGTCAATATTTTTTTCGAAAAAACACACTTTCAAATTTGGAACATCACCAAAAATTTAAAAAAAATTTAAAAAAAAAAGCTCGTGTCATACGATAACCAATTTTGTTAAGATTTAAAAAAGTAATTTTTTTCCAGATCGGACAATTTTTGCAACTCCCAGCGCTGCAACCACGAGGCCCCGTTTTTTTCTCTGCCGCCAGTTTGGAGCTCTATAAAAGCATGTTGGAGTGAAAAATATATTTTTTTGAATTTTTCTTTCTTATAATTTGTTCAATTCTCTACAATAATAAAAAAATTTAGGAAAAATGTTTGTTTTTGACTGAGTTATGAATTTTTAAAAAAAGGTCTGTTTTCTCTGCCGCGAATGTCATGTCCCGCCTTAAGGCGCCTCATGCTCCATAGAAAAAAAAGCTATTCGAATCGGTTCCTCAAATTAAACCTTGGCTTATGGTATAATGATATTTTCTTAGAGAAACAATTAAATTCTATTGATTTAAGCAATATGAACATAAACCCATTTATCATGATGATCAAATCGTCTTCAATGTTTCACAAATATAATTTTTCTTTTTAGTAAATGTTTCGTAAACGTTTTTGTTTTAGTAAAAATGGAAGGCATTTGCTAAAAGTTATGAAAAATGTTGGAGGCAAGAAAAGGTAGAATATATATAAATTATTTTTAATTACTAAATTACATAATTACTTAATTACCTAATTACCTAGTTACTCAATTAAATCACTATGGAAATTTAAGTAACGTAACGTGAATAACGCCACGTAAGATGACTAAAAAAGATTTTTAAATTTGATTACTTGAAAAATAAACTTATATTATTTCAAACTTTCTACAAAAGGTTTTATACAAAAAGTCATGCCCTATTCGCAGAGATTTGCAAATTTTGTTGAAAACATCCAAGTCGAAAACTACTTCTGTTTTTTGTGACGTCACGCCAGAACATAGTTTTGCTTATCTATATAAAGGGTGGTTAAATTTTAAGGGCCGATGTTGGTTTTGAATAAAACACAAATTATTTAGGAAATTTTTGTTATTTTTTTTTTATTATGATAATATTGGTATGGTTTAATTACGTATGGAACAAAATATCGGCCAAATGGCAGCCGCGACCTCGGCGGCACACCTCCATCCGATGGTCCAAATTTTCGATAACGCTGAGGCATAAGTGAGGTTCTATGCCGCTAATGTGCCGAATTATCTCATCCTTTAGCTCTTGAATTGTTGCTGGCTTATCGACGTACACCTTTTCTTTCAAATAACCCCAAAAAAATAAGTCAAACGGTGTCAAATCACATGATCTTGGCGGCCAGTCAAATTATCATCTCACGATAACGAACACCATTCACAGTAACTGCCTGACCGGCCTCATTTTTGAAAAAATACGGCCCGATGATGCCGCCAGCCCATAAACCGCACCAAACAGTCACTCTTTGTGGGTGCATTGGTTTTTCGACAATAACTCTTAGATTATCATTCGCCCAAATGCGGCAATTCTGCTTATTAACGAATCCACTGAGGTGAAAATGTGCCTCATCACTGAAGATGATTTTCTTCGAAAATTGATCATCCACTGTTGACATTTCTTGCTACCATTCTGACCATTGACGACGCTTGAAATGGTCAAGAGGTTTTAGTTCTTGAGTCAATTGCACCTTGTAAGCGTGTAAGTGCAAGTCTTTATGCATAATGTTCATCAACGACGAGCGTGAGAGGTTCAATTGTTGGGCACGACGACGAGTTGAGGTGGACGGCTCTTCAGCCACACTATCGCGAATAGCAGCAATATTTTCTGCAGTACGAGCTGTACGAGCATGCACTGGTGTTTTCACATCTCCTACACACCCGGTTTGCTCAAATTTTTGTTCGATTTTTCCGATTGTACGCACATTTGGACGATTAAATTGACCGAAAAAATTACGAAGTGAACGATATGCATTTTGATTTCAACGCCCATTTTCATAATAAGCCTGAATAACTTTAACGCCTTGCTCGATTGTGTATCTTTCCATGGTTCAAATTGAGTTAGTGTGAAATTGAGAAATGTCAACTGAAATGCAGAAAAAAACTTGACGTTTAGGTGTGGTTCACATTCAACATCGGCCCTTAAAATTTAACCACCCTTTATAAATAGGCGAAAGCAAAACCGATTTTGATGATTTTTTTTTTTAAATGAATCAGAATAGGGAGAAGCACATACTCGGCGTTGCTCGGGGGTGGTATCAGAGTAGGGTGAAGGAGTCCACTGAAAAGTTTTTTAAGAAAAATGCTAGCTGGAATACCCGGCGTCGCTCGGGGGCGGTATGGTGAAAAGGTCGAAACTGGCATACTTCAGTATCTTTAAATCCTTGCGATCGATTCTTGTAATTCTTTAACATAATATAGTGCTACTTAATTACTACGCAGATATAAAAAACCTTTTAAAAAATTTGACTTTTACATTAATTTTTTACATTAATATTTTTTCGTATAAATCGTACGTAACGACTGTTTGGAAATGCCCATATGTATCCAATACAAGGAATTATATGCAATAATGACGCGAATCTATTGTTTTACCATCTACCAAAAAGTGCTCAACGCGTCTAAAGAAGTTTTCACTTAAAAAAATAAATGGCAAAAAAGCCCAAAACTTTTGAAGCATCGAATTTTGGAAAAAACTCTCGAATGGTTTGGAAATGAAGCCTGGAAAAAATGGAAATTATGCCTGAAATTTTCAGCAGTTTTGCAGGCTATGTTTCCAAATATTTCGGGCGTAATTTCCGTGAACTTTCGGGTGTTTTTTCGGACGTAAATTCCGGGTGGCGGCGAATTGCTGTTGTTGTTTGTATGGGAACTACTTTTTTCGTCACATTTGCTATACTTCTTTCAAGTAGTTGGGAAGTGATGAACCTCCCACTTTATTAATTTCTTACTATCTTCCTGTCATCCCTTCTGTCAAGGGCTTAAACACTGAAATACTATAAATATCATAATTCCAGTTGAAAGATTACTTCACATAGTACATAGTTATAATTTTTTTGAATAAATTAATCCACAGGAAGCATTTTATTATTAATTTATTTTCGCTTATTTTATCAAGATAATTAATTTCGTGCTTTTGCACGATTTTTGAAATTTCACAAAACTTGGCTTGAGGGTAGCCATCTCAATTGGGTGTCCACTGTGCTGTTCAAATCAGAATATTTGTACGACTTCTTTTGTATTCAGCAGTCCATCTTTTTACTGTTGCAGTTTTTTGGTTTTACACCCAAGCTACAATAATTTGAATTTACCATTATTATGCATACATTTACACTCTACTGTGAATGTGACTCAATTTGAGCAAACTAAGTCACTCAAGCACTTAATTTAAAATTATGCAATTATAAAAAAAAATAAGTAGAAAAAAACACCAGCGCTTAATTAGCTAGTTTGCTTTAATTGCTCTTCATTACAATTGTACGCCGTAATTTGCATCGGAAACTATGACAACCCTTGAGTTTGGCAACATAGCATCCATCCATGTTCAAAGTGAATTATTCTGCTCAAAGCTATTTTAATTGCTTAAAACTCATTCAAAACAATTTCAAAGCCACAAAGTGTGGAAAATTTTATAAAGCTCTGCAGGCGCCACTCACACAGAACCATTGTCGACACTAAGTCTCGTCCTTCGTCCTCTATCGTCAGCAGCAAATAAAGTAATTGCGACGGAAATGATTACTTCATGCTGCAGTGTGTGAGCATGTGGTTAATTGTTCTTGCCTTGTTCTACTCTACCCTATCCTACCCTAAACTAACCTGTTCTGATCTAGCCTGGCCTTGACAATGCATTCAGGCTGAGTTGGCTGCCAAGCAGCGGCAAACTGTTTATAGATGAATTTTGTTTTTTTTTCTCTTTTTGCTCTCTCACTCATAAAACTGCATGTTTAACTCACACTGAATGTTTTGTCAAATAAATATTAATAAAAACTTTGTTTTTTTTTTTTTGTGTACTAACATCTTTCTAAATATTCTGTTGTTTTTATTTATAAAATCAAAAACATGTTTATTAATTTCCTCAATATCTTTTCGTTCATACGCTCGTTCTTTACTCGTCGTAAAAAAATTCACTCATGCCGCAACTCATCCTGCAGCAGGCAACAAATGTTCAACATTCAGTTACCCTGCACCGTCGAGAACAAAGAGAACGCACGCCCATTTGTGATACGCGAGAGCAGCAGCGACAGCGATGAGGGCGATGGACGGATACTGTATCGTGGCGATGACGATAATGATCGGCAGGCGAAGATTGCGCGCAAAGAGTCACTTTCGCTAAAGCTGCAGCTGCGTCCCGACAAGCAGGATCTAATCAATCGCAATATACTGCACCAGGTGACAGACAATGAGATCAAAGAGTCGAAAGAGGCAATCGGTGCACGACTCATACGACGTCTATCGATGCGGCCTACCGCCGAGGAGCTGGTGGAGCGAAACATTTTGAAGAGTAAGCTTTTAGAGTTCTACGTGATATATTTTGCTTAACTACGTATTTCTTTTATACTCTTTTAACTTTCAACAAAACAGCACAATCACCCGCCGAAGAAAAGAAACAGAAGGAGGAGAAGAAAAGTTATCTGCTGCGTAAGCTCAGTTTTCGACCCACCGTCGAGGAGCTTAAAGAGAAGAAAATCATACGCTTCAACGATTACATTGAGGTGACTCAGGCGCATGATTACGATCGTCGCGCAGACAAGCCATGGACAAGACTGACGCCGAAAGACAAGGCTGCCATACGTAAGGAGTTGAACGAGTTCAAATCCTCTGAAATGGCGGTACACGAGGGCAGTCGACACTTGACAAGGTAAGTGACAAGTGAAGTGCTTTTATTTTATTACAAAAAATTTCCCCTAAAATAGATGACAGAGATTAAAATGCGCTTAAGCTTATATTTTTTTGTTTGTGCAAATGCTTCAGTTAAAATGTCTAGACTTAAAAAGCTTTGTAAGTTCCACAGAGCTTGAGGCGGCAATTTACTATAGCGAATGAAAAAATGAATTAACGACTTTTAGTTAATTTTTTCTCATGGAGTTTATAAATTACCAGTTGTAAATTTCAGCATTTGTTTTTATATGTTTTTTTAGAACTACAAAACAAAAATTTTTTGAAATTCTTAAAAATATAAATTCTTAATAATTACACGTAGATAAAAAACACTGTTACAACAATCATGTTTTGAGAGCATCATAGTATTATTGAGTTTATGATTGATACTATCATGTTCATAAACAGTCAATGCTTGCGGCGATCATGTTTCAGCAAAGTATTTTTTTATTGGTAGAATCATGTTCTACAAAACATATCTTAGTGGACTGGCCATAAGATGACTATGGCAGTAATACTATCGAAAGAGTTCATTGGAGCGAAAATAAAATGATGATTTATAAAACCATTAAATGATTAAAACAATCATTTTTTTCACATCAATTCTGATTATAAAGAGCATAAAATGATTGGCACAATAATAGTCTAAAAAAGCACTTAGTTGGACAGACTCTGACAACAAATGTTGTGCAAAAAAAAGCTTATTCCAGAGACAATAAAATGATTGCAACAACTATTTTGAAAAAATCAATTTTTGTAGAAATCATAGTGTTATTGATGAAATAATTTTTGTAGTTAATTTCTTATAGCAAAAATCAAAAAATGATTGAAACAATAATATTCTATAGAGCCCTGCATGAATATATTCATCAAGTGAATATACCCTGATTCTCTGCTGTAGCAGCCACTGCAATCAAAGCTGCAAGCGAATAAATATAAACAACAGGTCGTGCAGCAACAAGTCGTGTAGCGCAAGAGAATAACTTTTTATTTGTTCTCTGTTCTGTTTTCATACACTCTTGCACTGAGGTGAGCTTGCGATCTACGCGTTGTTTCAGTTTTTTCTCTGAGCACTTAATAAACTACTCGAATACTCAGGTATCTGCTGCAGTGACCTGAATAGGAGTTAATATGTTGGGTTTTTCCCGCAATAAGCTCTTTGTAATTCTTAATGCATATTTGTGTTATTTTTTGTTGCTTTATTCGCTATCTGCCATACAAAAAACACAAACACTGTCGAAAATAGCTTATATCGGCCGTAGCTGAACTCCAAGAGGGGTCAAATATATGAGTAGGTCCTATTATTTTTTCCTCTCCACATTTCTCCCGAACACAGTTAACCCCTATCTACCACCCTTCTTTGGTTCCCGAAACAAAAAACATAAAAGCTGTCGAAAAAAGTTTATATAGGCCGTAGCTGAACTCCTAGAGAGGTTAAATATATAAGTTGGTCTTATTATTATTTGCTCCTCAACATTTCTTCACAACACACCTACCCTCTATCTGCCACCTTTCTTTGGTTCCCCATACAAAAAACACAAAAGCTGTCGAAAATAGTTTATATCGGCCGTAGCTGAACTCCTAGAGGGGTCAAATATATAAGTTGGTCCTATTATTTTTTGCCCCTCAACATTCCTCCAGATCACACCTACTCCCTATTAACCACCCTTCTGGGGGTCCCAATACAAAAAACATTTATTTTCTTGGAACGAACGAATAAAAAATATTCGCTAAATATTCAGGGTATGAACACTGATATTTATACCCCAACGCGTACTTTGTCATTCCGTCATTGTAACGCCAAGAAGGAGGCGTGGTAGGTATAGAAAAATATATATATTTTTTATCAGCATCATCTCCTGAGTCGATTTCCGTGTGTCCGTCTGTCTGTCCGTCAGTCGACACGATTACAGCCGCAATTTTAAAACTATCGCGATGAAATTCAAAATATAAGTTTATTTTTAAAAAATGACGATCAAGTTCGAAATTGGGCCAAATCGGATGAAAACCACGCTTAACTTCCATACAAAGTGACTTTATATTAACCGTAAATTGTCTTTAAAATCCACAAAAATTAAAGAAATGTTTTGAAAATTGGCAGGTGAGCTTTGCTCTTCATTCTTAATCCTGCCACGCCTACCTCCCATACAAAGTGGCTTTATTTTAAAAGTACAATCTCTTAAAAATCTGCTCAAATTAAAGAAATGTCTTGAAATTTTGCATATAGGCTTTGATATATAACATAGACCACCACTATGATCAATGATATTGATCTATTGATAAAATCAAATGAAAACCAAGCCTACCTCCGTATACGAATTGGCTTTATTTTAAACGTTAAATCTATTCAAAATAAACAAAAATTAAGGGGTTACATGACATTGGCAGTTTTTTGAAATCGAAATCTTTTTTTTAATAATTTTGTATTTTAGTAAATATTCTTAAGATTGTAAGAAAATAATTTCATGGAAAAATTCCTACGGGTTCAAAAGTTACAGCTGGATTAGTGAGAGCGCATTTTTAATTCTTGCGCTACCTACGTACGGCAGCTGGTATATACTTGTTTTACTTGCTACCTGAGTTTTGGTGGTTGTTATATCGTACCTACTTGAAGGGTAAAGGGTGAAGCCCGAATTGCTAAACGATTGCAAAAAACTATAAGAAACAGCACAACACAAGATAACGAAGGCATACAGTACGAAGCAGGCATGGCAGATTGAAGGTAACCTTTTTTTTTTTCTTTTTTCACAAACTTTGAACACGCTTATCTCGAAACCATGTTTTTCGTACTGGTTGCGGCACCAGCGGGTTCATTTTTTGACGAAATTTTTTTCGTATTTTTTTAAACTTGATTCGCTATACACTTTCAAATTTGGAACAGAAATATCTTATTCCAGAAGCAATAAAATAATTGCAACATCTATTTTAAAAAAATCTTTAGTGTTGGATTTTGTACTGAAAATTTAAGTCCTGATATTTTTATTATATTTCTGGTCAGAATTCAAGCCTAAATATAGTTCAAACTCAGCTTTGTAATCTGGCCTGATTTGTTATTAATTGACTTCCTGGTTAAAATTCAGGTCAGGAATAGTAGCCAGAATTATATTGAAATTTTAACCCTGACTGAAAACTGGATGGCTGATAGTTTTTAGAAATTAAGGCCCGAGTTCTGGTCTGAGTTAGAGAACAAACTAAATTGATTTTAAACTAAACAACTTTGTTTCAATTCTTCAAATCTCTAAACTGTTAAACTCTTTTACATGTGATGTGATTTTTAAAAAATGCTTATACAACTTTAATATTCACCTGAACCTTACAATTGTGGCAAAATTAAATTCAGCTTTTAAATAAAATTCAAATACGTAAATATATTCTGCTTCATTAACAGAAAGCATCCAATAAAAAACTGGTGATGCCTTGTTTTTCTTTTCTTTCCGTCATATTTAGTTAATTGCAAAAAAGTGTCGCCTACCAACTTTTCATTTGTTTCCACCTTTTAATATCTGAAATAAAACTTAGATGACATTTTTCGCAAGTCTTGGACATTTCCACATTTTTAATATCTTGTTGTGACTCTGCGCAGATATTATGTATGTGTCCGCAATGTGTTCACATAAAAATTGTTTTTTTTTTTATATATAGATTTATTTTTCAACATCAACTCCATTAACGAAATACACACAATTTTAGTATGTAGTTGTTTTATGAGGAAACAAAGTAATGATTTATTTTTTCAGCATTTACAGGGAAGGTAAACGAAATTTCTTGGGAATAACCTCGTTACGATGTGCCCCAATCGTCTAATTGTACAAACGTTGAATTTGACAGCTCTCAGGAAACATTCAAAGTAAAATGCTTCTCAGGAAGCTCACAATTCAGAGAATTTCCTTTGACCAGCATTTAAGATGAAATGACCGAAATGAAGATGAAAGCACATTCATAATAAAATTCTCGCAAAGTTTTATAGCACAAATTTATCTTTTATTGCACATCATAAGTACCTTTGACTAGAGGGCGTATTCTCTATAGACGTGAAAAAGACAGTGTACACTTAATTATGTCTCTTACACCGAGAAAAAAGCTTTATATCGTCGCCTAAGAAATTAAGTGTCGTATGTAGCATTTTGTTTTTCGATATCTTATGTTTTCATTTCAGTTTTTCGATATCTCAAGTAGTTACCGAGATTCAGAGACCGTTATAATACCACCTTGTTCAAATAGAAAGGTTCATTCACACTGTGAACCGGACTTAACTGTCCGATTCGAAAATTTTTTTTAGTAGGTTACCACATGTGTCTATGACAAGGCTGCCTCTTTTGAAATTAACGACCGATTTTACATGAGAAACGGATAGTGGCATTCATTGTACAAACAACTTTGCGTTGTTTGTAAGCCAGTGTTATTTTAAATAGAACTACTACAATGAAGGAAATGACAAATATTAAAATTATCGACGCCCGTGCATAAATTGTATTTAAATATTTACGTGGATAAATCAAATATTTTACTTTCAACACGATTTTTTTGTCGTATTTAAATTTGTGTAAGCTTGTAGAGACGAATATGGAGATCTGAATACGGATACAAAGTGTGTGCTGAGATTATGGAGACACCAATTTACTTACAAGCGACGATTCCACCAATACCAGGGGAGGATTCTTCGGATGCAAACCTTGATGTCCAAAGCCAGAATAAAAGAGAATGGTTGTTTGTAGAATACGTCCTGCAAACGTAAAAACTGACAGGGCCAGACCTGGTAGCAGGTCATATGCGGTATATCGAATATGTAAAAAAGCTTGCAAAGGTATAGCAATTGATCTTAAAACTTGCTAGCACGGGGATAGTCATACTGTTCAAAGAGGACGACCCTATCTATCCACGGCAAGGAGATATCTGAGGACTGTGAATAAATTGGGTGAATGAATTGAGGCGGCAATGACACAGAATATGCAATGCGTTGTTGTGTTGTGTAAGCATGGCGAATAGGCACTTCTTCCATGATAAGTGAATTTAAGATTCATGCCTGGATTGAAGATGCCGGTCAAGCACGATTAAGTGCTCTAACTGGGCACGGCCAATTGCAAAAACTCATGCATGCATGAATTTTTTTTCTCGTTGCTGGGATGTTGTGGAGCTTCTATGGCGGGACCGAGTTGCCCAGGTGACTATCATTGGTTGGCCCTTCGGGAGAATCGTGCTGACTGTGCTGGTGTTTATGCTACACAGGTCTAGATTGACCGGCGGGGTCGCGCAGTGGTACGACCGGGCTGGCATACCTGCCCGTAGTATGTCACTACTGGTAGTTAAACTGGTACTGCTATTGGGAGCAGTGCGGCTTCATGTTTTTACAATTGTATGATATGTTGGAGTCGTAATGTTTTGAGTAGTAGGGCATTGGGTGTGCTTTACGTTTGTGAAACGACTTCCAGTTCGTATTAGCTCTGCCGCATGACCGTGTGTTTTTACTTTGCAATGCACAAACAAATCCGCTGATGGAGTGTACACATAAGTGCTGGTCGTCCATTCCATAAACTATATACTCGGTCTATAGACCCAAGTACTTAGGCCTACAAGGCAGGCGTACTTGTAAAAGCTGGAATTCATCTGTGCCCTAGCCTTAAGAAAGGAGACCCAACAAACTGCGCCAACTATCTAGGTATCAGTATTATTTCCATCGCACATAAGGTTCTCTCAAGCGCACTGTGTGAAAGATTAAAGCCGATTACAAAAACACTTATTAGACAGTGTAGTTTCGACATGGAAAGTCCACCATATACCAGATTTTCACACTACGACAAATCCTGGAAAAACCCCACGAAAATCAAATTGACACTCACCATCTTTTTGTCGATTTTAAATCCGCGTTCGATAGCCCGAGTAAGGATTGCATATACGCAACAATGTCTGAGTTCGATATACCTGCAAAGTTGATTAGCCTTTGCAGAATGAGGTTGAGCAACACACGCAGCTCCGTCAAGGTAGAAAATTACCTCTCCAAAACCTTTAGTACCGAAAGAGGTTTCAGACAAGGCCATCCACTGTCTTGCGATCTCTACAACA
Organism: Coremacera marginata; assembly: GCA_914767935.1. Classification (NCBI taxonomy): domain Eukaryota; kingdom Metazoa; phylum Arthropoda; class Insecta; order Diptera; family Sciomyzidae; genus Coremacera; species Coremacera marginata. Next base: position 35,439,309 of record OU612047.1, on the reverse strand, counting down.
TCATCATGGAGGGGATCGTACGAAAGGCCTGTGTGCATCGTAATGGCACCATTTTCTACAAAGGTGTCCAGCTCCTTGCGTACGCTGATGATATTGATATTGTCGGCAGAACCTACAGAGATGTTACCGCTGATTTCACCGCTATCAAAAAGGTCAATCAGCCAATGTGGGTTTGACGATAAATGAGGGTAAAATAAAGTATATGCTGTCTTTCGCCAACTGGTAGTTTCGCAAACTGACGCATCTGCTCTGAGGGTGTTCGAGAGAAAAGTTCTTCGCAAAATCTTCGATCCTGTTCGAGTCGGCGATGACTATCGCATCCGAATGACCCACGAGCTGTATGAGCTCTATGAAGCCATTGACGTAGTTTGGCGTATAACTGTGCAGCGACTACGCTGGCTGGGTCATGTCCATTGTATGGATGACGAAGCTCCAGCGAAAAAGGTGCTCGAGGCGAGGGTCGCTGGTCAACGACGACGTGGGAGACCATGCCTCCGATGGATGAACCAGGCCGAGGAAGCCCTAACCGCACTTGGTGTCTCCGATTGGAGAAGGCGAGCGCAAAGCAAAGGCGCCTGGCAAGAGCTGATGAGGTCGGCCGAAACCCGAACACGGATTGTTACGGCCGCCTTGCAAGTGAGGAAACCCAGGTTTGAGTCCGCGGCTGGCGCATTGTTTTTCGTTTTTTTTTTTTGTTTTGTTATAAAAATTTTAAATATTTACATATTTGTTGTATGCAAAAACGCAACGATTCCAAAATGACCTTATTTTGGATGTTTAATGAAAACATTTTTGGATAAATTTATTATATTTTTCCTTTTGTGTACAGCACTTTAAAGAAAAAAACAGAAAATCAAAATAATTCCTGCAACAGAACAAAACAGCTATCAAAACCAAACCTTGGCACATTTCGTGACATGAAGAAGTGTTTTTAATGGCATTGAAAAATGGCAACAAAATCCTTTCAGCTCAAATTTATATTCACCCCCACCCGCTACATCCGCTCATACTCATATCTCACATCAGCGCCCACAACAATTTTTCGGCAAACAATTTTTAGAAATTGCAAACAAATCAAGCGAAAAAAAACCGGCATAAACCGAAATACGGCATAACAATAAAAGCTAAAAAACCTAATCAAACATTAAATTAAAATAACAAAAACAACACAGAAAAACAAAATATCGAAACGAATCAGAAAAATGCAATCAAGTGTTGCATGAAGCAAATAAATGTGACTCGATTAAATAAGCGAAATGAAAACAAAGTGAATTATAAAATAAAAAAATAAAAAACAAAAACAGCAACAACAACAACAACAACAACTTAACGTACTTATATCCTTACGTAATGTAGACGTAACAGCGCACTCTGCTTATAGGCCATTACAGCGCCACCATTTTGTATAAATTGTACAAATTTTTTTTTTTTTTTTTTTTTTTGTGTTTATTCTTTATTTATTTTATTCGTGAGCTTTTTGCATTAAACGCAGTAGCTCAGCATTTAATGTGTTCGCTGCTAATGTTCTTTGGTTCTGCTCTCCGTACTTCGCCCGTTCTTATTATCCTTGCGGCTTTAGAAATCCTTGTGAACACAACAAATGATGAACTGCGACGATTGGTGGCGGTTGAGTGTAAAACAAGTTGGCAGTCGTGGGTGTGCTTTTTGTGTTGCGGTGTGGGAGTGTGTGTTTGGAAGTGTGTGTGTGTATGTTACTTGCACTTGTGTGTGTAACGAGTCGAGGCTGTAGATGTACTTGCAAACTAATAATGCAAGTTCCAGAGCAGCATACGAAATGCACCCTACTTCACTTCATTCAATTTTTACTTGGCTTACTTCTTCTTGTTATATTCTTTTAATATTTTATAAGTAAGTTTATGCTTTGTTAACCATTTTCATTTTGTATAGAATTTTCATTCAAGAGCTCCGTCCGTGCTTCTTGGACTCTAAAACATGCATGTATCATCTTTTGTGCAGGGTCTCTTTATTCTGGCCTGGCAATGGCATCGGGTTAGCATAGCGGTTAAACCAAGAACAGCGGTTACAATAAGCAAATGTTACGGTATAGATCTAGGTTGCACTGTGGCAAGGTCGTAGTGAATTGTAAAATCATGTGCTTCATGAATCAACAAATGATTTTTTAATGGACAGCAATTAGGAAGACCGGCCCGGCTCGCCCACATATATTTAATCGGTCGAAGGCGTGAATATTTTTCAAAATTTACACACTTCAAATTGTTTGATCTTATTTAATAAGAATAAAGTACTGGTAAACAGCACACTTTCAGGTCTCTTTTCAGCTCTTAAGTAATGAGTCAAGTAAAATTTTTATATATTTCTTGATTGAACAAAAGTACTAAGAAAGCATTTTTTGACAGCAAACAAAAATAATTTGATTTAAACTGTATATAAAAAATTGTAGAACATACCCTGCAAATATTTTCAATCGCCTCAGAATTGCCAGAGAATCGCTTGGCAGATGAGACAATCGCCGGCGAGCTAATTTAAGAGTCATCCGAGTATAGCCGACTGTAAGCAACTGAGGCCATAAAAGCGGTTCGCCTGGAAGATTTGTATACAAATCGCCTGAAGGGTTCGTCGTAAGCGATTCACTGAGAAAATTTGCGAACGAATCAGCTAGGAGGGCCTTAAGCGATCCGCTGTTAAGATTCGCGAACGAATCGCCGAGGGGCGCCTTAAGCGATTCACTGGGAAGATTTTTGAACGGATCGCCTAGGGGAGCCTTAAGCGATTCGCTGGGAAGAGTGGCATATGAATCGCCAAGAAGGGTTCTTAGCGATTCGCACATACACAGAAGAGTCGCAAGCGAATCACCAAAAGAAGTCCTAAAAGGGTACAAACGATTCGGCAAAGTGGGTCCTCATAGACATGTTGCGAAGCATCGTTGTTGAACGTAAAAAATTATTTTATTTAAAAAAATTAAAAAGAAAAAATTAAAACGCGTCGTTGCTTTTGAACGATAAGAAAATATTATTCGCCTGTATGTTTGTTGGAAGATGAATCACTGTTTGATCTTCTAACTACTCTTTCGCGACGCGCCTATAAGTTTGTTAGAAGATGAATCGCTATTTGATCTTCTAACGACTCTTCCGCGAATTGCCTATATGTTCGTTGGAAGATGAATCGCTGCTTGATCTTCTAACGACTCTTCCGCGAATGGCCTACATGTTTGTTGGAAGATGAATTACTATTTGATCTTGCTACGACTCTTCAGCGATTCGCCTATATGGTTGTTGAAAGATGAATCGCTATTTGATCATTCAGGCAAATGAAAAGCGACAAAGAATTCTACATTTTTCCATTTTAAGACAATAACAATTTCAAAGTACTTAAAACATTTTAGTTGGCGTTGAAAAAATCCTAAGAATATTTTTCGCTTGAATCGCTTGAAGCGATAAGTTTCCTCTACCAGGAAACTCGTCTGCGAATCTGTTTAACGAATCGTTCAAGGCCTCCCAAAGACTCTCTGCGACGTTTTTTAGAAATTCCCTAGCAAGCCTTTAATGAGGTTCGCTCGCAACTCTTCTTCGGGATTCGCTTAAGGCTCCCCCCAGAGACTCTTCTGCGACGATTCTTAGATATTCCCTAGCGAGCCTTCAATGCGATTCGTTCGCGACTCTCTTACACGATTCACTTAAGGCTCCCCCCAGAGACTCTTCTGTGACGCTTTTTAAAAATTCCCTAGCGAGCATTCAATGCGATTCGTTCGCGACTCTTTTTCGCGATTCCCTTGCAAGGAACCATCTACTCACAACGGAGAATTCGCTGTCGATGAAAATGCGAGCTCGCTGGCGATGGTTTGGCGAATTTGAGACGCTCGCTGGCGACGCTTCTGCGATTGTAAATGTTTGTAGGGAATGAGCTCAGAAAGAATCGCTTGGGCGATCGAAGAGCGATCCATCTTCTAAACAACCCTTGGGCGAATCGCAAGTGCATCGCAAAACCAGCTTCTCTTCCAATCGTCTGCCAAATCGTCAAGCGGGGGGATATTTTGGGGTATTCTCTAATCAAGGTTGACAGGAAGAAAAGCTGTTACGGTTTAGCAATTACATAAAACTCAGCTTGATGTGTCAGCTTTTCAGTCCTTGGGAACGGCTATGGCTATGTTGCACTGCCTCCTATAAATTTCAGTTTGCCCGTTAGAAAACTTGGTTGAAAAAAAATTATATATGCATACATAAATATCCTAAGCATAGCTTTCTCCGTACATTTAGCCAGGACTACAAGATCATATTTGAAGCTAATGGACCGGATTCAGAGACGTACGATACACATATTCGAAAGAGGATAAAAATATTTCATCTTCTCTCTTCAACTCTCTTGGGCATCATCGCAATGTTGATTGCCTAAGCCTTCTGTACAGGTACTACCACGGGAAGTGTTCAAAAGAGATACATGGCCTGACGCCACACAGTGTCGCGACTGCATATAAGCCGCGGACAAAAATAGAAGGAATTGCCGCAGAATCACGAAATTTCGTGGGAATAAGTTTTACGACAAGAGAAAATTTACACAAAATTTAAAATAGAATGAATGGAAAGCACACCTCCCATATAACCGAAATCGGTAATCTGGTATATTTCACCAAAAAATTATCCCAAATAAATGAAATTTAGTACGCATTATAATTTTATAGCAAGTAATAATTGGTGTTGAAATCAATTAAATCGGCTGTCTAATGCGCCTACCTCCCATGTAACCGAAATCGGTAAACTGATATATTTTTCCCCAAGAAATCCCAAAACAATAAATTTGCAATTTGGTATGCAATTTGGTATGCATAGTAATTTTATAGCAAGAAATTGTTTCGAAAAAAAAAAAAAATATTTTCATATGCGAATAAAAATATATGAATCTGATAAATAAGATTTAAAAAAATAAATATGCTGACCATCAATTTAACGAATTTATAAAAAAAAAACCCTTATTTTGCACTTTTTGTTTACTTTGCATTTTATCTAAAATATGCCCCAGAAAATTGCCTATAACTTGTTAATTTTTTAGAAAGCTTCCATTGAAATTGTCTTGAAATTAAAAAAAGTATTTAAAATAGTTTTTTTTTTTTAAACTTTTGGAAATTTTTGTATTTTTCCCATACAAGTTTTCGCATTTTGGCAGAAATATTCTCCGGAAAACTGCCCATAACTTCTTAAGTTTTTAGCTGACGCAGCCAAACTTTTCGCGAAAATGTTAAGAAAGCTTTCATTAAAATCGTCTAAAAATTAAAAAAAAAATATTGAAAATATATTTCGTTTTGCATTTTATTTTTTTTTTTCTTTTTTTTTGACGTAGAATTACGTCTTACAGCGCGGTTTGTATAGGGATATTTTTACAAATTTTTTTAAGGCCATGCAACGTTTTTTGGGGGACACTTTAGGATCTTATACAGCCTTTAATATTCATCGAACAAAGAAAAAATGTATGCCAAAATATCAGCTATTTTGTGCATAAAAGGAATAGCTAACTTTGGATTTTGTCACTTCTTTAATAAAGCCACAAAAGATTGCAAAAGAAAAGAAGAAAAATTCACATTTTTGTATGAGAAAAATGCATTGATGATTCAGTTGCTGTTGACGCTCATAAGCTTGTTGCTTTAGTTCGTGCCGACATCTCGAACGCAACATCGTGTTTTTTGTTGAATAGAATCGTTTTATGAATTTCTCAGAGCTTTACAAGCAATGCATACGTATATAAATGCTTGCGCCGATAAGAAGCTTTCAGTCTGCTAGCAGACTCCAATCAGTTAGGATGGCGTCGTTTGTCCGCCTGAGGCCTGAGAAAATAAGACGTTGCAATATGAAGATTATTATATAAGTTTATATTTGCTATATAAAAAACGCAGCGCTACTACAAATACACCACTATATAAATCAAAAATTGTTTTACGAATATTGTTCAGTAACTGCAGGTGTTGTTGTAATTAATACATATATTTCTTTCGTTTTTGTAGTTTGTTATTGTCTTTGTTAATCTTCAAAATTAAGACAAAAAATTATATAACTAATATGCAGGTTTACATATACAGAGACTGGAGGCCTGGCATTGTAGTTATGCTATTAAAAATTTAATTTATTTTTAAAATATAATAAATTCGAAATATTTATTGAGATAATCTAATATAAATTACATATTAAAAACATATTTTGTTTGTTAACATTTAAATTTTCAACTAAATTAAAAATATATATATAAGTTCTTTACTGCAGGAAAAATAATAAACTCATATTGTTCCGAAATATTTACTTCAATGTTTTAAACAAAAGATTGAATTATATTTATTTTTAACCAACATAAAAATTAACAAGAACAACAAATTCATCAACAAATATATTAAACAATTTTACGTCCACACTTACGATACTATCGAAACTGTGTCTTTTTTTAACGAAATGACCATTTCAGCCCTTGAAGCAGCTTTTCATGGCAGTTCTTGTCATTGCCATTGTCTGCAGAGAGGTGACGGCCTAACAGAAGAATTAATTCAATTGAAAAAAGCTTTCTCTGTCAGGTGGGAATTGAATCAGGGTTCTCTGGCGTATGGGTCACACACTCTTACCACTGTGACACGACCGCCACTTGCAAAATAATCAAGAGTATTCAAAAAATAAGCCGACTACTCTTAAAGATAAATTTTCATTCGTTTTGATTATTTAAGGAATTTAAGCCTGAAGTACCAACAATTTTGAGAAATTTTATTCATAAACAAGCAATATAGATAGGCAGTCCATGTTGGAAATCATTATTGGATTTTTCTTTTCAAAAATTAATTATAATGAAGGCAAATAGTAATTTGGAGTAAACAAATGTTTTTTATTTTGTTAATTTTTTAATGCATTTTGTTTTTTTTATCTTATTTTTTGACAAACTTTGTTTTTTAATTAAATACATATCTATGTTTACTTATGAAAAAATATATTACAATTATATCACATTCAACTTTAAATCATATATTTCGATATTGATTTTTTTATTTTAAACATTTAAGAAAATTTTCTGGAATTTATTTTTATTTAATTTTATTAACACTCTACTCTTTTTCTTCTCTTTCCATAGGTTCCATAGGCCATGACAGTTGCAATGGCAGAAATTTTCCAAAAAACAACAATATTTTAATAAACAGCAACAACAAAAAATTATTAATAATAAAAATATTTTAATTAATATTAAAAAGAGTAAATTTAATAAAAATAAAGTAACAAAAACAATAACAAAAGAAAACCTATTAAATTTAAACAAAAAATATTTAATCAATTACAAAAACAATAACAACAAAAATAAATCTCAAAATAAAAAAGAAATTTCTTATACAACAACAACAAAAACAGCAACAACTTTTGTTACTGGCACTGAGAAGTTCTCAAAAGAATTTCAGCAAAGGCAACAACAACAACAACAACAACTTTTGGCTACTTTGCTGGCAGCGCTTAAGCAGAGCGTCAAAGTTGCTTCGCTTATAAACTGCAATAACGTCAAAAACAACATGGCAACAAATTTACATGAGCAACAACAACAACAGCAACAAAAACAACGTGATGTAGTAGCATATTATATAAAAATGTTTGTATATGCAAAAGTCTCGATTTAATTAAAAAAAAAAAAGAAAAAATTGCAAAAAATCGATTATTTTTTTCGGAAAATATTTACTACAACTGAAATTATTTAAATTTGAAAGTTATAAACGGTTTCACTGCTTCACAGAACACAATTGTATGAAATGAAAACTAAGCCGCCAGGTAACAATATCGATGACTACCACTGTAGGTGGCCAGAGGCAATCACTATAGGCGATTACGTTTATTTGTTGAGAGAAAACTAGTCAACATCTCAGAGCTAGAGCTTAGAGAGATGGAGTACGTTGCAAAAAAAGTACGCTGTGAGTACTTTCAGGGAGCTCTGAATGTTTTTTGTAAGATTATTTTGCCATGGTAGAATAAGAGAAGGTAGATGCATTTCGCAGAGGCAGACTGCCGATGAAAGCGGCCGGTAAAAGCGATGAGAAAGCTTTAATTGGAAAAATGTAAACAAAAAATTGACAATTGTGGCTATGACAAAGAGAACTCAGTTTGAAATGCATATACGTACCTTCTTTTCTTCTATGATTATTACATACAATTGGCAATTTTTTGCACTCCTATATTTTGATGTTATTTTTATTTGTTTTACTTTATTTTCCTTAAATATTACTTTTTTTGCATTCATTTCAAATAAGTCTGGCGAATAGCGCTCTGATATATGCTCTTAGAGTAGCGTCGAGAACGCTCTCGTTGTGCTACGAGTGTAAATAAAACTCGATTTATAAGCTCTTAACGCTCGGAAAAACTTTATATGCACGAATAAGCTGCTAAACAGTTCATGCACTGCTCTCAACAAATAAACGAAACCGCGCAATAAAACTGTTAGAAAAAACTAGCTTTTTAAATCAAAAACAAAAAAAAAAAAAAAACCCTGCAATTTTTAAAGCTTTTCAGATAAAACTGCAGTAAGCTTTTGAATGTTTGTGATTATTGCTGACCACTGGTGAAGCTTACTCATTTTATTTTTGGCTATGAAAGATACATTGTTTAGAATTACATTTTGTCATTTATCTCTAATCGTTATTAATGATCGTTATTGATGACCGCTTTTGATAACCGTTATTGTTAGCCATTATTAATGCCCACTGTTGATGACAGTTATTGATGATCGCTTTTGATGACCGTTATTTGTGATCGTTATTGATGACCGTTATTAATGACCCTTATTAGTGTGCGTTATGATGAGCGTCATTTTTAAACGCTATTAATGAGTGTTATTGATGACCATTATAGATATCCGTTATTGATGACCGTTAGTGATCAGCGTTATTGATGACCATTGCTGATGGTTGTTATTGATGGCCGTTTTTGATAACCGTTTTTGATGACCATTGTTGACGAACGTTATTGATAACCGTTATTTATGATCGTTATTGAAAACCCTTACTGATGAACGCTATAGATGAGTGCTATTGATGGCCGCTATTAATGTCCGTTATCGATGACCGTTATTGATCAACATTATTGATAATTATTACTGATGATTGCTATTGATGGCCGTTATTTATGCCAATAATTAATAACAGTTATTGATGGCCGTTATTGCTGACCATTTTTGATGATCGGTTTTCATGCTCGCCATTTGTCTTTAACCGTTATTGATGACCGTTTTTGATAACAGCTATTTGTGATCGTTATTCATGACCATTATTGATGACCGTTGTTGATGTATGCTACTGATGAACGTTATTGATGAGCACTATTGATAGGTGTTATTGATAACCATTATTTATGTCCGTTATTAATCACTGTTATTGATTAACGTTATTGGTGACCGTTACTGATAATTGCTATTGATGCCTGTTTCTGGGGATTGTCGCTTATGACCGTTACTGCTGACCTTTTTTGGTGACCGTTATTGTTAACTGCTATTGATGATCTTTAATGAAAACCCTTATTGATGAACGCTGTTTATGTGTGTTATTGATGACCGTTATTGATGCCCATTATTGACGACCGTTATTGATTATTGTTACTGATGATTTTTATTTATAGCCATTGTTGATGACAGTAATAAATAACCGTTGTTGATAACCGTTATTGTTGCCCGTTTTTGATGACCAAGTTATTTGTTGTCATTATTGATAACAATTGTTGATAACCGCTATTCATGACTTTTTTTTGTGTTCGTTATTGATGACAGGGCCGTTATTAATAAACGTTATTGATGAACGTTTTTGATGTGTGTTACTTATAACCGTTATCAATGATCAGTATTGACGTCAGTTATTTATGATCGATTTCGATGACTGTTATTGATGGCCGTTATTGATGACCGTTATTAATGATCATTACTGGAAACCGTTATAAGTTACCGTTATTGATAAACATCATTAGTGAACGTCGTTGACGAACATCATAACCGACCGTTGATGACCGTTTTTGTTGACCGTTATTGATGACTGTTTTTAATGACCGTTATTGAATATCGTGAACGATATTTAACTAAATAACTAAATTTTAATGAAATTTTATTTAAATATTCCTCAAATATCAGTAAAATTAATTTTTCTTCTATTCAAATAATTTTGCTTTTTTGTGATAGTGATAAAAGATAAATAATAATCGATATCGGTTGTCAAAAACTAAATGTAGTGGTTAGCTTTACATAATAATAATTTTAATGAGCTTTTTTAAGAAGCTCAGAAGCAAAGGCAAGCCAATTAAGGATGAAAGTTTTGTAAAGCCTACATATTGTATCGATACGATCGAAACGTTAGATAAACTTTTATTAAAAAATTTGTTGACTAAAATTTAGTAAAGAACGTTATTTTTTGCAAAAATATTTTTATAAAAATCTATAAATCGGTATTTTTTTTTTACACAATACTCCATCCCTAGTGCATAAAGCTCTTTTTAAACTTTCAAACTTTTGACTGCAGTGTGAAAAAGCTGAAGAAATTTCGTCATTTAACAAAAAACAAAAAAAAAACATCATAGTGAATATTATAAGTAAGTAACAACAAGAACAAAAACAATTCCATTAAAACTAAGCAAATTAACTGAATGAAAACAAAAAAAAAAAAAAACGATGAAGAAAAAAACAAAAGTTTTCACATATTTAAAAAAAAAAAATTGAATTAAAAGCTGTTTTACTTGTTTTTCTCTCAGTTTCCCAAAGCCTTTTTCTTTGCAAATAACTTTATAAAATTTTGTAAATAATTTTCAGTCTTAACTCATTTCTTTCTTACCCTATTAAATTAAAAATTAAATTTAAAAAAAAACGCATTTTCCAAATAGTCTAAAAAAAAAATTATTAGAATTATTTTTAAATAAAATTTAATATTTTTGTTGTTAAAAAACATTGACGAAAAATAAAAAAAAAAACATAAAAATCTAAAATAACTAATGCATACCTTTTTTGCTTGTGAAATATTGAAACATTTATATATATAAACACTCAATAAAATGTATTATATTATATATAAATTAATTAATTAAAGTTATATTTTAATCAAACTTTGTTAGCTGGCATTGAATTGAAACAAAAAAAAAAAAAAAAAAAAAAATACAAAAGCAAAATACAAGCATTATATTAATTGCAACATAAAAAACAAAACATTAACAACAACAATTAGCAATTAGCATAACTTTATATATATAATGAAATAAAATAAAGTAATTATAATGCAGCAGCGCTTTCCATTAAACAATTTTAATTATTTTAATATTAATTAAATTTAAAACAAATGCAAGGAACTACAACAACAATAACAGCAACGGAAGAAAGACACAATTTAACGGCATTTTATTATTATCTTTATAATTTACATTATTTTAACACACAAAAATGTTTTTGTTATATGTAAAAAAAAAACAAAAGAATTAGTTTTAATATTTGTTTTTTTTGGTTTTTCTTTTGCTGTCTTTAATTTTAAATATTTTGTGGAAAATGTTTGATTTTTTTTTTTTGTGAACCAAATTTGCGTAAATTTATACTAAGCAAGCCTAGATAAATAGTAGTGTTTTTGTTTTTCTAAATCATCTACTGATGTTTAACTTTTAATGATTTTCCAACAAAGCCAAGTGAATATATAATTAAAATATTAAATAAATAAATAAAAAAAAAAAAAATAAGAAATAAAGTTCGCATAAAGTTTTTGAAAATACAAAATTTTTATTTGTTTTATTTTTTGATACATTTTAGTTTTTACATTTCTTTGTGGAATATCACCTGTACACAAAGTAAAAATTTAATGATTTGTTTTTTTATTAACACTTTAACATTTTGAAAATTTTACTACTTCAACTTTTATGTAATGTTCTCTTTAAAAAAAAAAAAAAATATTATGTTTTTGTAGTTAGCTCACATTCCGGGAGATGCCTTTTTAAAAGGTGTTATTATAGTCAGTGTTATTATCACTCACAAGCTGTGCTATAATATGTTTTGTTTTCGAAAATTTCGAAACGATCTATTTAACCAAGTCCCGCATAGTTGAGTCCTAGTGGCGTTAAGAATTTTTTTTCATGTTACGTCCCTTACTCATGCCAGAAAATCGAATTTTAAAAAAAGTTTAATTTTATTTTACATGCAATAACAATAGAGTTCAGCTACTACAGCTATATCGCACTTCCTCAGCATTAACCCATCTAAAGCCACTACCCAGTAATCATTGAAAATATCAATGTTATGGATACCCGTGACCACAAACAAGTTAATGTGGGAAAAATTTACCCACCAATGAATGGGTTGGGCTCAGGGACAACACAAGACGTAACAACTAACCATGCGTATACATAGATCTATTTACACAACTAATTTTAATCTACTTTTGAGTTGACCTTTTGACAAATTAACATCAAAAACGCTACGCAAATTAACATCAAAAAAATTGTTAACAAAGGAACTCATGCGACTTAAAGGAGCAGTAGCCATATAATTTGTTCTACTAAATGGCAAATAAATTAAGTTGTTAGCGTTTCTACTGCTTCTACGGTTAGTGTTAAAATTTATGTGAGAAAGAAGTTCTGGAGAATCGAATACACCTGTTAAGAGCTGGTGTAAATATACGATATCTGCCGATTTCCTTCGATCACCTAAAGACTGCATTTTTAATAGTTTTAAACGATCCGCATAAGGAGGAAGGTCTAATATGTCAGTTCCACTTAAGCCCCTTAGAGCAAACTGAACAAAACGTTTTTGGATTCTTTCTATTCGATCAACATGCACATTGTAACTTGGGGACCACACTTGACTTGCATACTCTAAGTGAGGACGCACGATTGCATAATACAACGTTGTAGTTGTAATCATGCTATTAAATTCTTTGGCCCAGCGTTTTACAAAACCAAGCATTGAAGATGCTTTTTTACAAATATTATCAATATGAATGTTAAACGATAGCTTAGAATCCATGCATATACCTAGGTCTTTGACGGCGTCTACACGACTCAAGGCAGTATCTTTAATCTTATAATCAAAAATATAATTATTCCTTTTTCGCGAAAAGGTTATAATTTGGCATTTATCTGGATTTAAAAACATATTATTTTTAGAACACCAAACTTCAAAGGATTTTAGATCAGACTGGAGTAGATCTGAATTATCTCTAGAATTAATCGTTCTGTATATTTTCATATCATCGGCATAAATAAGCAGATGAGAGTGTTCAATGACGTGAGTTACATCATTGATAGCTAAAATAAACAGAAGAGGACCAAGGTGACTACCCTGAGGAACACCTGATCCAGCAATAAATTCAGAAGACAATGCGCCTCGGAAACGTATTTGATAAGATCGCTCCACCAAATACGATTTAATCCAGTTCACAAAATATTGTGGAAATCCCATTAACTCAAGTTTAAATAAGATTAGATTGTGTGGTAGCTTATCAAATGCCTTACTAAAGTCAGTGTAAACACAATCGACCTGGTTACCAGAATCAATAGAATTTAAGCAGAATGTTGTAAAATCGAGAAGATTAGACACAGTGGATCTGCCATTCACAAAACCATGCTGACGAGTTGTTATGACTTTGCCACAGTGAATTTTCACCCGATCGTACACCATGCGCTCAAAAAGTTTTGGAATCGATGAGAGCTTAGCGATAGGCCTATAGTTACTGACATCGTTCCTGCAACCCTTTTTAAAAATAGGACTTATAAAACTTATTAATACCAGCGATAAGTAAATATGGTCTATAGCGATCATAGTTAAGATAAATAGATCATACCTAAATATGACATCAAAATGGGAAACTCCAACGATTTTTGTAATTGCTATTCTTGATAGTTATTGGAACATGCATTTCTTTGAATTTCTGATATTAGATATAAATATGGATCAGATGATATCATAAGCATTCGAAATAGGTCCTCATTTGTTTTTTGCCTTGAAAACTTTCAGGTGTTATGTTCCCTATAGAACCTATAATCCTTACATCTTTTCTCTTGCGCTTCTTCAAATAGCTCTCCAATAGATAGGATATGATAGTTTATGATTTGTTCGCCATGCATTAAAACCTTATGCAGTGTTGAAGACATGGCATGCCAAGGATATAAGCTTGTTATCATCTCTTTCTAAAGTCTGTGAGTCACTAATGGCAGATCAGATCTCGCATTACCTTTGCGTTAATAAGCTCCTGTCTCCCTTTCAGTCTGGTTTTCGTTCTGGACATAGTTGCTCAACTGCAGTTGCTAAAATCTTAGACGACATTCGAATATCCTTTGCTAAACAACATCTTACCTTACTCTACCTTTTGGATTTTACCAAAGCATTTGATACTGTAGATCATTATCTTTTATGTTCAAAGCTTGAGTCATTCTTTAGCTTTTCTTCGACTGCAGTCAAACTTATTAAAAATTATTATCTAAATGGGAGATCCCAAAGAGTGAAGATTGACAGTAGTTACTCGAATTATAAATACCTTAACAGCGGAGTGCCACAGGGCTCAGTTCTTGGGCCACTTCTCTTTGCAATCTTTATTAATGATATCTTTACCATTCCGAAAAATGTAATAATGCATGCATATGCGGATGATCTCCAGCTTTATATGTCTCGTCCTATTGGTCTCAGCGAAGATCTTTGCTTCAGAGTTAATGAAGACCTAGATTCAATTAATAAGTGGGCGTTAAGTAACAAGCTAAAACTAAATCCGTTAAAATCTTTTGTGTTGCCAATTTCAAAAAGTCGTTACTCAGATGAAGATATCCCAGCTGTATATATAAGTACTACACCACTGAAGTCTGTTGAAAAAATAACCAACCTTGACCATATTAACTATGTTGTAAGTAAAATCTACTTTGTCTTAAGAAATCTGCGAATGACTGCTCAGATCACACCAACAGAAACTCGCCGTAAACTAGTAATACAGTTGATTATGCCTTTTATAATTTATTTTGAAGTGGTTTTTAGTAATCTAGATTCACATTCGTTACATAAACTGCAAGTAGCGTTAAACTATGCGGCCCGTTATGTGTATGGACTCAGAAGATTTAGCCATGTTACTGGTCTAAGCAACCGTATACTAGGATGCAATATAGAAAATTATTTAAAAGCAAGAAATTGTATATTTCTGCATAAGCTGATACACTCAAAAACTCCAAACTATCTATATTCTAAACTTCAATTTTGCTTATCATCTAGAAGCTTAAATCTTGTAGTTCCTCGCTTTAAATATCTGAACTCCTCAAGACTTTTTTTCGTAAGCACCATTAGACTGTGGAACTCCTTGCCGAGGTATCTTAAATCTATTTCAAATGCACAATACTTCAAGCAATTAATATCTGCACATTTTTCTTAAATTCTCGTTTCTCTTTTACTTTCTCGCTTTTTTTTTCTTTTCTACGTTTCACATTTTTTCTTCAATACTTCACTTCAGTATATATAAGTTCGTGTTGATTTCATTATTTTAATTAATTTAAATTGATTTTAGAATTAAACTTAAGTAATTTTTAAATATAAATGTAATATCTTTGTTTCTTCCTCATAATGATTTTATGATTTTATACTTGTTCGAGATATATAGTATACTATTTTATTGTACGCAAAAGAATAACTCTTTCTTGTGTACTAATTATATAATAAATGCAAATTACTAAATATAATTTACTATATAATACTGCTTTTCTTTTGCATACTGTCCAAAACACTCTGCTCGAATATGCTCATTACAGCTAATAACCTGTAAGATGGTTCGCAACCTTGATATGAAGACCTCATCAATTCTAGTGATTTTTGATGTAGTGTGGGATCAGCAAAAAATGTCCTGGCTGTGTTGCTAACGTTGCTGCTGCCAGTTCCAAGATTCGGAGTGTCAACAATGAGTCCCACTTTGCGGAACTCACCTTGAATGTTTCTCCCCCCCCCTCCCCCCCGCATTGTTTTGAATGCAGAGTTTTTAATTGTGACATTTCCACCAAAATCATACGAGACTTGCAAAATGTGCTCCATAAAGCGAATTTTGGCATG
Source organism: Coremacera marginata (assembly GCA_914767935.1). Lineage (NCBI taxonomy): Eukaryota > Metazoa > Arthropoda > Insecta > Diptera > Sciomyzidae > Coremacera > Coremacera marginata. The sequence continues at coordinate 35,423,304 of OU612047.1, read as the reverse complement.
CAGCGGTGAAAGATCAAATGTATATCCTAGTTTTTGCCACTCTTCAGTTGAAGGTTCACTCAATTTGCTTCCATAAGCGCCGCAAATAGTGCACGATCGAGTGTATTTCGTGTCAGTTAATACCTGTGTTACCTTACCATCGACCACTGTGTGAAACAATTTATGGTGAATGGTGATATTTTTTCCGTTAAAAATTCAAACAGAATCTTACAAAGTGTCTATTTGCGTATTAATGGCCGCTACTTATTCCTTAATGATTTCCGCAGTTTCCTTGTGAAAGGCAAATTTCACTGATCTGCAGTGTTTTGTAGATGAACGACTCAGATTTTTCCATATAATCGCAGTCTGTCCGTTCGTACTTGCTGCTTTGGAAGTTGATGGTTTTTCATAGGCTCCTTAAGTAGTAATGCAGTCAATCAGCCGAAGGGCTTCTAAAGACACCATAAACATATGCGCGTCGCTTACGCCCGATGAGCCATTTAGAGATCAGCTGTAAATTTCCACTGCAGAGCTTGATAACCTCTTTTGCCATAGTTTGCAGTATTCGCTCAGCAGTATGGTCCAACAAAGATTGCAATTTAACCTCAGCTGATGTTTCTGTTATATTTCCTTCTTCCATTTTAGGCATGGAGCAGTCTCTCGCAGTTACGATGGTTCTGTAATTTGGGTAGCAGTGTACACAGATGGCCATTGTGGAACTTCTCACCTCTTCATATTGCTGTTTTGTCATTTTAGTATTTATGAAGAATGCCAATGCTGAATCACTAGATAATCACTTGGTGGCATTGTCGTTCACCTGTATTTGCTGAGGTGTTGGAAGGGCAGTTAATACCCTTCTTAGGCGATTTGGACTAGTTTTGGATGCACGTTCAAGAATCTCAGATTGCAAGTGCGTTCATGTGGAGCTTAATTGCTGCAAATAGGCTTTATAGATAAACTCTTTACCACAAGTTTCCGTGATCTTCTGAAGTTTTCTTGAGAGCGCACAGAACTCTCAGTGAAGGGCTTCGTAGGTCTTCCTTTCTTAATATTCTGTTCAGCTTCAGGATCGATATCAGAATCACTTCCATCGTCTAATTGACAATCGTATTTAAGAGTTTTTTTTAGCCAAGTTTCGTTTGCCAGGTTAAATTTCGGCATCGATTTTGAGCAGTGGTTAAAGCGCTTCTTTACGCTGTCTACAAGATTTGTAACCTTTATTGATACAGATTCCATAGTATTGTAACTGACAATATTTTCGCCAATGATAGCCGTGACGATAACAATATTTTTAAATTTGCTTACCACACCCAAATTAGCATTAAAATCGTAAGTTACACTTTTCATAGCTGTTATGATTACGCGTAAGAGTTTTTGTGGGAAATATATTTGCTATGCAGATGCGCGGCTTTATGTATAAAAAATTTGTGCAAAAAGGTATGATTATGCTTAATTATGGCAATAAATACGCATGATTAATACGTTTTCGTGCAAATGTGTTGCACGAAATGCCTGTGTTGTATAAAAATTGTTCAGTTCATAGAAGGTGCCTACCAGAGACCTGCATCAAGTACTTGAAAGATCAAGCTTTTTCAAGTACTTGAAAATTCGCTTGGTTTGAACTTGAAAAAACCAAGCAAAGCAAGCTTCGTATCAAACCAATCAAGCGCAAGCTTTTTTGCTCTGCTGCGCACAAAAACTTGAAGCGCTTGAAATTTTCGGCAATATACTCGGAAAGATTGAAATGTTCGGCAAAAGCTTATAAGCTTGCAAGTATCCAAATAGTTCACATAGCTGAAATTGGGAAAGTTTGTTGTCTTGGGGGTCGCTGATTGCGATTCTGATCTTAGAATATAAAAAGTTGTTTGGACACTGGGGTGGCCCTAAAAAAAATATTTTTTTGTGATTTTGACAGATTTTGCCCTTTTTTGCAATCTAAGTCGGATCAATTATTGACACTAGGGTGGACCATACATTTTTTTTTTGTGTTATTGTCATATTTTGCCATTTTTTGCGATACAGTCGGGCCAATTATTTAAAATCTGGTGTAAAATTAAAAAAAAAACAATTTTTTTTGCCACTAGGGTGGACCCTAAAAATACTTTTTTTGTGATTTTGCCCGTTTTTGCAATATAGTTGGACCAATTTTTAAGAATCTGATGTCAGAACATTAAAAGTTTATTTGGACACTAGGGTGAACCCTAAAATTTTTTTTTGTTTCTGCAAGTTTTTGCCATGTTTTTCAATTAAGTCGGACCAATTATTTTAAATCTGGTATAAGAAGACTAAAAAATTTTTTCACACTAGGGTGGACCCTAAAAATACTTTTTTTTTGTGATTTTGACAATGCAGTCATATAAATTATTTAGAATCTCATGTCAGAACATAAAAAGTTTATTTGGACACTAGGGTGGACCCTAAAAATACTTTTTTGTGATTTTGTCCGTTTTTGCAATATAGTTGGACCATTTTTTTCAATCTCATATCAGAACATTAACAGTTTATTTGGACACTAGGGTGGACCCTAAAAATATTTTTTTGTGATTTTGACAGATTTCGCCAGTTTTTGTAATATAGTTGGACCAATTATTTAGAATCTCATGTCAGAACAATAAAAAGTTTTTTTGACCCTAGGGTGTCCAAATGGCCAAATAAAAATTCTAAATAATTGGTCCGACTATATTGCAAAAACTGACGAAATCTGTCAAAATCACAAAAAATATTTTTAGGGTCCACCCTAATGTCCAAATAAACTATTTATGTTCTGACATGAGATTCTAAATAATTGGTCTTACTACATTGCAAAAACTGTCGAAATCTGTCAAAATCACAAAAAAATATTTTTAGGGTCCACCCTAGTGTCCAAATAAACTTTTTATGTTCTGACATGAGATTCTAGGCATGGCATTATATGGCATTTTACTGACTTTAATTAAAAAAAAGAGGAATTGTTCCAAAATGTTGCACCGTTAAAAAGTTGCACGTCATCAAACTTCAACAAAGTATGTAAAAAATCCAAATTCACAAAAAAATGAGAATGGACCTTTTTGTTCTTACGCTGTTACTCAATACGTTCCCGTTGACCTATGAACTTGAATATTTGCATATTTCTTAACTAAAGTATGCTTAACAAAACTGCATCATTGGATTTTTGAAACAGTGAAATGTGAAAAACGATTTTTGGTCGCCGAATTTTGCCCGTGCACCTCTGTGCGTCGTCATTAGTGACCTACTTTCATCATCAGTCACCATCCGCTTCAGAAATGGGTCGATTTTGATTCGATTCACCAATGATTCGCAGATGAAAATTTGGTCCATGCACCGAAAAAAGAACTTAAGACAAATTAACAATAAACTTATTCAACGGCCCCGGCAATTTGATGCCTGCCAAATTCTTAGATAAGACAACCAAGTTTTATTTGTTGATGTATCGAATTTTATTTGAATGACAAATTGTCAATATTGTGTGACATTTTAATATATATGTTCGTTCTATCTAAGTCTTTTTATATAATTTGACATAAGTTTAAGTGATGATTAAATCAAATTTTATACATAGTCTTTGTGTACTTTAACAAGAATTTTCTCATTTTTATAAACTTCAACTTTAACAATTCAAACAATTTATTTATTATCGGTATATATTTTTACATACATTTAACAATATATTTTTTATCGGTTAATCGGTGATATCGGTGGGTATGGGTTCTTTTTTTAACTATTTTGTTACCATCACCAAGCACCAATTTTCATTACAAACTATAGGTCAGTGCATTTTTTGCATTTGTAGTCACGATTTATCCTTTGTGTTTCTTGAAGGACAGAACGAATATTCATAATTGATATCTCATTCAAAAGATCAGACTTTAATCTTATTGAAAGCAAACATTATTCTTAGACTACTTTCACATATAAAAACTTTGGATATTTTCATATACTTGAAGTGGTAATCCTTTTAAATTTCCACGAACTTAACTCCTAAGCCATTTGAGAGCGATTTTTTTTTTTGCAACATTGGATACACATTTTGAAAAATAATAAAAAGGAGATTATTATTGCGTAAAAATTACGCAAACAAATGCATTTCTTAAAACTCATTTTATAATTTTGAAATAAAAATATGTAGCAGAATACGTAGTAGGCAAATGCATCTTAAGAAATATCGTATTAGGAAAAAGTATGATATTTAGGCAACTAATGTTCATTCCCTGAGAAGACGTCAAATATTTGGATAACATTTTTCGTGTTTCATTTGGCACAGCAAAAATGGCAATTCACTTTGAACAGATAGAAATTTTCTTCAACTCAGTATTTTCTTTCCTACCACGAGTGAAAAGTTTCCGATTGATACACAGCCTTAGTGCAAAAAAAATTGCACTGTGTGACGTTGAAAAGTATCCTCAACATTTTTAAGTGTGTCGTCGAAACATTTCTTGCTTACATTGTTATTTTCCAGAGAGCTGTATTTCAAACTAGTATAAAAGCCCGTCCTACGACGGGTTGGAAGCATTAACGCTCAAACTGTAATTCTTTTTTGCCATTATTACAGTGCTTTTACAACATACTGTTCTGTAAAATGTTCAGCCTGAAAGTATGCACATTAGGGTGGGTCAAATTGTTCGGGTGAGAAAAAATGCTAAAAGCGTATAGCAAAAACGAAATCTACGTACTATTCTAAGAAAACTTCCCAAAGAAAGTAGGGGTCTAAAATGAAAACCTAGCTCCCGCCGAGAGACATCAATTCGCATTTGAAAAATTTTTTAAAACAGCGTAGTTTTGTTAAGAAACAATATATTAACATTAAGAGCAAACATAATTTGTTATTAGTTGAGGCTTGTTTTGAACAAAATTTCATTAGCTTTAAGAATCTGTTTCCATAATGCTAACATTTTAGTGTTGTATAGAAATTATGTTAAATTTTAAGAGAATGCATTAAGTAAGGTATCTTTTTAAAAAGCAAAATTAACTATTACTCATTGGCGGGTATGGGCACCACTACATTTAAAGCTTCTTTCGTGTAGCTTTTTGAGTTGTTTGCTTTTCTCTTTTGGCTTCGTCCGACATAAGTGTTGCTTGCTTCCAGTCTTTTTTGACACTGAACTGATTTTCTTCCTTTGCTTTGTTGTTGCGTGTTGTGTTGCTACATATGCGTTTACTCTCAATTACTCTCAATTGCTCTCAGCTGGCTCCGAATCTAGCTCCGTGCCCATACCCGCTCATTGGCTATAAGAGTTATCAAGTAACAGTAATTCAAGTTCAATATAATATAAACTTGCTCTTAAGCATTTGCTTTGATTGATTTGTGCACTTAATATTTTACGTCTAAAAAGTAAACGCGTGTTCATTTCTTTTCACAAAAACTTTTTGAAATAAATAGTGTAAAATTATGAAAATATCATCAATGTCAATTGACTCTTCCAATTCGGAAATGGATGTGTTTACAATGGCTTCAGGGTCAAGTTTTCTGTTTCTGACTAATCAGAATGCAAGTGCCATTGGCATGCCAAGTGAATTTAGTGAATTGAATTTGCCAACTTATTGTGATGTTTTAAAATACTATTTTTTTTTAAGTGGTCGCGAAAAACAAAAAACAAAAAAACAACATTCGTATTCAAGCCTTTCTCCGATAATTGCAGAGAAAATAATTGAAATTTGGAACAAAATTAATATTACGCTGATAAATAAAAAAAGCATTTTAAAAAAGCTTAAAACATTTCTCAATAAGTACCATAAAGAAGTTAAAAACATATCTAGAATCAATACATTTTCAGAATTTGAGTCAACGTTGAATGATGTATTTTATATTGGTAAATGCAGTTGCAAAAAAACAATGCCATGCTACTGTGGATTAATTCCGGATTATCTCAAAGCGTTCATGATTGACCAACACACCAGCAGAAAGAATACAATTCCCGAATGCGTGCTAAATATCGTAGATCAACAGTCAAGTAATCTCCCTGTTAGCTTTGATCCTTCGTATAGGCCTGACACTTCACAAATGGACGTCGAATCTGAAATCGAGCTTGCAATGCCAGCTGCAAGAGAGCCGATTTTGCGCAAAAGGGGACCATACGCTAAACGATATGACACAATTAATTTCGCCATGATGTGATGATGACGCAAGTTTTACCGCAAAATCTTCTAGAAATTGTAAACAAAACAATCCAAAACAATGCTTTCTTCGCTCATCCAGAAAATATTTTGCTAACAATGCTTTTCGATGAAAGGAAACCTGTTCGCGAAAGAGCCATTAAAAAAATTTTGTACTATCGTGAGCAATTATATGACTCAACTAAGCTTAGAACCTATAAAAAGCATCCTATTAATTTTGATTGCACAGATTATATGGATTTAGTCGACTAAGATAATGATAAAATACTGTCTGAGCCTCCATTTACTGCAAGCATTCCACACGAGCACTTCTTGGAGTACATAAATTCGGATGAAATACCACTGCCAGATCCAAGAATTCCATCGCACATTCAGGGAACCGAGCGATGTGTGCAACGCATGTCTCCCGACGCGTAATTGCAAAGAACCGAGATGATGTTATGGCAGTAACTGTAGAAAGTCGTACCCGAACACCTCGAATGGACTGTAAAAAAGACTTAAGACCTTTTTCAATGTTTTAAAAAATAAATCCCGTTTTTTTTTATTTAAGACGTTCTGTTGCCTGAATTTATAAAATAAAAGGTGAATTTAAAAAAAGCTGTATTCTCACTGATTGTTCAATAACATTACAAACTTAAGTTTTGCGTAAATTTAACAAAAAAAAATGTACTAAAATTTGGCTTAAAAAGATGAAGCAGAAATAAGGCCAATATAAATTAAATATATGGCATTTCTTTCATATAAAAAAATTTTTCAATAAAACTACGATTGTTTAAAAAATTTTTACAAATGCGAATTTTGATGTCTCTTGGCGGGAGCTAGGTTTTGATTTTAGACCCATAGTTTCTTGGGGAAGTTTTCTTAGAATTCTTCGTAGATTACGTTTTTGCTATACGCTTTTTGACAAAAACAATTGACCCAGCCTAATGCACATACATAAAAGGCAAGCATGTCACTGATAAGTATCAAATGATTTTTATTTGCATACTTTCAGGCTGGACAGTACATGTTGGGAAGAAACTCCAATAATCGCAAAAAATAATGACAGTTTGAGCGATATTATGTGCAGAGCTTTATTCTTGCTTTTTTTATATAAAGATTTAGTTGCATGAATTTAAAGGATGTTTTCAAGATTTCTTCATTTTCAAAGTGTTTTTGCAAAGATTTATAGCACTGCATTTTTTTATTATTTTTATCGTTTTTTTTTTTCTTATTGTAGTTAGTTTAATTTTCTGTTTTTGCTTAACAAACCTTTAATTGAAACAATTTAAGCTAACAAATACAGACTACAAAAATAACAACTAATTTTTTTTCAAACAACACACATAACCACTATTGTACATATCGTCAAAAAACTCATAAATTTCAAGTTTTAAAATCAAATCAGTATTAAAAAAAACAGAGGAAAACTTTATATTTTCTACTCGCTTAGAATTTCTCTTAATATTTGTAGAATTTGTAAGTGAAAAACGAAGAAGTAGAAGAAGAAGAAGGAAGAAAAATATGGCATAAGAAAAATAAGAAGAAACAACATAAATAGAAAAATAAAACTAAGAAAAAAATATAGAAAAGAAAAATAAAAATAATAAAAACAAAAATAAAATTCCAGAATAGCAATGAAATTTTTAAACTTAAAACAAGATAAATAAAAGAGAAAAAAATCCATAGTGAAAGCTACAATATAAGTGCATAAAATACAATTTGTTTTTCGATGTCTTTGTATTAGTAAAGAGAACAGAAAAAGAAAAAAAAACCATATATTTATACATGAAAAATGCAAAAAGAGAATAAAAGTAAAGTAATAATAAGAAGAAAAATATGGCAGCATTGCAAAAATTTCAGTACATACAAAAGCAGCAAACCTTTGTTTGCATGATTAAAAAAAAAATGGACCCAGTATATGCAAAAGTTTTTTACACACAAAGTCAAACAGTAGCAAAAATAAGTGAAATCAATGTCAGACATAAGTGAAATAGCAGATATTAAGAGAAATAGCAGAAAATAGTATTGAAATACAAAAAAAAATCCAATGCAAGCAAAGAGCAATAAATTTAAATAGAACACTTAAAATAAAAATAAGTAAACTTATAAATTGTACTTAACAGAACAAGAAAAAAAGGACAAAGTCTAAAACAGTTTTTAGAAAAAAGTTTATTACCAATAAAAACAAAACCAAAATAAAAAAACACAAAAAAACAAAATATGTAAAATTAAAAGTAAAATAAAATTTGTAAATTTACAAAAAAAAGCTCGCGTTATGCTCGTGAATAAACAAGATTAAAAAAAGCTCTTCCTCTTTTAAATTACAAAAACAAAAAACAAAACAAGCGATGAAGCGTAAAAATGTGTTAAGATATTTAAGCAAAAAAAAAAAAAACAAAAAATAAAACAGTCAAATACAACTGCAAATAAAACAAAACAATTTGCAGCTTTTTGAGCGCCTTATAGTGGGCACATCTGACAAATATCAACTCATAAACACTCAAACACACACAAATATACAAAAACTACTCACACATATAGCTTGTAGAGCTTTAGGTTGCTTCAGTGTACAAAGCTCTATGCACACACCAGAAGTCAACAAAGCATCCTACTGAAATACATATACACCTATACACACACAAACACACTCGTATGTTTACAAATTAAGCTATACTAAATATATTGCATTAAATAGTAAAAATAAAGAAAAACACAAAAAAAAACACTACGAGTATCAACATATTTGACAAAACCTTAACTATGCACTTTTTCTAAAAACAAAAACTCATTCCCTATTCCTCCCGCCCCCCCCTCCCCCCCCAACTCATGCCCCTTTTCCCACACCCACAAAATATAAGCAAAAGCTAAGTATAAATAAAATAATATTTTTGGAAACACTTTGAACAGTGTAAAACAAACAAAATTGCTTCATGTTGTTGTAATCAATAAAAACACAAAAACGAAATATTAAAAGAAATTGATGAAAAACAATAAATTAAGTACTTAAAAAAACTAAAGCTAAAACAAAAAAAAATTATTTGTCTAAATCTTGAAATGCCAACCATGAACAACCCTTTTTTTTAAGTGCGCTTGAAAAGTTGCGCCATCTCTGTGCAACATTTTGAGGCTGCCTAAAAACATAACAGAAAAAAAAAATTGTCTTATTTTTCAACTGTCGAAAAATTCAAATAAAGAAGCAAGTTAATATTAAAAACATATTGTTTTAATGTCCTCCTCTTTTTAAGGCAAGCAGACAATTCTGGATCATAAACCATTTCATCACGGTACAAGAGACAAAAAATTCCTTCAGAGTTCGATATCGTTTGTAAAATTTTGACGTAGCTGTATACAAATGGGAACTTAGTTTTTCCAATTTTACTCGGTTGAAATTTTTATTCTTGATGTGCTCAGTAGGGACAAAAAATGGGGTATGTTCAACTTTCCCTTCGAGATATGGAACAACATAAAATTTAAAAATATCAAAAAATCCCCGAAAAATCTTCGAAAAAATTGAAAAAGTGCCATATCTCGAAGGGGATACAAAATAGGTAAAAATTAACCATATTTTGGGGCTTTCTAAGGGGCGAAGCATTTCTGAAACGCACAAATAGAGGGGTCTATCTGCTATGATCTAATTATGGATAATCTAATAATCTAATTATGGATTTTCTCTCTACATTAATATCCCTGTAGGAAAATCAACTAATTTAAAAGTAATTGATAAAGTAGTTTTTTGTCAACCACAACTAGTTGAAATTCTGACTTTTTTTCATAGAACGAACTAACTTATTTTGTATGGCGATGTCCGCTAAATAAGTCGATTGACTTTCGTCAGCATATATTTTGAACTACTTGTTAAATTAGTTACATTTAAATTATTTTTTTAATTGCTTTAAAATAACCAATTGAAAACTATTACTGATGGTCTAAAGTTAATATTTGATTAAATAACATTGTTAAATATATATAAACTTGCAATCTAATAAAAATTTGCAATTAAAACATGCCAAAAGCAGAGTAGTTGCCGCCTTAATATAATTCGAAGTAGTTTATCAACCACTTGTTTTTAAGTAGTATTTTAATTACTTCATAAATAATGCAATAAAAGCTTTTTAGAATTAAAGTGGATGCCGCCTTAATATAATTCAAAGTAGTTCATATACTACTTTATTTTAAATTAGTTTTTTAGTTAGTTGTTTTTAAAAACAAGTTAGTTTGTTCCTATAGGGATAGTTTATATAGTATAGAAATACTCCATGCATTCAAACATTCACTTTTACATACACACATGCAGAGAACATCACCCTTTAACAGCTTATTCGGTTTGGTCGATTCACCGAGAAAAAAAGCAATAGGTAAATCACCTAAGTCGGCTTGGGTAAAGAGAATTGTATGGGAATTATAAACTTATGCTTATTCACCTAAGCAATTTATTGTTTAATACATTGCTTTGAAAGCACATACTACGATAACTTGCCAAAAAAACAAAAACATTTGATTCACTTAAGCCCAAAATCCAAAAATACAAAATTAAAAAACAACTAGCATGGATGGCTTAAGCATAGTTTTGAGCTATTTTCTGCAAAAAGACACAGTTGCGTCATTAGACACACGAGAGGATAGACTTGATAATTTAATGGTTTTTTTTTTTTTTTTTGTAATAAAACCACTTTTAAGTTCAAAAATAACATAAAGTAAATTAAAAAACACACTTTAATATTCACACGTGTTAATTTAATTACATTTCAACAACAAAAAGAAAAGAAAAAAAAAATAAAAATTCTTTGCCCGCCGTGCGGAATCGAACCTGGAACTTTTGGTGCCAGTCTATCGCTCTACCCACTGATCCAAGCAGCCTTGCTACTACTTGCTGACATAACTGCAGCTATGTTAACAGATGCTGTATTAACAGATGCAGAATGTCGCAGTATTCTCTTGATAGCCATACAACAAAAATCTTTTAATAGATTATTGTGTTATGATGCAGTTATGCTCAGTTTTAATTAATATTAAATAAATCACGCCGCGTAACGAAGGTGTTTGGCTCAATGCATAGTGTAGTGACTTTTCATACACAGTGGTATCGGTTGGTGTGGGTTTGAATCTCAACGGCATGCGAAGGTAAAACTTTGTATTTGATTTTTAATTTCATTTAATTTAATGTTCTTGTTATAATATACATTAAGCAGCAAGAAAAGCCGAGAAGTCATTAATTTCTAAGAAAAACCCAGTGTTGACAAAAGAAAAATTTGTGTTGTTGCCGATTTCAGGCAAGCAAATCACAGAACGACAGGGCGGCACTTAAAAAAAGGAAATTAAAAAAAACAAAACCCGAAAAAGTTATATTTTTGAAATTCAATTTTTTTTTTAAAGTAGTGTATAAAAAATGACCAAATACTTGGTTAATTTATCACCCAATAAAAATTTGCAAGTCAACATGTAAAACTTAGGCGTTTTGATAAAGTACTTGGGAGGTTGAAAAATGCCAAAGCCATCTTATAAATTATACTAGGTTTTTTTTTCAATTTAACATAAGCTTTTTTCACGGTGTTGATACTCTGGCGCTCTGGGTTTTAAGCGCTGTAGAATCTGTAATAAAAGCGGGATTGATTTGAAATTTTTTTTGCATATTCTTGAATACTTGAACAACAAAACTCAATTTAAAAAACAAAATAGATTTTCAAAAAATTCAAAATTGTTTGCCTAATACCTCCCTTAATGAGATGATACTTTGATACTAAGCGCATTGCCGCTGTCATCGTCACGAACGTCAGAACTAATGGGTGCCAGTAGCTGGCGAGTAGCATACATAAATAAATTGTAATAATTTTGTTTTATATTAATAAAATAAAAGCCATAAGTGCATGACATGCAAATAAGAAATAATAAAAATTCGCCACCACTGTTATTTCCATGACAGATAACTTTTTTTTAAGAAGAATAGACAAGGCTTATGAAAATATTTGTATATATCAACTCGCTTTGATTAACACATAAAGCTATCACACAAAACTTTAAATCGACCATCCATAAATTTTATTTTAATAAATTATCAAAATTTTTTTTTAAAAAAGTCCCCAAGAGTAATTTTATCAACAGTGATTCCCCGCGCCTCAATTCCATTTTGTAGACAAAATTTTTGTTTTTATTCTTCACATTCTGCGAAAAGTGATGCTGCGTTAATCTCGTGCAACCCTAACGACAAAAAAATCCCCGAGCTAATCTAATCTTTAAATGTTTCAACTAGAAGTTATCTACAGCACAAGCATTTAAATACGGTGCGAACTTCAAGAAGTCAAATCATTACCAGACAAGCTGAGCGCTCGAACGCAAGTAGCTAGCGAAAAAACACTAGAAATAGAAGAATCCAAAACAAAAGTAACAGCAGCAACAACTGATAAGCAACAATGTCTGGTGCACACAAGTATTTGCAAATTTTTGCATTGTTGGCAATAGGTACTAGTTTAAAAACCTTAAAAATATACACAATGAACTCAAAACTCATAACATATAAATAAAATTTCTTTATTTAATAGCACTGCCTGCCACACTCGCTATTAACATCAAGCCGCGCAGCTCTTGGGGTGCAGTAGCGGCACGTTCACCCGCTCGCATTAGCGGCAAGGTTGACTATGTGATCATTCATCATTCGGACAATCCGAATGGCTGCTCCAGCGCGGAACAATGTCAACGTCTGATTAAGAATATTCAGTCGGATCACAAGGGACGCCGCAACTTTAGTGATATTGGCTACAATTTCATCATTGGCGGTGATGGCAACATCTATGAGGGTCGCGGCTTTGGCTTCCAAGGCTCACATGCGCCCAGCTACAATCGCAACAGCATCGGCATCGTGTTCCTGGGCAATTTCGAAAGTAGGTTTATTTTTCCTATTCATTTCTGATGATTTATAAACAAATGGTTATTTATAGATACTGCACCATCTGCTAGTATGCTGCAAAATGCCAAGGATCTCATGGATTATGCTGTACAGGCGGGTTATCTGAAGGATAACTACAAGTTATTGGGTCATCGTCAGACTAAGGCTACCGCCTGTCCTGGCACTCAATTGTACAACATCATCAAAACATGGCCACACTGGACAAGCATCTAAAGTGTCAGCTGTTATTACTTTGTGAGGGGGAGAGGGGGGGGGGGGAATGTATCATAGGGGAGGATCATTAATATAAGCTTAAAGTTTTAAAATAAAAAGACTCAATAATTTTTAAACATGAAATAATAATTGAGTTTAGCTACTAAAACTTTTTCAAATTTTATCAGCATTAACCCATCGGAGACACGACCCAGAAATCATTAATGTTCAATTTATGTCAATGTCAATGCGTGAAATGAATGAATTTACTAACCAAAGAAATGGTTGGGTTCAGGGACAACACGAGATGTAACAATCCTGTAGGAAAATCAACTAATTTAAAAGTAGTTGATAAAGTAGTTTTTTGTCAACCACAACTAGTTGAAATTCTGACTTTTTTCCATAGAACGAACTAACATATTTTGTATGGTGATGTCCGCTAAATAAGTCAATTGACTTTCGTCTGCATATATTTTCAACTACTTGTTAAATTAGTTATATTTAAATTATTTTTTTTATTACTTTAAAATAACCAATTGAAAACAATTACTGATAATATTTGATAATAATATTTGATGAAATAACATGGTTAAATATATATAAACTAGTTAATCAATCACTTGTTTTTTAGTAGTATTTCAATTACTTCATATATAATGCAATAAAAACTATTTTGAATTGAAGTCGATGCCGCCTTAATATAATTCAAAGTAGTTCATATACTGGTTTATTTTAAATTAGTTTTTTAGTTAGTTATTTTTAAAGACAAGTTAGTTTGTTCCTATAGGGAAATAACCATGTATATTTATTTATTTGTATATTATATGTTCAAATATGTATATTTATATGTGTATACTGCGATATGTAAATTGAATATACTATCATTATTTTATCTCATAAATTCAAGTATATATTAAAATAATATAAATAAAATATTATATATACAATTTAAAAAAGATTTTTTAACATCAATTTCAAATATTCTTTTGTGAAAGAAAAATCTATATTACATATTCTTGACATATGTAGGTAGGTTAGGTAGAGGCGGCAGCCGGTATATGCACACAGTTATACACCAGCTCACTTAGACCAGAGAAGTCTATTGTGATACCGCTATATATATATTTTTGACATACTATTAAATTCATGTAAAGCTCTATTAACAGGTCAGTATAATTAATAATTTATTTATTTATTTATTTATTTATTTATTTATTTATTTATTTATTTATTTATTTATTTATTTATTTATTTATTTATTTATTTATTTATTTATTTATTTATTTATTTATTTATTTATTTATTTATTTATTTATTTATTTATTTATTTATTTATTTATTTATTTATTTATTTATTTATTTATTTATTTATTTATTTATTTATTTATTTATTTATTTATTTATTTATTTATTTATTTATTTATTTATTTATTTATTTATTTATTTATTTATTTATTTATTTATTTATTTATTTATTTATTTATTTATTTATTTATTTATTTATTTATTTATTTATTTATTTATTTATTTATTTATTTATTTATTTATTTATTTATTTATTTATTTATTTATTTATTTATTTATTTATTTATTTATTTATTTATTTATTTATTTATTTATTTATTTATTTATTTATTTATTTATTTATTTATTTATTTATTTATTTATTTATTTATTTATTTATTTATTTATTTATTTATTTATTTATTTATTTATTTATTTATTTATTTATTTATTTATTTATTTATTTATTTATTTATTTATTTATTTATTTATTTATTTATTTATTTATTTATTTATTTATTCAAAGTAATGTTTACATGTCAGACATAATCTTTTAAATGCAAAAGCAATTAACAAATTTTCAACAAGTAATGGAATAGACAACCCAAAAGAAAATGAATGCTAGCAATTATAATATTTAAAAATAAATGAATTGAATAAGCAACTAATTATAACAACAAAAATTATAACAGATTGATGATGATAGAAAGTCGTAGAGATAATATTAAGAAAAGTATAAAAAAAGTTCATGCTTAAAGGTGTGTTTCTGAGGAATAATTTTAATTCTAACAGGCAGCGAATTCCACAATCTGATAGCGTTCACAAAAAAAAAGTCTGTTGGAGTTCAAATAATTATAGACAGGAATATTGAGGTTCAAGTTTCTATTGGATCTACAAAATTGAAGCTTCTCATACAGTTAATTGGCAGTTTTAGTGTATATCAAATTGTGTAAGAATATGCAGTTCCTAGCATCCAGTTATTTAAAAATATTGCAACCAAGTATTTGATTGACCATGTGACTGATGCGGTCAAACTTCCGAAGGCCATAAACATACCTAACTGCGTTGTTAAAAGCATGTTGTAACTTTAGCTTAGACCTGGAATCAATACTACTATATACAAAATCTGAGTAAGATATGATAGGCATAATGAGCTGCTGTACTAACTATATCCTAGTTGCAATCGGAACAAATGGCGCACTCCACCTCAAGTTCCGCAGGACAAAGTAGACCTTACTTACAACAGAATTAATATGGTTTACGCAGGAAAGTGAAGAGTTAATGTGGTAACCAAGATTCTTCACTTTATCAACAAAGTTCAAATTCAACACCATTAAGATAAAAATAACAGGCATTCTAGAGAAAGAGTGACTGCATTTAGAAATCGGCAACACATATGACTTAAAAGGGTTGAGCTTGAGCCTATTAGATTCAGCCCATACAGCTATTTTCATTAAATCTTCATTTATCTTACTACATAAATCATCAACAAAAAATTAATTAACTTTAACAAAAAAAAAATTGTAAAATTGTTCTCGTTGTATTAAAAGAAATCGAAAAAATTCAAATTTGAAAAAATACCAATGAAATCTTGTGTAAATATTTTCTTACACTATACCTAATACAGATGCAAGAAATTGTGTTATTATGTTTAATAACCTGGTCGTTGAGAATTTTTTTTGCTAGAAGTGTACCTATTTGAAAATTTCGAGTTTGAGTTTAATTTACGATAAAAATTCCCAAAAATTCAATTATATAAAATTTAAAAAACATTATCATGGATGGTTTAAACATAGTCTTAAGCTATTTTTTGCAAGAAAAGTAAAAAATCCAAAATTCGGGAAAAAAGTCATATATATTGAAACGTGATTTTTTTCAAAAATACTTAAATTGCTCTTTTCTAGCATTTCGATCACAAAAAAAAGTTATAAAACTCGAGAAACATACCAGAATTTACAGCTGTAAGTGAAGATTATGTTGCCAAACGCATAATTAGCTCGAATGCGGTAGGGACTTTTAACCATAACCTGCTTTGTTGCAGACTTAAAAACTTCTTTAAGTCAAACTTTAAATAATTACCTAGATGGTAGAAAGCAAAGGGTAAAAGTTGAAGATATATTTTCATGTTTGCAAACAGTTTCTGCTGGTGTTCCCCAGGGGTCTATCTTGGGCCCACTTTTGTTTTCTATTTTTTCAAATGACATTTTCTCTCTAAATATTCGAATATGCATGCCTATGCTGATGATATTCAGCTCTATCTCTCAAGACCAGGCCCGTAGAAACCTAGGAGCCGGAAGGGGCTTTGCCCCCCACTCGTTTGATTCAAGGGAAGGGTGATTAAAAAAAAAAAATTTCGCAAATCAACCGAGATCGCCCAAAAATTGGATGGTTATATCGAGATATGAAAACCAAAATAAAAAAAATTTGTTTCCTTATTTTTACAAAGTACTGCCAGCGGTTTCTGTTTTCGTTGCAGAAAATCGTAAAAAAATACTAAAAGTTAAAATATCTCTTTTGATGGCATACGACCAATACGTAATTTATAAAAACATGTTAAGATCTTGGTTACAAGATCAAACATTTTTTTTTTGGTATTAGAGTGTTAAAAAAAAAATCGCTTGTAACTATCTTTTGCATGGGAAAACATTAATTGTTTTTATTGTCGAAAATTATCTATTCCTCGATAACCATTCATTCCATCCTTCAACATTATTTTGTAGACGTTAAATTAACTTGGATAGTACAGCAAATTTAAATAACTCTATGGGCAACTTTGACATAAAAAAACGTTATAAGAACTAAAAAAAAAAATGTATTTTGCCTTTTTAGGCATTCCTTAAAAATGATTTAAATTAATTAAAAATTCATTGAAATGCGTTACAATAAACAAGAAATATTTACACAAGCTTACAAATGATACAAATGATAAAAACTGCCTAACATTTTTCGCTCGCTATAAGGTGTTTTTTTTTTAATTTAAAATAAATGGCCGCAAATATGCACATAAAGTACAATTTTTAAAATATTTTTAATAAAATGCCAATATTTTGAGAACCACAAAAGATAATGACTGAAATTAAACAGAAGCGGTTAGAAAAAGAACCAAAATCCACATTTTTGTCTATATCTCCAAATGTGGGCCCGATACAAAAAAACGGACTGTGGATTTAAATTTAACACACAAAAATACATATGGAACCACTTTCACCTTCTCTGGACCAAATGCTGACTCTAATTTGTAAAATTGGTTTGTTACTCTTTCTTTTTATTTTTTTGTAACGCATTTCAATGAATTTTTTATTAATACGGAATGTCTAAAAAGGCAGAATAAAATTATTTTTAGTTATCATAACGTGTTTTTTGTTGAAAGTTGCCCATAGTATTTGTTAAATTAGCTCTACTATCCAACTTAATTTGACGTCTACAAAATAATGTTTAGGAACAAAATGAATGGTTGTCGAGGAATAGGTTTTCATTAAAAAAATTAATGTTTTCCCATGCGAAACATAGTTACAAGCGATTTCTTTTTTTTAAAAAAGTGTATTCTAGTAACCAAAATTTTAGCACGTTTCTAAAAATTATTATCTTTGTTCGTATGACATCAAAGTTTTATAATTGTTTGTTACACAATAAGAGAGATATGAATATTTTAACTTTAAGGCTTTTTTACGGTTTTCTCCAACGAAAACAGAAAACCGTTGGTAGCACTATCTAAAAAGTAAATTTTTATTTTTTTTTTAGTCTGCATATTTCGACATAGCGACAGTCATGGCGCAGTGGGTAGAGTGTGTGGCCAACACGCCAGAGAACCCCGGCTCAATTCCCACCTGGCACAGAAAGTTTTTTCAATTGAATTAATTTTTATGTTCGGTCGTCACCTCTCTGCAGCAAATAGCAAAGCTCAGAGAGCAAAAACTGCCATGAAAAGCTTCTTGAGAACATAAGCCGTTCGGAGTCGGCATAAAACTTGTAAGTCCAGTTCTTGATCATTTGTGTTCAAACATTTCACAACACAGTTGTGTTTATTTTTGATTTTCATTTGAAAAATTTTTGAATTCCAGCGCTGCCAACATACCGTTTTATCCATTCCGTTATTTTTTAGGTTGGATTTAGGTAGTCTAACGAAAAAGTTTCCAAAAGTTGAAAAATGCTCTTATTTTTTAACACTTATGTACTAATTTTACTCATTTGTCTTTAAAACACACGAGAACTAAATTTTTGCTCATTTCGACGGAATCGAAAGTAAATCCATAAAGACTTCTGAATTAAGAAGGGAATCCATTGGATGTCTTCCTTGTGCTTATGTATCCCACAATAACTTAATATTATTTAAACATTCGTGATACAATGAATCTGAGTGAAACATGTGTTTACGAGTTTGATATGCAAACCAGTCAGCAAGCTTTGGGATGGATATGAAAAAATCACATCAAAGTCGATCAAAAGTCAAGGTAATGTAGAATGTTTTCTTTGATTATCGTGATATTGTGAACATGGAATTTTTGAACGAAGATCAGACGGTTAGTAAATAATACCAGTATCACCTGTGTCTAAAATTCAACCCTATGAAAACAAATTTTTGGGTTTGCCAGGTCGAAACAAAACCAACATATCTGTCAACGTTCCTTTTGCATGCATTCTTTTTTGGACAAAATAAGTAGCAATTATAAATTATTGTGTAAATAAAATGCTATATAAAGCAAATGATATTTTGGTTGGAGCGGTTGGTTTTGATTCCATACGTTTTTATTAGTTTTCTTGATGCTGATGTGGCGGCAAGTCGATGTGCACTGACGCTGGATTCGGATTGTTACCAGCAGCTTGATTATTTTGACAACCTTCTTGTTGGCTGCAAGCTGCTCCATCACGGTTTTGGGAGAGCGCTGCTGTATTCTAGTTTAGCTTGTTCAGTCCTTACGGTCGACGGTAGCGTGTTTGCCCTGATGCACCACTCGCATAACTAGTCCATGTATTTCACCTCGTTTTCAACACCGACAGAGTTGAAGTGAAACCAGGTTTTACAGGTGACCACTTTTATCATTGTTTCTGTATTTTTTGCAATCAATGTATGTCCTTTTATTTGATGGTGGAGTGTGTAATTCTTTCGATTGTGACGTTTCTTTTGGCGTGCTTACAAGCCAAGTGAGAGGACTTACCTCTGCCACTTTATTGAGATAGTGCCACTTTGTTTCTAGTAAGTAGCACGTGGTGAAGCTTGGCTGAGGTACCCTAATCGTGAAGACACTCGGCTACAGTCTTGAGCACGTATTTATAACAGTTTGCTGCAGCTTCCAACACCGTGATTTCTCGGAGATTTTTGCTATAACTTTTGCAAGACTTTTGGTAAATTTTTGTGTGATGACCAGAAGTTTTCTTCAGCGACATATCTAAAAGAAAAATAAAAAATGTTGCGTCCACATTCCTTAGTAGTACAAAGAGCAAGGAAGCTATCGAGGGAAAAGTAAAATAAAGGAAATTTAACATTACTCAAATTATTTTGAAAGTATTTCTAATTATACGACCTGTACTGTATGCAAATTTTTATAGTAGACAAATCGAGAAACTTTTATTCAAATAAAGTAGAGACATAAACCAACGCATGTACACTACATAACAAAAGTTTGTTTAAATTTGAAGCGCTAAGAAACCGAAAATATGTTAATGTAAAATGACGTTAAGGAGACTTGTATCATTTTGGTAA
Organism: Coremacera marginata; assembly: GCA_914767935.1. Taxonomy (NCBI): domain Eukaryota; kingdom Metazoa; phylum Arthropoda; class Insecta; order Diptera; family Sciomyzidae; genus Coremacera; species Coremacera marginata. Next base: position 35,403,154 of record OU612047.1, on the reverse strand, counting down.
AAAATTAAGGTGTGTTTTATGAGAGGATTAAGAAATAATAGCTAAAGATAATAGTTAAAAAAATTTTAATATATTTTTAAAGTATTTCCATCAAAAAAATGTTTGAGACGTCATTTCATAGTAATAATAATAAGACCCTGAGGCACGGGATCTCGGATTCGGAAAATCTGAACAAAAACAAAAAACAAATTATTTTAAAGTACACACTTAAGACTAGAAATTGACTTCGAAATTTTTTAAAATTTTTGATTTATAAAAAAATGGTGACTGGCAGAAAATAAAATTTTTTAAAATACCTATAATTTGAGGGTTAAAGTAGGTGCATTCGATTTTGTAAACCTCAAAAAAATCTCACCACAAAAAATTTCAAGTCTATCGGCCGATTAGTTTTTGAGTAATCTTTCCCGATTTTATTATAATGAAGACATGACGTCACAAAAAACAAATGTTTTTTTTTTAAATGGTTAAAAAATATACAAAAATTTTAAAACACTATCTTTAAGCGTTTTTTTTTTGTAAGGGGCTGTTCATAAATTACGCAATACGCTTAAGAGGCGGTTGTGCGTTACGGCAAAACAACATTTTCGAGTTCAGTTTTAATTTAAAATTAAAATTAATATTAAAGTTAAAATTAAATTTTATTGTTAATAGTGTTTAATTTTTATGTTATGTGTTTTTATAAATCTAATAATTTTAGTATTGTTACGAGTTTTCTATTTTGCTTTCTGAAGAAAACAAACAACAACAACAACAATAACCTCGTATAGAGCAGTAATCACACAGCACACTAGACAGACCCTTTCGTTGGCCGTTACACGAACTCATCAGTAGCGTTGCGTGATCGCTGTGATCCACAAAGCTTATTACAAAGTTTATATTCTATTTGTTTCGTCAATGTTACGAGTATATTACTACGAAATGCATGCACATAGTACAAATAATATAAAGCAGCTTAAAGTTCATCTAATTTTTGATGCATATTTATTTAGTGAGAAGTAAGCTCTTTTCTCGAAGATAAATCAAAGCTTTTTACTACTCAAGAGTATGTTGAGGTAGTTGTTGTTCTTCTATTTTCACAGTCGGTCTTATGCCGTGGTTATGCTAGGCAAACATGTTTGGTGAGCTTTTTTGTTGTAAGTGTTTTACGCGTACGAGAGAAAAGTTTAGTTCTTATTTCATGTGTAAAACACTAAAAACAAAAAAGCTTACCAAACATGTTTGCCTAGCATAACCACGACATTAGTTTCAGCTGTTTGCTGATATTGAGCTATGACGAAATGAAGATTTTGTGCAAAGCGAACATAAAAGTTTTATAAAAACTCTAAAACAATTTTCGCAATTTTCAAACATCGAAGTTATAACATATTGACACTGATTTATGTTCTTGTTAACGTCAGCAAAGCTTTCATTTGTGATTAGCTCTCTTCATATCTCTTCAAATTTTTCATCAAATTGTTGGTCAAAAACAATATAACGACGTGAAATTTCCATAATAATAAAACTTATATTAAATATAAAGTGTTCTATGCTTTCTTCATAACGTATTGCTAAATTTTAAAAAAACCCAGAAATTTTCAAAAATAAAAGTGGATTGGAGTACATTGGAGTGGAGAGAGGGTCCAAGACTTTGTGAAGAAATGTGACATATGAGAGAGAGGGTCTTAAATTGGCCAAAAACATGTTCGTAATTAATGAACAGCCCCTAATCCTCTAAAAAAACACACCTAAATTGTTCACAAAAAATGGGTACAAGTCCCCTTAAACGAATTATGATGTTATTCAAATTTTTATCATGTTACCCAGTTTTTGAGATAAGTTTATTTTGTAATGATTTTGTATTAATTAAGTTGTTATTAGAAATGTATAATTTGTTTACCAAACACTTTTATTTAATTTTTCAGTTATAAAACCTCTTTAGAAATTTCTACTAATAGTGCGGAACTACTCTCCACTAATTTATATTGAAGTCATTTTTCAGTGAGAAAAATAAGCTCATTAAATAAAACAACAAATTCACTCGCACTTTGTTGCATCATTCTGGCCCAATACTTAGAGCAGATTATAAAAAAAAAACCTTTTTAATCGCAGCACCTGAGCTAAGAGTCTGCAAGTTCAAGAAATCTGTTGTAAGAATATGGAAACAGTGTTCGTAGAAATCATGCATAAAAAGAAAATAACGATTATATGAACAAAAACAATGTTTAGCTTTACCTCATGATGTTATCTTTAGAGCACAAGCTGTGAAACGGTAAAATCTTCTTTTCTAATGATTTATGTTCTCAAAGGCTAACCTATGCCATAACAAACTGTTCCAGTGCACAGGCAGAGGCCATGCTTATATTTAAGTATAATTTACAACTATTGCATGCATACAGGTTGTTATGGTTGGAAAATAAAATAGGAATTGCAATTTGTAAAGTGCACGTCAACTCCTTATTTAAAATTATTGTGTCAGCTTAAAAGTTATGAATTTGTGTCAGCACTGGTAACGTCAGCAATGTTGACGTTAGCAATGTTAACGTCAGCAATGTTAAAGTCAGCTTTGTTATATCGTCATCACTGTTAATGTCATCACGTTAGCACTGTTAAGGTTTGCACTGTTAATGCCTGCACTTCTGATTTAGTTACCACACAAGCAGAAAATGAAATTTTTGTCTTTTTTGTATTTAGAACCCCAGAAGAGTAGCAGATAGGCATGGAAGAAATGTTAAAGGACAAAAAATTATAGGAGCAGCTCATATATTTGACCCCTCTTGGGGTCAATTCGGAAAGATATGAGCTATAATCAGCAATCTTTGTGTATCTTGTGTGGGTACCCACAGAAGAGTGGCAGATAAGGGGTAGGTGTGTTCAGAAGAAATGTTAGAGAAAATAAAATAAGTACCAGGCCATATATTTGAACCCTCTAGCGATCGATTTGTGAGAGATATGAACTATAAATGGCGGCTTTTTTGCTTTTTGTATGGAAACTCCCGGAAAGGTGGCAAATAAGGGGTAGTTGTATTCAGAAGAAATATTGAAGAGCAAAAAATAAAAGAAACAGCTCTTATATTTAGCTCCTCTTGGGGTTAATTCGGAAAAAAGATAATCTTCAGTTTACGTGCTTCTTGTTTGGGGACCCCCAGAATGGTGGCAGATGGAAGGTAGGTGTTCTTAGAAGAAATGTTGAAGGGCAAAAAATAATAGGATCAGCTCATATATTTGACTCCTCTAGGAATCAGTTTCGAAGAGATATTAACTATAATCGGCAATTCTAGATTTTTTTTTTATGGGGACTCCCAGAAGGTGGCAGATAGGGAGTAGGTACGTTCAGAAAATATGTTGAAGGTCAAAAAGTAACAAGACCAGCTAATATATTTGACACCTCTTAGTATCAGTTCGGGAGAGATATAAGCTTTAATCGACAGTTTTTGTGTTGTTTGTACGGTGGCCCACGAAAGGCTCGCAGAAACGGGTTAAGTGTCTTCTGAAGAAATGCTGAAGGACAGAAAATAATAGGATTTATTTTTTATCACAAATAAAACTCATTTCTTGAACGTATTCATCCATGAAAACAGTTGGATTAATTAAAAAATCCAACTTGGAGGTGTTCATTTTTTTAATTGTTCGCTCCAAGTCACTGATACATGGCGCTGACTGCTAATTATAAGGCAGCTCTCGTGAACTTGAAATATCACTCCGGTCGTAGTTTTAAATAAAAATTTTGATATGATTCCCCTAGCAATAGCCGAGCGGGTTAACATTTTGCTTGTTTTGTCTCAGGTATTTTGTAACTTTTTTGTGCGATCCGATCAAGTGCCAAAAAAAAAAAAAGGAAGTGGAAAATATTTTGAAGCGGTTCGATATTACCAATTCCCAGTTTTATGTAAAGGGTGGTTAAATTTTGAGAGCCGATGTTGATTTTGAATAAAACAGAAATTATTTAGGAAATTATTGTCATTCTTTGTATTATGATAATATTGGTATAGTTCAATTATGTATGGAACAAAATATCGGCCAAATGGCCGCCGCGACCTCGGCGGCACACCTCCATCCGATGTTCTAAATTTTCAGTGACGCTGAGGCATAAGTGAGGTTCTATGCCGTTAGTGGGCCGAACTATCGCATCCTTTAGCTCTTGAATTGTTGCTGGCTTATTGACGTACACCTTTTCTTTCAAATAACCCCAAAGATAGAAGTCCAATGGTGTCAAATCACATGATCTTGGCGGCCAATTGACATCGCCACCACGTGAGATAACAAGGCCATTCAATTTGTCGCACAAAAGAGCCATTGTTTGATTAGCTGTGTGGCAAGTGGCACCGTCCTGTTGAAACCACATATCGTCCACAATCATATCTTCCAATTCGGGCCATAAAAAGTTCGTTATCATCTCACGATAGCGAACACCATTCACAGTAACTGCCTGACCGGCCTCATTTTGGAAAAAATACGGCCCGATGATGCCTCCAGCCCATAAACCACACCAAACAGTCACTCTTTGTGGGTGCATTGGTTTTTGTAAATATACGGCTCGATGATGCCGCCAGCCCATAAACCGCACCAAACAGTCACTCTTTTTGGGTGCATTGGTTTTTCTCCAATCACTCTTGGATTATTGCCCAAATGCGACAATTCTGCTTATTGACGAATCCACTGAGGTGAAAATGTGCCTCATCAGTGAAGATGATTTTCTTCGAAAATTGATCATTCACTGTTGCCATTTCTTGCCACCATTCTGACCATTGACGACGCTTGAAATGGTCAAGAGGTTTTAGTTCTTGAGTCAATTGCACCTTGTAAGCGTGTAAGTGCAAGTCTTTATGCATAATGTTCATCAACGACGAGCGTGAGAGGTTCAATTGTTGGGCACGACGACGAGTTGAGGTGGACGGCTCCACAGCCACACTATAACGAACAGCAGCAATATTATCTGCAGTACGAGCTGTACGAGCATGCACTGGTGTTTTCACATCTTCTACAGACCCGGTTTGCTCAAATTTTTGCACAATTTTTTCGATTGTACGCACATTTGGACGATTAAATTGACCCAAAAAATCACGAAGAGCACGATATGCATTTTGATTTGAACGCCCATTTTCATAATAAGCCTGAATAATTTTAACGCGTTGCTCGATTGTGTATCTTTCCATGGATCAAATTGAGTTAGTTTGAAATTGAGAAATGTCAAATGAAATGCAGAAAAAAACTTGACGTTTAGGTGTGGTTCACATTCAACATCGGCCCTTAAAATTTAACCACCCTTTAGTTACTACCTATACTCAAAGCTCCAATACAAACGGCATTAGAAAAGCTTTGCTTCAAAAAGGTTATTTTCATTTTTGCATAACAAAAAATAAAATAAAAATGTCATATTAGTTTGAACACTATAAATTTACAGAAAATAATAGATACATACTAACCGGCTTGGACAAAACTATACAATATTGCTTTAAAAATACTGATTTGCTTTTAACTTTTTCAGCTTTAGTTTTAAATAAAAAGGTAAAACCACACATTAAAAAAGGATCACGTATGGAAACTACTTACAAAGTCATCAATTAAATAAAAAGTCTTAAATTTAGGGGCAGTTGCTCCCTTCTCCCCTGCCTACGCCCCTGGTGGATACTTTTAACACGAGGAACGAAATGTTAACTTTAAGGTGAGGGGTATTTTTTTTGCACTATCAATAAATATGGCTTATTGTTAGTAATTATAACAGTTATAGCGTCATAATTTAACAACCTACTACGGTCAACACTATGTTCTGAAATGAAAATATACGAATGTAAGACCATCTGCTTAAAAATACTTTACAGCTAAAAAAAAAATCGTCTTTATTTAAAACCAACATCCCCTTAACTGCATTGCCAAAAAGACAAGTGGAGTTACTTGTTACTCATACCACCCAACAATGCTGACCTTCAAGTTTGCTGCAGTTTGCTGCTACCTATGCAATGCAAATGAATATTTTATAATGCAAAACCCAAATACAACAAATATTTACGTAATATTTGATATTATTCAAAGCAAACGCGTAACGTCAATCATAAACAACAGCTGTAGGTAAAGCATCAAAGACCAAAAAGACCCACTTCCATAGCTGACGGCACGCTTTTTGTTGCCAAAAGTGACTTGAAAGCGAAATTAGCATGACTTAAAAAATTCAAAATGCAACAATTAACAAGGAATTGCAACATATATAAAATTCAAAATCAACAAAAACAATAGAAGCGACAAATGCACTTTATCCCGATAAGGAAATGCATTTGTCGCGGCTTTGCAGCAACAGTTAATTAAAATTCAAATATAAAATAACGGGCAGTACGTCAAATGGTAACCAGTTCTAAGACGAGTGCCACGCCAACAGGCACAAAAGCAAGTTAGCAAGGAGTTTCTTAAACTATTAATGGAGTTAATAGTTAATAGTAGTAGTTAACAACTACGCTAGAGTTGTTTATAATAGATGCCTATTTTTGTTTCAATAAATTTCCTTACAGCTTTACATAGTACTTGGCTCGCTTCTTGCTACAAGCAGTGCAAGCATTATACCGGCCACTCCCACCTATGCCTTGGCAGCACCCGGCATTGTAACGGCACACAGTAATCAGGTGTTTGTACGTAACCACAATCGTCTTTATGTCCCAACAGTGACAACAACACGCACTCTTCCGCTTCCAGTGGCCACATATCCGAGCTATACATACACTACCAACGCCGCATATCCGCAATACTATGGATATGGTGGCTATCCCTACGTTTCATATCCTTACTCAGGTTATGGTTACGGTTACGGCTACAGCTATTCGGGTGCTCTGTGGTAAGCCTAATTTTGACCTGTTGCACATTATTGTTATAAACTAAGACTGTACTGTAAACTTTTTAAACGCAATCGCAAAGCTTTAATAAAATAAATAAAATTATTCCAAAACAAATCAATACATCGATTAAATCAACGCCTGCAGCGACCTTTAAGTGCGCCATTCAACCTTGGCATGCTTGAGTTTCGGCCACTTTTATGTGAATTGCGGGAAAATACAGAAACTATTTAAGAAAAAAACCCAAACATATTTTCACCAGTAGCGCAAAATCAAAATCAAATTGACCGAAAATACAGAAGCAAACGTTTTATTTGGCTACGTGATATGTTTGCCAATACTGCTCAGTACTTTGACTTTTATTTTATTATTATTATTTGTGTCGATATATGTATTTGTGGTGCAGCAAAGTGCAAATAAAGAAGTTGATATGTAAAACGTGCGTGTTGAAGCTTTTGTATTATTTTACGTAGCATAAGAATCATGTTTTTTGAAAAGGTCAACAACTAATGATAGTTATCAGGGACTGCCGGTTAAAAACTAAGAAATGGATTTGGATCGTAAGAGACGGATCAAATTTTAATTATTTTTAAAATATTTTTCAATCAGTTCACATTATCTTGATGAAGCTTTTGAAGCTTTTTAATCTGCAATTGGATCATTCATATTATATATCAATACATATTATATTTATTATAAGTTATAACTAATAACACTGTACAACAATTAAAAAAAAAAAACCCCCGTGGGGTTTCATGATTTTTTTATGTTTGCGAGGTCGCTGAAACCGAATATAAATTCAGATTTTTCGGTTCACGTAAGGTTCTCCCTGGTGCCGCGTCCAGGATAAGCCCTAAGCCCCTTCAATTAATGAAATCAATATTTTTCCTTTTTGGGGAGGGCAGGAGAGGGTTAAAATATATGACCGACCTCCATTATTTTTCAAAGAGGAACATTTTTTTTCTGAGGACCTATCCGCTTTGACCCCTCCTGACGGGCGCTCCCATACAATGAACCCTAAACCTTTACAGTTAATGAAATCGATATTTGCCTCTTTGGGGAGGACAAGAGAGGGTAAATATGTATGGCTGACATCCATTTTTTTCAAAGAGGACACTTTTTTCCTTAGGGCTTATCCCCTCCGACCCCTCCTTAGGAGCGCTGCCATACAATGCACCTTAACCCCCTGTTGTTAATTAAACTATAAATATTTACCCTTTCGGAAGAGAAGGAGGGGGTTATTATGTAGGACCGACCCCAACTATTTTTCAAAGAGAAACATTTTTCTCCTTGGGGCTTATTCCCTCCGACTCCTCCTTATGGGGGCTCCCATACAATGCACACTACTGTTATTGAAATCAATATTTTCCCTCTTGGGATGGGTAGGAGAGGTAGAGTAGGAGTATGGTAGAGTAGGTGAGCGGAAGTAGTTGAAAGCAGAGCTGATGGCTTGCAAGTCATTTGTACAGTGCTTGTGCAACTCCTAAGTATATATTCTTCTCACAATTAATTCGAATGGCCTTTTTTGTAGCACTATTAATGGCTGGATTTTATTGTGATATGTTTCAACCCACCAACTGATGCCTTACTCTAATTTTGAATGAAACAAGCCAAAGTAAACACCTTTAAGTTAAAATAACAAAATAAACACTCTCTAATTACACGAGTGGCTCAACAAATAAAAACACCTATTTACATTTAATAAATAGTTATTAAGCTTAGATGTAAGCTCATGCCAATTCATTTTGTTGTCAATTTATATGCCGAAATATTTTTGAGGGTGGTCGTTATGCTAAGCTAATGCTAATTTTTTTCTTTTAATTTCACGGGATATTATTTGAACATATACCATAAGAAACTAGTAAATTTTTTTTTATAATTTTGGAATGATATTAGGGGTCGCTACCAAGGCACATTGGTACAAATGTCAGGATAAAGTTCCCAAAACTAGAAGAAAACCTCGTATCTACATGAAATCAGGTACCAATAGGTTTTTGGGGTAGATAAACACTAACCTGGAGGCAAAAATGTTTGCATCAATATGACTTATATAACCAAAAACGCACTTATATGAAATTTTTGGACCACTAAGCCGGAGTTTTCGAACCTATAAAAAAATACGTGTACCTTAGACTTTTATCCTCTATCACATCACATAGCGAAAAACACCAAGGGAAATTTCCTTGTGGCAGTGCTAAAGTTTGACAACTGGTAGCGACCTCCAAATCATATAAAAAAATTAAAACAAAAAAATCTCTTTCATAATTAGAAGTATATAATCGAATAAGACCATGCCGCGATGATAATTTAAAAGTCGAAAAATAACGACCACCCTAATATTTATGCAAGAGTACGCCAGTGTTATGTTGGACTGTCGAAGAATGTAATGGAAACCAAATTACCCGCCTATACCACAATACCCGAACTTACTCTAAACCTTAGTTTAAAGCAACTTTAAGCCCCTAACTACTAAATTAAAGCACAGGATTATTTTTTTTAACTATTTTTATTTAAATTATCATCAGTCATGAACTTTTCTCTCAAACTACTGTCAGAAACAATATTGTTCTTACAATAGAAGTGGTGCCGAATAACCGAAATGGGAAGCATAGCTTAGTGGTGCTGAGTAGGCCAAAGGAGCGGCAGCAGCATAATGGGAAACAATTGGAGCGCTATAGGCAGCATGGTGAACAGCAACTGGAGCGGCGATTCTGGACAAAGGTGCAACAGGGGCGGCAGCAACAATTGGAGCGTGTGCAATTCCATTGTAGTTTCTGGCGATCACTTGGCTACTTGTGGCAGTTACAAATGGGGCAGGTGCAGCGGCAACAAGTGGAGCCGAGTAGGCCAAATTAGCGCCAGCAAGTAATCCTGGCTTAGCAGCAGCGCAAGCAATGACAGCGAAGATAACAGCGATCTGAAAAAAGAAAAATGTTTTTTAATGTTTTCGAATTAATCTAAAAAATCCTTAAGAATCACTTACGAATTTGAACATGTTGATGTTGTTTGGAGTTTTTTATTTTTTTGCTTATTGCTGGAGTAAGAACTGAAGAGTACTGATGTTCATCTATTGAATTAAGTCAATATTTATACGCTTTGACCTTTTACTTTCAAACATAACAACTACTTAACTCTGACGTATGCGTCTGCTTTAAGTTTTAACATGTTAATGCAAGAGTCTTAGGAATGTTTAATAACTGTTTGATCGTAGCTGATGGTCTATGGATTCAATAACGAGCACCAAATTAAAATGTGAACGACATTCAATTCACACATCGTGCATTTTAATTTTACTTTCGATTAAAATGCAACTTTTTATGAATACTGTCAAGTGAATACCTTAATTTGATTACCATATTTTTTATACCAAATACCAAATTGATATTAATGTGAGGAATTTTATGTTATAAGTCTGACCTTAACAACAGTTAGAGCACATTTTTGACCAGCCTCTTCTTAAGACCCTCGTTGAAATTGAGCCGTGTTGTGATGAAATGTTTGAGTATAAATATTGAACGAGTTGTGCGTAACAGTATCAAAACTACTCTTGTTCTCATTCAAGCAACAATCAACCACAACAAAAAACTTCCAAATGTTTAAATTCGTAAGTGTTACGGAAAAAAAAAAATTATTTCATGCAAAACTTACTGATAATATTGCATCTTCTCTTTCAGACCGTAGTTATCTTCGCCCTGATTGCATGCGCCACTGCCAAGCCTGGATTTCTCGCTGCTGCACCTTTGGCCTACACAGCTCATGCTACTTTGGTTGCACCTGCCCCAGTTGTAACTGCCACCAGTAGTCAAGTTATCGCCAGAAACTATAACGGAATTGCACACGCTCCAATTGTTGCTGCAGCCCCTGTTGCACCTCTTGCCCGAATCGCCGCTCCAGTTGCCGTTCACCATGCAGCCTATAGCGCTCCAATTGTTTCCCAGTATGCTGCAGCGGCTCCTTTGGCCTACTCTGCACCATTGAACTATGCTGCCCATTTCGGTTACTCGACCCCAGTTCTGTTGTAAGAACATGGGCGCTTATGTAGAAAAATGTTTGAGAAACTTTTAAGGCTGTTGAGAATATATAAAATAAATAATTTTCAAATATCAATATAAATAACATTTCTTACTTTGAAAAGTACGTAACTTTGGAAAGGGACACAGATATACAAAAATATAAATGTTCCATCTCTGCAATTAGACCCAGGCTCATAGTCACGGGAGGAATTTTCTGTGAAAGTAGAGACCAAAAATGTGAAAAAATCATAAAAATTATATATCTCAAACAATGTTAATTTACTTGAAGTGGCAAAAGTTTTAGAAAAAATTATGAATTTTAAGTCTGATAAATAATTTTTCAAAAAAAAGTGCACGCCCATTGTCTAGTTCCGCCCACTTTCTGCATGCGGACTGGAACAGAAATATCAATACAAGATATTTAGTATAGGGACATTAGTGGAAAGTGCACATATCTTCTGAAATAAAGTACATATTAGAATTAAAAAAATTTTACCCCTGATATGTCTTTTAAAAAGCCATTAAAATTTTCCAATAAAATGCGCTGGTTAAAATTAATTTCCGCGATAAGTGCAAATTTTTTCTGTTAATAATAAAAAAATCCATAAAAAAATACTGGGCCAAGATAGACCCCGTCATACCGGGTTTATTTCATTCGTATTGCTATTAACTATCTCTTAATACAAACAAGTTTTTAATCCGTGTAAGTGCACTTTTAGGATTGCTGGCTCCCGGACTATAATATGTATTCTTAAAATATGATTCTTTGATATCTTCCTCGTTTTGTAAACAATTTCCTTAGGAAAAACCTACGCTAAGGACTTATTTATTGGAATATGAAAAGCACCCCCTGAAGCCAGAAATTCCTTAACAAATAATCGTCTTTGAATCCAAGAAGAATTTTTGCACCATATAACGGCTTACTTACGAATTTTCTTACAATTTTCTCTTACCGCCGTATAGCCAGCCGCATGGTTTGCAATGGCAATTCATTGTAAAAAAATTTTTAATTGTGTGTTTTTGTATAAAGTTGTGCAAAAATATAAGAATATATATAAAAACACGAGTATTTACAATAAAAAAATAGCAAGCGTTAGTAAATCGAGAAATTAAAAAAAAAAAAAATTAAAAAGAAAGATTAAGGACCTATTGGAAAAAAAAGAACAAAAACTTCAATGAATTGAGAATTGGACCTACACTCTTTATGCCGACTCTGAACGGCTAATGTTATCAAGAATCTTTTCATGGCAGTTGATACTCTCTGAGGTTTGCCATTATCTTCACGAAAGGTGACGGCTGAACAGAAAAATTAATTCAATTGAAAAAACGATCTTTGGCAGATGGGTCTTAAACCTGTGTTATATCGCATACAAGCCACGCACCTCAACCAGTATGCTACGACAGCCATGGAATCTTGGGGATGATTCTATAAATATCATCGAAATTTCTATCATCATATCATCATTCTATTAAGCATTGTATTGTGAAATTTCCCCAAAAAATTCATCTTTTATTCAGTGACGAAATTTTCTTCACCTTTTCGTTTCACAAATTTCTTGCATTTTTCTGAATTTATTTCGCTTACGAAGTTTCTTTTGAATTCTTGTTTTATTTCCTTGGCGAAATTTACTACATATTTCCATCGTTGACGAAATTTCCTACATATTTCTTTCAAAGTTTCCGTAGACAAAAATATGGACACTTGTATGAAATTTTCTTGCATGATTTGTATGAGCGACTCCGCAAGTTTCTTCGACTATGTGGAATTCTTGTGCACGAATTTTCAATGAATCCTTTGAGAAACAGCCAACTGGCACTATTTATCTTCTTAGCTTGGTCCGTTTATTGGTTAACATTTAAAGTTTTTCTCGAAACAAATCAAATAAGTTGCTGAATCCTTAGATTGTCTAAAAGGTTATAATTTTTCATGTGTTTAATTCCTGGCCTCACATTTATGCATTTTATTCAAAAATAATACATAGTTTTTGTGAAACCCTTATTTGTAAGAGGGCATTCCATTGTGACTACTGGGACATTTGACTCCAGAATTTGATCAACTATGAGTTATAATGATGACATCATAACTTATACATCAGTGAAATATATTTTAAAACAGAGCTAAATAACTGTACTTAAAAATTCCTTTAAAACAAAAATCCAGAATTTTTATGTTTTGCGTAACAATTATTTGAATGAATGAAAAATCCCACACTTCTACCTTTGAACACTCAAAGTTGAATTTTAGTCAAACCATTTAAATATTCAAGTCTGTTTCTTCTGTGTTGTACAACATATTCTAAATGTTTCCATTTAATTTAAGAATAATTTAGAATTATTATGAATTACTAAAAAAAAAGGGAAATTATTGCAAATTGTGACTACTGAGACAGGTCTTTGTGACTTACGGGCCAAGTAAAAATATGTGGAAATAATACATTTTTTAATCAGATTTATTATTGTTTTTAACCCAATTAATTAATATTTATATATTTTTTTCTTCTGTCAAACATCAAAAAGAAATCAGAAGCTATGAAAAAAAATCAACTCTTAATCCATTATTCAAAGACAATGTTGACTTTTGTTCCAAATTGTAAAAATTTCACCTCTCAAGAGATTTATAATAAAACACAAGACACATCCGTTTCGTATATGTCAAAAAACTCTGCTCAAAAACTCTCTGAAACGCAAAAATAGGGGGCATTTCACTTTGATTCACCAAATAAACCAATCAAATTTTGGGCATACATTCTGTAACATAATGAGCAGTCTACAAATCACTCTATGTGGCAGCTAAGGATTAAATAAAATTAAGCGATATTTTTGCAGATAATACATGAATTTCAATACGAACTTCAATATGAAGTTCATATACTTCAAGACGGTCACGGGGGGAGGGGGAGGCGGGGGATATTTTAGCTTTGGTACCCTGCCGAAGCTCCATTCCTTAATTATATTGATATCAGAGAGTAGGTGAGCGAAAGTAGTTAAAAGCAGAGCTTAAAGCATGCAAGACATTTGTGCAGTGCTTGTGCAGCTCTTTAGTATCTATTCTTCTCACAAATAATTCGAATGGCCTTTTTTGTAGCACTATTAATGGCTGGATTTTATTGTGTTATGTTCCAAGACACTACTTAAGCCCTACTCTAATTTTGAATGAAACAAGCCAAAATAAACACCTTTAAGTTGAAATAACAAAATAAACGCTCTCTAATTACACGTGCGGCTCAACAAATAAAGACACCTATTTGCATTTAATAAATAGTTATTAAGCTTAAATGTAAGCTCATGCCAATTCATTTTGCTGTCAATTAATATGCCGAGATATTTATACTAGAGTACGCCAGTATAATGTTGGACCGTCCAAGAATGCAATGGTAACCAAATTACCCGCTTATATCACAATACCCGAACTTACCCTAAACCTTAGTTTAAAACAACTTTAAGCCCCTAACTACTAAATTAAGGAACAGGATTATTTGTTTTAACTATTTTTATTTAAATTATCATCAGTCATGAACTTTTCTCTCAAACTACTGTCAGAAACAATATTGTTCTTACAATAGAAGTGGTGCCGAATAACCGAAATGGGAAGCATAGCTTAGTGGTGCTGAGTAGGCCAAAGGAGCGGCTGCAGCATACTGGGAAACAATTGGAGCGCTATAGGCAGCATGGTGAACGGCAACTGGAGCGGTGATTCTGGCAAGTGGTGCAACAGGTGCGGCAGCAACGATTGGAGCGTGTGCAATTCCATTGTAGTTTCTGGCGATCACTTGGCTACTTGTGGCAGTTACAAATGGGGCAGGTGCAGCGGCAACAAGTGGAGCCGAGTAGGCCAAAGGAGCGCCAGCAAGTAATCCTGGCTTAGCAGCAGCGCAAGCAATGACAGCGAAGATAACAGCGATCTGAAAAAAGAAAAATGTTTTTTAATGTTTTCGAATTAATCTAAAAAATCCTTAAGAATCACTTACGAATTTGAACATGTTGATGTTGTTTGGAGTTTTTTATTTTTTTGCTTATTGCTGGAGTAAGAACTGAAGAGTACTAATGTTCATCTATTGAATTCAGTCAATATTTATACGCTTTGACCTTTTACTTTCAAACATAACAACTACTTAACTCTGACTTATGAGTTTGCCTTAAGTTTTAACATGTTAATGCAAGAGTCTTGGGAATGTTTAATAACTGTTTGATCGCAGCTGATGGCCAATGAATTCAACAACGAGCACCAAATTAAAATGTGAACGACATTCATTACACACATCGTGCATTTTAATTAAGTTGTGGTCACTTTCGATTAAAATCAAACTTTTTATGAATACTGCCGAGTGGCAACCATAATTTGTCAAATTGATATTTAAGTGAGGAATTTTAAGTTATAAGTCTGACCTTAACAACAGTTAGAGCACATTTTTGACCAGCCTCTTCTTAAGACCTTCGTTGAAATTGAGCCGTGTTGTGATGAAATTTTTGAGTATAAATATTGAACGAGTTGTGCGTAACAGTATCAAAACTACTCTTGTTCTCATTCAAGAAACAATCAAGCAAAACAAAAAATTCCAAATGTTTAAATTCGTAGGTGTTACAAAAAAAAAAAAAAATATTTCATGAAAAACTTGCTGATAATATTGCATCTTCTTTTTTCAGACCGTAGTAATCTTCGCCCTGATTGCATGCGCCGCTGCCAAGCCTGGATTTCTCGCTGCTGCACCTTTGGCCTACACCGCTCATGCTAGTTTGGTTGCACCTGCCCCAGTTGTAACTGCCACCAGTAGTCAAGTTATCGCCAGAAACTATAACGGAATTGCACATGCTCCAATTGTTGCTGCTGCCCCTGTTGCACCCCTTGCCAGAATCGCCGCTCCAGTTGCCGTTCACCATGCAGCCTATAGCGCTCCAATTGTTTCCCAGTATGCTGCAGCGGTTCCTTTGGCCTACTCTGCACCATTGAACTATGCTGCCCATTTCGGTTACTCGACCCCAGTTCTGTTGTAAGAACATGGGCGCTTATGTCTAAAAATTTTTGGGAAACTTTTAAGGCTGTTGAGAATATAAAATAAATCATTTTCAAATATCAATATAAATAACATTTTTTACTTTGGAAAGTGCGTTAAAACGGGGCTATAAATGATAAATTGAGCTAAACATTTACTTGCTTTATATGCAGATTTAATGGAAAATTTAATAAACTTTTTAACAACTTCTCGATGTTGTGATGAAAATGTCTTATTAAGTTTTTACTGCAAATTCAACCTTATTGAAATTATATTAAACTTTTATAGAAATAATGGAACTTCATTAGAATAAATCCAGACAAACATTAATAAATGTATTACTTCATGAAATAATGTAAAGTTATGGGGACACAGATATACAAAAAAATAAATGTTCCATCTTTGCAAATAAGATCCAGGCTCATAGCCACGGGAGGAATTTCTAGAAAATAGGGTTAAAAAAATGTGAAAAAAATTATACAAATTATACAGGGTGTCGCGCAACTGAGTGCAACTATTTACGGAGGTGAAAGGTTATGTCAAGCTAAGCAAAAAATCGTGTGGGAGGGGGATTCAATTTTCACATTCTAAGCAGCTACAGGTTTAATTAATATTTCACGACTTTGATTCACGTTCTTATTTCTAGCAGAAAAACTAACTTACAGAAACTTCTTTTGATAGTTCATTACAACTATAATGAAATCAGCTTCCTTACGGTATATCAACAAACCCCATCGACTTAACCGTTACCGAGCTGTGCTAGTGTGAAAATGAATCAATCGGTTGAAACTTCTAAATTTCAACTTTTAGAAAAACTAACTTACAGAAACTTCTTTAAATAGTTCATTACAACTATAATGAAATCAGCTTCCTTACGGTATATCAACAAACCCCATCGACTTAACCGTTACCGAGCTGTGCTAGTGTGAAAATGAATCAATCGGTTGAAACTTCTAAATTTCAACTTTGAATGCAAATTTCTCAGAATAACGCGTTATAAGTAAACATTTTCTTTATGATTAACTTTGGAACTTTGTTTCAATGACACCAAAAACATAAACATATCTTCAAAAATAAAAAAGTTGGCTGTACTGAAAATATTATACTCCACCACTGTAACCTGCTAGTTTATTATAGGTATATTACATGCGTAACCAACAATTTTTTGAAAAACTTTTAAAATTCATGAAAAATTTGATGTCAACAGAGCTAAACACTAATAAAGCTTTTCTGAAGTTAAGAAAACCAACAAGTGGTGATACATTATAACTTGGAGGTTCGACAATTGAGAAAATTCTTATTTGTTTTAGTTTTTTTAGAACTCTTTGATGTTCACTTTGAACGTGAAGTTATAACAGCGTTTTTTATGACTGCTTTAGAGTGAGAATTTACATTTCAGTTCAGCAAAAAAACCGTTGTTTTAAGCTGCTACACTTGTAAAGGGTACCTTTTATACCTTTGCTGGATTAATACATAGTTTTAGCAGTCTTTTTCGGTTTGTAATCCGTTTGTTTTATTGGGAGTGTGTTTTTTTTTTTTTTTTTTGTTTGATAAGAAATAAAAACAGTATTTACAATATAATTAAATTTGAAATAAAATTTCAAATTTTGAAAACAGTTTTCAAAATTTTTTTTGTGTCGTAACGCACGACTAACCCACCCCCTACCCCCATGTCACTTCATCACAAATGTCCGACCCCCTAAAATTGTTACGTTATTTATGAACGTAACCCCTTGGGTGAATTTTCTTTTTATGTTTTTGTGTAATTTTTCCAAAAATGTTTGCGCTTTTATTCGTTTTTGTTAGGTGGAATTTCATTGGGACATTTGTTTTATTCATTTTTAAATCATTTTTCATTATTTTTAGGCCATTTTTTATATAGTTTATTTTTAATTTTTTTTTTTTTTTTTGCCGATTTTTCTTTTTAGCGATTTTCTATATCACCGTCTCTTATGAACTTGAGTGCGATAGCATCGACCACATGCCACTCGTGCCTTCTTCCAAAATAGTTCTTCCTCCTTTACACATAAAGTAAGGACTTATACTAAATTTCGTTTTCGTCCAAGATGGAGAGGGTATAGATGGGGAAAGTATTAAAAAAATATTCCCAGAGTTAAGGGCATCAAAGCTGGTAGGTAATCCGGCAATATAAAAAGTTTTTAGCTTATTTGTTATCTTTTGCAAAAGTTTTCAATGAGCCTCAATTAAAAAGTTGCTGCTTTGTATCTATTTTGCCAACTCATTTACAAAAAAAAAAAAAAAAAAAAGAAATGCAAGAAATTACTTGGATAATATAATCAAAAATTTCTGAAGTAACAAGAAAGTGGAAAATTATCAAGAAATATCAATACGTCCCTTAAAATTAATTTTCTACATTATCACTTAAATCTTTTTGCCAATAACTAGGGTAACTTAAGTGACGAACATGGGCAGCGGTTTCATACAAATATTGGAACAATGGAAAATTGAGTCAAAGGTAAAGATACCTGCCATAAGCTAGCTTGCTGAATATTGCTAGTCAAATCCATTTCCAATTCATTTTTCATTTCTTTACGTATTAATAAATGTTTTTAAATTTTATTAAAACAATTTAACTTATTACCTATTAATAAATGTTTAATAAATTTTATTAAAACAATTTTAGTATATTAATAAGATCAAAATTATTTCTTTACAGCTTCATCTTATAAAAAAAAACTGTATGAACATTTTTCTATTTTCTTGTAGTGAAAAGCTTTGAATTTTTAAAAACT
The DNA here is from genome assembly GCA_914767935.1 of Coremacera marginata. Taxonomy (NCBI): domain Eukaryota; kingdom Metazoa; phylum Arthropoda; class Insecta; order Diptera; family Sciomyzidae; genus Coremacera; species Coremacera marginata. The sequence continues at coordinate 35,384,600 of OU612047.1, read as the reverse complement.
GCCTTTTAAAACAAAATCAGCAAAGCTAGGGTGATAAAAGCATTGATGTCTTCATATTATATTCCTTAACATATTTCACGAATGAAGAAATTCGTAGAAAATACAAAAATTTATTCAATCCTCAATTATAATTATAATATATAATTATATATAATTATCCACCCTCCTTATAATCCCATAAATTATGGTCTCTATAATGGAGACCCTGAGTCTCCAGGACTCACATTTTATTTTTTGCAAACTAATACATCATACTTTAAATTATTACATTCTTTTTTTATTTTTAGGCCACATCACGACCCATATTATACAGGGTGTCCCGCAATTGAGTGCAACTATTTACGGAGATGAAAGGTTATGTCGAGGTAAGCAAAAAATCGTATAGGGGGGGACTCTATTTTCACATTCTTAGGAGCTACAGGGTTAATTAATATTTCCCGACTTTGGTTTACGTTATTGTTTCTAGCAGAATAACTAACTGACAAAAAATTATACTCATTAGAAAACAATGATATTATCTACTGCATAACTAATTGTAATGTCATTATTTATTTCAACTTTTTTATTTTTAAAGATATGTTTATGTTTTTGGTGTCATTGAAAAGAAAATGAAATAAATTAAAAAATTGATCTAAGAAAAAATTTTAATTTACTCACAGCCCCCCCCCCCCCCTCACACCCTCCCTCCCTCCACCCCATACGAATTTTTGCTTAGCCTGACATAACCTTTCAGTTCCGTAAATAGATGCACTCAATTGCGGGACATGCTGCATAATTAAGTCCATATGTTAACGTAACTTAAACGAAAATTCACTTTTTTAATAATAGAAAACAAAAATCTTAGAAACAGACGCCAAAAGTTTTTTTTTTAAATGTGCAAAAACCGTAATAAAAACCAATGAGAGTACTCTCATTGCAAAAACCCTCACCAGCATGGCTTTGTACCTGGCCGATCTACAACGTCCAATTTAGTTTTCTTTTCTGAATACTGCATATACTGCATACTTTTATTAAAGGATGTCAGGTTGATGTTATTTATACGAATTTTTCTAAAGCGTTTGATAAAGTGTCGCACGTACTTTTAATCAAAAAATTAGAAAAACTGGGTTTCCACTCAAGTTTTTTTAGCTGGCTTAAGTCATATTTATCAAACAGGCATTGTGTAGTTGCCTTCGATAATGTTATTTCTTATTCATATGTGGCAACTTCTGGTGTGCCACAAGGGAGTATTTTAGGACCTCTCCTATTTCTGTTGTTTATAAATGACGTTACCTTGATGTTTGTTCATTGTAAATATTTACTTTACGTGGCTGATCTAAAGATATTTTTAAAAATTAATAATATATGTAGATGATACTGTGCTCCTACAAAATGAAGTTAATAAGCTTTATAATTGGTTTTGCAGTAAAGGTCTTGCTTTAAATCTTGCTAAATGCGTTTCTGTGACTTTCTCTAAATCAGATAATTTCCGTCAGTCTGCTAATCATATTGCCAATTCTTCTTTAGTTTCAGTTCATCAATTTAAAGACTTAGGTGTGGTGTTTGATCATAAATTTACTTTTGTGTATCATCTGGATTACATTATTCCTAAAGCCTATTTTATGCTAGCCTTTATTAAACGAAATATTGCATGCTTTTCGGATCTATACAAGTTGAAAGTATTGTTTAATTCTCTTGTTCGGTCTAAATTAGAATATTAGCAGCTATTATCAGCTATTAGCAGCTATTATCTGGAACCCTTTTTATGATTGCCACAAGCTGCGGCTAGAAAGGATTCAAAAATCTTTTACGAGGTTTGCTTTGCGTACTTTTAATACTAATGGTGTACCTCTTTCATACAACACCCGATGTCTTTTAATTGGATTAAAATCTTTGGAGATTAGAAGATGTATCTTGTCTTTGCTTTTTATTTTTGATTTAATTAATAGTTTGGTGGATTGCCCTGCGTTATTGGAAATGATTAACTTTAATGCTCCTGTTCGGATTCTTAGAAATTTCGATCCGTTTTATCTTGATATTTTTCGTTCTAATTATGCAGTTAATGCACCTATAAATAAAGCTTTACAAATGTTTAATTCTATCAATTGCAATGTTAATCTAGATTTTTCCATTTCAAAGGATCAAATGAGATCTCTCTTAAATTCAATTTTTTATATATCTTTTAGTCTATAAGTTATTTTTAACATAGACTATACTACTAAATAAATAAATAAATAAATAAAAAACAGTTTTTTTTATATAAAGTTTTTAAAAATTAGCCAAAAACCCTTCAACCCTTTAAGGGTAGTTTTGCGCGACCATTTACCGTTTGTTAATATTGAAGTGTTACATACCAAAATTCATATTTTTAAAAGAAGAATCAAAAATCGGCGTGGCGAAAAAGTTGGAAAAATGAAACGGTCTAGTATACAGTAATTTTTTTAAATTTATTTATTTTTTAAAGTTTAAAGTCCTTTAAAAAAGGACATCCTGAACTTGTTGGAAAAAACTGAGTATGGAGTAATACTAAATTTGATCAGTACTAACATGTATATATGGATTTTCCCATGTGGTTAAAGTGCTGCAGCACAGTGTAATTAGTAATAATAGCTTTTCAAAGTAAATGGACTCCTAAAGTTACAGAAGGCTACTGATGAATTGGTGTAGCGACCAACGAAACCACTGTCTACTCTTCTGGCGGTTCGTTCTGTAAAGAATTTTGTTATAGTAGCGACCTGTTATTTCATGAATATTTCAGCACTAAAGCTTAAAAATGTAATTCTTAAAAATTTATATTTTCAAGATTTTAAAAAGGAAAATATTAACTTAAACACAAAAACGTAAAAAATAAATTTCGTCGAATATAAAAAAAAAAAACAATGGTACATTTGTTACACTGTGCAATTAAAGAGCAAAACCTTTGTCTTCATTTTAGCAATTCTTTTATTTGACAAATAGAGATCAACTCAATATATGATTCTCTGTTTGATGAAATTTACAATAATACTGGAGTAGGTGCGGTATATTTCAGAGGAGTGGCGGCCACTGGAGCAACTGCAGCGAATGTGGTTGGAAGAACGGCAGCGTTATAGTTCTGATTGACATCAACGCGACGGCTGGCATGGGCGGCATCCAAGTGGGCGTTAGCATAGGCCAAAGGAGTGGCGGCATAGGCTAGAGGAGCGGCAGCATAGGCCACAGGAGCAGCAGCGGTGTATTTTAATGGTGTTGCAACCGGAGCGATGGCGGCAACCGGATTAGCAGCTAGTGTAGTTGGCACAACAGCTGCGTTGTAGTTCTGTCTAACATCAATGCGGCTGCTGGCGTGGGCCGCATCCAAGTGGGCGTTAGCATAGGCCAAAGGAGTGGCTGCATAGGCTATAGGAGCGGCGGCATAGGCTACAGGAGCAGCTGCAGTGTATTTTAATGGTGTAGCAACTGGAGCGATGGCGGCAACCGGATTAGCGGCTAGTGTAGTAGGCACAACAGCTGCGTTATAGTTCTGTCTAATATCAATGCGACTGCTAGCATGGGCGGCATCCAAGTGAGCGTTGGCATAGGCCAATGGAGCCGCGGCATAAGCCAGAGGTGCGGTATAGGCAAGAGGAGAATGTGCTGCGGCTAACAGTGGGGCTGAGTAAGCAAGCGGTGCGACCAGACCGGGCTTGGCAGCAGCGCAGGCAACGAAAGCGCATAAGACAAAGATCTGTGGGTGAAAAATAAGAAGCGATACTGGACAAGTTTCAGAATTAAACTAGTTGTACAAACTTACGAATTTGACCATATTGTATGTGGAGTTGAATTGTTTGTTGTGCTTAAACAGGGAACTGAATATGTTGTTAATGTTAAGACGAGTGAGTTTTATACCAATTCGGCGGTTGAAGCGAAGAGGCACTTCAAATATTTGATTAACGGTTTGTTGCTGTTGTGTGTGAACGTGTGCGGAATTATATCGATCAATGGTATTGTTAAAAATTTTGGCTATTTATGAATGCAGAAAACGTATAACAATATGTGTGCACCGCATCGTTCACCTTAGCAAATAAATCAAGGCTCAAATGTGCTGCATTTCTTGAGACACTTTTTTGAAAGCATTTGTAGAGGTTATAGTAAGATCTTAAAATGTATTGAATTTATATGCATTCAGCTCAGTGGCAATGAATTGGAATAAATGATCCAAACACAATTTTTAACTACTTTTGATGTATTCTGTTATGCATTTAAATAGATTTTTGACGAAAGACTGCTGAGTAGCTTTGTGTTGAATCATGATCACCAGTTATTGGTGTCTCTTGTGTTGAGTATAAATATTGATGGTTTTGAGTGAAACAGCATTAATCTAACTTTTGCTCTCTACGCAGAAAACAAAGAAACTCAAGAAAAAAACATCGACATGTTCAAATTTGTAAGTATTTGTTTAAGGATATAATTTCATGCATATGTATGTGTTGCTGATATTTTACATTTTCTCTTCCAGGCCGTGGTCATTTTCGCCGTCATTGCTTGCGCTGCTGCCAAGCCTGGATTTATTGGCGCTCCTTTGACTTACTCGGCTCCACTTGTTGCCGCCGCACCTGCCCCATTTGTAACTGCCACCAGTAGCCAAGTCATTGCCAGAAACTATAATGGAATTGCACACGCTCCAATTGTTGCTGCAGCCCCTGTTGCACCTCTTGCCAGAATCGCCGCTCCAGTTGCCGTTCATCATGCTGCCTATAGCGCTCCAATTGTTTCCCAGTATGCTGCAGCCGCTCCTTTGGCCTATTCTGCACCATTGAACTATGCTTCCCATTTCGGCTACTCGGCACCGCTTCTGTTGTAAAGACTGTGGTAAAAATATCCGATCACATAAAAATAAATAGTTTAAGCGAATCGAAAGATAGTTGCTGTTTTGTTTTTATTGAATGGAATCTATTTGAATATCAAATTTTAGCTAAATGAATAGATTTTGGAAAATGCTAGGAATATTTACTATCTTTCATGTTATAATAATTTACAAGGTAGTCTAGACAACCACCTATTTTCTCAGAGCGTCGACCAACGCTTGTCAAAATCAATACAAAGTTTAATTTTTCATCTGTTTTGATGCTTATTGCTTTTATCTTTTTCTATGCATTTTTGACAAATGCTGGTCGAGAAAAAAACTGTTAATATCATGCATCAATAGTATCCACTATAATTAGGGCTCTTGATTTTATTTATTTATTTAAGTTCAGTCTACTACAGCTGCCATGCGGAGAGGCGCGAATTTGGATGTGGATTCGTTGTTAGCCGGAAACTACGCCACCTTGTTTCCCGGTTCACACCTGTGAACGAAAGATTGGCCACGATCCGCATCAAGGCAAAATTTTTCTCCATCAGCCTTATTTGCGCGCACGCCCCGACGGAGGAAAGGGACGAAGCCGTCAAAGACGCTTTCTACACTAGTCTTGAGGACGTATACGACCACCTTCCGGTCCATGACGTGAAAATAGTCCTCGGCGATTTTAATGCGAAAGTCGGAAGGGAAGGCATATTTGGCCCCACTGTCGGTCAGTTCAGTCTTCATGAGACCTCCACCAACAACGGTCTAAGACTGATCGACTTCGCCGCGGCGCGAAACATCGTAGTTAGTAGCACCAGATTTAAGCACCTCGACATCCACAAGGCCACCTGGCTGTCCCCGGATCAAAAAACGCGAAACCAAATTGATCATGTTGTAATCGATGGAAGACATGCCTCTAGTGTTCTAGATGTGCGTACATTTCGGGGGGTCAACATTGACTCCGACCATTATCTCGTTGCAGCCAAGATCCGCATGAGATTATGCAATGCGAATACATACGCACAGGAATATAAAGAAAGCTAGATGTCGTTAAGCTGCAATTACAACGGACTGCCGAAGCCTACTCCGCTCAACTCTCGGTTAAGCTCAACCAACCAACCTCTGGACCCGACGACGCCGGCGGACTTTGGGAGCATATATCCCACTCCATGCGCGCTGCCGCTGAAGAAGGCATTGGTTTACGGCGCCCGCAACCTCAGAACCAATGGTATGATCAGGAGTGTCGCATCGCGACTGCAGTAAAAAACGCCGCATATAGAAAAACGCTGCAGTCAGCTGCAACGCGAGCCGTGCGAGAAAACTACCGCGAAAAGAGGAAGGAAGAGAGGCGCCTTTTCAGACGCAAGAAAAGTGAGCAGGAAAAGCGTGAGGAACTAGAGGTATACCAGGGTAAGAAGGATGCACGAAAATTCTATCAACAGGTTAAGCGTCTAACCCAAGGTTTCAAGCCCGGAGCATCCACTTGTAGAGACGAAAATGGAGTTCTGAATACGTATACGCAGTGTGTGCTGAGATTGTGGAGACGGCACTTCTCCAATTTACTTACTGGCGACGATTCCACCAATGCCGCCCATGGAGAGCGCAGTTCAGAGCCACCAATAAACGATGACGGAGTGGAAGTACCACCACCTAGCCATGAAGAGGTTCGAGTTGCTATCCAACGACTCAAAAACAATAAAGCAGCGGGTGCTGACGGCCTGTCAGCTGAATTGTTTAAAACCGGCGGCGATGAATTGATAAGGCGCATGCATCAGCTCATCAGCAAAATATGGCTAGAAGAAAGCATGCCCGACGATTGGAACCTCAGTGTACTGTGCCCTATACTTAAGAAAGGAGACCCAACAATCTGCGCAAGTTATAGAGGTATCAGTCTTATTTCCATCGCATATAAGGTTCTCTCAAGCGTACTGTGTGAAAGATTAAAGCCGATTACAAAAACACTGATTGGACCTTATCAGTGTGGCTTTCGACCTGGTAAGTCCACCATAGACCAGATTTTCACGCTACGACAAGTCCTGGAGAAAACCCATGAAAATCAAATTGACACACACCATCTCTTTGTTGATTTTATAGCTGCGTTCGATAGCCCGAGAAGGGATTGCATATACGCAACAATGTCTGAGTTCGGTATACCTGCAAAGTTGATAAGACTTTGCAGAATGACGTTGAGCAACACACGCAGCTCCGTCAATGTAGGAAATGACCTCTCCGAAACCTTTAATACCGAAAGAGGTTTCAGGCAAGGCGATCCACTGTCTTGCGATCTCTTGAACATCATCATGGAAGGGATCGTACGAAAGGCCGGTGTGCATCGTAATGGCACCATTTTCTACAAAGGCGTCCAGCTCCTTGCGTACGATGATGATATTGATATTGTTGGCAGAACCAAGAGAGATGTTACCGCTGCTTTCGCCGCTATCGAAAAGGAATCAGCAAAAGTGGGTTTGACGATAAATGAGGGCAAAACAAAGTTTAGACTCCCACGTTTCATCCGGCAGCTATAACTTTGAAGTAGTCAAGGAGTTCGTTTAACTTGGCACCGCCATTAATACCAAAAACGAAATCAGCCTGGAGATAAAGCGAAGAACAATATTTGCTAATAGGTGCTACTACGGGCTCAGTAAGCAGCTAAGTTCCAGAGCCCTCTCTCGATCGACAAAACTAACACTCTACAAGACGCTCGTTCTACCTGTGCTGCTTTATGGCGCTGAGGCATGGGTAGTTCCGCAAACTGACGCAGCCGCTCTGGGGGTGTTCGAGAGAAAAGTTCTTCGCAAAATCTTCGGTCCAGTTCGAGTCGGCGATGACTATCGCATCCGAATGAACCACGAGCTGTATGAGCTCTACGATGACATTGACGTAGTTCGGCGTATAACTGTGCAGCGACTGGCCTGGCTGGGTAACTCCGCCAGGGTTGCGCCTGCCTGTCCCAAGCCAGGATAAAGGAGGAGGGTTGGTATGGGATACGTCCCATACTGTAAAAGTAGAGCCAACCAAGAGCTTGGGGTGGCGCCCATCTTGGTAGCAGGTCACTATATATGTTATTGTGAAAAAATCCTGCGAAGGTATAGCAATGGACCTAAAAACTTGTTAGCACGGGGATAGTCATACTCGTCAAAGAGGACGACCCTATCTATCCACGGCAAGGAGGCATTTGAGAGATGTAAAATTGGGTGAATGAATTGAGGTGTATACAAAATGAATGCACATATATTCGATGTATTGTTTGTTGTTTAAACAGGGGTTATAGGCCTGGATTAATTTCATGCCTGGATTGAAGTTGCCGGTCATGAGTAATTTAGTGCTCTAATTGGACACGGCCAAATATAAAAACCCAAATGAGTTTTTTGCCTCCTTGCTGGGATGTTGTGGAGCTTCTTTGACGGGACCGAGTTGCCCAGGTGACTATCATGGGTTGGCCCTTCGGGGAGACTCGTGCTGGCTGTGGTTGTGTATATGCTACACAGGTCTAGATTGACTGGCGGGGTCGCGCAATGGTACGACCGGGCTGGCTTACCTGCTTAGTATGCAAGAGATTGGGTAGGTCTCGTCTCCACCAGTGGATGGATGGAAGTACGTCGCTACGGAAGTCTAAACTGGTACTACTATTGGAAGCTTGCTTTTAGTAGTAGGGCACTGGGTGATGCTTATTATACCCTAGGTCTTTGATGACTTTTGTACTTAAGACTACATGTCAGGTGTACAAATAAATTTGAATTCCTTCTGCCCTGGCTGGGTCATGTCCATCGTATGAACGACGAAGCTCCAGCGAAAAACGTGCTCGAGGCGAGGGTCGCTGGTCAACGACGACGAGGGAGACCATGCCTCCGATGGATGGACCAGGCTGAGGAAGCCCTAACCGCATTTGGTGTATCCGATTGGAGAAGGCGCGCGCAAAGCAGAGGCGTCTGGCGAGAGCTGATGAGGTCGGCTGAAACCCGGACACGGGCTGTTACGACCACCTAAGTAAGTAAGTAAGTTCAGTCTACCGTTACAAGATCTTATAGAATATTTCAAAATTACAAAGAATGTATCCACCAATAATAAGAGATATATTACTATAGTATAATACCAATGAAAATTAGTTAAACATTCCAAAAACATTCCTTTTAAAAACATTAAAATTATAACTAAAATCAATTAAACATCTCGATATCGGCTCATACACGTCATAATTAGTTCTAGGGAATGGAACCTAAAACAAAGACCTCTGCCTCAATTGTCGAATCGGAGCATAGAACGGAATTAACTCAAGTAATTTCCTTTCTAAAGTAATGCTGCTATCTAAAATGCGCTTTCAAATGAAAATATACGGCGTAGAGCGAATTCAAGAACTTTTTTTGAATTCGTTTAATACTCGTGTAATACTTCCACACAATACTCGAGTATTCAAGTTGAGATCATACTAAACTAGCATAAATGGTTTTTATCGAGAAGGAATTTAAAATTCTTTAGAATTCTTTTTAAAAGTCCATGTTGAGAATAGGCTTTAGATATCATGAACTCTCTATGCTAGCTACTATAAGCACAAATCACCGATTTCTGAGCTTATCTGATGATATAAAAGTAAACGCTTTCGACAGTAGCACAGTTGTACATATTTTTTAAAATTTCTTAAAACATTTTGAACGCAGGTAAAGGAAGAATGCAGCATAGGATGTGAATACGTGAGAAAAGTCTTTGCTGTTATTATTATGAGCAAACAAAAGTTGTCTACAGCCACATTTGAAAGGATTATGACTGTAAATATAAAGTCAAAATTTTCATCAAGAATTTTCGTAATATTTAAAACAAACACTTGTCGAATTTAAGGATAAGACTCTATGGCAACGCATAGAAAATTAAGAAAATGTCACAACAACGCAGGAAGAAGGAAGAGCTGCCTGTAAAATGTTTGCAACTTTTTGCAGCTGCAGCTGCAACACATTTCCACACAGTAGAGTAAGCAAGGCAAGTAAGAACCGGCAGCGCAAGCATGACAGGATATGCAGGATATGAGCGGAAGTGAGTAACATTTTAATTTGTTGAGATGCGCCAAGAAACGTCATTAAGAATGCATTGTCAGGATAAAGCCAGGCAAGGCACCCAATGCGCATACACACACAGGCAACAACGAAAGTAACTGGCACAGCCTTGGAACAAAAATAAAAAAACCAAAACAGCAATAATAACAGCAGCTCAACTTAAGCTAAGGATTACGTTGAGCGTCAAGGAAATTGCATTAGATGCAGCAAACAAACTAGGTGAAAAGCAGTAATAATAAAAAAAAAGAAACATGGCAGCAACGAAGTTTAACGCAATGGTACAAAAAAAAAAACGAACGCCAACTAAAATGGTTGCTGACAACTTTTTCTAGCTTCATAACTTCAAGACTTCCGCTTGTTTTGCATGTAATTCGTGCAATTTTCTTGCAGCCCTAAAAAAGTTATTCTTTTCATTGCTACGTGTTGTTGTTGTTGCTGCTGTTGTTTTTATTATGTTGCTATTGTTTCATTGTTACTTGAGCTGTAGACGTTATATTGTCGTTGCTGCAGCAACTTGAGCAGCTGCTGCAGCTTTCATTCAGCTTCGCTGAATTCAACTTCAACTCATGATGATAAAACTGCGTCGCGCATAAGATATTTAATCATAATATTAAATGAAATTATGAGAATTTGTGTGTGTGTGTGTGTGTGTGTGTGTGTGTGTGTGGGTGTGTGTAGGTGTGTGCGTTTTGTTGATGCAGAAAAGAGGGGAAGGGTTGAGTTATTTTTCAAAGTTTGCATAGCTTTACTCAGGGGCTGCTTTTGTTTTTAGTTTGCCTTTTATTTTCGTTTAGTTTTTCGTATTGTTATTCTACTTTTTTATGATTTCATAAAATTTGCTGAAAAGTAACAAGTTTTCAAAGAAGTGAAGATGTGTCTTTTTTTGCAATAAATTGCGCTTTTCATGTTGTAACAATTTCATGTTGAAAGTAAATGCTACAAAATTAAATTTTATCTGATTTTTTAGAAATTTCAAATGAGTCTTTTGAAATGAAACTTCTTAGGCGGTGATGTGACGATTTTTAGTAAGAGAAAAATTAAAAAAAAAAAAAAGCATAGGGTGAGATGAGGTCATGTGTAACATGGGGTGATGTGTAACACGGTGATTTTTCGTACAAAATGTTAACATATGAGTGAATTTGACAGCATCTAGTTTTCAATAAGTGTTGGCAGATATACCTACATTTCATTAGAGTTCTTAAAAAGCATGAACAATTTTTGTTAAAAAGTTTTTTTAAATTAACAAAAAATAGCGTTTTGAAAAAAATTTTCTTCAGATTTGAAAACTGAGTAGATGTGAAGTGTGGTATTTTTTTAATATCTTTAAATATAACAAAAGATTTTACATTTTTTCACCTTGTGGTAAATTCTATCAATGAGAAAAATGTGACTTATATTGGGGTGATGTGTAACACTCACGATGGGGTGATGTGCAACACATCTTATACATTATAATTGCCATTAAAGAGGTAACAACGTCAAACTCAGAAATGCAATCATATTAGCGTCATTAACACATTACTGCCTAATGGGTATTTAAATACCCAAGTAAGTGGTGACACTTACTTTGTCACCTTTTTAGAACCTTTTCTTTTTTTTACTTTGTCACGTTTTTTATAGTTAGAGAAAGAATGGGTATTAACAATAAAAAAATATGGAATAGTCTAATTTTCCATGGTTTACCTTTAGTTTGACAGGAGAAACATCACAGGTGAAAATCAGAATTTTTTGTGTCGGAAATTGCTCAGGAAAAGTGCTGCCAAAAATAGAAAATGGGAAAAACGGAAAACGCGCACATTTCCCAGATAGCCTAAGGTGTCTTCTATTGTAGTAAAAAAACCGATAACGATTTTTCGACACACCTGGAAATTTCACCTGCAATTTTACCCATGGCATATTTCAGGTGAGTGCTCAGGTAAAATTTTTTAATTTTTTTTTTTAACTTCCATTCCCCCGTTCCCCGGCTACACATTACAGAACTGCAGCAAAATCGTACGAGCCGATCTGTGGGCAGGCTTTTATAGGTTAAAAGAGATCGGCTCAGTTCATATTATACAGCCCAGACCAAAATCCAATCGTGGTAGGAAGTTAATGAAAAGCTGTGTTCTAACAACGCCACAAATTGTTTACAGTTGCAGGAGGTGGCAAAAAAAAAAAACACAGGTGCGTCGTTGGACACACGAGAGAAGCGAAGTTATTTTGCAGTTTCATAGATTTAATAATTTAGTGTTTTTTTCTTAAGAAAATAGTTTTTAAATTAAAAAATTTAAAAATAACATAAAGTAAATTAAAAAACACACCTTAATATTCACACCGTAATATTCACATTCGTAAATTTTATTATATTTCATTAATATTTTATATATTTTAATCCGTGCTACATTCATTGTTATTTCATTGTTAATTTTTGCCGATGCTGATGACATCTTGTATGTATGTAGCAAGTAGAAGCAGTATTTTTTTGTTATATTTGGATAGCTGCTAAATATGCTGGATATGAAGAAAAGCCAAAACACAATTCTTTTAATATTTGGATTTTTCAATCTGCTGCAACATAGTTCAGTTGTACTTTATTAGAACACCGATGCTGGTGACATCTTGTAGCATGTAGTAGCAAGTAGAACAATTTATGTGCAATGTATTTTTACGTAGAAATTACGTAGAGATTATTGTGATCTACTGCAACATAGCTTTAGTAATACATACTTGATATTGAATCAACAACTGTGGTTAAAAGAGGCGTTTGTATCAGTGCATAGTGTTTTGAACTCCTAATCACAAAGATGCAAGTTCGAATCCCAACGAAAGATTGAATAAATATTTTTAATATATTGAAAATACATTTTCTTCTTATAATATACGCAAGGTACAAAGAAACATAAATTTCTAAGAAAAACGGTGTCGAAATTAAAAAGTGTCGTTTTTGAGATATCACTCAAGCAAATCACAGAACGAGGCGTAAAAAGCTCCGCTTCAAAATATGGAAAAGAAAAATAAACGAACAGCAAAGAAAGCTGCAGGTGTTCAGCCGCAAAACCGGCGCTCTTCGTCGTCATCCGAAGAAGATGAAGATTTTTGCATGATTTGTTGCGATTTTTTGACAAACCATTTAAATCACAAAAATTCACTTGAATGTAACAAATGCCAGCGAGTTTTTTATGAGCCATTTTATTTGTGAGAACTCCCACTCCGATATGTATATTTCTTACGAATAATCATTTTACATTTTAAATGTATTTGGTTTTTTTACGAAGTTAGCGATCCGTTTTTTTTTTTAATTTTAACGTATAAGTGCGAGTGTGCATTGAGAATCAGATAGATTTATGGGATATAGCTATTATTTCATTATGTTCTTATTATAATACTATACTATATGTAATGTACTATAATTAAACATAAAAAGTCAAAATAAACATAAAAAATTAAAGTTCCTGCTCTTTAAAACAACATTTTGTAGGTGTTACACATCATCCCACCGATTTCAAAAAGACGAAAAAAAACATATATGAAATTTTTATTCTACTTCATCCATTTCTCAAAATATTCAACAGCCATGAAAACACTCACTTCGAATTGGTTCTTCTGCGAGGGATAGACCTTAGAAATAATTAAAAATTAAACTTCTTAACACTTTTATTGGAAGAAATAAAAATGTGTTGCACATCACCCTTCTTCAGCCTACATGTTTATAAGCATGTAACAAAATAGTGAAACGTTTTTGTTTATAAACATATAACAAAAAAGTGAAAAACGCTGCCTAATGCCGTGGTTATGCTAGGCAAACATATTTGGTGAGCTTTTTTGTTGTAAGTGTTTTACACATACGTTAAAAAAGCTTATTTCTCATTTTATGCATTTAACACTAACAACGAAAAAGCTCACTAAAGATGTTTGCCTAGCATAACCACGGCATAAGAGAGCCACCGTGGTTGGCAGTTTTAGGAGATCGCTGGTTTCGAATCTGATGCCAGGATTTTAAAATTTTAGATGGCAGATTGGAGCTGCCACCTCGATATTTTTTTTTTGCGAATTCTTGCAATTTTGAAATTCTGACAAGAGATTTGATTTTGAATTCGATATCACTGTTTTAAATTCAAGATGGTGAATAGGATTGGCACCGAAATTTGTACCACAGGGTGCCACCTAATAATATGTTTTAGGAGTTTTAAACATTTTCTAAGAGTTTTATGGGTCACTGATATCGAATCTGAAGTCAGAATTTTAAATTTTAAGATGACGGATAGAATTGCAACCAAAGTTTTTACCACAGCATTTCCACCTAATTAAATGTATGTAAAAGAGTTTTAAACATCATCTTAGTTTTAGAGTTTTAGAGTTTTAGAGTTTAGAGATTTAAGGTGTAGCTGATTTCAAGTCTGACGTTAGAATTTTAAGATGGCAGACAGGGTTGACACCTAAATTTTTTTACTTTTACAAATTCGGTGCTGGGGTGAACTCTAAGAGTGTGGCACAGAACACAAATCCGTGGTCAGAATTTCAAAATTATGAAATTTTTTATAGTAGGGTTGCTAACTCATAAAATGTATTTTCAAGAGCTCTAAAGATCATCGAACAGATTTAGGCGATCGCTGTTTTCGAATCTGATGTCAGAATTTTAAATTTTAAGATGGCGGATATTAATAATTATTATTAATAAATATATAATTAAATAATTAAATGTATTTTTAAGAGTTTTAAACATCATCTAACAGTTTTAGAGTGTAGCTTATTTCGAATCTGGCGTCAGAATTTTAAAATTCATGTTGGCGGATTGAGTTGACACCTACATTTTTTTACTTTTACAAATTCGTTGCTGGGGCGACCACTAGGTAAGAGTGGGTCACAGAACCCAAACCCATTGTCAGAATTTGAAAATTATGAAATTATTTGCAGCAGGGTTGCCAACTTATAAAATGTATTTTCAAGAGTTCTAAACATCATCTAACAGATTTAGGGGGTCGCTGTTTTCGAAGCTGATGTCATAATTGTAAAATTCAATATGGCGAATAGGGTTGCCATCTAATTTCTTTTTAATTTTAAGAAATCTGTAATTTTGAAATTCTGTTCTGTTTTAAATTTCAATATGGCGGCTAGGGCTGCCACCTACACATGGTATATTGTATTTTAACGAATCCTTATATTTTTTTACTTAGCGTTCGCCCCAGCACTGGATTCGTAAAATTACAAAAAAAAAAAAAAACTGAAGGCAACCGTATCTTTAATTTTTTATTTCATATATCGTTCATATATCGCTCTTGGTAAACACGAAGATTAAATCTCTAGATTCTCGGAGGAGATTGAATCGGAAGGAGATTATTTTGAAGCCAATAAATGATGTTTGTCAAAATAAATATTATTTGTCATTACTTTCAATAAGTTCGGTAATTTTTAAAACATAACTTGTATTTCTGGAAAAGTTCAGTTATGATCATCATCAGTTTGACATACCTCCGGCAAAGGACTGGTTTCGATTATAAAGAATACGATTTGGTTTTTATGTTGTGCTCTATTTTTATTTTTCTAAACTATTGGCAGACTTTAATCAACTCATTCCTTACAGTATCAATGGTGATGATGCGTAGGAATAACGAAGAGGAGCAGCCAAAGATGGCGCATAGGCGGCAGCATAAGGAGCGGCATAATGAGCAGCATAAGGAGCAGCGTATGGTGAAGCCAAGTAGCTGGCAGTCAGAGGCGATGAGTAAGCCAGAGGAGATGAATAGGCCAGAGGTGCAGCGGCAGCAGCATAACGGCTCAATACTGGCGCACTATAGGCAGCCAGATGATGAGCAGCTAGGGGAGCAGCAACAGGCGCAACAATTTTGGCAACTGGGGCAGCAGCAACAATTGGTGCATGAGCGATACCATTGTAGTTTCTAGCGATCACCTGATTGCTGGTGGCAGTCACGAATGGAGCGGGTGCGGCAGCAACGAGAGCGGCATGAGGAGCATGATAGGCCAAAGGTGCACCAATAAGTCCTGGCTTGGCGGCAACGCAAGCGATGACAGCGAAGATGACAACAGCCTTAAGAGAAAAAAAAAAAAACATTACGTGAGATAGTTTTCAGATAAAATCCTTAAAGGATTACTTACGAATTTAAACATTTTATTGTGATTGATTTTTGTGTGCTTAACTTGAATGTTAGTCAATGGAATGCAAGTGTTTTATGCTGAATCATGGAATTTTCGTATCTATATATAGCAAGTTAAAATTTCTAAAAAACCGTTCAATGACCTTAGGCGTGCATAGCTTAAATATTGGATATTTAAGGTGTTAAATATTTTGGACAGCTATTTTGTCAAAACACAGGCATAAATTGCATAAAATTACGCAAACTGAAGTTATTTTCTTCAAGGTCACTTCAACGACTGCTTTGGCTGCCTGCTGACTGTGCAAGCGTGTCACTCAACTGGATCACGTACGCATACAAATAATGTAATGAAATAAAATAAAACATGTGGGTTTTGTTTACCTTTTCCGACACCAATTGTCTTGAGTTTTTTTTTTTTTTTTTTTTGTTTTGTTTTCAGGGCACGCGTAGCATAAAAAAGCAACACATAAAATGCAAGTCGCATAAAAGAAGCAACTCGAAACGACGCACAGTGAATTGTCTCCATATAAATTATGGACAAAAAAATGGAAGCAGTATTTAGATATTTAAAAAATTTAGTACATTAAAAAACTGCTGAGCTAAAAAAATCCAATCTTACTAACTATAAGCCTCAGATTTCTTGCAATCTTTCTTCTGTTTACACTATTAGACTGGTACAAACAAAATACATACAACTTCGAAATCTAAAAACCTCTTTTTTTAGAAAAAAAAACATTTTTTTTTTAAAACGTACTTTTATGTACTGAAACCAGATACAATGGCAAACATTTGAAGTCTTTTATTGCATATATTTGTTAGATCCTTTCTGAAAAAATAATTTGATCATTTTAACCATTAAAATTAAAAAAACCTGCAGAAATCGAGATGAATGTGTAAAAATTACTTGTTTTTCAAATAAAGACCAGCAAAATAGTTGTTAAAGCTATATTCTCGCAAAAATTCTAACTTTTTTCGGAATCAGTGCAAAATGTTGCATAAGGAAAGTGTATTTTAGTACTTTTTTTCTCGTTTCGAACTGATGATGTAATAGGTAAATAGGCGATCGCAGCGTTCAAATTTAATGAAGTCTGGATCACAGAACTCTAACGTGACCAGTGTTCCGACCACCTGCATTGCACTGCTACATGTGCCCACTATCATGTTTTTTTTTTTTGGATTTATTATAGAAAATTTTTTTTCTTAATTTCATTACAGCGTGTGTATTATGAAACAATACAATAGTACTCTTAATAAAAAAACGGGCATTTTTGAAGCATTGGAGGACGAGGTAGTGCATAAAGTAAATGAAGAAAACGAATTGAAATCATGTATAAAAACAGCTATGTGTTTTAAAACGGCGCAAATATTTACCACATCGTAATAGGCCAAAACATGGTTTATTTTCCCACAAATCAATACCATGTTTATAATATGATTTAATTTATATATATGACATTTCCAAAATATTGCCTACGGACACAAGGAATCAGTTTTTTGCTCTCCTAAAAAGTTACTGAAAAACACATAACCGGTTTTGTTGGCGCAGCGACGATATCATTTGAATTATGTAGGGTAAGGTAATGTGTAGGGTAATGTGTATCATGGGCTGATGTGTAACACGGCGCTTTTTCGTACAAAATATTAACATATGAGTGAATGAACTACTACTATAAAATATCCTTCATATTTTAAAAATGAGTAGATGTAAAATGTGGTATTCAGGCCCATAGCCAGGATTTACCTTTGGGGGGGTTTTGATAAAAAAAATCTATAAGTAGATACCAGTAGAAACTATAAGCGAGGATATGGAAATTTTTCCAAAAAAAATCCATTTCCTTTTAAGACTATTCGTGAATATGCCTGTCTTTAAATAACCATAATAGAGAATTTTTTATCAAATCAATTTTGAGTACTAAGGTTTAAATTTTTGATTTTTGGAAAATGATCCAAATTGAGAATTTTAACCCTTTGAGGACCATAAGCTTGTGGGAAATTTTCTTTTGGAATTTTGGCATTCACAAAGCTAATTGAGATCAAACTAAGGCAAAAATACAAAAAGAAATCAAAAAAGTATTTTCCGTTATGTAGTTTTTTAATGGGACAAATATGCCCCTATGGTGCTTAAGGGAGCAAAAAAATTTTATTTTTATTTTACATTGGATGTTAGTGTTTTTTTCATATATATTTACATTTTTCTTTTAAAATTTTACTTTTAATAATTATTTATGTCTGACTATGGTAGTCTGCAAAACAATAACGATTACTTGTGCAACAAAGATGCACTTTACATGCATTGCAATAGTTGTTGGTGCGATTTTCAACCTTTTTTTTGGAGCGATGGACACATCTCTTTTTTATGTAGCCTTTGAATATAGTATGCGATATATCCAACCTCTTGTCAGCAGCAGTTTTGGATTTCTGAAATGTTCGATTTCCTCTCGTTCGCATAGAATAGTCACCGATCAAATTTTTTGCAACCAATCGTCTGTAGTTAGCTGCGACCCTTCCATAAGATTTTTTGCTTTACACTCCGTATAAATTACAACGGCATTGTTCACGATTATATCGAATAAATCAAAAAACAACCGAAGATAGTATTTAATTTTAGATTAACGGTCTAGTTCATAGAAACTCTTGCGTTGATCCATTAAATCTACTCCTCCCATATTTGTGTTGTAGTGAGTAATGGCTTTCGCGCATGTTACACTTATTTTCTCAGCACTACCGGTGATGCGACGTTTTACAATATCTGTTTCCGAAGGTGAAAGGAAATTTATAAGGAGAGTTACTCCTCTGTTGTCCATCCACTTTATGAAAGATATGCCTTGAAAACTGTGTGTGTAAATATCACCTCTCTTAATATTCTTATCGGCTGGCACACATTTTGGAATTGGTTTTCGGTTGCTTCGAACTGTTCCGCAACACTTAATTTGACGTTTTTTCAATTCGTACTGCAGCAATGGTGAGTTGAAAAAGTTGTCAATATATATTTCGGAGCCCAAGCCTTTGATCTTTTCGGTCAACTGGAGCCCAATTGATTCTCCTAGACCATATTGAGTTCCAGACTCTTTTTTACTAGTATATAGATCAAATTCAAATAAATAACCAGTAGCTGAGTCACATCTACACCACATCTTACATCCCCATTTTATTGGTTTATTTTTCATGTACTGTTTCATAGCACTATGACCTTTAAATTTAACCATATGTTCATCAATTGATTGTTTGTATGTGTTCTTCATTGCGCATTGAAATGCTTTATTGAAATGCACTATGATAGGTCTGATTTTATAGGCACGATCAGTCGTATTTGTTTGATCCTCATTATTGCTGAAGTGCAAATTACGGCGTATTTCTTCAAATCTTTTTCTGGTCATGACATTTTTTACAAACGGTATACCCATATCAGGATCTTCTGACCAGTAATCACGAATTGACGGTAAAACATGATATGTCATTACAAGATTTATGCCAAGAAATGCCTGCAAATCGTCAGTAGTAAGATCAAAAACCCTTCCATTTTACTCAGCATATCTTCCTGATTCTAAAACTATTAATTTAAGCAAAACATCAAAGTTACTACTCAATTTAAAGATTTGAAATGGTGACGGTTTAGTATTGAGATCGTCAATATCGCAAATTTGCACTTTTTCAAATTCGTAATCATTATCAGTAAACATGTTTGGAACATATGACTTTCTCCATTTGAACTCAACTGCATGTTCAAGGAACTGTTTTTTGGATATTTAAGAATTTAATCATTCTAGGATTTAAATTAAAATTATTGGCAAATTAGAAAATTTAAAAAAAAAAATTATAAAAAATTTTTTTGAACTTCCAAAAGTTGTTCTACCAATAATAAAATATAATTTTAAAAATGCCGAAGTTTAAGAAAATGTAACTGTTCATTTCTCCCATCAAAATTTGTTAAAAAATGTCAATATAATTTTCTAAAATTTATAAAATTGTATTCGTTCTAAGTATCATTTCAAATATATATTTTTCTTGACATCAGGGGCTTTTTGAGCACCAAAATTCACTTTTGAAAATGGGTTCCCAAGAATATACAAACTTCTTGCAGTTAACTTCCAATATAATGATTTTGACTTTTATAAGCAAAGTTAATCGTTTATTTGACCAAAAAAAAACTGTTCATTAATTAAGCGAAGTTCTTCAAATTGGCTTTGAAAATGTTGAAACTTTTACATCTGCAAGTAAATTAACATTATTATCTCAGTTCATCTTAAAAAAATCACATTTTGAATTTAATAGTCTCAGTTGGGTTATTTTTTCATAATGGACCCTAAGGGGGGGTTTGAACACCTAAAATTCCCCCTTTGGCTACAGGCCTGGTGGTATTGTTTAATATCTTTAAATATAATAAAAGATTTTAAATTTTTTTCACGTTGTGGTAAAATTCCATCAAATATTAAAAAGAGACTTAAATTGGCGTGATGTGTAACACCGACGGTGGGGTTATGTGTAACACATCTTACATAATTGACATTAAAGAGGTAACAACGTCAAACTCTGAAATGCAATCACATCAACGGCATTAAAAGAGATCGGCCCAGTTCATACTATTCGGTCCAGACCAAAATCCAATCGTGGTAGGAAGTCAATGAAAAGCTCAGTTCTAACAACGCCACAGATACGTTGACATTAGCCGATGCAGGAGATTTCATTAAGTTCTTATCATAATACTTTTACAAAACATAAAAAGTAAAAAAAGTCAAAACAAAAAAAAAAAAAACTAAAGTTGGAACATATTGGTGAAGTTACACATCACCCCACCTATTTTAAAAATACAAAAAAAACATGTTATAAATTTTTGTCCTATTTCATCCATTTCTCAAAATATTCAACAGCAATGAAAACACTCCCTTCGAATTGAATGTTCTGCAATGGATTGGCCTTAAAACCAATTAAAAATTCAATTTCTTAACACTTTCTTTGGAGCACATAAAAACGTGTTACACATCACCCCACTTCAGCCTATAAATTGCTTAAGATAAAATAATTTTTGCATCCAAAACGTCCCTATTGGTTTTCTAGAGCAATAGTAGCAAAAAAAGTGTTGGCACCAAAAGCTCACAGAGAGCAACACTGCAAATGTCAAAGCTGCTCTTGTCTTTATTATGACATCTTGAGGATTGCACCAACAATGCAGTTTTTTTTTCTTGTAATAAATTTTCCTATGAAAATAATCGAACCATAATAACCGAGTGAGAGAAACATGATTACTTTAAAAGTTGGCTTCGTCAGAATAAAAAAAAAACAAACCTGCTTACTGCAAGTTGTGAGCGAAAATCGTATAATAATATTACTGAATCGTGAGTTACAAAAATTTTTTGATTTTTGAATATTCAACAACTCACTGTGCGACAACTCAATGTTGTATTTTTGGACTCGATGGAATATCAAATTCCGATGAAGGCCGCTTGTATAGCTTTAAACAAAAATTAATGATGTATAAATAAGCTTAGCTAACTGTTAACTAATCAGTACACATTCTTCACTTTACCAAATAACAATAGAGAAAAAAACCAATCTAAAATCATTATGTTCAAATTCGTAAGTTATACACGAAGAACTAGAAAATATTGTTAAGCTAATTAATTGTTCACTCTCAGCTCGTTGTCATCTTCGCTGTCATCGCTTGCGTTGCCGCCAAACCAGGACTTATTGGTGCACCTTTGGCCTATCATGCTCCTCATGCCGCTCTCGTTGCTGCCGCACCTGCTCCATTCGTGACTGCCACCAGCAATCAGGTGATCGCTAGAAACTACAATGGTATCGCACATGCACCAATTGTTGCTGCTGCCCCAGTTGCCAAAATTGTTGCGCCTGTTGCTGCTCCTCTAGCTGCCCATCATCTTGCTGCCTATAGTGCGCCAGTATTGAGCCGTTATGCTGCTGCCGCCGCACCTCTGGCCTATTCATCTCCTCTGGCTTACTCATCGCCTCTTACTGCCAGCTACTTGGCTTCACCATACGCTGCTCCTTATGCTGCTCCTTATGCTGCTCCTTATGCTGCTCATTATGCCGCTCCTTATGCTTCCGCCTATGCGCCATCTTTGGCTGCTCCTCTGCGCTACTCATACGCATCATCGCCATTGATTCTGTAAAGAGTTTGTCAAAGACTGATCCGAAACTAATAAATGTATTAAAAATAAGATAAATAATATATTTTCATTACTTTAAAATTAGAATTACTTAAAAAGCATTAATTTTGAGAATAAGTTGCTTAAAATTGATTGTTAATATTAAAGTACACTGTGACGTATGAGTATTATTTAATTAAATTGCATGCTATTTTATAAAATGTTACTAATACTTTACGGTGTGCTTTCATATAAAATAATTTTATGTAAACAAAATGTTACTAAAAATAATTTCATATACGAACCATGATGTATGAGCTTCAATTAATTAAATGACATGAAATTTTATTATATGCCACTCACACGTCAAGGTGCACTTTTATATAAAATCAAATTCTTTAAATGAAATTATGTTGAAATCCTGATGAGTTTTTCCTTAGAATCGAACGTAGAATATGAAAATCAATGATTACAGAACGAGAACAAAAATTTGTTTGAACAAATTTTCCTTAGTAACGTCGGAATATTTAAATGTTTAATCCATGAAACTCGATAGTTAAACCATCATTTAAAAAATATTTTAAGCCCAAATCAACTGCTACGAGTAGCTTGCTCTATGCGATAACTTCTCTGGTGGTATATTCAAATATGTAGGTGCCACGCTGCATAACGCCTTTTTTGCTTTCCATTCATCGCTAAAGTTTTCTTTCTCCTTCCGCGCTGGTGTGTTATAATAACAAAGGAAAGTAATAACTGCTAATCCTGTCGCTCGTGTCGCCAAATCCCAACTAGTTTCCTTTTCAGTGCTAATGGCTGGTTGTCACTTTTTTCCCTTGTCTATCGTTCGGTCTCAAGGTAATACCTGCTGAAAGTTACCTAATTGCCATTAGTTTTTTTTTCTCTCTATTTTTGGTGTTTCACTTATTTTGAATTAAGCAGCGTTAGTGTCCCTGGATGGTACTTTGAGCTGTTCAATAAAGAATTTTGGTCGAACAAATGACATCGAATGCAACCAACCAACAGCGAGGCAGCCAACCAGCGGGGCTGATAGCACAGCCACACCAAGTGAAAGTGGACGGAAGTGCACTAGCGTTGAGTTACAAGATGACTATAGTGGTGAAATTATTCATGGGGGAAAAAAAGAAAACCAACACAATCCTTTTAAATCGTAGATAAAAACAATGCAAATGCCGCAAATAAAGGGAGTGACATCCGCATTAGCTGTGCTTGGAAGTGTTTTTGTCCCTGAATGTCGATGCCGACCTGGTGGGTTGGCCAGGACATAGCTTCAACCTTATGCATGCTGCAATTTGCATGCACAATTTTATGGCTCAAAAAAAATTTAGCTATGTTTTTTAGGAATTTTTTTTTTGTACAGACATGTTTTTAAAGTTCTCTATGGTATATTAGGTTGCTTTCAAAAAATTAGGCTCCAATGAAAAAAAAAATTCTTTAGTAAGTTTCACAAAAAATTGTTTGAAACTAATACGATAAACAAAAATAAAAGGACATTGAATTTAATGATAAAACGAAACATGGGTACATATTTGCCACTGCTCTAATAATAAAACTGAAAAATACAAATATTTTTGAGTATAAAAAAGTATAAAAAGGTCGGTATTTTTATTAGTCAGTACGTCATTTTATTTTATAATTTTGCTGTATAAAATAAACAATAAATTTAAATAATATGTTAATCAGTTCAAAAATAATTCAATACACTAGTGGCAATCCCCATAAGCTCAGTTTTGCGATATTTTAAAAGAGAGCTTATCTTCATTATTTTGCCACTAGAAGAGAAAGTTTACTTGGGAATAAGCTGTTGTTGGCGTACTCAAAATAACTGTGTGGTACCGTTATTGAGTGATCGTGCCACTTATGTGATTGTACAGAAATTCAACTGAACTAATGTCTTCGCAGTGCTTCAACGTGGCAGTTCATATAAATTCAGATAATTTAATTCATAATATTAAGCAAAATTTTATTAATTCAAAGTAAGAAATTGGAGCCCGTGTTCATTTCATCTGTTTTAGAATTGTGAAAATGCCGAGAGGAAACTGCTGTCGCCTGAAGAAAAAGCTAAAATTGAAGCATTTAAGAATCAGAGCAGTGGCGGCCGTGGCGTAGTGGGTAGAGTGTGCGACTCTTACGCCAGAGAACCCAGGTTCGCACCTCTCTGCAGACAATAGCAAACCTCAGAGAATAAAAACTGCCATGAAAAGCTTCTTGAGAACATAAGCCGTTCGGAGTCGGCGTAAAACATGTAGGTCCAGTTCTCGATCATTTGTGTGCAAACATTTGACATCACACACAACACAATTGATCATGAGAAGCTCGGTCAAAGTCCTTTCAAGAGCTGAAATGGCCATTTCGTTTTTTTTTTTTATTGTCAACAGAAATTGTACGAAGTCTTGATGTGCCAATAAAGAGCAGACGTGTTAGACAAATTTTGAAGGCATCAGACCACGCAGTTTATACCAAACCCATCAAAAAACCTCCTTTGACTCCAGCTCATAAAGCCAAGAGATTGGAATTTGTGGAAAAATATATTCAGTGGCGTGAACAGTGGTCAAAAGTATTATTTAGTGACGAGAAACGTTTCAATTTAGATGGTCCTGATGGCTTTCAATACTATTGGCACAACAAGTTGGTTGAAATAGACCGGTTTTGCCATAAGTGGAACGGCGGAAATATCATGGTCCCTCAAAGAATGAACTCCTCCATCTACTGAGAACTTCTGGAACGATGATGATAGAGACGGCATGGGAACTTTGTGGTGCAGATTTTATTTTTCAGCAGGACAACGCCGCAATTCCCCGTTATAGAGAAACAATGAACTTATTTTGTCAAAAAAATATTAATTTTCTTAATTGGCCCGCTCGAAGCTCAGACTTGAGCCCATTGAGAACCTTTGGGGAATCTTAGCTCGTGATGTTTAAGCAAAAGGGCGGCAATTGCATTCAGTGAATACCCTTAAAACTGCAATAAAAGAGGTCTGGGCTGGCATACCGTCTTAAACTTTGCAAAGCCTTATTTTATCCATGCCTAAAAGCTTGATCCAGGTTCTAAAACGTAACGGGAAATGTACTGATTACTAAAATTAGTGTTTAAAGTTTCCTAAATATGAAAGTAAATTTAATTTTTCATTATCTAATTAATTGTTGGTATTTTTGTATTTTTAAAATATATATCAGGCCCGTAGGCCCGAGTTTTTGGTGTTCAACCCCGTTCCTCCTTAGGATCCAGAAAGTATAAAGAAATAACACAAATGAGACTATTAAATTCAAAATGTGATTTTTCTTTAGATAAACTGTGATAATGATGTTAATTCTTAAGAACTTCACTTAATTATTGAAAAATTTTTTGGCCAAGTGAAAGATTAATTTTGCTTATAAGAGTCATAATCATTATATTGAAATTAAATCTCCAAGGAGTTTGTATATTCAGTTTCAGTTTCAATGCTCAAAAAGTCGCTGATATCCAGTAAAATATATATATGAAATTATACCTAGAACGAATATAATTTTGTAAATTGAAGAAAATTAGCTTGACATTTTTTATGCCATATCTACCTAGCAAACCATAGTTGACGACTATGTCGAAATTCCGACTAGTTCGTAACTATTTCGAGCTGTCTTAAAGAAATCATTACAATTTCGTAACGCAAATATCGGAACAGTTTCAGTTTTTATTGGAATTTATATAAAATTTCGTTATGCGACTGTTTGTACGACATATTAAAATGCTAACAGAGTGAAATTTCCTTTCTTTCGAACTGTCCGAACTAAATCATTTTTCGTAACATTTTCGTTAGGACTCGTTACATTATTTCGTTACGAAGTAGTGTCAACCCCTTCGAAAATCGGAAAGATTTCGAGTATTCTTAACGAAATCGTAACAAACATTTCGCAATCTTTCCTATTTCGGAATCGGGTCTCGTTACGAAATCATGAAGAATATCGTATGAAGCGCTTGATACGGCTTCGTAACGAAATGTCGTAACGATTTCGTAGCGAGTCTTAACGAAAATATTGCGAAAAAGTTACGATTTCGTTCGGACAGTTCGAAAGAAAGGAAATTTTACTCTGTTAGCATTTTAATATGTCGTACAAACAGTCGCATAACGAAACTCTATATAAATTCGTATAAAAAGCAAAACTAATCCGATATTTTCGTAACGAAATTGTAACGATTTCTTTAAGACAGCTCGAAATAGTTATGAATTAGTCGAAATATCGACAAAGTCGTCAACTATGGATTGCTGCGTAAGCTTATTAGACCCAAAACTTTTGAAAAAGCATTCATTTGAATGGGCTTTTTTTTTATTTTTAAAAGTGTAAAAAATGCATGGACCACGAAATTTAACACATTATATGGTATTCCACGAAAAGCGAACGACTAAAAAGTTTGACTATTTTATTTTGATGTTTTCTTTCTATATAAGACTTTTAAAATTTCCAACTTGGCACAAAAATTTAGCCCTGTGGGAAGCCTTTTCCAAATAACAGGTTTCGGAAAATCACCTTAAATCTAAATATGCTTTTTTTCGAAAAAAAATTCTGAATAGAAAAAATTTTTGTAAGACATTTTATACAGTCCAATTCTAAAGTGATTCGATGATTTTTTAATCATGTTACCAAATTTTCATAAAAAAAAAAATTAACAATTACAGTTTTTTAAGCTTCAGCATTTTTAAAATTATTTTTATTATAATAAATTAAAATTAAAAAACAGTTTGGAAGTGGAAAAAAATTTTTTATTTAGTGTTTTTAATTTAATTCTTAAATATCCATAAAAAGTTACTGTTTCATTCTTTTTATAAAAATTTATCTAGCTGAGTAATTTTTTTAATATTAACATGAACTTATTTTCATGTGATATTTTAAATAATGAATTGGGTATAAGATACTGGTGCAAAAACTAATTTTCCAAATTTAAATATGACTTAATAGGAGTCGATTCCTCTGCTCAAAAAATTATATTAAAAAAAAAAATTTATATATATAGTAATTGTTATTAGAATTGAATCATGAGATAATGAAACTGTTAAATTTTTAAAGATCTTAAAATATTTTCTTTTAAATATTATTTAAATTGTTGAAATCGTTTTCGAGAGCAGTAATATTTTAGCCCTTAACGATAACTCGAACTAGGGTTCACGAAGGTTCAAATAGTTGTACACAAGCTGGGGATCAATTAAAGCGTAAGAAAACGAAAAAGAAGCCAAATGTAGACTAAAATTTTTGCTCTCCCGTTTATGTGAAATGTCCATAAAAGTTGTGAATACGGCTTCACCATCTGAACTTATTAAAAAACGTTTGCATTTTTCATAGCTGATTTTAATTTTGATTGTAATAAACTGCAAGAAATCTATTTTTTACCGTTCAAATTAATATTGTCGAATTAGTAAAATTTTGTCACAGACATTTTTACTTTTTGTGCTAATTTTCGGAATAATACTTTTTAAAAGAAAATAAAAATTCTCAATTTTGACCATTTTTCAACAAACCATAGGCAAAAATGCTAAAAAAACTTAATACTCATACTTATGGGCATTTAAAAACAGGCATTTTCACAAATAGTCTTAAAAGAAAACGGATTTGCTTAAAAATTTTCATATCCTTTCTTTCAGTTATTACTGGTATCTACTAATAGATTTTTTATAAAAAATCCCCCCCCCCCCCCCCCCCCCCTAGGTAAATCTTGGCTACGGGCCTGATATACATTAAGTCCTGTTTGTGAATATTATATGTCTTCAATAAAATAAAATTGAAACAAAATTTTATTTAACTTAGTTAAATTTAACTAAAACTGTTTCGTATTACTTCTGATTGCTTTCTTATTCAACTTCAGAATTTAACAAACACATTTTTTAAATCATTTTTAAAAATGATTCTCTTAAGAGAAATAGGTTTAAAAAAATCGATTTATAAAAATTGTGTTATGATTATAATAATGCCTTAAATTTCTCCTCTTTGTTAAATAGCGCCCAAGCTTACAAACTTGCTGGCGGGCTCGGACGCTTCGGGTCCTTTGCGCATTACAAACGTGATGTCACGCTTAGCACTACATGTTGTGCACATTTCCGTGACATTATCTTATATGCTTAATTAAGCATTTAATTAATGATCTTGTAGTATGGAATTGTTTGGACTGCAATTCATGCTTATGTCGCCTGCTCTATCACCTACAATTGCATTTTGTCTCTTAATATTATTTAAGCAAATTTTTTGCTTTCTTGCTTGTTTGTTTTGTTCCATTACTTTCCACAAAATTTACTATTTAATTATATAATCCTCTTTTTTAAACTAGATTGAGAATGAAGATTGAAACAATTCAAGAATTCAATTTTCTTCAGATATTTTACTCATATCGACTTTTTTGTTTACAAAGATTAAAACTAAGCGCGAATTAATTTTATTTTATTAGAGTTCATGAACTCTTCAAAATTTAAGGACATTACATTATTTTCAATATTGTTTTATAAGCTCAGATGGAGATTTTTCAAATAATTATTTAACAAAAAACTAAATTTTAACATATTGTACCCCGTTTTTAAAACGATGTTAAAAGTATAAAATAATTTCTGCTAGCCCCATACAGATTTATATCAGTCATGTTTCCAATGACGCTGAATCCAAAAATGATATTTTTAAAATTTTTGTCCGTCTGCATGTTAAAGCATTACGTAAAAACCATTGGATGGATTTAAATAAAACTTAACTTTTAGGTTTCTTATGTCCCCAGCAGAAAAGTAAGCGACTAATTAAGCGAAGTGGTCGAGAC
This sequence comes from Coremacera marginata, assembly GCA_914767935.1. NCBI lineage: Eukaryota > Metazoa > Arthropoda > Insecta > Diptera > Sciomyzidae > Coremacera > Coremacera marginata. The sequence goes on along the minus strand of OU612047.1, from coordinate 35,355,790 downwards.
CCAAAATCGAGCTAGTCTCGATGAATCTAAGAATTTTCAAGAGTTAGAGAATTTCACTTTTTCCTCCATTTTGAACAAAGTTTAAATCGTAAGTAAAACGTTTAACAAAAATCTTAAAATTTCTTTTAGTCAAATCAGTTTGTTTATTTCGTAAGAAGATTCAATTCAGAAAATTTAGGCAAACTCGAAGTTGGTCAACCCGTATAACTGATAAGTTTACTATGGTTGTTTTCTACTTGTAAAATATAATGTTTCAACATTACTTTGACTTGTATAAAAAAAATTGCTTTTGAGAAGGAGTACAGTGAAATTTTTAAGTAGATTTATAAATATGGAACGGAGTGTATATTTGTCAAAAATTAATTATACAAAAAGTATATTTTTTAAAGAAAAAGTATCAACAGAAGAAGTATCAATATGAAATCGTTCGAAAAACTCTCACTTTTCTCCGAACTTTCGCTTGCGGCTTGATGGGTAAATTTACATGAGCTTTTAGCTACTCTCTTTTTTTTGGTTTTCATTAAGTATTACCAGTCCATGTGCCGCAAGATGAGCATGTGAAATATTTACGAGCTCTTGTTTAACATTCGAATCTATGTGTGCGTGTATGTGTTGTGTGAACATTTGTGAATTTATAATCTTGTAGAAATATTACCTTGTAGAAATAGTTGAAAGATTTACTTGTATTTTAACATGTGCTGACTTAAAAATTCTGCTTTACAACAATGGAAGCATAACTTTTTGTTTTTTTTTTTTTTTTTTTTTTTTTGTAAAGTTTTAGAAAATTAATTTGTAAACTAATTCGACCTCTTTCCATAAGTTTTTGTGTTATTATTAACACAATATACATAATATAATTATACAAAATATACAAAATATTATTATTATTGTGTTATTATTATAAGAGTTATATTTTCGAGCCAACAACCAAGAAAACAACCAACAACAACAACAAAAACAATACCCTTTATATAGAGTGGCAATCATACAGCAGACTAGACAGCTGCTTCGTTGGCCGCTACACCAACTCATCAGTAGCCTTTATATGATAGCGATGATAAGCTTAGCCGTTCATGTCTATTTGTTTTCGTCAATGTTAGACAAAATTACTCTGAATTACATTGTACAAACAAATGATACGAAAAGCAGCTAAATATCTTCGAATTTTCAGATTCACACTTATTCGGTGTAAGCTCTTTCTTTGAAGATATATCAAAGCTTTTTACCACTCAGTTTTAGAAAATTTAAATTTTTTATTAGACTTGGATTGTAGACTATTATAAAATTTCTTCATCTTTTCAGATTTCGGCCAAAAAATCTTTGGCTTTAAAAAAATATGCTAGCACATTCGGGTTATTCAAGTAACCGGTTTTGTATTTATTTTTCGGTTTCAACAACAATTCAATAATTTCGGGTTATTTGCAAAAGAAGGTTAACATTAACAAATACTTCTTAAACTTGTATTCTCCTTTGTTTTTCTTTTTAAAATTATAAAAATCTTTCTTATTAAACAAATAAGAAAAAGCTTTCTTTAGAAATTTAATTATTATTCAATAATAACAACCATGCACACATAAATCTTTTGTATTTTAAAAATGTTTGTTTCTTGATTTGTTAAATTCAGTTGATACAAAAAATATCTCTGAAGTCTCGAATGTCGGATGTTACAAGTATTGAAACATGTTGTATTAAACCGAACAGATTTCTACTTAAAAATGTTTTGAAGTTTTACATGCAAAGTTTTTCTAGTTTTCCTTATTAAAAGGATGGATTCTGTGAAAGCTAAGATTTCTGGGTTAACATATTGGACATCACTGTCACTGTAAGTCTGCACAAACATTAATTCAAAATTATGGAACACAGGCACATCGTAATTGATCGTGCTATATGCCGTTATATTCGCCCTTATTTATGGTTTACATTTGCAAAATTTGTTAGCTCTCTGTTCGCGTTTGCGTTCAAAAGAACTAGAAGTGAGATATTGCGTATACAGAGTAGTCTCCAGATATCTTGCTGGTTGCCGCAAATTATTGGTCTTTCATGGCATTGCACTTTTCTACCTTATCGACTAATATTTTTGGACCAAAATGTCAAGGATAAGTCTTGAATAGTTACACTTTAATAATTTAAAATAATTTTGGGCTAAAATAAAATACAGCTTAAAAAAAAAATATTAGTGTCTTTTTTTCTTCGAAACACTCCCGGACCCCCTTAATGAAATGAAAAATTAATTGATTTTTTAGTAGAATAGAAAAAGTAAAAGCACGAGATAAGCACAAAGAGAACTCTCTGGAATATCGATTTTTGAATGAATACATCAATTTAACTCTTTAACGCCCAAATGTTCTGATTTTTACCTTGGCTTTCAACCTCGTGTAACATGATAAAAAAATTTAATAAAATTTGGAAAAGCCGCATACCTTGTTCTTTGAACATCGCTCTTTTGATTTTATCCCTCATTTTTGCAGAAATACCCCAAAAAATTCACCTTTTTTTTTTTTTGATATCGTATGCACATTTGATGATACCGTATCTTGAGTGCAGTGGAATGCACGTATAACATGTTCCCGATGGTTCGACTTCAAAGATATACAATGAGAAATTTTTTTTTTATCTACAAATTGAAAAAATGACGTCCGAAAGTATTTTTTTTTTTTTTTGATGTTTCACTGATTCTCAATTTTTCGAGTTATGATAAGAAGTTAGCACTTAAATCATTTCTTACAATTTTTGTTAACGTATATTGCTCGATAAAAATATAAATTAATCAAAACTTGAATTTTGTTGCTATAAAAAAATATTCACAGCTTTTATTATAAGCCCATTCTTTGCCTTTGAGAACCATCCGGTATCATCGAGAAAAACGCAATTAAAAAAAAATAAAAAAATTTGCAATTTTTGAGGTATTTCTGCAAAAATTAGAGGTAAATTACAATTTTTTTTTTATATCTTATGCACCCCATCCGAAAGAGCGATGTTCAAATAACAAAGTATGTGGCTATTTCAAATTGTACTAAATTTTTTCATCTTGTTACACGAGGTTGAAAATGAAGGTAAGAATCAGAACATTTGGGCATTGAAGAGTTATAATAGAGATAAAACAGTTACTCTGCTAAGTGGAGCCCATGGTGTAAGAAAACCAGGTGGAAGCGAATTTTTCACCACACTTTAAATTGCCCCTGGTCTGTCAAAAAATTCTGACAGGGAGAGAGCAACTGTTGATTAGTGCCAAATTTTATTGGCTGCGTTCAGCAGGTACAACTTTTGTGCAATCGGTTAGTGGGTGTCTGCTGAACGAAAAAATATCAGTGTCTAATCACAACATGTAAAAATGTCTGTCTTTCGCCGCACTTTATATTTTTGATACATTTGCTCAACGTATTGAGTATTTCCAGTTAAAAATTTGGCTTTTTTAGAATAAGTGTGCTTTTATAACAAATGAAATAAATAACTCAAAATATAACGAGAAAACACAATTCTTCCCCTATTTGATCACTTTTAAAACAATTGTGTTCATAGAAATAAAAAAGGAACGTAAACTGATGCCTGATCAAAGACACAACATGTTGTACACATTATTCAATTATTATTAGGTTGTTCAGATATTTGACGTCAACTCACAAGAATAAAAGCTTAAACACATTAACGACGACAACAACATTGCCGCATGATTCAATTATTATAAGGTTGTCCAGATATTTGACGTCTACTCACAAGAATGAATACTCTTATTTGAAGAGGAGAGCAAAAGAGCAATTTTGTAAGGACATAAAAATCACGCAGTTGCCGGAATATCATACTTTTTCATATTACAAACCAATAAAGATACATTTGACTACTACTTTTTGAAATACTTGCTTGTGTTGAACCAAAATATTATGAGCTTTAAAAATGTTATGGTCACATTCTAGAAGTAAAATAATATTGGAAAAATAAAACTTCTGAATGTTGTATACAGAGTTTGTATGAATATTTTTATTACGTATGTTTTTTTTTATATTTGAGTAAAAATAAGTAAAAATTAAATTTATTAAACCTAAGATTGAAATAAATTTACCAAAAAATATAGCAAACAAAAAACTCTACGTCTACGATTATATCTGTGTCTTTTGTTTACATAAAATAAGGGTATGTCAAATATCTGGATAACCTTATAATGGCTGCATTTTATCCGAAAGAGCGCTCAGGTAGCGAAGTAGCATAGTCATGGCAGAATTTTAAGGTAGGGCCGACTCGGAGAGGAATGAAGTAGAAAGCAGAATAAAGCGGGCTAGATGTCAAAATCAGCTGTTCATCTCACGTTTCTTTATGTTCATGTTTCGCAGTCGATTTTAGGTTAAAATTTTTACAGTTTTTTTTGCCAATTTAAGACTTCTTTCACATTTTAAAGTTGTAATTACACTGTTTTAATAATATTTTCACTAAAACTATCACAAATTTAACACATGCGACCGCAGTACTTGCAACTTGGAAACATAAAAAATTTTCTTAATTTGCAATTCCTTGTAAATTCGTCGTTTTGACAACTTACCAACCTTTTCATTATCCACTATTCGTTGACGCGTGAGGACACTGAGCCAACCGGCCCTACCTTATAATTCTGCCATGCACAAAGTGATACTTTCTGCTGAACTATTTTTTTTCGAAACGTCAAAAGGCAAACAGCTGTTCGACAATAAATGCTTTTTGTCTCAAATCTATTTTTTTTATGTTCTGTGTGCACACGTTTCAAACAAATAGTTTTAATTAAAAGCACTACTAAGCAATTTAATAATTTAGTAATTAATAAATTTAGTATTTGGTATATTTATCTGTCAAAATAAAGTAAGCGTAAGCCGCTCAACTGAAGTAGCATAAACTATTTTCGCTACCTAAGATGGCAACCGCTCAGGGAACGTGTTGTGCGAGCACTTTATGCAAATACCATTCAGCCCGAAAGTTATTCAACAGCTACGTAGCAAATTTTCCGCTGAATGCAGCACATGATTGTACCTGCTGAACGCAGCCATTTATTTCTGCTGTTTTTGACAGATGCGGGTACAATTTTTGTGAGAGAGGTGAAAAAAACGCTTTCACCTGGTTTTCTTACACCATGGTGGAGCCGATAAAGCAAAAAATTCTTACACTACAATGAGAGCCAGAGAAAGAGAGATAATACGCTCTCTGCTTAATCCAAAACATGTGAGCATAAGTGAAACTCTACCAAGGTTCATTAATATAGGTTGTCACTTGAGAGAAAAGCACTCTTTTTTCGCCTTTGCTCGAACTGTCAAAGTAGCTGTTAGCTAAAAATTGTACAGATTCAGACTTTTTTTTTCTTGACTTCCTTTCATTCAGTCTGACAGTTCGATCGAGCTTCTCTCAAGTGACTTAACCTATATTAATCAACCTTGAACTCTACTCTTTATTGTATTTGTACAAATAATATCAAGTTCTTACTTGTTTTGGATGGCTCTTTGCAGACCTTTAATTCAAATATTCTGGGCAACTGTCAATTAATAATGTTATTTAGCCCTATTATGAATAAAATTTCCCCCGGGATTGAAAAAGGTAATTTTAATTTTTTAAACAGAATATTATGCCTTTAAAGATTTTTTTTTTAATGAATGCAAATATTTGTGTAAAAATTTTTCAAAAATTCAGTGAACATTGCTAAAAATACGAAAAATTCCCTTTTTAATTCCGGGCGATATTTTATTCACAAAAGCTTCCTGAGAACATAAGCTGTTCGGAGTCGGCATAAAACATGTAAATCCAGTTCTCGATCATTTGTGTTCAAACATTTCACAACACACAACACAATTGGTCAAAAGAAGCTCGGTCAAAGTCCTTTCAAGGGCTAAAATGGCCATTTCGTTTTTCCTCCATTTCTCAATAGATTTTCTTCAGTAAAAGCTTATTTTTTGTAAAATGCAGATTTTTAGCGAAAAGTATCAAATTTAAATAAATATTTTGGTTTCTTAACAAAATTGGCATTTTTTTTTTTTTTGTAAAATTTTTCTAAAAAACAGGAAAAATGCACACAAATTGAATTAATTCCACCAAAACTAACAGCTCAATCAAAAAATGATATAAGCATTGTTTGTATAAAACTATTTTTTCAGAGATAAATGGAATTAAGTGGAACCATCTTTTTTTTTTTTGTAGAAAAAAACTATTGTGGGCAATACTCGAAAACGAAGTGACAGAAAAAAAATAAAAATATTTTCGGAATTAGCGACCAATTTTACATGAAAAATGGATAGTGGCATTCATTGTACATATTTGCTGTAAGCCAGTGTTTTTAATAAAATGCAGGGTGGATTGGACAGGGTAGACTGGAAATACTGATCCTAAATCAGATGATTACTAGCCGTTATGTGACTGACGAAAAAAGCGTCTTGATCAGACTGACGATGTGCCCGGGTACCTTCATATAATTTATGTAGAAAAATAACGTTTAAATGCTTTAATGTTCAGCTATATCTATGTTTCGTGAATTCTACAATTTATCAAAATTTAGCTTAGCCCCTTAGCTTGGTTATTAATCATCAAATTCTTTGTTTTAAATTACAAAAGGTTCCCGGGTGCCGCGTCAGTCACATAATGGTTAGCGAAAACTAAAATATTTTCGAAATTTGATGAAATTTTAAGTCAGTTACCACTTAAACGATAAAGGCCATAGTGCGAGGGACAGCTGGCAAAGAGAATTTCTTTTTAAGACAATTGATTAAGAAACAAAAGTCGCATTTGTCATCGGACATAACTCAAAGTTCCCCAAAAATATCAAAAATCTTCCAATCTCTAACATGATACATTAATTAAAAGGTAGAAGGTAGGTGACATTTCTCTTGTCGTCTATCATTTGTCAAAAACAATTGTTCCTGCAAAGGTAAAAAATGAAAATGAAAAAGCAGAAAACATATGACAAGTTAAACTTAGTATCGATTTTGACAATTGATAGTCGGCGCTCTGAGAAAAAAGCCAGTTGTCAAGGCTACCTGGTATAATTATAACATGAACTATAAAATCTAAGAGAGAAAAACAATAGTCCGACGAAAAATGCATAAAATATTAATTTTCGTGTGCCGATATATAATTTGGTTTACTGGGTACAACAGCAGAAGGTAAAACAAGAATAAGAACTTAAGACAGGTAAAATGTAAATAAATTCTGCCACTACAAAATATCCTGAAGCGTATCACAAGTGTGAAGTTATGCATGTTCGTGAGAATGTTTGTGCGCGTGTGTGTGTCCGAAACTATGTAAAATACATGCCACAGATACAAAATTCACTGTGAGAGGATAAACAGCACTAAAAGGATAACAAAATTTACACGAAATATATACGAGACATTTCTCCCTCCCCCCCCCCCCCCCCTAAATGCCAAAAACCAAACTAGGACAAGCGTCACAGGCAAATTTAGTACAAGGTATGCATATATAAAAAAAAACAAAAAATAGATCCAAAAATTGTTTTTAATTTTTTGTCACACTCAAGCATGTTGAACTTGCCGGCAAACTAAAAATTTAAGCAGGTTGCAAAATCAAAACAACAACAAAAAAAACCCAAAGAAAAAAACATAACGTTAAACATATTTAAAAACAAACAACTGCTCAGCACGTGCCATAGACGCGTCTATGCAGATCCACGTTGAGGGCTCGAAATTTACAAACGTGCTACGCATATTAACGCCATTTTATTTCTGTCTTTCTGCAGTTGCTTTTATTATTGAATATGGTCAGTTCCATCGGTCTGACGATGGTAGCAACACTATATAAACCACAGACTGTAGACAGTCTAGCATCATAAGTCAAGTCATTGTCTGCTACTAAGTCGCATTATAGCCAATATCTTAACAAAAATATAACCACCAAAATGTTCAAATACGTAAGTTAAGCTTTAGGCATATTTTGTATCCTTAATAATTTCCTAACATGTTACAGGCCGTCGTCATCTTCACTGTTATTGTTTGCGCTGCCGCCAAACCAGGACTTATTGGTGCCCCTTTGGCCTATCATGCACCTCATGCTGCTCTTGTTGCTGCCGCTCCTGCTCCTTTCGTTACTGCCACCAGCAACCAGGTGATTGCTAGAAACTACAATGGTATTGCACATGCACCAATTGTTGCCGCTGCCCCAATAGCTAGATTTGTGGCACCAGTTGCTGCTCCTCTAGCTGCCACTCCTCTAGCTACCGCTCATGTGGCTGCCTACAGTGCTCCAGTGTTGAATCGTTATGCTGCTGCCGCTACTCCTCTGGCCTATTCATCTCCTCTGGCTTACTCATCGCCTCTGGCTGCCAGCTACTTAGCATCACCATATGCTGCTCCCTATGCTGCTCCATATGCCGCAGCTTATGCACCAACTTTCGGAGCTCCTTTGCACTATGCTGCTTCATCGCGTTATGTTTTGTAAGTAGGTCGGACTCGTAGAAGTTTCTGACAATAACTGTGATAAATGATTTAAGAGAAATAATAAAAATTATAACAATACTTCAATAAGCAGCTTCTTTTAATTAAACGATAATCATCGTTGTCGCTATCCGTCATTGTGCCACGTTTATAAAAAATAACAGTGTTCACGAGTTAACGACAGCGGCAATCGTCGTTATAAAGGCGATTGAGAATAGAGCCCTGCATGAGTATGCTTTTTGGCCTCCCTGAATATATTCTCTTGCTATAGAATACCAAATTTCCACTATCCCTTTTCTGCTTTGCTCTTACCTGTTCATACACTCTGTATTATTCAGATATAAGAAACGAAGAGAATAAGAGCTCGATGCTTTACTAACACCAGTAGGTAGCAAATAAACCAATAAAAAATAACAAAAATATCAGTGTTCATTCCCTGAATATTTAGCGAATATTTTTTTATTCATTCGATCGTAGAAAGTAGACGGTTTTTGTGTTGGGACCCAAAGAAGGGTGGTAGATAGGGGATAGGTGTGTTCGGGAGAAATGTTGAGGGGCAAAAAATGATGGGACAAACTCATATTTGACCCTTCTAGGAGTTCAGCTACGGCCAATATAAACTATTTTCGACAGCTTTTGTTTTTTTTTGTGTTGAGACTCAAGGAAGGATGGTAGATAGGGGGTAGGTGTACTCGGGAGAAATATTGAGGGGTAAAAAATAATAGGACCTACTCATATATTTGACCCCTTTAGGAGTTCAGATACGGCCAATATAAGCTATTTTCGACAGAGTTTGTTTTTTTGTATGGGGACCCAAAGAAGGGTGCCAGATAGGGGGTAGGGAGAATGTTGAGGGGCAAAAAATAATAGGAGCTACTCATATATTTGACCCCTCTAGGAGTTTAGCTACGGCCGATATAAGCTATTTTTGACAGTGTTTATATTTTTTGTATGGAAGGTAGCGAATAAAGCAACAAAAAATAGCACATATGTATATGCATTAAGAATAACAAAAAGTTTATTGCGGGGAAAACCCAACATATTAACTCTTATTCAGGTCACTGCATCAGATACCTGAGTATTCGTGTAGTTTATTAAGTGCTCAGAGAAAAAACTGAAACAACGCGTAGATCGCAAGCTCACTTCAGTGCAAGAATGTATGAAAAGAGGACAGAGAACAAATAAAAAGTTATTCTCTTGCGCTACACGACCAGTTGTTTACATTTATTCGCTTGCAGCTTTGCTTGCAGTGGCAGCTACAGCAGAGGATCAGGGTATATTCACTTGATGAATATATTCATGCAGGGCTCTATTTGAGAATTCCGCTACAATTGAGATAAAGTCAAAGCAAACTGTGGCGCATTTATGGGTGCTTCAAGGCATTCAATTCTCTCCACACTCGCCGAAAAGTTTTGTTCAATAAGTTAATAGCTGAATATAAATAAATGGGCATTTTCATATGCCGAACCTGACCAATGCACACTTTTAAAGTGATAAAAAGGCAAAGTAAAACATAATTGCATTTCCTTTTTAGTTTACATTAAAGGGTCTTAAGGCGGTCTTCTCATTGAGCAACTTTTTTTTTTTACTTTTTTTTTGCTTTTATTTATAGCTTGGGTAGTTGTGAATATGCCCCTAAAAGGATTTTTAGAAATTCGAAATACTTTAGACGATACAGCCTTTTTTGTGAAGCAAGGTCTTCGTCAAAATGAGCTATTTGATTTGGTGATGGAGGTAATAAAACCAGCTTACGAAGCGCTGTCGGCAGATAATTTGCTTGAAAGATGCCTTGGATCTGAAACTCAGAATTCCAATGAGTCCTACAATTCTGTTCTTTGGTCACTTTCGCCCAAACACATCAACTCAGGCGCACGCACCATCGAAGTGTTTTAAATTACTTCAAACTTTAAACGCGTTTATCTCGAACCCACGTTTTTCTAACTGGCGGCCATGATATCTCCAGTTCAACTGAACCGATTTTCATGAAACAAAGTGGAATCGACGCAGAATTGTCACCATTCTCGGGTGAACCTCGACCATAATTTAAAAAAATTTTTTTTTTTATTTTTTTTTTTACACTAAACTACAAAAAAAAACCCGAAATTGAAATTTTTTTTTTGAATGGCCGCCATTTTGTCAAACAAAACCACAAAATTAAGCTTGAGGTTCACCCGAGAATTACATCTATACTGATTATAACCCCGTTTTTTTTTTCATTTCAGACGCTCCGGAGACCCGGAATCGTGGCCGCCGTGACGACACCTTTTTTTTTCACTACCAACTTTGAAGTCTCATTACTTTTTGAACAGCCCACGTATCGAGGCAAAAAAAATTTTTTTATTTACTTTGAACCTTTTGTAATACAATAAATAAAAAAAGTTTTCAATTATTCTTTGCGTTTTCAAATAAGAATTTTTTTAAAAAGGGTCCAAAAAACGGGTTTTGAATGAGAAGACCGCCTTAAGTAGCACTTTATGCATAGTCCTGGTACAAAAAAAAAACGCATAAAAGCATTTCGAACGCAACAGAAATGGAAATAGTTTTCATGTCCAGTTTTTAGTGCAACTAATTTGAGAATATTTTGAAGTAATGGTACTTTATAATGTATTTTGTTTGATTCAAATATCTTCGGCACTTTTTTTTAATCATAAACCGAGTCGACACGTGACATTTTGAACGTGACATTTTTTCCATTGTGATTCAATTGAGTAATTAAGTAATTAGGTAACTAAGCAATTGTGTAATTAAGTAATTTAAAAAACAAATTAAATATCTTGTTCTCTCCTTGCCTCAATCATTTCAATGTTATCTTTAGCCAATACCTTCTATTTTAACATTTAACAAAAACGCTTACGAAACATTTACTAAATATTAACTTGAAAAAAAATCACATTTCTGAAACAATGCAGACGATTTGATCATCATTATTTAAACTAATAAAATTTAAAGTTTTCCTAGATAATAACATAAAATAATACGTTTTTAATAACTTAAAATTTTTTGTTCAGGGTTGACCTTTCGGCGGAAAAGCCCATATATAGATATTCTTTTTTAATACTTTAAGCCGTTTGCACCAATTTTTTGTGGATCTTTTTGCCACTTTCTATGTAATCTATCCACTTTCTATTCTATCTAAAAAAGAACTATTTAAAATTTGTTGTAGAGGGTTGAAATATTCCATGAAAATGTTCCTTCTTTTCCTGACTTAATCTTACTTACTACTTACTTAGGTGGCACTTACAACCAACCGTAAGCCGGTTTTGGACTGTTGTCAGAATTTTCGCCAGCCATTTCTATTTTGCGCTTGCTGGCGCCAGTTGGAAGCTCCAAGTTTCGTCAGGTTGTCCTCTACTTGGTTCTTCCAATGGAGATGCGGTCGTCCTCTTCTGCGTTGACCGCCGATTTTATACCGAATCGAATATTTTCTTCGCTGAAGCGTCATTTCCATCCGCTCAACATGACCTAGCCAGCGAAGTCGCTCGATTTTTATGCTCTTTACTATGTCGATATCGGCGTATAGCTCATCGTTCCATCGTATTTGGTACTCGCCATTGACGCAGATTTCCAGCGGCAAGCTTACGGAGTATTCCAATATTTCATATATGAAAGGCAGTATACTTGTGTTATGTTATTCATATATGAATTTGTACGTGAAGTTGTATATGAAGTTGTATAAGGAACCCAGTGGGCAAAAGCAGGGCTTCGAAGCGCTACTAGCAGGGCTTCTAATGGATTTCGTAGTCCTTTCACGCTCATTTCCAAGCCCATATACTTTTTTATATAGGAAATGGCCAAATTTTCCAGGTTTTCGTTATCCCTGCTTTAAAGAGGCTTAAAAAAGTGGTTAACCAAAACAATTAAAAAATATATTTTTTTTATTTCTGTATACCTGTGATTGTATTTTATTTCACATATTTTTGTCATAGAATATTTTTTAAGTCATGACGTTGATTATTATTCAGTATTTTTGAAATAATTTATATTTTAACTTTTAACGAAAAAGTAACCCTGAAATATTAGCAGAACCAGTTTTTGTAGGAAAAATACAATTGTTATACTGCCTTGGGTAGCGAAAAATTAGGCCTCATAGAAGCGCTCGCCGAAGCAGCGAGGAAGTCATTTGTCTTACCGCCAAAAGTAGCAGTAAATGCACGCCTTCGTTAGAAGAGACCTAGCTTTATTGCCTATTGGGAAGCTCGACAACTTGTTTGCATACTTTGTAATCGAAAATGTAGCCTCTGTGTTTGATTAGGAAGCTTGACTACTCGTTGGCATATTTTGTAATCGAAAATGTAGCCCGTCTGCCTACAAAGCGGCCATTGTCTTCTAAAAGTAGGTTTAAAGTGGATACGAACATGTGTATGTACATTACCGCCTTCGATTGTATTGCCTCTCATCGATGAAGTGTATTGCCCATTTGCCGCTGGGTTGGTTCGTAGATTTTACGAAGGATCTTTCTCTCGAAAGCTCCCAAAGCCTTTTCATCAGAGCTGCTCAACGTCCAGGTTTGTGCTGCATATAACAGGACGGGCATGATTAGTGACTTATAGAGCGTGACTTTTGTTCGTCGAAAGAGAGCTCTGCTTCTCAATTGCCTACTGAGCCCAAAGGAACACCTGTTGGCAAGAGTTATCCTTCGCTTTATCTCTCTACTGATATCGTTGGTGTAGTTAAGGCCCTATTCTCTTTCAGCAAAAAAATTTTTTGACTTTTTTTTGCATTTTTTTATAGCTTGGACATTTAAGAATATAACCCTAAAAGAGTTTCTTGAAATTCGAAATACTTTAGAAGATATGGCCATTTTTGTGGGGTCATGTCTTCGCTAAAATGAGTAGTTTTTATGTTGCTTAGTTTTTGAACGCAACGGCATCAATTAACCACCGAATTCCGTTGAATAGTTAATGGACAGGCAAAAACAGGTTTGAATACACATTTGCAGAAACATATGAATGAATATGAAATCAAAGCCGCATTTAGTTTAGTTTCGATTGAGTTGAATAGCGGACGCACGCTCAACCCAAAGGTCGCCGAAGCGATAAAACCCGTCTACGAAGCGCTGTCATCGGACGAGTTGTTGAGTAGATGCCTCGGGTCTGAGACTCAAAACAGCAATGAAGGTTTCAACAGTATCGCCTGGACCTTTGCACCAAAACATATGCACGCTGGAGCGCGGACAGTGGAGATCGCAAATTACATGGCAACCGCCATTTTCAACGATGGTTTTCAGCCAATACTCAAAATTATGAGGTTGATGGGAATCGCCATTGGAAACCAAGCCTACAATTTTGCGTTATCACGTGATGAACTTCGCCTCAACCGCTCGGAAGCTTACGCTGTGGATGCATCAAAGGAGGGCAGAATTGCTCGCAGAGCTCAAAGAGCCAAAGATCAAAGCTTTTTTGAAGAAGAAGAAGGTGGTTTATATGGACCTGGCATCGCTGAATAATTTGGGTAAGTATTCCAAAAACAGTTTTTTTCTTTCATAAAAGAGTGAGTTTTGTTTTGTCCAAATCGCGTCTTTCCAACTATCAAGCCACTTTTCTCCGGTTCTACTGAACCGATTTTGATAAAATAATTTTTTTTTTCGAAAAATAAACTTCAAACTTTGAACGCGTTTATCTCGAAACCACGTTTTTCGAGCTGGCGGCCACGATTCCGCCAGTTCTACTGAACCGATTTGGATGAAACAAAGTTTAATCGACGTAGAATTGTCACCATTCTGGCCCGTAGTAAATTTTGCGATTTTTTTCACTATTTTTTTTTTTACACTAAACTACAAAAAAATGGGTCCAAATTCGATTTGTCAATTTCAAGTGGCCGCCATTTTGTCAAAAAAAATCGCAAAATTTTTATTTTACTACGGGCCAGAATTACATCTATGCTGATCATAACCCTATATTTTTTTTTTCAGACGCTCCTGAGGGCCGGAATCGTGGCCGCCAGCACCATGCCTTTTTTTTTGAGGGCCAACTTTGACGGTGCCATCATCTATGGACAGCCCCTATATCGCGGCGAAAAAAATTTTTTTATTTTCTTTCATTCATTACTAATTCAATAAAAAAAACAAAATTCAAATATCTTTTTGCGTTTTCAAATGAGAATTTTTTCAAAAAGGGTCCAAAAACAGCAAGCTGAAGGAGAATAGGGCCTTAATGCTCGACCCGAGGTAGACGAAGCCCTTCACAACCTCGAAGGAGTTGTCAATAATGACGTGGGTGACTGTTTTTTTGGTGACACCAGATATTCATCTCATCTGCGTTTACTGCAAGACCCATGCGACTCGACTCTTTTTCTAATTTGAAGAATGCTGCACTGACTTTGGGTATGTTATAGCTAATGATATCAATATCATTAGCATACGCTTGAAGCATAACACTCTTCCAGCTCTTCCTGGCTTAATCAAGTGTCTTAATTTTTTACTTAAACCAATATAAATATATTTAGCTTTGGCTGACATGTACTTTTAATTCTTGATATCTTTGCAACATTTAACTCAGGATACTCAAATAATTTGTAAACACTTTTAAAAGCATTGCAAGGCAATGCATAGTATAATTCAAGATACTATATTGTCTTCTTCTTGTATCTGCTTTAGAACTTTGTAGCATAAATTAAGGGACTATATAGATTAAACATTTAAATGGAGAAATACTATAAAATATATACACCTACACGCTGAGCCAGAGAGACAAACTGATACTCTAACACAGTCACATACGTAGACTCACGCACGACACGCACTGCACAATATAAAGTTTTGAAAGTGCTTTTAAGAGCAGCAAACTTAAAACTGCAGCTCCATACTGCTGTTGCTGATGCTGCTACTACATTCAGCCCCAACAAAGCCACAAACAGAATTTCGACAATTTATAGCTTAAGGAGATAGTGAAGCGGCAACTGCAGTTCCGGTTGAACTGCATGACAAAGTGGATAAAGCAGTATTTTGCATATACTTCTATTTTAGATAAATTGAAATAAAATAACAGTTAGGTGAGTGAAGATGATTGCCACCGGAATAGACATGTGAGAGTACTTATTTTACTTTTACAGATCCGGGCTGACCAACTTTAAGACACACTTCAGATTTTTCATTATTACATATTTTATACCCGGTCTGGTGTAGGTCTATCTTATAAATCATAATTTTGATAAAAGAAACATATTTTTTATATTCGTTTCTTAAAATGACATTTTTTGAAATGGCTTGCACTCTAATTCGAAAAGTATTCGTCCGATTAACTCAAATCTTGTTTTATTATTTTTAAAAATTAAATACGCTCTGAGTGAACCGACAAAATCAAATAAAAAATATTTTTTTTGCTCTTTATATAGTCCGATTTCGTGCACGAAAAATTGCGTTTTTTAATTTTAAACTTTTTGTCGGTTCACTCAGAAGGCAAAACTGTTCTAAAAACAAACTTTTTTGATCTTTTTGTTTTTCGCTTCCTAGAAAGGAAATATCGTGCAAGCCTCGAGAGACCTTTCGTTCGCGACCTGAACTTTTACACGCTGTATAACAATAACTATTAGAGCCATTTATAGAATATATTCATCAAGTGAATATACGCTGATTCTCTGCTGTAGCTGCCACTGCAAGCAAAGCTGCAAGCGAATAAATGTAAACAACAGGTCGTGTAGCAACAGGTCGTGTAGCTCAAGAGAATAACTTTTTATTTGTTCTCTGTTCTCTTTTCATACGCTCTTGTAATGAGGTGAGCTTGCGATCTACGCGTTTTTTTTAGTTTTTCTTTCTGAGCACTTAATAAACTACACGAGTACTTAGGTATCTACTGCAGTGACCTGAATAAGGCTTAATATGTTGGTTTTTCCCCGCAATAAGCTTTTTGTTAATCTTAATGCATATTTGTGTAATTTTTTGTTGCTTATTCGCTACCTTCCATACAAAAAACTGTTGAAAATAGCTTATATCGGCCGTAGCTGGACGCCTAAAGGTGTCAAATATATGAGTAGGTCCTATTATTTTTTGCCCTTCAACATTTCTCCCGAACACACCTACCCCTTAGTTACCACCCTTCTTTGGGTCCCCATACAAAAAACACAAAAGCTGTTGAAAATAGTTTATATCGGCCGTAGCTGAACTCTTAGAGGGGTCAAATATATAAATTGGTCCTATTATTTTTTGTCCCTCAACATTTCTCTGAAACACACCTATCCCCTATCTGCCACCCTTCTTTGGGTCCCCATACAAAAAACACAAAAGCTGTTGAAAATCGTTTATATCGGCCGTAGCTGAACTCCTAGAGGGGTCAAATATATGAGTTGGTCCTACTATTTTTTGCCCCTCAACATTTCTCCCTAACACACCTACCCCTTATCTACCACCCTTCTTTGGGTCCCAATACAAAAAACATCTATTTTCTACGAACGAACGAATAAAATAATATTCGTTAAATATTCAGAGTATAAACACTGATACTTTTGTTATTTTTTATTGCTTTATTTGCTACCTGCTGGTGTTAGTAAAGCATCGTGCTCTTATTCTCTTCATTTCTTATATCTGAATAAAACAAAGCGAGTGTATGGTCAGGTAAGAGCAAAGCAGAAAAGGGATAGAGGAAATTTTTTATTCTATAGTAAGAGAATATATTCAGGGAGGCGAAAAAGCATACTCATGCAGAGCTCTAATAACTATTGAAGCAAAAAAAAAAAAAATAAAATTATTAATTTAAGACATTAAAAAAAAATTATTTCTATATTTATTAAATAAAAAAAAAATACGGTCATTCAAAAAAGCCCGCATTTTTACTCAAAAAATGTAAACTGAACATTAATGGCTTGAAAAAATCCCCAAGTGGGGTATTATAATATAATGGTGTAGATCTTTTGGAGTCAAATGCTCTTGACGCTCTGGGCATATCGATACAATTAGACCTTTGTTGAAATGATGACATTTTCCATGTGTTTAAAGAAGCGGCCAAGTGCCTAGGTTTTTCAAAAGTGTATAAGAGATCTTCACTCCATTTGACCTTCGAATGATCTTTACTTCTTATATAAGGCCAAAAATGGAGTACAATTCGCACATTTGTGCAGGAGCTTTAAGAACATATTTGGAACTTCTGATCGAATTCTACGTCGTGAGATATATTTGATAGGAAATTAAAGTATTTCATCTTCTCTCAGGGCATCGACGCAATGTTGGTTGCCTAAGTCTTTTGCATAGGTTCAACCATAGGAAGTGTTCAAGAGAGGCACTTGACCTGATGCCACCAGCTCGTGTATTTCCTAGATCCACTCGGGCAGCTTTTGAAGCCCATCCCTATACCATTGCGTCGATGCCCCATAGTACCTCGCAATACCAAGATAATTCGTTTTATAGTCGCTCAGTAAGATTGTGGAATAAACTCTGTGTGAGCGTATTTCCCAACAGTTTTGAACTGTGTAAGTTTAAAGTAAATCTTCACCGACACTACTCCATCTTTGCACTCTCCAACTAACTATCACCCTTTTTCCGAATCAGCACAATGCTTTTGCATTTAAAGGGGGCATCCCCTGAGCGTTCCTTAAGATAAAAATAAAAATTGGCTACACACGAAGCTTCTCTTCGGTAGTGCTACATGGACAAAAAGAAACAGTATAGCGTCTATACAGCAAGAAAGTGAAACTTCATCTCTGTATACACTCTTTCTCTTCAAAAATAGAAAAGATTTTAGGGAAAGAGATAGCGATAGAGAAAGAAATACAATACAAAATTTCATAAAAAATGTGCTTCAATTGGTAAGACTGACAAAGGTTCATTAATATAGGTTAAGTCACTTGAGAGAAAATCACTCTTTTTTTGCTTTGCTCGAACTGTCAAAGTAGCTGTTAGCTAAAAAATTGTACAGATTCGTGTTTTTTTTTTTTCTTGATTTCCTTTCATCCATTCTGACAGTTCGACCGAGCTTCTCTCAAGTGACTTAACCTATATTAATGAACCTTGGTTCTGACGGTAATGTTTTGTGATAATTAAAATGTGAGATATATAACCGTGATTCAAAATTTTCGAGAGAACGTAAAAAATTGCATTTATTGTAGTTCGTTGGGATTGTTATTAATGTGCAAGCCAAATTTTTCGTGAATAAATTAAGTTAGCGGTAAAGAATCATTTGATGGATTTTATCTTAGCTCCTACCAAGAGCATAAGCACATGTTTGACTGTAAATCAGTAGGAAATAATGCATGAAAAAAAAGTTAAAGAAGAGAGCATTGCCACCTGTTTTTTTTTTTTGTAAAAATGAGTCTGAATCCCGAATTCGAACCCGTTCTGAGGATTTCAAACTATAGGGATTCGTTTAAATACAAAAAATGTAGTGGGCAACCCTATCTGTCATATAGAATTTTAAGATTCTGACATTAGATTCGAAATCAGTGACTTTGATACATTTTATTAGTTGGCAATCCTATTGTAAAAAACTTAGGTGACAACCCTATCCGTCATCTCTAATTCTAAACTTCTTTCGTCAGATTCGAAATCAAAAACCTCCTAAAATTCATAGAAAATTTTTAAAGCCCTGTGGTAAAACTTTAGGTGACAATCCCATCCACCATATTGAATTTTAAAACTGTGATATTAAATTCGAAATCAAATCTGTTGTCAGAATTGCAAAATTACAAGATTCGAAATCAGCGATCCCCTTGAACTGCCAACCACAGTGTCTCTCTTAGGCGTCTCATTCTTTTGTTACATGTTTATAAACAAAAAAGTGTCAAGTTTTTGTTACATGTTTAAAAACATGTATGTGTTTTTTGAAATTTTTCCCTCAATAAAAATCATCATAAAATTTCAAGACGTTCATTTAGCTTTTGTCGCCTTTACTGTGATTTGATCAATGATTTAAGTCACTCCATTTGTATAGTAGATAAACACGTTTTTCTGACGGTAGAGAGCGAACGGTGCATTCCCGCACTCTCTAAAACAATTTTTTTTTTCTGTTTTGATGTCATAAATACAAAAATGTCATAAAAATAATTTTGTCCACCAGAAATGAAAAATTCGCCAATTTGCCGTGTCTAGGAGAGTCAACGGAGAAGTGATAGTCGACTTGAGACAATTTCAACATGTTTTATACTGGACTCGCCAAGTTGAGGCAGTCTGTTGTCATTGAAGATTGTCCCCCCAACCATCACCCTTTGCTTACCGAAGGTTATTTTCAGAACAAAAGAAAATGGTGTTAAGTATTTACAAAAACTATTAAAGAAAAAATAAAGGTGGAATTGGACATCGGACTCCAACACATTCTATACATAACCCACATAAAAGTGCCCCCGATTTCACTTCAGTACACATTTCATGGGCACATTCGCTTTTCAATCGCAGATATAAATCAATTTCGGTGCACAAAAAATTAAGACTTTCACTTTCACTGAAATATTGCTGAAAAGAAAGATCATGTCTTATATTAAAAATAGAAGAATTTATTAACAGCAATTTTTTGGGATTTGTTATATATGATTATCAATTGTTTTAAGCCATGTCTTGATACAGAGTTTAGTTTATTAACTGTTAGATTTAACCAAAATTATCCACACAAAGTTGAGTCAGTAAATTTGTGCCAAGAATTTATCAAGCCAAAATTTACTTGCTTTTGTTTTGTTTTACAGCGAACTGCTTAAGCTCCAACCTTAAATTCACAACTATATACAACATATGACAAAACACATATGACCAAAAACGATATAGCTTCAATATTTCCGCTCAGCTTTTTAACACCATTTGGTACTGGTGGTTTCACATCGTTATAGTGCAACATGCTTCTTATGTTCGGATGATAACCTATACCGTTTGTTGAATTGTCATCATATTTCAAGCAGTAATGCACCAGTTCACTGATCAGCTGCAGATGAAATGAAAAGCAGTGCATTTCTGGATTTTTTAAGTCGATTATCCATTCTCCAAATTTTCTTCCCCTACACAAGACTTCATTTGAAGATATAAACTCCATTTTCGGACACCAATGCAGATCAGATATGCGAAATGTTACCATGTAAGCATCTTTAAATTCCTCGTTATCTGGAATAAAGACGCTAAATGGTGTATTCTGCTCAACCAGCTCATCCTTGTACTTGATCTTGATGTCTATGGGATATTTTGCCGTGCATATTCTGTGCATCGGCTTGGAGACTAGAAAACGACATCTTTTTGTTATGAGCGTTAGATTAATGGGAGGATGAAACCCAACATCCCTTCCAACATGATATGATGTTGTTATTGTTATGAGAGATGATAATAGCAACACAAGTATTATTATCAAGTTATGGTAGTTAAACTGGCGCATTTACACTAAACACGATGTTTTTGAATTTGTTCGGATAAATATTTCTGGGTATTTTCAAATCTACTATATTAAACAAAAAGAGTTTTCTTTTGGAATTTAAAACAAAACACAAATTAAAATGTTATATAACAATTGTCAGCTCAATTATATGACAGAATTTTGAACTTTTGAGCAAAAAAGAAGTGTTTATACAGTTTTTAAAATTTAGGGGGGTATGTACTTCCAGTCATGGTGTAATAATTTTAAGTTATTTTCATCCCGTGACATTTTTCAATATGTTTTTTGACGTGTTGCCTTATTTTGACAAGTTTCATAAAGAATGGTTTGATTTTTGATTCTATGAAAATGTCAAAATAAGGCAGCCTATTTTTACTGGTTTTACGGATGTGAACACCTTATATTTATTCCACCATGCATCCAGTAATGATGGTAATATTTGATTCTTACTATTTTTTTTTTTTTTTAAGTGAAATTCTTATAGATTGGGTGTTAGTACAAAAAAGGAATCGGAAGTGAACTAGAACGTCTATAAGTTTATCTCTATGTACAGTAGGAGAATGAATCTTGAAATATAGGCACACCGATATCTGACAAAAGTTTTATAACATAAAAGGATTATTCAATATTGAAGATTCAATTGAAAGTCAATAGAATAGAGTATATAGAATAGAATAAAATTCTGGAGACTTAATTAGAATCATTCATAGTTCAAAATAATGGCTCATTTGCTGCATCATTACAACTATGGAATGGAATTGCAAAAATATTATGATGATGTAATTGAGGCGAGGGAAAAAAGAAATTAATTAAAAACAAAAAACGAATTGGCTATTATAGCCAATGAAATCGGTGTTGTGAAATGTTTGAAACTACCGAGAACTGAACCTACAAACAATATGCCGACTCCGAACGGCTTATGCTTTCAAGAAGTTTTTAATATCTAAGGTTTGCCGTTGTCTACGGAGTGGTGACAGCCGAACAGAAAAATGAATTCAATTGAAAAAACTTTCTGTGTCAGGTGGGATTCAGACCGGGGTTCTCTGGCGTATGGGCCACACACTCTACTCACTACGCCACGGCCGCCGAATGCAACCTGAAGAGATTCTTGAACTACCATTACATACGCAAAAATTCACTGTTTGGAGGGGTTTATAGGCTGGTGGAGTCATCGGTCCATATTTCTGCAAAAATGAGACCGGACAGAACATAACCGTCAATGGCGAGTGCTACCGCACCATAACAATGGACTAATTATTGCCTGAAATTGAATCTGTGATGTCGGCGACATTTAGTTTCAGTAAGATGGTGCTACGGATCACACAGCACGCAAAACAATGGCTTTATTGCGAAATCGTTTTGGTGAACACGAAATTTTTTTTCTCTTTGGGATTATGTGAAGTCAAGACTGGGATCCAGGCATGAATTATATTATTTTGGATTTTTAAACTAAGAAATTTTTTTTTTGTATTTTGAAGCAATGCTTTTTAAGATTCTCCTCTCCTAAAATTTGGTTTGAAAACTTGGTTTGGTTTGATTTGAACTTTTTTCTAGCATGTTTTTGCCAATATGCAAACATTTGTATGGGAAAATAATTTCCGAAAGTTAAAAATGCAATTAAAAACAAAAGTATTTTCCAAAATTTTCAACATAATTTGAATGGGATCTTTCTTCACATGTGTCTGAAAAGTTTGGCTACGGCAGCTAAGAAGTTAAGAAGTTAGTGCTCCAATTTTCTGGAGCATAATTTTCATAAAAAGCATGGAATGCATTTTCATGGAGCATAAAAATTCAAAAATTTCCAAAAGTTTAAAACGCAAACAGAAAAAAACGAATTTGTAATATTTTCTGCATTTCAACATAATTCCAACGGAAACTAAAATCCTAAGAAAGTATAAGCAATTTGTAGAGCATATTTTTGCCAAAATTCGAAAATTTGTATGGGAAAAATGCAAAAATTTGCAAAAGTTTAAAACGCACACAAAACCCCCATTTTTAATACCTTAACCGGCTAAACTAGTAAGGATGGATCTTCGACAGGGTACCAAAGTTAAAATACCCCCCCGCGGCCATATTGAAGTATATTCGAAGTCTTTAGCCACGACATACACGATGATATTCAGTTGTATATATTAACGAAAGTTTTTCTATTTTGATGACGTCACTTTGTATGGGAGGTAGGCGTGCTTTTCATCTGATTTTGCCATATATCATAGGGATGATTCATATTATATATTAAAGCGAATGTGCAAAAATTTCAAGACATTTCATTAATTTTTGTGGATTTTTAAGAGATTTTACGTTTGAAATAAAGCCACTTTGTATGGGAAGTGGGCGTGGTTTTCATCCGATTTTGCCATATATCATACAGATGGTTTATATTAAATATTAAAGCGTATGTGCAAAATTTTAAAACATTTCTTTAATTTTTGCAGATTTTGAAGAGATTTTACGTTTATAATTAAGCCAATTTATTTGGGAGGTAGGCGTGGTTTTCATTCGACTTTGCCAAACATAATAGTGATGGTCTATATTATATATCAAAGCCAATATGCAAAATTTCAAGGCATTTCTTTAATTTGAGCAGATTTTTAAGAGATTTTACTTTTAAAAGAAAGCCACTTTGTATGGGAGGTAGCCGTGGTTTGCATCCGATTTTCCCAAATTTTATAGCCAGGATTAAAAATGAAGAGCGAAGCTTACATGCCAAATTTCGAGGCATTTTTTTGTGGATTTTAAAGACATTTTACGGTTAATAAAAATAAAGTCACTTTGTGTGGGAGGTAGGCGTGGTGTTCATCCGATTTGGCCCATTCTCGAAGTTGATCTTCCTTTTTTAAAAATAAACTTATATTTTGCATTTCAGCGCGATAGCTTTAAAATTGCTGCTGTAATCGTGTAAACACACGAAAATCGACTCAGGAGATGATGCTGATCAAAAATATATATATTGTTCTATACCTGCCATGCCTCCTCCTTGACGTTACAAACGGAATGACAAAGTTAATATACCCCTTACGCAGTACGCGTTGGGTTATAAAAATTCAGAAGTTAAAGGCAATTTTCTGGAGCATGTTTTGGCTGAAATGAAAAACAAATTCGTAGTGAAAAATAAGTTAATTTTTACGCCAACTATTTTCAGTGGCAAAGAACCGATGTGCGCAAATTTTTTATTGTTCTAGGATAATTTTTTGGAGTTTTTTGGGGAAATACACCAGACTACCCAAAGCTGGCAAAGGCTATGTAGGAGGTAGGCATAGTTAGTTAGTTAGTTAAGTGAGGAGGGAGCAAGTCACCTAGTTACTGCGGCATCAAGGGTCTGTTGTAACAAACCTCTATAAGTTATACTTTATCCTTAATCGTTAAGTGCGTTAGGAACCGAGCGATGTCCTTGGGTGAACTATCCGCTATTAGATGCGGTTCTAGGTACAATGCACCTAAGTAACGAAGACGGGTCCTGATTAGACCGTTACAGTGACACAAGATGTGCTCTGCTGTTTCTTCATCTTCGTTACATAATCTACACAGATCTTCCTGGACTATACCCATGGTTGATAAGTGCTTATTTACCTTACAATGTCCAGTTAGAAAACCTGTAACAAGTCTGATAGATCTCCCACTTAGAGTCAGGAATTGTTTCGGTCTTTGGAGCGAAGTGGTTGACATGAATGTTTGAGCCTGTCTGTTACCTTCAGTTTCCCTCCAGTAATGAAGTGCCTCTCTGTTTAACCACATTTTAATGTTATGGCTCATAGTGCCCCATGGTATCCCGAAGAATGGTTCTGGGCCTATGAAGGACCTTGCAGCCCCTTTCCTGACTAGTTCGTCCGCGATCTCGTTACCTAAATAGCCGCTATGACCTGGTACCCAAATGAGATGGACTCTGTTATGGGTAGATACCTTTATAAGTCGCTGTAGGCAATCCCAAACGAGTTTGGACGTGATTTTGTGTGCGCTAAGTGCAAGTAGAGCTGCTTTACTATCAGAGTGAATGTAAATGTTTTTGTTCCTAGTGGGACTGTTTACATACTCTCTTAGGCAGATCCCAATGGCGTGGACTTCTGATTGGAAGACTGAATTACCTGTGCCCATGCTGGCATATATAGATTTTCCCTGCCTTAAGCCAAAAACTTAAGAGCTCCCACCCCTTCATCTGTCTTTGAGCCATCAGTATACCAGGCTTGAAAGTCACCAGTGAACCGTGGCCTCTCTTTTTCCCATGTGGTTCTGTTTGGGAAGGAGACTTGGAAGTTTTTGTAGAAGTTGAATTTTATACGGCAGAGATCGCAGGGTAATAACCTTAGATTCTCGTCGTTGGTTATAATTATGTGTAGCAAAATTTAATTGCTCTGAGGTAATTTTTTGGGTGAATTTACCAAATTACCTATTTTGGTTATATGGTACGAGAGCGTGTAAGTGAACCTATTTGGTTAATTTTTACACCAACTTTTTTCCGTCATTTCTTATGCAAATTTTTATTGTTCTGTGATAATTTTTCTGGGAAATATATCAGATAACCGATTGCGGTTATATGCTTTTTATTCATCCCATTTTATCAAAATTTTGCTTGAATAGTTTTTTTGTTGAAACGAAATTTCCACGAAATTTCATGATACTGCGGCAATTTCTTCTATTTTTGTCCGGGGCTTATATGGAGCACGACACTGGGCGGCATAGACGCGACCAACATTTGAATGATATTATTTTTAAAAAGAAAATGTCAGAGATTACTTCTGTCGAGCCATAATAAAAATTCTGGCATCCAATTCTATTTTAAGTGTTTTATTTGAAATTAAAAAATAATTTCTAAATAAATCACGCCTTTTAATGTAATTTCTCGGATTTTATTAAAAATTATTCCAGAGATTTATTAAAAATATTCAAAACATTTTTTAGGAAAAAACAGAAAATCCGTCAATGTCACTCACATTTCCGAGCGTTTATAAGGTTTAATATTCCATTTGTAACATCAGTTAAATTCAATTCAAGGTCACCTAAACTAAGGCACGACTGGTAATTGGTCAAATTGGTTTTTAATCGTGATTGAGCCCGTCAGATTCAAAGTTTCTGCAAATAAGTTTGCTGATTCTAAAATTGACTTCGATACTTTATTTCCAAAGGTCATAGTGGTTGGAATATAAGAAGATGATTTACGCGATTGAATAAAGGATAACGCTAGAGGATTTGATTAGATATTGCTTTCACATCGTAATTGTTTGTACAATTTGATTGTTTATACAAAAATTTGTTAAAAAGTAAAACTCTCTCATACTCTTTATGCCCGTATAATACTTCATTTTTTTTTTGTCCAATTTTAAAATCTGAAAACAAGTGGCGCGTGGGCAGGACAGACATATTTTGTAAGAAATGGATAAACGTTCTTACTTTTTTATATCCGTAAAAATACAAAATACATAAAAAATACTTTTTTATATCCGTATCGTGTAAAATACAGTCCGTCCTACAAATTTTGCTACAATTCGTACCATATACGTACTCACTCACACCAATTGAATCCATGCATTCGTGCTATTTGATCTGCTCTAGTAATAATTTTCAATGATCAATTTAATGAAGTATCATACAGGCTTTAATATACGCCAATATAGAATTTACCGGTTGGTCAATAGAGCACGCTTTACTCTGCACGATAGAATTACAATTCTATCTTTACTAAAATGATAAAAATTGGAGAACATGATAATACCCAGCCAGTATTTTGTATCGCAGAAGAGCAGAAAGCGAATCTTCTTCAAGAACAATTTTTCGCCGGCAAGCTCGCTATCTTATCGCTTTCTACTCTCTCGTGGGAGAAAAAGTTCATCGTGGCGAAATCTTCAAGCCGAGCAAAAAATGATGCTTACTGAGGAGCAGAAAATGAGTCTTCCTACTGAGCAAAAATTTTTTAAATGCCTCAATGATATCGTTTTTTTTTCGCCTAGACGTAAAAAGGGCGAAACTGTGGTGTTTTGATTTTGAAAAAAAAATCTATCACCCAGAAGTAACGATACGGAATCGCTTTATTTTCGCGCAAAAGGATTCTCTCCTAAAACTCTTCCAAAAGTATCGCTTTCGCTTCGCCTCGGCGAAAGGTGAACAAGTTATCTTCCAAATGTTGGCTGGGTAACGTAGAATACTAACAAAGATTTTTGTCAAAAACTCGTATATAAAATTTCCGTTCCGTTCCGTCCATATAAAATAATAATGTGAAACACAAATGTTACATATATATAAATATGACTCAAAGTAAGATTTATTAATGCAAGATTTATTCCAAGCTTTTCACACAGAGTTTAGTCAATGGAATTGAGTCAAGAATTCCGTTACACAATTGCTTCAACTCTATTCTTGAATTCACAACTATAGACAATATATGACAAGCAAACCGATAACCATAGAAAACGGCATAACTCCAATTTTTCCACTCAGCTTTTCAACACAATTTCTTGATACTGGTTCCACGTCGTTATAGTGCAACATACTTCTTATATTTGCATGAAAATCTGAACCGCTTGATGCACTACCTTGATATTCCATGCAGTATTGCACCAGTTCACTGATCAGCTGTAGATGAAATGGAAAGCAGTGCATTTCGGAATTTTTCAATTTGATTAACCATTCTCCATATTTTTCCTTACACAAGATTACACTTGAGGATATAAACTCAATTTGCGAACATCGATGTAGGTCAGATTTACGAAATGTTATCATGTAAGCATCATTAATTTCTTGGTCATCTGGCATGAAGACGCTAAATCGTGTATCCTGCTCGACCAACTGATCCTTGTATTTGATCTTGATTTCTTTGGGATATTTTGCGCTGCAAAATCTATGCATCGGCTTGGAGACTATAAAACGACATCGTTTTGTTATCAGGGTTAGATTTATGGGAGAATATTGCAAGCCATTCGGGGCCAATAAATATGATGTTTTTGTTATGAGAAATGATAATAGCACCAGAAGTATCATTATCAAGTTATGGCAATTAAACTGGTGCATTTACACAAAATACAATATTTTTCACTTTTATATGAAATTTTTAAAGACCACTGCATTAGTTGGAAGGATTAATTGAAATTTCCTTGAGAATTTAAAAACAAAAAAAACGAAGTCTAATTCGAAAATAATTTTCAAATTTCTCATATGACAGAATTTTGAATTTCCGAGCAAAATAGATGTGTTCATAAACTTTTTCAAATTAAAGGGGTGATGATGGTAATTTTTGTTATTTACATGTTTACATTGGTTTGTTAGATATATGTTTGGTATGATTAGTTTTTTATCACAGGTATAGTGTGATGCATAGTAAGATGGGTATGGCATTATAGATGTGTGTACACTGAGAACATGAGTTTAATCCTCGCCAACGGCAAATTTTTTGTTTTTATTTTTAGTCAATATAAAATAATGGCTTCATTGAAAGATAATTCTCAAAATGCTCTATTTTACGTATAAGATACTCCATATACATGTGTTTAACATTTCCATCAAGCACCTTTATGTATTTTAAATAAAAGTTTAGTGTAATAAAATTTATTATAATATCATTGTATTAATATGTGTGATGCTTTTTGGATTCATAGGGGTTTGAACCCCAAAAACATTCCCTCGGCTATGGGCCTGATGTGCATATACATATATCTACCTCTCAACGCATGTAGCAAGCGTTCAAAGTAAGGTGTCAGGTGTAGATATTTATGCATGGAAATTTATTCGTGCCTGACGTCTCGTGCACTTCACACGTAGACACACACACACACACACATTTCTTTCCTCAAAGCACACATACATATGTACACGTAGGGGAAAACGCTTGCATTTTTAAGTGGCGCTGCTGCAGCTACCACAACCTCACCCACTACAGCACTATATCCAAGTCCTTTTTCGCAAATCATGTCACTCTGGCTTAAAACAGCAACGCGGTATACCGTAAAATCCGCATTAAAAATCATGCATGTTAAGAAAATAATGCAAGTTCGCAGAACTAAACTTCTACTAGTTAGTAAACAGAATTTAAATTTTTTTTTTTTATTTTTTTAGAGTATGTATAAAGAAACACAATTTTAGAGCGTTCTTATTTAAATCTTAAATCCATCACGTTAAATTTTCATAAGTCCCAGCAAACGCTGGCTGTGATTCGACAAAAATAAAAGAAAACAAAAATGTGTGTGTGACCGTCACGCAAGGTAGAAGTAAAACTTATACTAAAGTAGTTAAATAATTCACTATTAGAGAAAGAGTCTGTCGACCAAAAATTCATCTTTCATACTAAATCAAAGCAGATAAAATATATTTATAAATTGTGAATATTGTGAATATACACACATATAGGTGTGTCAGCATTGCACAGTGTTGCGAAAGGGCATGCAATACGGAAAAAACTTGAAAAGGAATATTTACATTTTGAGCATTTAGAACTGTCAGAAAATATCCAAGGAATTCATGAGTATTTTTTTATATACCCTCATGTTCCTACATAAAATACAAAAATTCTTCAAACTAGGCCTAAAAAGTGATATTTTTTGAAATTCGTGCTTACGAATTATACTGGTTTTATTTATTTAAGGGGGGACATGACATTCGCGGCAGAGAAAACAGACCTTTTTTTTTTAAATTCATAACTCAGTCAAAAACAAACATTTTTCCAAAATTTTGACGATTTTTTGAAAAAAAATGACTTTTTTAAATCTTAACAAAATTGGTTATCGTTTTTTTCAATTTTTTTTAAATTTTTGGTGATGTTCCAAATTTGAAAGTGTGTTTTTTCGAAAAAAATATTGACTTTAAAAATTCATAAAAAATCGAAAAAAAAAAATTTTAAAAAAGCTCGTGCCATACATGGCTTTTGGAATTAAAAAAATAAAAAAATTTCTTCAAAAAATGAACCCGCTAGTGCCGCAACCAGTTTCGAGATAAACGCGTTCAAAGATTGTGAACAAAGAAAAAAAGTTTACCTTCAATCTGCCATGCCTGCTTCGTACTATCTTGTGTTGTGCTGTTTCTTATAGTTTTTTGCAATCGTTTAGCAATTCGGGCTTCACCCTTCACCCTTCAAGTAGGTACGAAATAACAACCACCAAAAGTCAGGTAGCAATTAAAACAAGTATATAAAATTAAAAATGCGCTCTCACTAATCCGGCTGTAACTTTTGAACCCGAAGGAATTTTTCAATGAAATTTTTTTTCTTAGAGTCTTAAGAATATTTACTAAAATACAAAATTATTAAAAATAATTAAAAAAAAGTCGATTTAAAAAAACTGCCAATGTCATGTCCCCCTTAATTATTTCCCGCTATCCAAAAGAGTTGAAAATCGACATAATTCATGGCTTAAATATGTTCTCTTGAAATAAAATAAATTCAGTACCGAATCTTTTAATATGTTGGCGCTATAATATGGATATATATGCGTAAAAACGTCAAATTCTGTTAAAGATTTTAGGAAAATTTAAAAAACGGCCAACTCATATTTTCGCCAAAATATTTTTATTTAATCAATATTATGTCTACTTTAAGCCCTGGAATTGCCTAAGTGGGAAAACTAATTTTTGACTTTTTTCAATGCATATAATGTTTCTAAATATGTCTGTATAAATCAGGCCCTAACCGTTTTGTATGAACCATATTAAATTTGAAGTCGATGAGACTGTATGCGGAGCACGCAGTATTTTTACACTGATTCAAAAACCGGTACAAAACATCAGCGATAGACGGTATATTTCCGGCTATGCTGTAGTGGGGGGAAGATCTTATTGCACCTAGGCTGTGGGGTATATTCGTTACTTGCTTAGCGAATGGCTACGTTCCGAGAGTCTAGAGAGAGGCGAAAGTTGTCATTCTTCCGAAGCCCGGAAAAAGGATTATGCGGAGGCGAAGTGGTTCAGACCGATCAGCCTTACATCTTTCCTCTTGAAAACTATGGAAACAATGATGGTTGACTGTCTTGAGAGCACTTCGCTGATGCATAATCCTCTGAGTAGATGCCAAAATGCGTATAGAGCAACTAGGTCAACGGAGAGTGCTCTTCACGAATTAGTAATAGTTGCTGAGAAGGAGCTATTTTCAGGAGGCATTGTGATGGCCACATTTATGGACATCGAGGGTGCTTTCGACAAAATATGCTTTGAAAGGCTGCGGCAAGCCCTGACGGAGCGCAATGTAAACCCAATATTAGTAAATTGGGTAGACAATATGCTCAAGCACAGGGCGGTCAACATGCAGAATGGTAGAGTCAAGACTAGAGCTAGAGTAAGTAGAGGATGTCACCAGGGCGGGCTGTTATCGCTAACCCTGTGCATCATAACTGTGTACTCACTACTGGTTAGACTGGATGAAACGGGCATACACACGATAGGGTATGCAGATGACATTGTGTTGGTGGTCTGTGCTAAGTTCATTGACACCATTTCTGACATCATGAAGGGAGAAATGCGAATGGTGGAGGAGTGGTATCGATAACAAGGCCTTACGGTAAACGCAGGAAAATCAGACAATATTCTCTTTACTAATAAGAGGGCAGGTCTGAGGAGAGAAGCACTCAGACTTTTTGGAGCTAAAATCAACATGTACACGAGAGTTAAATATTTAGGAGTAACCCTTGATAGCAAACTAACCTAGAACGACCATGTAGAAAATAGGATTGAGAGAGAGCCAATAGGGTTCTGTTTCAATGTAGACGCGTTTGTGGTCTCAAACGGGGGCTAAGCCCAGAGTCTATGAAGTGGTTCTACACTATGATGGTTAGACCTGTCATCATGTATGCTTTGGTAATTTGGTGGACAAAAGTCAGCCAGAAAACTATTAAGAAGAGACTGGACAGAGTCCAACGGATGGCGTGAATGAAATGAAACTAGGGCATGATATATAGATCTTTATGGCTGGTATTTTATGCCATCAAACTCTCTGCCATGCAAAAGATATTACAAAAGGACAATAGGACAATTAACTGAAGAGGCACAAGAGGCTTGTAAGCAAAGACTGTATACGATTTCGTTTGACAAACATACGTAAAATCGGACATAGAGAATTTGCTTCATATCAGTTCTAACCCTTATAGGTATAGCAGGGCAAGAAGGATGCACGAAAATTCTATCAACAGGTTAAGCGTCTAACCCAAGGTTTCAAGCCTGGAGCATCCATTTGTAGAGACGAAAATGGAGATCTGAATACGGATACACAGTGTGTGCGGAGATAGTGGAGACGGCACTTCTCCAATTTACTTACCGGCGATGATTCCACCAATGCCGCCCATGGAGAGCACAGTTCAGTGCCACCAATCAACGATGACGAAGTGGAAGTACCACCACCTAGCCATGAAGAGGTTCGAATTGCTATCCAACGACTCAAAAACAATAAAGCAGCGGGTGCTGACAGCCTGTCAGCTGAATTGTTTAAAACCGGCGGCGATGAATTGATAAGGCGCATGCATCAGCTCATCAGCAAAATATGGCTAGCAGAAAGCATGCCCGACGATGGGAACCTCAGCGTACTGTGCCCTATACTAACTCCGCCAGGGGAGGGTCTTCGGAAACAAACCTGCCTGTCCCAAGCCAGGTTAAGGAGGAGGGTTGGTTATGGGATACGCCCCGTACCGTAAACAGTTTAGAGCCAACCAAGAGCTTGGGGTGACGCCCATCTTGGTAGCAGGTCATATTCGATATATCGATATGAAACAAGCCTGCGAAGGTATAGCAATGGACCTAAAAACTTGCTAGCACGGGGGTAGTCATACTCGTCAAAGAGGACGACCCTATATATCCATGGCAAGGAGGCATATGAGAGTTGTAAAATTGGGTGAATGAATTGAGGTGTATAGCATGAATGCACATATATTCGATGTATTGCTTGTTGTGTAAACAGAGGTAATAGGCACTTCTTCCATGGTAAGTGAATATAAAATTCATGTCCATTCTAATTGGACACGGCCAAATACAAAAACTCTAATGAGTTTTTTGTCTCCTTGCTGGGATGTTGTGGAGCTTCTTTGGCGGGACCGAGTTGTCCAGGTGACTATCATGGGTTGGCCTTTCGGGGAGGCCCGTGCTGGCTGTGGTTGTGTATATGCTACACAGGTCTAGATTGACCGGCGGGGTCGCGCAGTAGTACGACCGGACTGGCATACCTGCTTAATATGCATGAGATTGGGTAGGTCTCGTCTTGACCAGTAGATGACAAGGAAGGTACGTCACTACTGGTAGTTAAACTGGTACTACTAATGGAAGTATTGCGGTACCATGGTTATACAATTTGTATGATATGTGGGATCGTAGGGCTTTTGGTGGTAGGGCACTGGGTGATGCTTATTATACCCTTGGTCCTTAGACCCTTGTACTTAGGCCTACAAGGCAGGCGTACAAGTAAAAATGGAACGCTTCTGTACCCTATGCTTAAGAAAGGAGACCCAACAATCTGCGCCAACTATCGAGGTATCCGACTTATTTCCATCGCATATAAGATTCTCTCAAGCGTACTGTGTGAAAGATTAAAGCCGATTACAAAAGTATTCCAGTGCGATTCCAGTGTGGCTTTCGACCTGGAAAGTCCACCATAGACCAGATTTTCACGCTACGACAAGTTCTGGAGAAAACCCACGAAAATCAAATTGACACACACCATCTCTTCGTCGATTTTAAAGCTGCGTTCGATAGCCCGAGAAGGGATTGCCTATACGCAACAATGTCTGAGTTCGATATACCTGCAGGTTGATTAAACTTTGCAGAATGACGTTGAGCAACACACGCAGCTCCGTGAAGGTAGGCAATGACCTCTCTGAAACCTTCAATACCGAAAGAGGTTTCAGGCAAGGCGATCCACTGTCTTGCGATCTCTTCAACATCATCATGGAGGGGATCGTACGAAAGGCCGGTGTGCATCGTAATGGCACCATTTTCTATAAAGGTGTCCAGCTCCTTGCGTACGCTGATGATATTGATATTGTCGGCAGAACCAAGAGATATGGTACCGCTGCTTCGCCACTATCGAAAAGGAATCAGCCAAAGTGGGTTTGACGATAAATGAGCGTAAAACAAAGTATATGCTGTCTACAAACAAGGGAGCGCTGCGTTTAGACTCCCACGTTTCATCCGGCAGCTATAACTTTGAAGTAGTCAAAGAGTTCGTATACCTTGGCACCGCCATTAATACCAACAACGAAATCAGCCTGGAGATAAAGCGAAAAACAATAATTGCTAATAGGTGCTACTACGGGTTCAGTAGGCAACTAAGTTCCATAGCCCGAAACTAACACTCTACAAGACGCTCGTTCTACCTGTGCTGCTTTATGGCGCTGAGGTATGGGTAGTTTCGCAAACTGACGCAGCCGCTCTGGGGATGTTCGAGAGAAAAGTTCTTCGCAAAATCTTCTGTCCTGTTCGAGTCGGCGATGACTATCGCATCCGAATAAGCCACGAGCTGTATGAGCTCTACGAAGACATTGACGTAGTTCGGCGTATAACTGTGCAGCGACTACGCTGGCTGGGTCATGGCCCTCGTAGGGACGACGAAGCTCCAGCGAAAAAGGTGCTCGTGGCGAGGGTCGCTGCTCAACGACAACGAGGGAGACCATCGAGGGAGACCATCAGAAAAAAGAGGAGTGCGACAATCTCGCACAAGTGATGATTCAATTAGCGACGAATGGTCCGATACCGAGAGCGATTCTTCATCATGGTATTTTAGTTAAGAACTCCTTCCTTCATATTGTCAAAATATGAAAAGATAAACTGTAAGTGCTTTATTAATAAAATATTAGACGTTGGCCTTTGATATCGTTATTGTAGGTTTTTCGTTTATTAGTTATGGCTCAAGATATATTCTAGATGCACGGCATGTACCACGGCCACTTGTTCAATCGCGCCCAAATTTTTTACTTTTTTACAAATCATTTATCAGATATCTAACCTTATTTCGTTGTTGTAACATATCTCATTTCTCCGATATAGCGTAAAAAGTGTTTAATTTGTACTTTCCTATACCTTAATCATCGAAAACTACCAAAAAAATTGCACAAAATAGTTTCTTCCGACCCTAGCCGCGTAGCTAGGGGGGATACACTATTTTTAGGATGGCATTTAAGATACAGTTACATAACAAAAAGATATTGTAATCAAAAGATTTGCTTATGATAGCTCAATATATATAAGCTTCGTTTGTTTCTCATTGATTCAAAGACATAAGCTGGGCTGCCCCCGAGACTTATCGTTAGAACGATTTGGAACGCAAACTATGATTGTGGCTTTTACACATTATACTCACCGCTATTCTTGAATCCTTGCTCGACCTCGTCGATATAAATACTTCCTATTCTGGAAAAGACAAACATTGTGGAACAAAAATACAAAGATGTGGTCGACAATTTCTTTAAAGTGAATTTATTTGAAGTTGGAAAAAGAAATTGATCTATAATAATTTTACAATAAATTTCCCATAAATTATTATAGGTTACAGATCAAAGGTTATATTAAATAGTTATTGAGCAGGGAAGTAGACAACCGAATGCTAATTTGATGGCTTAAATTATGGCAAAAGATGGCACACAAGGTTCTTCCAAACGGACAATTCAAAAAGAAGTCTTTTTTGTCAGAGCCTCGTCAATCAATTCAAAGAATGTTGAATAAACTTGCTTCAATATAGTGAGCACCTGAATATTTATATGGCCCGATGGGGCCATGAAAGATGTATACGGCCCGACGGGAAGTATTGTGGGGATTGTGGCTTTATACCCATATCGCGAGTGGCCCTAGAAACCTTGAGGTGGTATTTTCAATCTTGTGCCATAGACCACAGTCTGGTTGAGGTATTCAATTGGGTTCCACCTCTTCCATACAAACAAAGGCTAGCGATATGTCATGATATCATGTCATGATATATGACCTCTCAAACGTCCGATCGCCTGAGGCAATGTTTAAGTCCCTTTCTCAGACCCGTAGAAAAATTTCAACTTTCTGTGCCCTCACAAGCGAGCTGATATGTTTTATAACTCCTTGGAATGTCTTTTTAATGTCCCGTTTCTTCAGGAAGCACATTCTCTACAGAATTGTTCTGCATTCTATAATGTCTGTGTTTTTTAATATTAAAATAAATTTTTTAAATAGTTAAAAGAAAAAGACGATTAAAAGAATTTTTAAATTTGAAAATTGATATATAAATTGAGATGAGAAACTTGCAACTTTGAAGAATGTGGTTTATAGCAAGTGAGTAAGAATTGCATATATGATATACTGACTGTTGTTCTCGCTTCAGAGGATAGCCATAATTATAATATTTATATTTTTAAGGATAAAGGAAATAAAAACAAAATAAAGTTTTACTTAAAGCTTAAAATCACATGTTAACCCAAACCAGCCAAACTAGTTATACTAGCAATAACATTGGGACTAATGTTGGAACCCTGACCCTGCAATACACCCATCATACTATGAGCAACAAAGCCAAAGATTGTGCAAAAAATAAATAGCTGTAATTAGAGATTAGATTTTTTACTTCAGCTTTCAAAGTTTGTTAAATTTATTTAGATATCAAACTCACCGATTTGTACATAATTTTTTTTCAATTATTTTCATTTAATTTTTTTTTTAACTAACAGCAATGATCGAGTTGTGTTGACTTAATATTTTGATTTTGATAAAAAATCTCAGCTTTTATATTGTTGATTTGAATTCAAATCGAATTTGATTTGATACGATTCGATGCAATTCGATGTATTTATCTGGAATGCGAAGAACATCTGGCTTTTTGATCGCCATTTTGGCATCCATAGCTAAAGTAGAGTTGATTTCACTAAATAAAAAACTTTATATTGCAAAAAGCGACCGTGGCGTAGTGGGTAGAGTGTGTGACTCTTATGCCAGAGAACCCAGGTTCGAATTCTCCATACGACACAGAAAGTTTTTTCAATTGAATTAATTTTTCTGTTCGGCCGTCACCTCTCTGCAGACAATGGCAAACATCAGAGAATAAAAACTGCCATGAAAAGCTTCATGAGAACATAAGCCGTTCGGAGTCGGCGTAAAACATGTAGGTCCAGTTCTCGATCATTTGTGTGCAAACATTTCACATCACACACAACACATTTGATCATAAGAAGCTCGGTCAAAGTCCTTTCAAGGGCTGAAATGGCCATTTCGTTTTTGTTTTACATTGCAAAAAGTAGTTCTTGAATAACTGTAACTGATTTTTTTTTTTAATATAATTTAAAAACAAAACCAAGGAAATTACCGAGTTAAAAAAATGTATTTCCTATACTGTTGAACTTTAAAGAAACAATTTGTTACACTGTGCAGCATATTAAAAAGAAGCCAGACTTCTTACAAAAGTTTAAGAAGTAGATAGAAGAGATAAAAAGAATTTACACGTGAATCGGCATTTTAAAAGTTTACGTCTGACTCATATTTAATAACAATAGTTAAAAAGAAAGAATACTTTAGAATATTCACCTTTGACATTGCTGTTGTCTCAGAGACTTAAAGTAAAATTTTAAGTGTACATTTCTATATAGTACTTTGACCAGATAGTATCTCATCTTTTACGCTCATGAGGTAGTTACATTGGACGACAATTTACAATTTTCCAAAATTACACTTTTACATTTAGACTATAGTAAGCAATTTAAAAGCATATAAAGAGTAAGAAAACATTTCAATAAATAATTCAATAGCTAAGTCCTACACACAATTCGAATTGTTTGGAAAGTGCCAGGCTCCTCTGTTATGTTGTTTAACCCTCATCGGTCCCTCGTATCAATTTGATACAATTTTTTTCTTTCAAGTTGAATAAAAAAAAATCTGTCCGATGGAAAGAACCGGTTTTTGGGAAAATAGCATGATTTTGCCTGTAGAATCGGGCTAATTAGTTTTTAATGTTCGGGCATTTCTGGTTTTACCTGAGACGAAATAGTTACCAATCGGTCCCTCGTATCAACTCGATACAATACATCTGCCGATGATTATTGCAGTTGTTTTTTGG
Source organism: Coremacera marginata (assembly GCA_914767935.1). Lineage (NCBI taxonomy): Eukaryota > Metazoa > Arthropoda > Insecta > Diptera > Sciomyzidae > Coremacera > Coremacera marginata. The sequence goes on along the minus strand of OU612047.1, from coordinate 35,318,168 downwards.
GTTAGGCTCGTTTTATTTCATTTTTTTGTTTTCAGTATGTTCTTGTTTGAAAGAATTTTTTGAAGTGATAAGTGATTTTAGTGAATTTTGTAGTGATTTTTATCTGTAGCATACTTTCATTGCGTTATACATACATTCAATTGATTTAAAAAAAAATGAAAAAAAATCTACGTGAAAACCGTCAAAGAAACGAATATGATATGGATTCCGAATCTGGAAGTAAAGCAGAAGAATCTCCAGTAGATAGTGACGATGATTTCACAATGGAGGATGAATGCGTTGCAGAAATAAGTGAGCATTCTGATGAGTACGATGTTGAGCCACTGAAACAAAATGTGGCAGAAGAAATTGCCAGAAATGCAATAGCAAAATATTTTTTTCAAAAAATAAAAAATTCAATATTCATTGGAGCTATTTGAAAATAGCTACTCTTATAAATACTCTTCTGCTTGCTGGTGTGTATCGTACGTATGGTGAATATAATATGGTGAATATGGTGAAAGTCTGGAATGAAAAAACCGGTCGACCAATATTTCGAGACACAATGTCACGGAAAATGTTCAAAAAAATTCATGTATGTATCAGATTTGACGATAAAGAACAACGTAATGCCAATACTGCTTCTGTCCGTGATAAATTGGCACCGATACGCACCATATATGAAAAATGGAACCATAATTTGCAAGTTGTATACATTCCAGGCAAAAATGTTACAGTAGATGAACAGCTAGTTCCTTTTCGTGGACGCTGTCCGTTTCGACAATACATCCCATCGAAATCGGCTAAATACGGCATAAAGATTTGGGTTTTGGCCGATTCAGCTACCTGGTATGTTTACAACACGCAAATTTATGTTGGTCGCAATCGCTACGCCGCTCCAGAGCGCAATATTGGACGCTGTGTTGTTTTGGATTTGGTAAATGGGCTGTTTGGAGAGGAATATCACATGCGACAACTTCTTCACATCTTATGAACTGGCCGAATGACTATTCTGGGCACTATACGGAAAAATAGGATCGAAATTCCTCCAGTATTGTTGGATATGAGGAAAAAACCCTATGTATTCGAGCGTTATTGTATATGACCACAAGTTACAAGCCATTTTACTGTCGTATGTGCCTCGGCGTTATAGATATGTTACACTGCTCAGTACATGGCACAATGCCGTCGTTACAAGTGAAAATGCTGAGAAGAAACCGAATCTAATTCAGAATTATAACAAAATCAAGAGTGGTGTGGACACTATGGACCAGATGGTGGCTACCTACACCTGCAAAAGGAAGATAAATCGGTGGCCAATGACAGTATTTTGCAACATGTTGGACGTGAGTGCATTGAATGCATATATAACGTATATTTCGCTATTTCCAGCTTGGAAAAACAACAAACCCAATAAAAATAAACGTCGTCGAATATTTATTGAGGAGCTTGGAATGGCTCTTGTGCAAAAACACATAGAAGAGCGGAAATCTCAGCCTCGAAGGCTCAATATTGCAGCACTACCGGCGATTACCCATTTGTCAAAAGCTACGAAACGCGACCGTTGCTACATATGTAAGTACATATAAAAACAATAAAAATTTGTATTCAAATCGTTGTAATAATTGTAAGAATTATGTTTGTAATGATCATCATTATGATATTTGCGCAAAATGCGCTAATAAAGGCACATAGCCACAAAAATAAGCATTTTTGACATTTTTCTCTTTCAAATTTTCATTACATATAAATGTATTTTCTAAATTTAAATTTATGAAAACAATAAAATAGAACTACAAAAATATAAAACAATCAGTTTTTTTTAAATTTTTAAAACGATTTTCTTAACTTTTTTTTCGAATGTGTATCAAATTGATACAATGGGACCGATTCGATGCATTTCCTCGGGGACCGATGAGGGTTAACAATGGTTTCATACCGAGTTTCCAATGCGAAATTTTCACTATGCATCATATGAAGAAATATTCATTGCATAGTTGTAGGGGTTTTTTAAATTAAGTTATTCAGAACTTACTATTTTTCTTCATTAAAGTGAGCTGAAGATAAATCTTCTGCAAGGTGAATGTTTCAAGGAATATATTCATAGCTATGAAGGCACATATTTAACCTGCCAAAAAATACATATAAAAATGCGTGCAAAGGATAAAATATTTTATAAAAATATATCTCGTATAATGTTTTACTTTATAAACAGACCTATACAAGAACTAAGTTAAAGTCATATATTTCTATTTGTGTAAAGTAAGAAAAAAAAATATAGATTTTTTGAATATTCAAAATGTGATTGCTCACTCAATTCGGAAAACAGTAGAATTAGAAAAATTTGTCTTCTATTTAGGATTTATTTTAGGAAATTTATTAAGAATTGAAATATTTAAAAAGAATGAAAGCTCAGCTTCATTTTAAAATGCGTGCTGCAATAACTGCGAATAGTTTAGATGACCAAATAATGACTGCAACTCGCAATAACAATCGAAACGAACTAGAAAAACAACCATATTTTTGTACACAACATCAGGGACCGACGATAGAGATGATTTTCCTGTACAAAAAACTGTGCTGTATTCAATTCACACAACATGAGTGCAGCAGCAAAAACTCTTAAACAACAACTACAATAACAACAAATATCATACAACGGGGAAAACAGTAATAAAATGAAAGTAACTGCAAAATTTATCCCCAGACTTTATTGTGTATCAGAACAAAAACCAAAAAAAAAAAAAAAAAATATATTCGAAAACATGAACAAGCACTCAAGGCAAGCGGTTGCACACAAAGAAGGACTTAAAGGATTCAGCATGCTAAACAGTTTGCAAAGACATGCCACAGACATGCATTCATTCCATTTCCATCGATCGTAGCAGTTAAAAAATCACTACAAATTAAAAAATAATTTTAAAATTCTCCTTTTAATAACTTGGTTATATTTGACAATCTATTTAAACATATTACTACATTGGAAAAGTAATTATTTTAATTTTTTTCTAATTTGTTTTATTATCATATATATATTAACTTCGTTATGAATACAAGAGCTTTTAAGGTCGGCGCTTATATAATCATACTTTTAATCAGAAGCGCCAACTTCAAAGCTTTGGTATTCATAAAGAAATTCTTATTTTTATGATAATAAAACAAATTGGAAAAAAATTAAAATAATAAATTTTCCAATGTAATAATATGTTAACATAGATTGTCAAATATGACCAAGCTATTAAAAGGAAAATTTGAAAAATTATTTTTTACTTTGTAGTGATTTTGTAGTCGGTTTTTTTTTTAAAAAAAGTTTTTATTTCTTCCTTTTTAGAGAATATGATAAATTTTCGAAAAAAAATTATAAACAATATAAATAAAGTTGTTCCGAAAAAATTTGTTCTATTAAAATCTGAAAGTTTGTTGGTTATTTCAAATATCTGCCTATTAAATTTAAATTAGATGTCACATGTTTTGAAATTATTATACCCATTCTTGTAACGAATTTTATTACTCTAGTGTCATTATTATTCGAGATATAGTGTTTTTCTAATATTGCCACGCCCCTTTGTTAGATAAGCGCCCACTTTCTTGCCCATTATTTGTAATAATTGTGCCTATTTCGTACTTCATTTATGTACGCCAGCGTCAATATTAACTGAGATAGTGTTTATCTAGTATTGCCACGTCCATTTGACGAATAACGCCTACTTTATTGACCGTAATTTTTAATAACTCTGGCTACCTCTGTACTACAATAAATTTCAGTGCCGTAGTGTCAATATTATTCGAGATACACTGTTTTCCTAATGAGTTTCCACGCCCATTAGAGGAATAACGCCTACTTTATTGACCGTACTTTTAACTAATTCTGCCTACCCTGTACTACAATAAATTTCAGTGCCCTAGTGTCAATATTTCCACGCCCAGTAGTCGAATACCGCCCACTTTCTTAACCGTTATTTGTACTAATAATACCTACCCCTGTACCAAATTGCAGTACCATAGTATCAATATTATTCGAGATACACTCTTTATCTAATATTGCCACGCCCATTTGTCAAATAACGCCTATTTTCTTGACCGTTATTTGTATTAACTGTGTCTACTCCTACACTAAATTGCAGTACACTAGTGTCAATATTATTTGAGAAACAGTGTTTTTCAAATATTGCCATGCCCATTTGTCGAATAACGCCCATTTTCTTGACAGTAATTTTTTAAATCAGTTTAAATCAGCCCCCCCCCCCCTACACTAAATTGCAATACCCAAGTGTCAATATTATTCGAGATACAGTAGTATCTAGTATTGCGAGATCTAGTATTGCCACGTCCAGTTCTCGAATACCGCCCACTTTTCTACGGGCACCTTCGTGCTTATGATATCTATTTATTCACCAAAAATTATGGCACTCAGGAGTTATTCATGTACATACATTAAAAAAAAAAAAAAAAAAAAAAAACCAACGAACTTGAGAACCTCCTCATTTCTGAAGTCGGTTAAAAAACATAGACATTATTTTTCACTACTCTGCTTTTAAAAATCGATTAAATTTAAAAAATTATATAAGATAAAATTCTCAATTTCGAATACTTAACCTTTCTGAAGTTAATACATAATCCATGAAAGCTGAAATACATAACCTTTCACTAGAAAGTAGATATTTCGAAATCTGCTCGATACATAATATCAGTTAATCATGATAGCCTATTTTTATGTACACTTAATATAGTACTTATACTAAGTACCTGTAAATTTGCTACCAAACAATCACAACTCCCTCCGTTCCTAGAAAATTTTTGCCTGAGGGTCCAACAAGAGCTAATATTGCAGTAAGCTTATTTTCACCCTTTACTACGATTAAGTTCTGAAAAACTAGTTTAAGCATATAAATGCTTTAAGTTTTCAAGTTTTAACATTTCATAATAAACACCGAAAGTAAAAAAAAAATATTTTGACTATATTAAGTAAGAGCAAAAACTTTCCGAACAAATACTACTCAAAAATAACTTTTCAACTTTTTTTTTCACCATATCCTGAAGGGAGCAAGTAAGAGCGTCTAAAAAGTGTAAATCCTAGAAAAGTTGCTGAAAGCCCAAAATGCAACACAAAAACAGTGATGCAAATATCTAAAGACATAGAAATAAGCAATGCACACATGTAGCAACAAGCAGACATGTACAAATTCTGTTGTTTTTACGGCCCCCCTCCCCTCTAAAACTTTTTTGCAACTTTTTATTTGAGTTGAATACTGATGAAGGTATTAAATGAGAGGTATAAGAACAGTTTTTACTGTCGAATATAAAAAATATCGATTTTTGATTCGAAGTACTCATAACAGTTATGTAATTTCCTGCATAAGCTGCCTTGATTTGCTGTCAATATCTTTTTATGATTTTGCCCATTATATTGCACTACGATTCAAGAAGCCAAATCAACGGCAAAAAACTATTAAACACATTTTGACAAAATATAATGCACTAGCTTAGAAAATATAGAGTTATAAACGAAACAAATAGCATTTCATGTCACAAAGATTTTTAAGTATGTATGGGCGATGGAAGTGCCAGAATCCAATCCTTGTGGTTTTCATATATGGGTCATTCTTTTGACTCAAACCGTACAGATTTGAACAAAAAATTACCAACACATTTTTGATTTGCCTGAACATTTTTTTAAGGGTTTTTTATAGAAAAAAAAAATATAAAAAAAAAAAATTTTTACAAAACATTTTGAAAATTTCTAAATTTATATACGTCCCTAGAACTTACCTATTTACGTACGCTTTTATTATGATGATGGGTAACCAAGAGAGAGGTTCTTCTGAATCTAGAATATACCTTCTATATACAGGGTTGTCAATATTCGAAGCGCCCATCTGGCAATACTGTAACTTTCCGCAGTGTGCCAAATCGACTAATGACATACCGCGTTTGAAGCGTCATTCCAAGCAAATGTTTACAATGGAACAGTACACGCCACGCGAACGCTCTAAAATTGTTGAAATTTACATTCAACAAAACAAGTCAATAGTGAAAACTCAACGTGCTTTCAATAAAATAAATAAAGTGAAAAGTGCGCCTTCCAAGAAAACAATTTATCGTTTGTATGAAACTGAAAATCCACAAGAGATTCAAGAGGTACCTCTTCACGATGCAAAAGTCACTGTTTGGTGCGGCGTTTGTGCTAAAATGCTCATTGGGCCGTTCTTTTTCGAAGATGATAATGGCCACAGAGTTACTGTCAATCAGGAGCGTTATCGCGATATGATAAACAATTTATTCATGCCAATCGTTCGTCGAAAGCGTATCAGGCACTACTGGTTTCAACAAGACGGCGCGCCAACACACACAAGCCGCACTACAATCGATTTTTTGAAATGGGCGCTTCGAATATGGACTGAAATTAATTTTTTTCTTTTTAGTTCACGTTTTGGTTTTAAATAAAAGTTTTTTTTTATACCCCAACGCGTACTGCGTAAGGGGTATATTACGTTAACTTTGTCATTCCGTTTGTAACGCCAAGAAGGCAGCGTGGCAGGTTTACAAAAATATATATATTTTTGATCACCATCGTCTCCTGAGCCGATTTCCGTGTGTCCGTCTGTCTGTCCGTCTGTCGACACGATTACAGCCGCAATTTTATAGCTATCGCGATGAAATTCAAAATATAAGTTTATTTTTAAAAAAGGAAGATCAAGTTCGAGAATGGGCCAAGTCAGATGTAAACCACGCCTACCTCCCATACAAAGTGACTTTATAGTTATTAACCGTAAAATGTCTTTAAAATCCACAAAAATTCAAGAAATGCCTTGAAATTTGGTACGTAAGCTTTGCTCTTCAGTCTTAATCTATCTGGCTATAAAATTTGGAAAAATCGGATGAAAACCACGCCTACCTCCCATACAAATTGACTTTATTTTAAACGTAAAATCTGTTCAAAATCTGCAAAAATTAAAGAAATGTTTTAAAATTTTGCACATAAGCTTTGATATTTAATATAAACCATCTGCATGATATATGGCAAAATCAGATGAAAACCACGCCCACTTCCCATTAAAGTTGGCTTTATTTTAAGCGTAAAATCTCTTAAAAATCCACAAAAATTAATGAAATGTCTTGAAATTTTGCACATTAGCTTTGATATATAATATCAACCATCCCTATGATATGTGGTAAAATTGGATCAAAATCGCGCTTACCTCCCATACAAAGTGACGTCATCAAAATAGGAAAACTTTCGTTAATATATAAAACTGAATATCATCGTGTAAGTCGTGGCTAAAGACTTCGAATATACTTCAATATGGCCGCGGGGGGGGGGGGGAGTATTTTAGCCTCGGTACCCTGCCGAAGCTCCATTCCTTACTAGTTTAAAACAAACATTTTTTATATGTTTTTTCGGCGTAGTAGTTTTGGAGATATATCATTTTTATTGATTTGTGGGCGGTAAAAGAGGGTGTGACAACATTTTTTTCTAACCCATGCAATACTTCAAGGACATTTACTGCCAAAATTTCAGCTGAAACAGCCCGGTAGTCTTGGAGATATAATAATTTGTGGGTGGTAAAAGGGGGTGTGGTCAAATTTTTTTCTTAACCCCCATTTTCTACTTGAAAGAAACTACCAAAATTTCATCTAAATCGGCCAAGTAGTTTTCGAGATATAGCATTCTTATTGATTTGTTGGGCGGTAAAAGGGGGTGTGGCAAAAAATGTTTTCATAATATTGCATTGTCACCGGGCTTACATATGTATGCTAAATTTAAAATTTTAATCGGAGACCCACAAACTGTCGAAATACGAGTATTGTTTGCAAGATTTGCGGACATATATACATCTATACATACATACATATATACATATATACATATATACATATATACATATATACATATATACATATATACATATATACATATATACATATATACATATATACATATATACATATATACATATATACATATATACATATATACATATATACATATATACATATATACATATATACATATATACATATATACATATATACATATATATACATATATACATATATACATATATACATATATACATATATACATATATACATATATACATATATACATATATACATATATACATATATACGACCGAAGCAAGTTAAATAAACGCTCATAAAAAGAGACACTATTTTTTTTTTTTTTTTAATTTTAAATTAAAGTTAAAATTTTGAGATGTTCATGATTTTGCCTCGGAGACTCATTTTCAAAAATTCATAACTCCGGTTCTTTTTAAGCTAGAGAAATTTTTCTTTTTTAGTTTTGAAGATAAGAACGTGAGTTTTAAGAAAAATATAGTTCTAAAAAATGTTTATAAAATTTTATATTGTTATAGTATAACTATAGAATTTTTTTATAAATTTTTTTTTAACTATTATTTTCTTAAAACTCACTTCTTTTGTTTTTGTCTTCAAAATGAAAAACAAAAATTTCCTCTATCTTAAAAAAAACCGGAGTTATGAATTTTTGAAAATGAGTCTCCAAGGCAAAAATCACGAAAATCTTAAATTTTTCTATTTTCAAAAAAAATAAATCCTCGAACACGTGTCTCTTTTTTATTATTTATTATTTTAACCGACTTCAAAAAGGAGGAGGTTCTCAAGTTCGGCGGATTCTCTGTTTTTTTTTAAAATGTATGTACATCAGTAACTCCTAAGCCATGTGCCTGATTGCGATAATTTTTGGTGAACAGATAGATATCATAAGCATGGAGGTGCCCGTAAAAAATTGGGCGGTATTCGAGAACTGGGCGTGGCAATACTAGATCTCGCAATACTAGATACAACTGTATTTCGAATAATATTGACACTAGGGTACTGCAATTTAGTGTAGGGGTAGCCACAATTATTGCAAACTACCGGCAAGATGCGCAAATGGGCGTTATTCGACAAATGGGCGTGGCAATATTAGAAAAACAGTGTATCTCGAATATTATTGACACTAGGGCACTGAAATTTATTGTAGTACAGGGGTAGGCAGAATTATTAAAAATTACGGTCAATAAAGTAGGCGTTATTTGACAAATGGGCGTGGCAACAGAAGATAAACACTATCTGAGTTATTATTGACGCTGGGGTACTGAAACGAAGTACAGGGGTAGGCACAATTATTACAAATATCGCTCAAGAAGTGGGCGCTTATTTAACAAAGGGGCGTGGCAATATTAGAAAAACACTATATCTCGAATAATATTGACACTAGGGTTATAAAACTCGTTAGAAGAATGGGTATAATTGTTTCAAAACACGTGACTTCTTGTTTTAAGAGACAGATATTTGAAATAACCAACAATTTTTCAGAATTTAATAGAACAAATTTTTTAAGAACAATTGTATTTATGCAGTTTATAAACTTTTTTCGAAATTTATCATATTCTCTAAAAAGGAAGAAATAAAAACTTTAAAAAAAATATTATATTTATTTTAAAAAAGATTAAAAAGTTTTTCGATATAGAACACGTAAAAAAAATTTCAGGCAAATCAAAAATGTGTCGATCAGAATGGTATTCGGCTTGTAAAAGAATGGCCCATATATTTAATTATACAATCATCATAGAAGTGAGTGTGAAAAATTTCAAGACGTTAACTCACTTCTATGAATTGTTGACGCTTATTTAGATTATTAAACCATAGCGCATTGGCACTAAAGCAGTGTTAAACAAAATTTCTTACAAAATGTCACCCAGACAGCAATTAAGTAATACAATTAAGAAATAACCATTTAAAGTCCAGTTAATAGGTTGTGTAAAAGCACAGCATATATTGTGAAACACATAAAACAAAAAACTGCTTTCAAAAAACTTGGCAGTCATTTTTTTTTTCTTTCTATATAACCTGCATTTTGAAGGCGTTTAATTCAAAGGCCACAAAACTGTATTTTTTTAACTTTCAAATTGCGAGTATTCGAAGTGAACGACTTGAGGGGAAAACGTTGAAAGAATATTAATTGAATAATAGTGACTTAAATAAATGCAGAACAATAAAGTTAGTGGGTCTGTGTGTGAAAAAAAAAAAAACCAAAACTAACTTCAAAATGTATTTACTGTGCAAAAAGTAACCAAACTAACAACGTTTTGAGGACACAAAATCTAATGCAATAAATGATGGCATGAAAAATGGTGTGAATAAAATTTTGCTCTACCGAAAATTTTTTAATTTTGGGCTATTGTATTTTTCAGATATTTTATTGCTATTGCGCATGTGCTGCCACTGAGTGTTTAATTTTTGAAATGGAACCGATTTTGCCTAGAGTTTAAGTGTAGAACGCGTGACGAAAATGGATATGTACCAGCAGCAAGTGAAACTCCTACCCAAAAAAGTAAATTATGAAATTCTTCTGCCCAGCCTAATGCACACAAAACTACACTTACTTACTTAGGTGGCCATAACAATCCGTGTTCGAGTTTTGGCCAACCTCATCAGCTCTAGCCAGGCACCTCTGCTTTACGCGCGACTTCTCTAATAGAATACACCAAGTGCGGTTAGAGCTTCCTCGGCCTGGCCCATCCATCGGAGGCATGGTCACTCTCGTCTTCGTTGACCAACGACCCTCGCATCAAGCACCTTTTTCGCTGGAGCTTCGTCGTTCATACGATGAACATGACCCAGCCAGCGTAGTCAGTGTTACAGTTATACGTTGAACAGTTATACGTTGCACTACGGCAATGTCTTCGTAGAGCTCATACAGCTCTTGGTTCATTCGGATGCGATAGTCATCGCCGACTGAAACAGAACCGAAGATTTTACACTAACAAATAAAATAAATTTTAAATTGATATATTATTAACTTGCGCACACTACTTATTTCTGTATCAGAACTGCACAAACAGCACTTCATGTTTGAAAGAAAAACTTTTCATTTTATGATATAAAAATATGCCCTTCATTTTCAATCTGCCCTTAAATTCAATCGTAAAAAAATAACTCGCTATAGGCCTGTTTCCAGCTCTAAAGTAAAGCATAATTTTTATTTTGAAAAAATTTGAAAAGTAATCAAAAAGAAATTTTCTTTTTTAAAAATTATTTAAATGTGAATCCAGCTCGGAAGAAAAAAAAATTGTTTACTACTTTTTTTCGATGAAAAACGAACACGGAAACATTGTGAATAGCATGAAATATAGGCTAGTCACATTGTTTCTTAAAGTAAATTTTGTGAGAAACGATGTGCTTGTAATAATCTTTATTATAGAAAACGCTGTTATTGCAGTCTGAGGAAAGTTGTGAACGAGAATATGTGATGTTTTGCTAAAACATTTTGCGAAATTCTCACATTGGGTCAAATCCTTTCGAGGCATGTTTAAAATAAAAAAAGATCAAATCACTAAAGCCCGTATGATACTTCATTTTTTTGTCCAATTTTAAAACCTGAAAACAAGTGGCGCGTTGGCAGGACAGACATATTTTGTAAGAAAAGAATAAACGTCGTTACTTTTTTTATTTCTGGTGTTTTAGCGTTTTAGCTACACACCATCACTTCCAATTCAGCATCCAATTTTCTTAAATAGTTTTGTTTACTCTAAAAATGTCAAATTAATTATTAACAGCAAAATATTTCACAGTAAATATTTGATGGAAACTTAACGACGAACGAATTGAAAGAAACGGCAGAAACAATGCAATGAAAATACAGTCCGTCCCACATTTTTTTCTCCAATTCATACTATATGCGTACTCACTCACACCAATTGAATCTATGCATTCGTACTGTTTGAACTGCTCTACTTATCATTTTCAATGAGCAATTTAATGAAGTATCATACAGGCTTAAGATACACAAAATTAATTTTTAATCCTTCTCTAATTAATTCATACTCCACTGGAAAGATCCATAATTTTTTTAACAGATAATGCCAAATATATAAAAAAAAAATATACAAATTGGAAACTATGCTGCAAATGAAACACTTCATTAAGCATAAAGTAGGTGGATTTTTAAGAAAGTTACCGTAAAGTTGCCTTGGTAGAGGCTTTGCGACGTTTGATCCACACTTTTCGATCCACAACCGAAGACTGTCCCAAGAAGTGACAAGGAATAACGTATAATCCTTGGTTTAAATCACCCAATGGCAATAAGCAGTAACAAGAAAACGTTATATTCTCTTCACATTGTTTCTTCAAGTAAATTTGGTTACTTAAATGTTACAATATGGTTACCAACAACTACTTAAGGTTGTTAGGTTAGGATTTAAGGAATGTTTTGCTGGGATGATCAGAGGGATATCAGAGGAGAGGATATTTGACGGTCGAAAGAAAACAATTTAGGAAGTCAACCAGTTTAGAAATAGGAAATGAAGCCATAGGGCATGCCTTAAAATATCTATTTAATTTCTTCTTTGACTTACTGCTGTATACCCACGTTGTCCTTCACGAAAATTAATGAAGCTAATAGTCCACTCAAGTACAGAAAAAGTATACGCAAAAAATTATTCGGTTTTATAACCATTTTCAGCAAGCTGACGATTGCTCATAAGGAAACTATCAGTACCACGATTCGAGCTTTGTAATAGAAGGATAACGGAGCAACTACTGTCAGATCTATCTTTTCCCATCCAAAATACTTATCTCGCCCGAAATTCAATTGTATTTGTATCCAAACTTGAAAAGAGAGTATTAGATATATAGAATGCAATGAAGTAAGTAAATTAGATATATAGAATGCAAGAACGTTTCGTTAGGTATATATTTACACAGTTTCATAACGGGCAGACCGAAATTCACTGGACGCAGAGCAGCGTAGCTCAATTCCAAACTTCGTATCAAGCGTATCCCGTTGATACGGATTGAAAATCTGACACTGCTTGTTAAGGTTAATCCTATTACTTAACTACAACAGCTTTTGTCCCAGCAAACCCGGATTGGAAGACAGGACAGAGAGAAATTACCCCGCAGCTCAATTTTTCAACGAAATGTTATATATTTTATTCAAATAGAATTGTTTTATTTTTGTGCGCTGTCAAAAGTACTATCTTACTACTTTTTTTATTCAACAAATATATAAAACATTTCACTTGACTCATTACTTAAGAGCTGGAAAGAGGCCTTATGAAATGAAACCGATTCTATTTCAAAATTTTCAACAAATCAAAATCTAATCTGAAAGATTTAGATGTTTTCAGAAAGGATGAAACACATATTTATGAAAATCATTTGATATTCTTATCGTTTATGGTATTTATTGAATATTTCTCATTTTTGCAACAATATCTTTGCAGCTGCAGAACAGCCATCACCGACATTTTGACACTAGTTCAGACAATGTAAACAATCGTGTTAAATGAAAAGCTCTTTTTTTTCTGTAACAAAGCTATTCTGACATTAGCAAAAGAACACAAAGAAATCAAAAATAAAAATGTAACTACTATTAACTTGGAAGCTAAAAAAACAATTTTGTGTTTTTATCTAATTGAACTTTTGCTGTTACAATACGCTCTATCTTGTATTTTTAGAAGCAAAGCAAAGAAGCCTCTGAAAGCTTTGTATCAATTTTAGTGAAGACACAAACCGTATGCGAATGTTAGTATAGTAAGTTTTCAAGCGTTTCATCGCTTCCGATTTATTGCATTCTGTTGCTTTTTAAATTACGTCATTTCCATTTATTTGAGTTTCAAATCACTACCGCCGCTAAAGAAGTTTCGCTTCAAAAAATTTTTTTATCATCCCTTTAAAACAGTCTAAAATTATTTTATTCCCTAGAACTTACTTAAGGGCAGGTTCTCATCTAGAGCTCGATATACTTCGTCCAACGTTCTTCAAAAAAAAAGCCTCTGTTTCGGGGATGAGTGGCGGCCGTGGCGTAGTGGATAGAGTGTGTGGCTCATACGCCAGAGAACACAGGTTCGAACCCCTCATCTGACTCAGAAAGTTTTTTCAATTAAATTAATTTTTCTGTTCGGCCGTCACCTCTCTGCAAGCAATGGCAAGCCTCAGAGAGTAAAAAACTGCCATGAAAAGCTTCTTGAGAACATAAACCGTTCGGAGTCGGCATAAAGCTGGTAGGTCTAGTTGCCGATCATTTGTGTTCAAAAATTTCACAACACACAAAAACACAATTAATCATAAGAAACTCAGTCAAAGTCCTTTCAGGGGCTGAAATGGCCTTTTCGTTTTTTTTTTTTTTTTTTTGGGATGAGCTCCTCTCTGGTGGTGAATATCTTTCCGCCGAGCCATTTTTTCAGGCTTGGAAACAGAAAATAGTCGCTGGGGGCCAAATTTGGAGAATATGCTGGATGAGGAAGCATTTCGTTCTTCAATTCATTGAATTTTGCCATGGGAGCCGGGCATGTGTGAACTCGCGCATTGTCTTGAAGAGCACTTTTTTCCTCGCCAAATGGGAACGAATCTCTTTTAAAGCGTCATTGAATAGCGGCTGCATAGTATTCGCCATTGAACGTTATTTTAGGTGGAAGGTAATCGATGTAGATTATACCGCGTTCATCCCAAAATACTGTATATATATATATAAATACTGCAATAACTTCACCGGCCGATAGCACCGTTTTCGTCTTCTTCTGAGCACGCTCGATCGGTGAAGTCCACTGTTTCGACTGTTCCTTGGTCTCTAGTGTGCAGTGATGGATCCATGTTTCATCCACGGCTACTAATCGACGGAAAAAAATCCTTCTTATCTTTGTTCAACATCGCCAATCACGTCTTTGAATCAGTCACGTTTATGGTCGAGAGTGAGCAAATGCGACACTTATCTTACGGATAATTTTTTCATATACAAATGATGTCGCAAAATGTTCCACACTCGTTCGTCTGAGATATCTATGACCTCAACAATCTCGCGCACTTTAACTCTGACATCGGCCAACACGATATTGTGAATTTTAGTAAACATTTCTGGTGACTTCATTTGGGCGTCCAGAACTTTCGGCGTTACTTGTGCTTGTACGACCGCATCGGAATTCAGTAAACCACTTGTGAATCATTCCAATCGATGGTGCAGAGTCCCCATAGGCCGATGGTTTTTTTGCGCCAAAAAATAATGCTTGATGACAACACGAAATTCTCTTTCTTCCATTTTCGCAAAAAATTCACAAGATCGTCTGCTGTCAATGGCTGCCAAACACAAACTAGGCATCGCAGCTAGCTGAAATTTTGACAGATTTCTATTAACAGGTTGTGGTTGACAAGATTAGTGTTGCATTTAAAGTTGCTGCGCAGGAAATTACAAAATTGACTGAATTATCAAACGGCCCTCGTAAATGAACACCTTGAGGTTTTTTGGTAGGTATTTATTGATTTTTAAACTGTAGGAAAATATTTGTTTTGGTGAATAAAAGTGTAATGTGAAGTGTCAATACGCTGTCAAAAATCACGCTGCAAAAAAAAAGGTACCCAAACGGTGTCCATCGCACAGCACGATCATGTCATCATAAATAAAAAAACCAAAAAATTGTATACACTCTAAAAAGTTTTTGCTGAAATTTACTACAATACTTGTAGGCAACAGGTTTGGTACTAAAACTGTAGTAAATGTACACTTCAAATAGAATTCAACATGAGTTTTATTTTATATAGTAGTGAAATTCAACACAAACTTTACTCTTGATGTTATAGTGAAATTAAACATAATTTGTAGAATTTCACTTCAAACAGTGTAGTAATATCTACTTTAATAATAATAAAATTTCACAACTGATGAGTAAAATTAACACCAAAAGTAGTAAAATTCAACAAATGTTGTCTAATTTTACTTCAAATCAAATTGTAATACAAAATTTACTTTTAATTTTTAGGAAAAATCAACATTTATTTAACAACAAGAAGTGGAGTAAAATTCAACACTTTCTTATTGTTTCTTCTTAGTACAAAACTTTTTTTTTCTTTTGTTAGAAAATAAAACTCAAAATAAAGCTCGAAGTTCATTCTGATATCCATTATTTATTTTTTTTTTTTTTTTTGTATTTTAGCGAATTCTTGTCATTTTTCCGCTGGTTAAAGATACTCAGAGATGAACAATACGGCCCTAAGTGAATTATTCAATAAAAATTATTATTCTTTATTCAATTCGTTTAAATATTCGTTTTAAAATTGGTTTTAATAACAAAAAGTTGAAATAAATGGTCTACATTTAACAAAAACAAAAAAAAATAAGCAGAGTTAATATTAATTTTATATTTATAATTCATAATTGATTTGCTTATCAAAAAAATGTTCATATTAACATACAAAAATTAATCCATTAGGCCAACAACAATTGTTCTAAGTACTAAATTTTCGAATACTCTAATGTACTGTGAATTTTTTAAAACAATTGATAAGACTCGAACTGAGATACTAATTCATTAATTTATATTTTAAAGTGACAAGAATGTACGAAAATTATCAATCAATTATGTTATATGTACTCTTAGAATAAGTTAATACAGTTGAAAAATTATTTAAATAAAGAAATCGTATGATTCATAAATCGTATGATTATATTCAAGCAATATAATTGATTGTTATAGTTAATTATAGATTTCGACATATAGTATGTATTTGTTTTATAAACTTGTTATTTATTAAGAATGCATGTCAACATGCATCCACATATATCTTTGAAAGACAAAAATTAAAATTTGATCTCAATTATTAAGAACTGATTAAAATTTAAGGTAGGCAAAAATTGAGTAAATAATTTCAAATCTATTATGAAATTTTACTATGTAATTCATGCAAACTAGTTCATTGTTTTAAATTATTTGAAAAAAAAGAGAATCAGTATTAAATAATTTTTAGTATTATAAAGTTTTTGACTACAAACTTTCATCTGTTCGAGCTTTTTAATGAGAGTGTTCGTTTCACATTCAATTCTTTTAAATTAGAATTATATATCGTCATTGGGCGTGCAATACCGCGTATCAGCCTCTTGCAATACCGCGTACATTGCAAAACGGCCAAAATTGAATTTTGGATTTTAAGTCAATTTGATTTAATTAATACAGCAAGTATCTAATTTCAATAAATGTTTTTCGTTAAGTTGAAATTACATTCAATAGCTTAAAAGAATGCAGTTTTTCTGCACTCCTGTAGAATTTTACCATCACCGTGTGTGTGTGTATGTGCAAGTGGCGAATACGCGGTATTGCACGCCCAACGACGACATGCGATTTAAATTTGCCATACATGGAAAAAAAATTAATTGCTATAAGTCATTTACAAAGGAATGAGAATCGATATAAAATACTTTCTGGTATTCGCGGTTGTTGTAGAAACCAAGAGCTCTTGGAATCAGAATTGAAACCGACAAATATTTCGCTTAGGTGACATCGGATAACAAAGGTTTATGTGACGTCTAAAAGATGCACCGAATCCGATTTTGCTGACCACCTTCAGCAAGTTGTTGCGAAAATTAAAATAATGTTAATTAAGTTGAAGAGCGTGCAGCAAGTCTCTCTCACTAAGCGGAGAGCGCAAGAACTTCATATAAAAAAGTGCAAAACTTGCTGAAGGTGGTCAGTGAATCCAGCCCAAGCGAAATATTTGTCGGTTTTAATTCTGATTCCAAGAACTCTTGGTTTCTACAACAACCCCGATTATGAAATTTTTGATCTCAAATTTTAAACTGTTCGATCAAGCTTTTTAATAGAGTGTTAATTTTTCTTAAGTTGCTTATGCTTTTTTTTTGGCCTCTTAGTTGAGATGGATAGAATTTAAAGAAATACCTCATTAAAAAATCGAAAGTTTGAGATACATTTTTGGCATACACTATATTGAAGGTATAATAATAACAAATTAATTATATTATTAGGTCTACCAAATCGAAAAATTCCTCCTTTGATGTTATAGCTCCTTCTAACCATATGTATGACATGCATGTGGTGTTTTTCTCCGGTGATGAATCTAAAAAAAAAAATAAATATTTTTTCATATATCAGGTTGCTGTTTACTAAAAGGTCAATATTTACCAATTATTGTTATCCATGGAGTTAACGTATTGCAGTCTTTTTTTATTTTTTCTATTGTTGTACCAAACTAAAATAAATAAAAAAATAATATAAAACATAATTTATATATACATTTCATACAAAAAATATTCAGTTTATATTAACTATACACATGTAATACTGAACTCTAAGCTGACTATTAAAAAAAAATAAAGTCGCTAAAAACAAAGATATGGAAAATAAGTAAATAAAAAAACGAATCAAATGGGAGAAACCCAATAAAAATTCAATAAAGAGTCACTGATTAATCAGCTGTTAATTTCATGCTTTGCAACAAGTATTGCAAAGTAAACCGAAAAAGACCGCTCACGATTGAGCGGAGAATTTTTGCAATTGCACAAATTTGCAATGTTAAATACTCAAGATTGTGAATTGCCCGAATACATTGTACGTAATTTGCAATTGTATATCATTTATTTCACAGCATATCGATGGTGTTTTGCCAAAAGAGCCAATCTGCTCTTGATTTTGCTTTAAGATTGGCCCATTTGGCAAAACGCCATCGATATGGCCAGAGCATTGCACGAACTAAATTTTAATTTCGATTTTCTACGAAGAAACGAACGAACGAACAACTATTTCCCACGAACGAACGAACAACTATTCTCTACGAACGAATGAACAAACATCTATTTTCTGCCTATTCCCTATCTTCCACCCTCTTTTGGGTTCCATTATCATTACTTCTTTTTTTTTAACTTACCTCATATCTTTCAAATATTAGTCCATGAGTTTCGTTGAAATATGAACATATGGCTCTTAAAATTGATTCATCATCTTTGATTTCTTGATTGGTGAAAAATAATTTCATTTTCATTTTTGAAGCTTCAAAATATCTTTTAAATGTGTTAACATCTAAGTCCATTAATTTCTTAAAATGATCATATAGACATTTCTTATTAAAAATCATTGGCCAGTTTATTAAAATGTCTCTGACATGTGGAATATGATCGAAATCATTAAAAAAAATCGCTGTATGGAGAAGCAATCCAACATGTACTTTTCTACAGTCTCTTGATCATTTGCTTTTATGGTTTTTTGTTGAAACATATTGATTAAATATTTTTTTTTTGATACAAAATCTTCCTCAGTTTGCCCTCTTAAAGTTTTTGGTTGCCAATTAACACAAGTCTTAGATAGAAATCTTGTTTTTTTTGAACAATTTGGCAAATCGGAATTTTCAGAGTTTGCTTTCCTTTTTGCTTTGGAATTTAAAAAATTATTGCGGTTTCGCATTGTGGTTATTAGAGACACCGGAGTATGCGACATAATGTGCCCTTCTCCATCTCTTTCAACGAACGATTCCGGATACTTGTTTCCGGCTATGTGAGCAACGTTTCTGTAAACGCTCATTGGAATAAAATGAGATATTCCACGAAGATCATCTACGACAATATTTGTAAAAGCATTCATAAGCTTACCGATTTTTATTTTGTTCTGAAAGGCATTGTTTAACTCTGGAGACATTTTTTCCCAAGGTAAAGCAAAGTTCTCAAAACCATCACATGGTGCCTTTGGGCTAAGGCTTACAATGCTAACACAGTCTTTACTATTACCAATATTTGCAACACTATCTTTAGGCACTAAAACAAACTGTGCATCAGAGTACTCATCTTCGAGACCTGATAAACTATAATCAGGATGCTCTTCAAATTCTTCATGGCCAGAGGTTGTGTCAGCGTACTGTAGTGGAGCCATAAATTCTTGACTGTCAGCGACTGCAACGATGTTGAAGTAACTCTGTGAATTATCTGAACCTTGAGTTGTGTTGAGCTTTGTGTCTGCGCTTTGAGTAAATGACGAGCAGTGTTTGGGATTTTCAGCAACTGCAGTGGTAAATTCATTACTTGGTGTCCATAATTCCGTTGTTTGCATGATCATCAGTATACTTTTTTCATGCAAAAAAAGTTGTAAAATTTCATCATCTTCGATTTCTGTGCCATCACTTTCTAGAACAAGTTTTTCGCCCTCGATAAGATAGTCCTTTGCTATAATTAAAAAATTTATTAATACTCAAGAAACTTGCATACACATATGTGCTGACAACATAATTTTGCGTACCTTTTTTTATTATAAGTTCGATTGATGGTTGACACAAAAACGCCTTCTTTTTTAGTCTGTCTGCACTCCATATTTTACATAAATACCTCTCCATACTATTTTACTTTTTATTTCTATTCTAAACAATTCAATACAACTGTTGCTCGACCAAATGTCAAACCTCAAAATCAGCTGATCATAGACCAACATTTGTTTAACCCAGTAAACAATACAAATGAAAATAATTAAAGAAAACAATAACGACGATATAAAGATAACTTATAAATATGAGCAATGTCTTATATTTTTATATATGTTCCACAAAAGAAGAAAATGGTGCAAAGTAGTATTTATTATTTAATCTTAATATATTAATACATTCATGTGATATAAGATCGTTATTATGAATGATGTCAACATTTTTATTGACTATAGAAAAAGATTCATACAAACTTATTGTACTATTGTACCACATCTTCATTAATTTTCCATAGAGAATAAAATTGTTAAAGGAATTGCTTATGAAGATTGAATTGATAATAAGAATATTTAAATTTTTTTGCTCGTCAATTGAATATATGACAGCGTCATTTTCTTTATACGTAGTTCCCAGAAAAGATATTTTTTTAGAAACATAAATAAATTCACTTGGAATTTCAATATAAAACATATCCTTATTTAGTTCAAAAACTTTATCACATAAAACATTAATCTTAAGTCGATTTCCAAAAAGGCTCGCTTGTAGATATTGATGTCGTTTTGCCAACGTAAATGAAATATTTTTGAAATTCCTGCATTTTCTTGCAATGTTTTTGAAATATTGATGTTTTTGCTCAAAGTGCAATGAAAATAAATTCTTTAACGGTCCGAATTGTTTTATAAGATCTGAGTAATGCTTGACATAATGGTGCTTAGGACGTAAATTAATAGTAGATAGGCATTCTTTTCTTAACTCGAAATAAAGATTTATATGAAAGTTCAACAATTCTAATTGAGAATTTGATATTTTTTGTGCACAAATAAGTCGGCACATTTCTATCATCGATAAAAACAGTAAAAAAGTTTCATCTTCATAATTAGAAACAACGTGAATTAATACAAGTGGCATAAAAAATAAAATATGTCTCACTTCGTCCGACTTTCCGGGCAGTTTTTTTATTTTGTTATTTAATTGGGGAAATGATAAGCGAAGCTTAAACTTCTTTCTCAGACTTATTAAAAACGCATTTATATAATCAAAAGTAAAATTAAAAGTAGTAGTTAATTTCTTTAAAATTTCCATTAAATCATAAGGAATAATTCCTTCAAATAAATCGTGGGCAAGGCATGGTGGCAATCCAGGATTACAAACATGAAAATATTTAAGGACATTTAAACAAGAATTACTTCGTACTCCCTTGTTGAAATTTTCTTCGGAAATTAGTGAGTTATAATTCGCTTTATTTCTTAACTGCCGTATTTCTACGTCCTTGTCAGCCAAACATTTCAGTTCAAAGAAACAATACCGACATACATACTGAGAAAAACTAAAATTTTCATTAAATCCACCAATTTGATGTGACCCTAAATTATCACCAATTACAGAAAAAATTGTTCCTAAGAATTGCCTTTCAACATTATTTTCGTCAAAAAAACTCAAACCTTCTGAGTCCAATAAATTTATATCGCTTAAAAGAGGTTGCAAAATAGTTTTGAACCCGAAGTTTTTTATATAACTTTCATTAAATAGCATAAGTAACTGAATATTTTTTATTATTGATCTATATTTTATATCAATATTACCTAACGAGAAATATAAACCAATAAGTTTATGTTTTTTTTTTGAAGAACCTAAAGGGTTACACAATTCAAATGCGTCTTGAAAAATAAGAAGTTCAATTCTTTTGTATCCGGCTTTAAAGAACTGTTGGTTCTTGTAAACTGAACCATCATTGAAATCACAATATAAGTTGTCCTCTGATTTTTTTTCTTGACAAAATATTTCAAAATAATTTTTGTCACTAAATAGACTTTTTAATGTTTCTAGTAAAGGAATATAGTAATAAAAACATTCTTTGTGATAATTGTCTACACCAAGAAAAATCTTTTTTGGTGGAACAAAGCTACTGCTTGCTGTAAAGTATTTATTTCTTTTATATTCAGAGAGATTATTTCGTAATTCGTGTGATAGGCATGACTGCTGAAGTAAGCTGATGATTTCATTTTCCTTTTCAGGAATATTTAATTCTGCAAAAATTTGCTTTATTTTTAATAAATTTCTACACGTATTTTCTGCAAAAATATCGAAAAGTTCTGTTAACAAAAATTGTAATGAAACTTCTGATATATTATATTTGCATGTTAGTGTCGTTATTAAATCTTTAAAAGAGTTTGATTTTATAATAGAAATATTTTCTAATTCTACACAGGAAACAAACGATGGTTGATCCAGTTCATTAATTGTTATGTAGGTGTTTGTTGATAGGGCACGAATGTTAATAGCGGCATTAATGTTTGCTGGGTTATTTGGCTTGTGCTGTCGAAAAAAATGCGAACGAAAGGAAGACTTGTTTCGTAACTCTTTAAAACAATCAAAAATTGGGCAATTTACGTTTTGAGCATTGAAATCATGTTTCAAAACGTGGCGATATATATCGGTATGGCTGGACCCAATATACTTGCACTGGCATATAGTGCAATTGAAAATAGAATTATTGTGGTTTGACAATTTTTTTTGTAATATATGATGACGCGAGAAGTGCACTTCATAAGAATTATAATTAGCAAAAATGCTATCACATTTGGGAAATAAACACTTATATTCTAGACACATCTCTTCCTTATGCACATATAAGTGTGAATTATAATGTTTTAAATACAAAAAATTCTTTTTACAATAACTACACTGATACATACTGTATAAATATATATTTTATAAACCTATTTTAAACGATAGTAACACCACAGACAAATAAATTAGACCGAAACAACTCCTCACACGATAAGATGCAGACTAAAATGAACATTTGATGGAAAAATACACACTAGGTGATGAAAATTCAACATATGCTGAATTTAAATACAATTTATGCAGTAAAATAAAAGCTTAATATGGATATTGCAGCAATATTAAACATATGGTGTTAAATTTCACTGCATTTTTCGCTTAATTTTAAACAATTAAAAAATACTACAGCAACTATAGCATAATTACACTTCAGTTGAATTTTCAACAAATAATTACTATTCATATTAAAGTAAATTTAAACTTCTTTTTTAGAGTGTACATAATATTATATTTACTGGAGCTTACACCTATAATATCAACAAAAAGTTGAAATTTTCAAAAATGGCGGACATTTGAATTTTAAGTACCTTTTTTTTACAGTTTTTGCTCTTTAAAATGCTCAAAAAAGTCAAAAAACCGGCCAATATTATGTTATTTAAATTTAGTCAATACTTAAAGTAGTTCTTGAGATATCGTGGAGACCAGTTTAGAAAACATGGTTTTTCAGAAAATGCGTTTTAAAATTTGGCACATCAAGCGACATCGCGTGGTGCCTGAGGTAACCACAGTATGGTAGAGAATACAGGCGTGCATTTCAAAAAGATTGATGTGAGATACTCATTTCTTGTGAGATACTAATAATTTTCGTGGAAAAGATGGGCTCCTTTCTTAGGTTGCGAGCATCGTAAACGCCGATTCAGACAGGCAGGCAGATTTCACATTGGAGCGATAAAGAAACCAAGTCATGCATCTCTTTTGCTCTGATATGTTTTCTAATCTGATCTGCCTGCATGTCTGAACCGGCGTTCACTATGTTCGCAAGCTTATGCGATAACTTTTTAATGCAATCGTCCTTTTTGCAATCGTACCAGAACAGGTCCTTTTTGGAACTAGTTCATAACTATTTCAAATTTAACTAACTTTCCTACATGGAATAGTAGGTGTCCACACGTCAATCAAATAAGTGAAGTAATAGCCTAAACACATTGACGACGGCGCAGCCGTGCAGCATCTGTCAAAATTTTTTGCATGTATTTCTTATGGAGAGAAACTAGTCTAATGCCGCAGTCGGCCGCATTGTCTTTGTCGTCGATATAGAATCATTCATTAATTTGACAGCTTGTCGTTGCAGCCGCAGTCAATGTGTTGAAGTCGTAACTCGCGATTTTTTATTCTCTTTTCCTCTCTTTGAAAATTTTGATTTATGCCTGCTCTCACATGATTTTTTGATTGAAGGACCGATGCAGGCATTTGCTGCTTTTCTGCGACCTACTATTTTATGAATTCGTACCGTGCTGTGTGTATTCACGTTATTTGGGATCTTGTGTCGATCTGTGAGCATAACAATGTTGGAAATATAGTTCATCATTTAGGATTGAAATTGATCTGATGCTGTTTATTTTCATTCTGATATGCTTTAATGTTATGTCAGAGCAATGCTGCAGCACTGATTTGTGAATATCATTGAGAGCGGATTCCTTTATAGCATCCTGTTGGGATAGATCCTAATAGGAAGCATTTTGAATATTTCACAGAGATTGTTTGCCTTGAAACTTAATTATAAAAACTTCTGTAAGATCCCTTGTCCACGAAATAGCAACTTTATATATATAAAATATTTTGGAAAACAATCACAACACAATGAACAAATACAGAGTTTAAATTTTTCACGAAGAATGTACATACAGCTATGGACATATAAATGGCACACACCGGAATTGTTCACTTAATTGCGAAAAACCCGAAGTCGTTAGATACTTACATGTTTTGATCATGCATGGTTTAGAACTTCTGATTGTTGTTCTCCAAAATAGTCTCAACAGGCCCCGGTACGACCTGCTACACACGTCGAGTTATAATTTTTTTGTAAACAATGCTGATTAGAAGTGGACATGTAAATGGCACAAAAAACTTTAGTTGGACAGAACTTGCGTAGATTTCGGTGTAATCGGTTAATATTTTGCATACATAAAAAAAAAACCAACAGAGTGAAAAATTATTTAAAATGGGATCAGGCAAACACACCACTATTGATGAAAGGCGGATTATATGGAGAATGCATCAGGATGGGAAAAAAGTTTCGGAAATTGCTGAATTATTGAAAGTTTATCGGAAAAAAATATACAATGCCATTAAGTCAATTGAAGAAAATCCAGAGGTATTGAGTAGTGGCAAAATTCGGAAGCAAAGGCCCCGAAAAACTGACATGCGTACAGATTCAGCTATTGTGAAAATGGTTAAAGCTGATCCATTCAAGTCATCTCGGCAGATAACAGCAGAAATCAATGAAACCTTGGGCTTGGAATTATCTAGCAGGCTTGTCCGAAGAAGGTTAAATGAGGCAAATTTGTTTGGGCGCTTATACAGAAAAAAACCACTCCTATCCAAAAAAAATTTTTTAAAACGATTAGTTTTCTGCAGAACCCATAAAGATGATCCCATAAATTTTTGGAAAAACGTCTTATGGAGTGATGAAACGAAGATAAATAGAATCTTCGTACATCGTCCTAAAGGCCAAGAGTATAATCCTCGGTTCACCCAGAAGACAGTAAAACACGGTGGTGGCAGCATCATGGTTTGGGGTGCCTTTTCTTGGCATGGCGTTGGTCCCCTTGTAAAAATTAATGGAAAAATGGATCAGTTCCAGTACTTGGATATTTTGAAGAATCATATGGAACCGTATGCCTTCAGTTCCATGCCAGTTAAGTGCAAATTTATGCAAGATAATGACCCGAAACACTCCTCAAGACTAGTGAAAAATTGGTTTTGTTCGGAAAAGATCGACGTTTTGGATTGGCCAGCACAGAGCCCTGACTTAAATCCTATAGAAAATCTGTGGAACGATGTTAAGGTTGACATTTCCAAAAAAAATTATAAAAATATGGACGATTTATGGGCGGCAGCACAGGCAGTCTGGTATGCTATACCCAAAACAAAATGCCAGAAACTCGTAGAAAGTATGGGTCGCAGGTGTGAGGCTGTCATCAAAAACAAAGGCCATAGCACTAAATATTAATGTTAAAAGGTTTTTACATAGTAAAAAAAGGTATCAAATGCAGTACCACATCTATTTTTTTCTTATTTAGAGATTGTGCCATTTATGTGTCCAGCTCAGTCAGGAGGTGTTTTTCTTAATAATATTTTTTATTTTATAAAATGAATTATAACTTGAGTTTTTATCAATATATCATATATATTAATAACAAACCTTTGAAAAAAAAAAAAAAAATAAAATTTTTCTTAATGCTATTTGCAATATAATAGCATGAGAAAGAACTCATAGCAATATGTGCCATTTATATGTCCATAGCTGTATATCACTTTATTCGCAAGGGTTTCAGACTACCTTTTCTTTTCTCTTCACAAAACTATTTTTGTGTTCATATAACTATTTTTTTACAACAAATTTGCTACTAAGCAACAGGCAAGTAAAAAAAATGCAACACTTTGACTGATTAATGCAGATCTGGAGCTCAATTAAAATTTTGACTGATTCAATGAAGTGTTTGAAGTTCGTTTTCACTCTCGGAGGGAGTTAATTTTGTTTTACATAGCAAAGCAACAACAAATTTTGATTGTTTCAATCATTCGAATGACGTGTGAGCACCTAATATATAGAAGGAATTTTCATTTCCAAACAAGTAAAAGTCTAACGTATGACAACATTTTTTGTTCACTGTTTACTTTTTATTGTGTGAAACAAAAACTTATACATTCACTCAAACATTTGCTCAAAAATTCACTATTGAAACTTCTCCGCTAGCATAAATTTCGTCGAAAATTAAAGCAGTTTATCTACTTGCTTCCACAATTTATTTGCTATGACGCCCCTTTCTGTGGAAGATGAACTGAATGATTTGCTATAATTATAACGGCACTTGTAGCTTTCATTATTCGAAATATAATTCGGATATAGCATGAAATTGTAAACTCTACAAATGTTCAATAAATAAAATTGTATCCAAACAAAATTATACCAATAAAAAACTATACTAAATAAATCAATAGCTATAAAAGCACATAATTTCGAAATTAACATATTGTTGCCAACCATTTTTAGGGCATATTTATAGTAAAGCTTAGCATACACATAGTGCATGCAACCACCAATTACCTTTGACTCGAACTAAACCGCAGACAATAACTAGAATGAAAACCCGGTCATAGAGTGTAAATTATTATCTAGAGATTGCATCAACTCTGCTAAATCTCTGGCATGTGTTAACAGAGTTATTTTACTTAAAAACGTGAAGGAAAAAAACTCTGTTAACATCTGTTAACACATGCCAGAGATTTAGCAGAGTTGATGCAATCTCTAGATAATAATTTACACTCTACGACCCGGTTTGCATTCCATACCAAAAGTTACACTCCGAACTTCAACTTGATATTCGAAATTTAACTCTTGATATACTGCATCAGCTTTGATTCCTTATTTTTTTTTTCATACAAAATTAAATCGAAGCTCGAGCAGTTCAAACGTGGTTTTTAATAGCTCCGAATTTTTACTCATTTTCTTTCACCAATTTAAATTGCTTTCGTGTATGCTAGTCTGCATTTTTGTTAACGCAAAATCTTTCAATTAAAATTAACCAAAACAGTGTCTCTGAAGCAATATATTGAAAGTGATAACTTTGCAGTTTTAGTCGTTCACTGTGTCAAAAGGTTTTTGTGCTATTTAACAAACAATTTCAAAAGTTCCTTGCAGAATTGACTTAAGTCCTATCTGTATGAAACATCCCAATAGATTGTTGCTTCGTCGTTGTTGCTTTTTTGGGCGTACCACAAGGTAGCCACCTTGGACCACTTCTCTTCAACATACTTAGAGCAGATTTATCCGAAGCTTTGAATGACATTTAACATCTCCAATATGCAGATACCTTGAAATGTACTGTCATTAAATCAGAAAAGGATTCAGTAATTTTTCGGAAAAAGCTTTTATCTCTGAAGCATTGGTGTAGTCATAATAAGCTTTCCTTAAATGTAAATAAATGCTACGTCATAAGTTTTTCCCGTAAAAACGAAATAACTCATAACTCAATAACTCAAGCTCAGTTATGTGCTTAATGGGTTCTTCTCAGCAGAGCTAACCACATTGCAGATTTTGGGGTTGTCCTAGATAGCATGCTGCGCTTTAACCTTTACATAGATCATATTATATCCAGGGCAAAAAAACTGCTTGCATTCATAAAAATACGTGCAAAAGAATTCAAACATATATGGGTAACACAAGCACTATACTGCATCTTACTGCATCCAATTCTTGAATATTGTTGCATAGTGTGGAATCCAGCATTTGAAGTGCACAAGAAAGACTTGAATCTCTTCAAAAACAATTTCTGCTCTTTGATTTAAGAGATTGTTATGATCCATGCGATTATAGAAACATACCTTCATACGAACGCAGACTGAAAGTCCTTAATATAATGCCGCTTTCATCAAGAAGAACATTACTTTGTTTATGCTTTGCATGCGATGTCATAACTGGTAAAAACGATAACGAATATATCTCTAGCAGGATTGTTCTCAATGAACTTATAAGGAGAACTAGTTATACAAGATTTTTGAGTGAATCTCAGCACCTTACTATCTATGTATACTACGAACCCTTAAATAGTTCTTGTAGAATATTCAATAGCATAAGCGAACACTACTTACCATCAATGTCAAAATCCGTGTTCAGACGCTCCCTTTCTAAACCCGTTTTCCCACTCCAATTTTTCCTCTTATTACTCACCATTCATGTTAAAACGAACTTCTCCAATGCCGCTATTTATTTATTTATTGGCCGAACAAGGCAATTTACTTATTCTAACTTCATTTATATTATTTTATTTTTTCTTTTTTTTTATTTCTTCTCCCCTTTCCTTGTTCTAATCGTACTTCCTCGTACATATACTTAAGGTACTTACATAAAGGGTGGTTAAATTTTAAGACCGATGTTGATTTTGAATAAAACACAAATGATTTAGGAAATTATTGTCATTTCTTTTTATTATGATATTGGTACGGTTCAATTATGTATGGAACAAAATATCGGCCATCCGATTATCCAAATTTTCGATGACGGCTAAGTGAGGCATAAGTGAGGTTCTATGCCGTTAATGTGCCGAATTATCTCATCCTTTAGCTCTTGAATTGTTGCTGGCTTATCGACGTACACCTTTTCTTTCAAATAACCCCAAAGAAAGAAGGCCAACGGTGTCAAACCACATGTTTTTGGCGGCCAATTGGCATCGCCCCCACGTGAATAACACGGCCATTGAATTTATCGCGCAAAAGAGCCATTGTTTCGTTAGCCGTGTGGCAAGTGGCACCGTCCTGTTCAAACCACATATCGTCCACATTCATATCTTTCAATTCGGGCCATAAAAAGTTCGTTATCATCTCACGATAACGCACACCATTCACAGTAACTGCCCGACCGGCCTCATTTTAAAAAAAGTACGACCCGATGATACCGCCAGCCCACAAACCGCACCAAACAGTCACTCTTTGTGGGTTCATTGATTTTTCGACAATCACTCAAGGATTATCATTCGCCCAAATGCGGCAATTCTGCTTATTGACGAATCCACTGTGGTGAAAATCTGCCTCATCACTGAAGATGATTTTCTTCGAAAATTCTGGCCATTGACGACGCTTAAAATGGTCAAGAGGCTTTACTTATTGAGTCAATTGCACCTTGTAAGCGTGCAAATGCAAGTCTTTATGCATAATGTTCATCAACGATGAGCGTGAGAGGTGCAATTGTTGGGCACGACGACGAGTTGAGGTGGACAGAGTACGAGCTGTACGAGCATGCACTGGTGTTTTCACATCTTCTACAGACCCGGTTTACTCAAATTTTTGCACGATTGTACGCACATTTGGACGATTAAATTGACCGAAAAAATCACGAAGTCCACGAATTTTGGTTTGAACGCCCATTTTCATAATAAGCCTGAATAACTTTATCGCGTTGCTCGATTGTGTATCTTTGCATGGTTCAAATTGAGTTAGTCTGAAATTGAGAAATGTCAAATGAAATGCAGAAAAAAACTTGACGTTTAGGTGTGGTTCACATTGAACATCGGCCCTTAAAATGTAACCACCCTTTACTAGAAAGAGGAGAAGAAAAGAAAAAAGATCAAAGGCTGGGTTAATTAGGAAGAGAGAGAGAGACTTTGATAGAGATCGCTTGAACGAGAATTTGGACATGGAAGATGAGTAATGGTAGGATATATTATCAAATTCTCTACAGCAACGGCTGATGGGTTCATTACTTGCATATGTAATATGATGCTGATATTCTGTTAACAGCCGAGTATGCCATGTACGTCTTATAGGGTCATTAAGGGTAATCTTGTTAGAGATGTGTTCGCAGTTAGTTACACCGTTACTGTTCCTCTTATTGATAGTGGCATCAAATTTAATAGGCTGAGTCAGTGTTCATACGGTGGAAGGCTACAATAATCGCGGGAGTTAAAAGTTTCTCTCAGAGCGAATAGTAAGAATTGCTTTTGAATGGATTCTATTCTATCACAATGGGATTCAAAAGCTGGAACCAAATAATGCAGTCATATTCGAGTATTGGGCGCACTAGCGCACAGTACAGGGATGTCGTGATACACACATTCTTGAATTCACATGCTTGTCTTTTAATGAAACCGAGCTGTTTAGTGGCTCTGGATACCATCTTATCATAGTGTAGATTAAAGCGCAGTTTGTTATCCAAGACCACTCCAAGATCAACTATATAATTTACCCTGTTAAGTTCGATATGGTTGAGGCGGTTGTTGTGAATTAAAAGTTGGTTTCTACGGGAAAAACTTATCACGTTACACTTATTTACATTCAGCCACAGTTTGTTTTCTGTACACCAGGTCTCAAGAAATATGAGGTTTAACTGTAAGAAGTTGACATCTTCACGCGATTTAATTACGTGGCAAATTTTCAGGTCGTCCGCATACATAAGATGTGGAATATACATCAACACTATCGACAAGTCGGATATGAAAATATTGAAAAGAAGAGGCCCAAGGTGACTACCTTGCGGTACTCCAAAGGAGACCTCGATTTTCGACACAAGTCCTTGGAATTTAACAAACTGGGATCTACCACGGAGATAAGTTGATAGCCAACTAAGTAAAGCTCCAGAAAAACTAAATTTTTCTAATTTATGTATTAAGATGCCATGATCAACATGATCGAAGGCTTTACTGAAATCAGTATAAAGAGCATCTGTTTGGTATGCTTTCTCCATCTTGCTTAAAACGTCAGAAACCATTATAATGAGGTTAGTGGTGGTGGACCGACCTTTTAGCAAACCGTGCTGCTGTTCGTTTAGTCGCGGATTGATAAGGTGTGTTAGCTGTTCCCAAATAATTTTTTCAAATAGCTTTGGTATGGTTGACAAAATTGATATTCCTCTGTAATTTTCAACTAAACTTTTACCACCTTTTTTGTATATTGGTATTAGGTGGGAAGTCTTAAAAATACCTTCTTATCTCTGACTCTCACTTCACGTTCGCTTTAAATCTTCATTATAAGCATGATACAATGATAAGATAGGGCCGCTGCGCTGAGTGCTCTCACTCGTCAACGAAGAGTGGATAATGAGAAGCAACATATATGTCAAAAAGACGAATTTCGTAGAAATTGCACATGAAGAAAATATTTTGTTTCCAAGTTGCAAACAGTGCGTTCCCGGGTGTTAAACTTGTGCTAATTTGAGTGAAAATATTATAAAAAAAGTGTAATAAAAACTATAAAATGTGAAAGAAATCTTAAAATTGCAAAAAAAACATGTAACAGTTTTAACCTAAAAACAACTGCGAAACGTGAGCATAAAGAAATTCGCGATGAACAGCTGATTTTGACATCAATGTAGCTTTATTCTGCTTTCTACTCCATTCCTCTCCGTGATGACCTTACCTTATAATTCTGCCATGATTATAAGTATAATTAAAAATTATTATAAATTATACCATTTTTATTTCGAAAAAAGTTGTATGAAACTTGTATGAAAAAATCAGGGCTGTTTTCAAGGAACGGTCCGGCCTCTGTCATGCTTATCATGCCTGACTTCTTACCTGATCAGGCATGTCATTTTCTCCTGGGTAATAGCCTTTAAAAATAAAAACAATTTTACTGATTTAATTTTACTATCATATATAAACAAAAAATACATTAAGAGAAAATTCATACGTACCTTTACTCAAAATATAAGTAAAAAAAAAACAGCGAAATGGCCATTTCAGCCCTTGAATGGACTTTGACCGAGCTTCTTTTGATCAATTGTGTTGTTTGTTATGAAATGTTCGAACACAAATGATCAAGAACTGGACCTACAAGTTTTATGTCAACTCCGAACGGCTTATGTTCTCAAGAACTTCATATAAAAAAATCCAAAACAAAAATATTTAGTCAATCACCTTGCAATCAAAATTTGGATCGCTCTACAATGTGTTTATTCGCTCTCTCCCTCTCTCTCACACTGTTTTATGACAGTATCTGTTGAACGCAACAACAAAAATTTTTGAACGCCATTCAAACGGCCACAGTGTGAGATCAGCCGTGTGAGATCAAACAAGACAATGCATGTCAAACGAAATAAAAAACATTTTTTCTTTTGTTTTGTTTTTCTTTGCAGCTCAGCACTGTATTTATATGTATCTCTCTTTTCACCTTGCGCTGGGCTCATCTCTTATTTATATTGTGCTGTGCTAGCTGAGCAGAAAAAGAGGAGAGTAGAGAGCAACACAAGGTTGATTTATAAGGTTGTCGCAAGGGAGAGAGTGAGTACCCATTATTGTCAAATCGAAGTTGACAGCTCATAGAAAATCTGCAAGTGCTCTCTATTATCATCAGTTTTTCTTTCGTAGTCATTCGCTAAATTGGCTGGTTTTGACAATTATGGGTACTAAGAAGAGAGTGCGATCAGCCCTGCGACAACCTTATAAATCAATCTTGGAGCAACATGAAGTTTATTGAAACTCTCGCAACAAAAAGACGTGAAAAGAAAACAATCAAGCAATTCGTGGCATCAGGGATGAATTCTAAAAAAATTTAATGCTTTAATACTTTTTTTTCCGCATACCTACTCAATGCATCATTTTAGCATCCTGTAATTTAAAGTCATCTTGTAATGTAGAAATATATACTCGTAGTTTTTTAAAATTAGTTTTATAAGGCGATTTTCTTTTGTACATCAGGGGGTCAATTCCTGTTCTGCGTTATCGTCATGTGAAATATGTTTTCACCTTTACACGGAAAATGCGATTCCCGTTGTGTGCTAAAAGGGCAACAGCTGTTCATTTTTCGCTGAAATGAAAAGAAAGTTAACGCCGGTAGCAAACGCACGTTATGGACAGAAAATGACTTTAAATTAAAATTAAATAATGTAAAAAGAAAAGCAGCTTAGGGAAAAAGGACAACCGGTACGCAGAAACAGTATCTTATCAACTATTTAGAGGAAAATGTTGATATGGCCAATAACAAGTAAATACTATTTGCTTTCCTACTTTTGGCTGTTTTATGCTGTCGCAAAACTTATCTTGTTCATATTTATTTATTTCCAATATCTTCTGCGCTAATGAAATAAAATTAATGATGAAGTCATTTTTGCAAAAGTTTCCTTCTTTCTTATATATTGTTTACATTTTTTCATAAAAGCTTTGTTTAATAGGCATTCAGCACCTCTTATATGCTATTCAGCAACTACTTTCCATTAGACGAACAAGAATCGCGTTTTTGTGCGTAGTGAAGTGAAAAAGTGAAGACGTCAGATGAAAACGATTGTGAAAAGTTTTTTTTGCACTTCACTTTAACGCAAAACGGGAATTGACCCCCAGACCACAGAACTAAGCAGATACTGATCAAACCGACCATAACCTGAGCTGACATCAGATCAAACAAATATTGGTCTGATTTGGTAATGAAACATTTTGTGTGAAAGCTTGTCTCTGCTTTGTATCTCTGCTGTCAATTTCATTTAATAAACTAAATTTTATAAAAACACTACCTTCTGGACTGGTGCCCGCCATTTCTTGCTTCTTTTATTTCGATTTTTTTATTTTTTGATTTTAAACAACTACCGATTGCTTTGTGCTCAGCTAAAATTTTCTGAGCTCGTCAACAGCATCTGAGCAACACTCAGGCTGAAGCCTGACATGAAAAGAAACGCATATATTGAACACAGCTGCGTCAGAGGTACAAAAGAAACGCAGATCTGGTTTTGACAGTTGTTGCTCAGCTCGGATATACAAAAGAAAATCGCCTATAGTAACGTTATAAAGTATCCAAAATATTTGACGTAGAAGATAGGCGTGTCAGTCAAATTGTGTACAGTTTTTATTCAACGTATTCCAACATAGCAATATGTACATTAGACCGTACCGAAAAAATAAATTTTACCGCATACCAGCTAATCTAAAGCTTTATTGAAAGAAAGTTAAGTATCATTATTTGAAGTTTATAAGTTAGTCCTACAAAAAAATGTTTGGACATATTATGGAGATCTTGAATTGATCTTCTTTGTGGTGTAGTTTTTATACCCACATTCTTAAATTGAAATTTTTATGGCCACTAAAAATTTCATTCACATTCTTCAAGGTCAGCACCGCCACTTTTTTGGCGTTTTGAAAAAAAAAACTTTTTTGGCGAAAATTAATGTATACTATTTTAAACGAATTTTTCAAAAACTACCTACACAATTTTTACATAACACTTTTATTTTTAATTGAAAATGATATTTTAACTATTTTTTGTACTCCCTAAAGTATTTTATAATTTTTAAGATACTAATATACAGCTGTGTTTAATAAAACAGGAGTGTCTTCTACCTTTCTAAAAAAAACGTTATTTATTAAATTTTTTAGATTAATAATAATTTTTTTAATAAACAGAAACATAAAACATATTAACCCATTTTTGTCTAGCGTTGCGTATACGCAACGGTATACTTTTCTTAGCCTGGAGGTCATACAGTGATAGATTTTCATATATTTTATATATTTTGTTATTTTGTGGATATTCTTGTGATCAATATTGGTTCAAATTGCTCGGTTTTCTTGTAGAATATTGTTCAATATCGATCAATTTGAAAATTAAAAATCTCGATGCGGCACTCGATTTTAATATTTTTTTTTTTAATTTTTTTTTTCTAAGTTAGACCAAAATAAACATTTTTGAAAAGTTTCATGATTCTAGCTCCGCGGGAACATGGGTCAGTACATAATGGGTTAATTATTTATGAATTTAATTAAAAAAAAAACTAAAATATTCCCATTTTTTAACAAAAATTAAAAACTATAAGATCTTAAATTTAAGCTGTTCCGTGCAATAGGAGTAAAATTAAAAAATTATTATTTCTTGGTCTTTTAATATAAATGTTTCCTGAAAACAAACAAATAATTTATATTTTGTTGGATATCCACTGTTTTTAATAACAGCCTTGCATCGGCGCGGCATGTAATCGATGAGTTTGCGACACCGATCAATTTTAGTGGCTTTCCAAGAAGATTGAACCTGGTTTTCCAAAGATCAAACATATTTCTTGGTCCGACATCTTTCACAGCCTTTTTTACATCCGTCCATAGATTTTTTATGGGATTTAGATCTGGTGATTGAGGTGGCCAAGACATCACCTCAATTTGTTTTTCTTGGATCATTATATTGCTGGAAAATCTAGCGCAGAGGCATTTCTTCCTTAGCATACGGCAGCATTGTATTGTTCAATATAACTATATACACAAATTGTGTCATGGTGTACTTTATCCAAAATATCGGACCAACGCCATTCCACGAAAAACAGGCCCAAACCATCATTTTACCACCTCCATATTATACTGTCTTCAATAGTGTAATGTGGACAGTATTCCTCGGAAGGTGGTCTTCGAACGTATTTTCTACAACCATTGGAACCAAAAATTTCAATTTTTGACTCGTTAGTCCAAAAAATATTTCTCCATTTTGATGGTGGCAAACTTGCTCGTTCTCGCGCGAACTCTTACCTCTTGGCGCGCTGCTTTTTAGTACGTTTTTCCTTCTTTAATCAATTTTTTTATTAAAAGACGTTTCTCAGGACTATAATGTTTTCCGCGACCCGTTTAATTGAACTAATATCCAAAAATATATTTTCAAAAGTGATCATTTTTAATGTCACTGCTGTGACCTTTAACCTTTACCTTACCTTTTTTTGTTTTGTTTTATTTTATAAAAATATTTAACACTAAAAAGAAATAACTATGAAAACTCTTTACCACTCCTCTTTTGAAAAAAACCCAAGTTAAACGTTTGTGCGAATTTCAGCGAATCACCATTTATGTCAGCGTCATGTGAAAGGATTCATCATCATCATCGTTTTCTCGAACTTCTAGGCGGATCCTCACGGCCTCATTGCCCTATGTGCCAGAATTGCCATGTGTTTTTATTTTACAAAAGTAGTATTTGACGTTTGATAAAAAGTTGGTTGATAAACATCAAGCAATTTTAGTGTAAATTTTAAAATATCTCAAAACAGAGAGCACTCCTGTTTCATCGAACACAGCTGTACCTCCAACAGCTTTCCTATGCTTACAATTTATGTTTTATTTTTTGAATATTTTCTTAGTTTTTGTTTTGTTTTTATTTATTTCTAATTTTTTTTAATTTTTTTTTTTAAATTTTTTTTAATATTTTTTAATTTTTTTTTTTAAATTTTTTTTTAATATTTTTTAATTTTTTTTTTATTTTTTTTTTATTATTTTTTTTATATTTTTGTTTTTATTTTTTTTTATTTTTTTTTTTCATTTGTCTTATTTTTTTTATTTGTTTTTTAATTTTGTTTTTTATTTTTTATTATTTTTTTTTTTATTTTTTTTTATTAGTTTTTTCAATTTTTTTAATTTAAAAGTATTTCAATTTAAAGTTTGCTGTTGATTATACATATGACTATGTATATGTCTATGTATTGTACTAATTATCTAATATCAAATAAATATGAAAATATGAAATAATATATATTCCATAAGGAGGGACATGACATTCGCGGCAGAGAAAACAGACCTTGTTTTAAAAATTCATAACTCAGCCAAAAACAAACATTTTTCCAAAATTTTTTTATTATTGTAGAGAATTGAACAAATTACAAGAAAAAAAATTCAAAAAAATATATTTTTCACTCCAACATGGTTTTATAGAGCTTCAAACTGGCGGCAGAGAAAAAAACGGGGCCTCGTGGTTGCAGCGCTGGGAGTTGCAAAAATTGTCCGATCTGAAAAAAAATGACTTTTTTAAATCTTAACAAAATTGGTTATCGTATACGTATTACACGAGCTTTTTTTTCAATTTTTGGTGATGTTCCAAATTTGAAAGTGTGTTTTTTCAAAAAAAATATTGACTTTAAAAATTCATAAAAAATCGAAAAAAATTTAAAAAAAAAAATCTCGTGTCATACGATAGCGAATCAAGTTTAAAAAAATAAAAAATTTCGTCAAAAAATTAACCCGCTAGTTTCGAGATAAACGCGTTCAAAGTATGTGAACAAAGAAAAAAAGGTTACCTTCAATCTGCCATGCCTACTTCGTACTGTATGCCTTCGTTATCTTGTGTTGTGCTGTTTCTTATAGTTTTTTGCAATCGTTTAGCAATTCGGGCTTCACCCTTCACCCTTCAATTCGGTACGAAATAACAACCACCAAAAGTCAGGTAGCAAGTAAAATAAGTAAATACCAGCTGCCGTACGTAGGTAGCGCAAAAATTA
Organism: Coremacera marginata; assembly: GCA_914767935.1. Taxonomy (NCBI): domain Eukaryota; kingdom Metazoa; phylum Arthropoda; class Insecta; order Diptera; family Sciomyzidae; genus Coremacera; species Coremacera marginata. The sequence goes on along the minus strand of OU612047.1, from coordinate 35,280,463 downwards.
AAAATGCGTTCTCACTAATCCGGCTATAACTAAAAAAACTGCCAATGTCATGTAACCCCTTAATAAACTGTCCACTGTGTATAACTCACAAAAAATATGCAAATATTTCTACTTTTTTAAGTTCTATCGACGTGCAAAGTTTGAAAAAAAAATCGAGACCATCAAAATCAATTTTTGTCCAATTTAACATAGAATCACCGATATCTTAACAGAGTCTTAACAACTACCTGCTCTCACCTGTTTCTTTTATATGCTGGATCTCTACTTACCAAATAGAGCGCGAGTTCTCAAAATTGTATACTTCACAGCTGGTTTAAAAGTTTTAAAAAGTAAAACCACGTTTAAATTTAATATTTTGAAAATAGTAGTTATTTATTTAATACATTTATTTTTGCTTTTCTTCTTAGTCATTCTTAATATCAAACCTCACACGTGAAGCGGAATGATTTTATTTATTTGGTAGTACATATATAATAATAAGTATCTATAACTAAATTGAATATTAAACAATTTAAACATTCTTGCTATGTTTTGGAAAAAGCGTGGTGTTGAATGGTAGTTTTTTTTTTTTTGTTTTTGTTTTATATATTAATGTTATTTTCAGCTTTTTTTTTATTATATTATGTAATAATATTAAATTTTTTAAGATTTAAGTTAATTATTACTTAGATGTGTTTTATTGCAATCGTACATGAGAAATTTTATTTTATAGAATACATGTTATAAACTTTAGATGGTAAATAAATATGTGTAGCTTTGTTTTTATAACTTTTTTGTTTTTTGTTCATTATGATATATTTGTTAATGTTACTAATTGGATTGTTAAAGAGCTTCTTTCAAGCTAAGAGTATTTAATTGGTTTTTCATATGAAAAAAGTGATGATTGTTGGAAATACATATTTTAATACAAGTATATCTAAAAGTTAAGGATGTTTTTATTAATACTAAACTACATATATACAATACAAAATCTTAAAATTACAAATATATAAAATTCAACACATTATAAGAGTATAAATAAATATATATTTAACAGTAAAAGGTAAAGTATTATTATTAAATACATAAATAAAAAAACGTTTTTTATTACATTTTCATAACAGTTATCATTTTTAAAAAATTACATTTCAGTGAAAAAGGTGAATTTAAATTAAAAGTTCTGAGGCTTTTTACTACAGGATTCTATATATTTAAAAAAAAAAAAATATAGCTTAGTATATATATAGAAAAGGTGAACTTAAATTAAAAGTTCTGAGGCTTTTTACTACAGGATTCTATATATTTAAAAAAAAAAAATAGCTTAGTGTAAATATTGGTATCCATCCATATAAATAGTATCCATATTTTATGAATTCTTAACTTATAAACAAGTAAGCTACTCATAATTTAAGGGATTCTCTTTTTTCTTAGACTTAACGTTAAAAGTTCTCATAGTTCTCAAGTTGGAAAGTATAAAAAAAAAACAAAACGTAACTTATAAATCAGTTCTCAGTTAAGACACTATATTACAAGTTATCATTTTACACATTCATCATCATTTGTTATCATTGTTACAAATCAGCAACGAATTTCTAATTTACGATGCTATTATAAGTTGTATTGAGCCATCAATTGGATAAGCAAGGCACAACTGTTTTTTTTTCTCTCTCCATCTCTATTACTCTTGTAATTTTTTATGCGGATTATACATCTGCGATCTCATGTACCACACGGCATTCATATTTGACCACACAGAGGTGAGGTTGTTTTTGTTTTTTTTTTTTTAATTTTTATTTTGTGTGATCGAGAAAAACAAAAATGTGTTTGCCAACATGTGTGTCCCACTCGCGAGCATGCTTCTTAATTAGTAAACTTGTATGAAATGGCCTCCGTGTGGCACACGAGATCGCATATGTGTAATTCGCATTACTTTTCCAACAGTAAAATTCGTTTGCGCTTAGCCTGTATGCAGGGTATGCAAAACCGGTTCATATTATTCGACGTTTCGGTTTTTTTTTCTTTTAAACCGACCCGGTTTTTTAAAAAATCCCAAATATCGATTAATTCCAAAACCGGTTTTTTTGCTCGAATTATATAAATCTGCAAGTGGAGCATTCCAATATAATCGTTACCAAGACAGAAATTTTTTTAGTTAAGTGTCATATCCCTAGAAATTAAAAATTAATGGTAATCTCAGATATTTTTCACTTTAAAGTTAAGTCTACTAAGAAAAATACTTTTAACATTTTATATATAGCAACACTGTAAGCACCGTTAAATGCGTCAATTAGACGTCAGTGAAAATTTTCAAGTATAGTCTGAATAAAAATTGATTAAGCTGTCAGCTAGTTATTGTTTTTCAAATTAAATAACTGAACGCATCTGATATTTAAGATTATTTAAACTTGCTCCATTTTCTGTAACACCGGTCACAAAAAACATCAAAAAGTTATGTAAGTACAAAAGTTGTAATCCAACTTCGATGAAACTTTACAAAAGTAAAGATGTGTTTGTAGCTTTTAGATTTTCAATGTTATTTTTTTCCATTGTTTTCGCAGATCGCCAAATTAGCTTGGCAAAGTTGTGTAACACCAGTCACAATTATTATTTTCAAATATATTTGACCAAGATAGTCAGGTAAGATTTGTGTATATTTGAATAGTTTTGTTGTTCTTTCATACTCTACACCTAATACAACTTCGTGGAAATTTGTGGCATCCTCAAAAGGAGGACCGGTAAGTTAAAACGGATAAATAAACTCGATAACTGTCATCTTCTAAGACGAAGAAGCTATGTCCGTCTGTCCTTAAGTAAGCAGTATTAATATTTATTGTGTATCAACAATGATCAATAACCACGATTTATTAAAATAAAATTTCTATACGGTGTAGGGTAGGACAGTTCAACTATAGATTTCAAACTTATTGATGCTATTCATATTCTTGAAGATGGACGTTGCAGCTAGGAAACGAAGGAGTAGGGAACGCTTAAAGAGAAATAAGGAAAAATAAAGAACCTTCTTGGAAAAAGAGAGGGCAAGCGACAAGCAAAGGCGGGAAAAATTTAAAGCTCAGAGTTCGGAGGCAGAAGGAGATTCAGCGCGCGAGTTACAGTATCCACTGCAACAACAACAACCCAACAAGCTCCCGCGAAGCCACCAAGAACGGCAAGCTAGCGGCCGATGACACCTAAGTCAGCAGAATTGCACAACATCAGCCAGACGCCTTAACAACAAACACCCAAACCATATTTCCAAGAATCTGAACATGCAGTTTTAAATAAATATTAACAATTATTGTCATATAGTAATTAGGCCACCAAATAGTTTTCTTTCAATCAAAATTCAATAAATAAGTTAGTTCAGTTTGTGCTGCAAATAAAACAACGTGTTTTCTTTTAATACGGCTCCAGTGGAGGAGCTCGGAAATATATTTTTATCTAGTGAATATTACAAAGACTTGTAATTGGCGCAGTCAACCGGTCCAGCGGACAGTCATCATCAACTGGAGAATTTTTATTCCTCGCCGCTGGAGAACCTACGTTTCACCATCAAATTGAATTCATCATCAACAGAAAATAAAATAAAAGATGTTCATCATTTTGGGCTTATTACTCACACTCGCAGCCGCGCAAATCATTGAAATACACAACATACCAAACAATCACACAATACTACCACTACAATAACCAACCAACCATAACCAAGCGGACAATAACCAACTTAACAAATCTTATTCACATCATCAAACTCGATGATTACGAAAACAATATTGCCAACATTTCCGAAACTCTTAATACATTTGAAAATAAAGCAATAAATACAAATTCATTACACATTACAAAATTAAAACTCAAAGAGTTACAAGATAAACCTTTTAACTTCAATGTAAAGAACATACAATACCTTAATGCACCTTGCCCAAAAATAGAATCAACATACTATTGCCAAGAACAAAAAACAAACACAAATATAGCTGACTCCAACTGCATTGGAAATATCATAAGAAATGAACCAGCACACTGCTCTATTCAAGATGTAGGACGGATGGAATCAATAACACAACCGGAACCCAACTTTATTCTTTTCATAAACGCTCCACCCACCCACGTTAAAACAACTTGCAACATCAAGGAGGCAGAAGTACAAAACACTGCCCTTCTTCACTTCAAAAACTGTAACATAGAAATAAACGGCATCACATACACTAGTGGCAATTCCCATAAACTCAGTTTTGCGTAATTTAAAAAAGAGAGCTTATCTTCTCTATTTTGGCATTAAAAAAGAAAGTTTGCTTAGAGATTAGTTTTTGTTGGTTTACTGAAAATAACCGTATGTGTACCGTTATTTAGTGATCGTGTCATTTGAGTGATCGTACAAAAATTCAACTGAACTAATGTTTCCGCAGTGCTTCAACGTGGCAGTTCATATAAATTCAGCTAATTGAATTGCTTAGTTTAACGAAAATTTTGCTAATTCTAGGTAAGAAATGACTTTTTATAGTGTTTTAGTCTTTTTTTGTGGCTACAGAGCCCGTGTTCGTTTCATCTCTTTTAGAATTGTGAAAATGCCGAGAGGAAAGTTGCTGTCGCCTGAAGAAAAAGCTAAAATTGAGGCATTTAATGAAGTAGGGCTATCGACGCGTGAAATAGCGGTAAAAATTGGAAGATCTCAAACCTTAATTTGTAATTATTTAAAACTACGCGAATCTTATGGTAAAAACGTGAGATATGACCGAAATACTAAAGTTACCCCAAGGCAAAAACGAGAGATAATCCGATTAGCCACGAAAGAGAAGATGATGTCGGCAGAGATTGTGCTAAGTCTCGATTTGCCAATAAAGAGCAGACGTGTTCGACAAATTTTGAAGAAATCAGACCGAGTTGTTTACACCAAACGCCTCAAAAAACCTCCATTGACTAATGCTCATAAAGCCAAGAGATTGGAATTTGCGGAAAAATATATTCATTGGCGTGAACAGTGGTCCAAAGTTTTATTTAGTGACGAAAAACGCTTTAATTTAGATGGTCCTGATGGCTTTCAATATTATTGGCATGATAAGTTGGTCGAAAAAGAAGTCTGCATGAGTCGAGCATCGTCAGGCGGTGGAGTAATGGTTTGGGCCGGTTTTGGCATTAGTGGAATGACGGAAATTGCATGGGTTCCTCAAAGAATGAACTCCTCCATCTACTGCGAACTCCTGGAAACGATGATGATAGAGAGGGCAGAGGAACTTTGTGGTCCAGACTTCATTTTTCAGCAGGACAACGCCGCAATTCACCGCTCCAGAGAAACAATGAACTTTTTTTGCGAGAAAAATATTAATGTTCTTGATTGGCCCGCCCGAAGCCCAGACTTGAACCCTATAGAGAACCTTTGGGGTTTGTCAACTATGAAAATTAAGTTTATTTATCAATTTATCTTAAGATTAATATAGTGAGTTTATGTGAATTGCCACTTTAAAATATTTCTTTTAGTTTAAAAATGAGTACAAAATATTAAAAATATTTGAATTTGTCTTTTTAAATGAGTTTTTATATTGAAATATAAATATCCAAATACATTTGTTTTGCCTGAAATAACTTTTTTTGAAAATAAATGAAAAAATTCGAGAAAATTAATGTGAGTTTATGGGAATTGCCACCAGTGTATGAGGATAACCACGAAATATTCTGGGATGAAGTTCACGTTCCACCATTGTCTACAGGAAAAATAAACACAAATTCAACAGTCGAAATACTAAATCTTCAGAAGCTAAAAGAATACGGATTTAAGACGAAAACAAATTTAGAAATCTTTAAACTGGAAACAAATATTCGGCATCATTTCACGACAACATCCCTAGCCATTTTAGTGTTGGCAATGCTACTAGTCGGGACTTTCATCTTCAGAAGAAATAAAAAGGAAAGTACGCCAACACTAAAATCTTACGCTCCTGCCCCAATGCCTTCATTTTGGCCGTCGCTTTACCTCAGGGGGGGGGGGGGGGAGAAGTTACAGTATCCACTGCAACAACAACAACCCAACAAGCTCCCGCGAAGCCACCAAGAACGGCAAGCTAGCGGCCGATGACACCTAAGTCAGCAGAATTGCACAACAGCAGCCAGACGACTTAACAACAAACACCCAAACCATATTTCCAAAAATCTGAACATGCAGTTTTAAATAAATATTAAAAATTATTGTCATATAGTAATAAGGCCACCAAATAGTTTTCTTTCAATCAAAATTCAATAAATAAGTTAGTTCAGTTTGTGCAGCAAATAAAACAACGTGTTTTCTTTTAATACGGCTCCAGTGGAGGAGCTCGGAAATATATTTTTATCTAGTGAATATTACAAAGACTTGTAATTCGCGCTTATCAGGGAAAGGGTACGGAAGTGTAGAGAAAAGAAAAAAAGGAATACAGAACAAGTGAGTGGCACAGTGAAAAATACTTTAGGGTCATACAAATGTATACAAACCCTACGTAAAGCAGTGCTTAAAGCAAAAAGTGCATTGCCCACCAGCCCATCAAAAAAAAAAATCCGTCGTTATACAGCTAATAGAGGAAATATTGCCCGGACAGTTACGTCTGAGGAAGGAAAATCCAAGAAGCGATGCAGTGCCTATAAGAGATATAAACATCATTAAGAAATTCTACGAAAATTATGATATTAGCCGACAGTCGCCCAACCGAAAAGACGCCATTACAGTTAGGGATCCCGGCACAGGTCGTAAGTCAAAACTAATTAAACGGCACTTGGTAATGACAGTTGCTGAGGTGTTCGCACTATTCAAAACCGATAACCCTGAAGTAATAATCGGAAAAAGTAAATTTTATGAATTTAGACCCGAACACGTGCGACCTATTTCCGAGATGCCCCACGAAGTTTGCGTCTGCGTGTATCATGCAAATTTTAAATTTTTAATAACTGCTTTGCAAAAATTTATTTCTTCAATAAAAACCTACAATGAATACTTGGAAGAAATATGTTGCGATATAAACAATGAAAAATGTATGGTTCTAAGCTGTACGTCTTGCTTCTCTGTTTGGGATATCCTTCCTTTATCTATCAGCACAACTCAAAATATACAATGGAAGCAATGGGGTAAATCTCCCGATGAATGGCTGCAAATAAAAACAATCACGGGAACAAGACAAGAACTTATAAAAATGGTGAAAGTTCAAACTGAAAAGTTTAAGTTTCATTGCTTCGTTAAGTCTCAACAAGCAAAGTTTTTGCAACACAAGAAGGAATCAACTACAGACACTTCAGCTGTATTACAAGTTGATTTCGCCGAGAATTACTCTATAATTTCACAAGATGAAATTCGGGGTGCGCATTGGCGCCATCCGCAGGCTACCTTGTTCACAGGTTGTTGTTGGTTGCAAAGTGGCACAAAGTGTATATCATACCTTATAATAAGCACCGATCTCTCTCATGACAAGTTTTCCGTCTGGCTGTTCCTTAAACCCATAATTGAAAATTTAAAAGTTGATTATCCTCAAATAACTAAAATATCCATATTTAGTGATGGATGCGCAGCTCAATTCAAAAATAAGTTTACTCTATCTAACATATGTTTCAGTAATGACGATTGGGGAGTCGATTCTGAGTGGGCATTCTTCGCAACAGGCCATGGAAAAGGTCCCATAGATGGTGTCGGCGCAACAGCGAAGCGCAGATTATGGTGTGCTACGAAAGCTCGAAAAAGTGGCTTTAAATAATCCATTCGATTGCTTTGATTATCTTGCCAAGGATCCAAAAGGCATTAAATACATTTACATAGACAGCGCAGAAATCAATGTAATAAAGGACGTTCTTTTAAAGAGATGGGAGACTTTAAAACCAATTCCGAAATTACAAAGAAATCATTATTTTTTTCACTTGTATGGATATAACATTGCATACGGAGCAACAGCATATTCCAAACAACATACTATTGCAATATTTGAAGATGCAAATAACAACAGTAATGTGCTACCTGATATATATCTGTGGCTTGGTGCTAAAAGGGCCAATGTCAATATTTTGCTGTTTTGAGTTAATCATTGCATTCGATTTCTTTTTTTGCTCTCTTTCATAATTATAAAACAGTCAATCTTAAATTTTACCCAGAAGGGGTTAAATAAGCGTAAAGCTGGCCAATGTCATTATGAACTCATCTATAAAACTTAATGCTAAAAGGGCCAATGTCTACTTTGGCCCTTTTAGCAATCACTGTTATATATTTTTTTAATAAACACAGGGCCAATGTCTACTTTGGCCCTTTTAGCAATCACTAAGATTATAAATTTTTATTCATAAATTTTTTTTAAATATTATTAAATAAAAAAAATTTTATATTCGCTTAATCAATATTTGCTCTTTTTGCTTCAGCTTTTAGTAGGCCCCTAGTTTACTGTCATAATCTTTCTTATTTTTTAGTACAATTATTGTATTTTTAAAAAAAAATATGACAACGACCATTATTTTTTGTTATTATTCTGTTATCGTTCTTCTGCCTTCTGTCTTTCTCCTGTACTGTAAGTTTTTTTAACTGATTGTGAAATTAATCAGATAATGCATAATTCAAGAACAATGAGGATTTTACAAATGTGTAAAACTGATGAAGATGGTAGGTGATAAATTAAAGCATGACGTGAAACTTTAATATTAATAACTATACAACCTTTTATCGTTATTTTCCGAAATCAGCATCATTCATGGATGTTGAAGCCACGCAATGTACAAATTCAAGTGATTTTGAACCGTTTGAAGAAAGTGGTGATGAATATGTACCGATAGACAATTATTCGGACACTGACGAAAACCAACCAAACAACTCACGCAGAGGAAGAAAGAAACAAAATAAGGATGATGCTACAAGAAAACGAAAGCGAAATTCTTCTAATTGGACCCGAAATATAAGAAAGTCATTGAAAACTCAAGGTAAGGCATATACGGCAGTGTCTGGAAATAAAATAATACCAGCCAAAGAAGTGAAAGCTGCGTGCACATGCAAACAAAAGTGTTATGAAAAAATAACCCCTGAGGAGCGCCAACTTGTTTTTACAAGTTTTTATAAGTTGTCGAGCTCTGGACAAAATCAGTTTGTGGCAAATTCCATACAGGAACATGAAAAACATGCCCAACGATTGAGGCAGAGTGACCAGAACAATAGTAGACGAAACTTTAGTAGAAAGTATTTTCTCACAACAACCAACGGTGAGAAAATTCAAGTCTGTCAAACCATGTTTTTAAATACATTTGATATAACATTGGAAAAAGCTAGAGTAATTGTAGAAAAGAAACGATTTAGCGATAGCAAAATATGTTCTGAAGATAATCGAGGGAAACATCAAAATCATCCTAGAGTTCCGGAAATAGATAAAGTCCTGATAAGAGAACACATAAACCTCTTTCCAGCTTATGAGAGTCACTACTCGCGCACCCACACTGAGAAGAAGTATATGTCATCAGATCTGTCGATTTCTGAAATGTACCGACTGTACGTAAATTATTGCACAGGCAAAAATATTGAACCGAGAAAAGTCTCCCTATACAGACAAATATTTGTTGAGGAGTTTAACTTATCGTTTCACAAGCCTAAAAATGATACATGTGCAAAATGCGATAAGTTTGCAATGCAGTTAAAATGTTGCCAAAACGAGATAGAACGAACATCAATCGAAGAAGAAAAAAACAAGCACTTACATTTGGCTGAGTCGGCCTACGAATCAAAAAGAAAAGATAAGGAGGAGTGCCAGAATAATCCAGGTAATGTTACTATTTCATTCGATTTGCAGAAATGCTTGCCAACTCCTTACCTTAGAAGTGGATTAAGTTTTTATAAACGTCAACTGTGGACATTTAACCTTACCATCTACCAAACGATGGGAAGAAAATCATCTTCTATATGCTACGTATGGAATGAAACAGTGGCTGGCCGCGGTGGACAGGAAATCGCTTCATGTATCTACCATTACTTACACAATCTTTCCAAAAGTAGTAATATACATACAGTTACTATGTACAGCGACTCCTGCGGAGGACAAAACCGAAATATTTATTTTTCAACAATGTTACTGATAACTGTAAGTTAATTGAAAGCTGAGGGTAAACAGTTAACAGTTAACCACAAATTTCTTGAGGCGGGCCATACACATATGGAAGTGGATAGTATTCATGCGGCAATAGAAAATTTATATCATATACATATCATAAGAAAACATTATGTATGTAACATAAGATAACATAAGTATAAATGTACTTAAATACACACAATATGTTTACGCCGAACCCGGTTAGGCACCCTGTTTTTTTATTGTAAACTAAATTGATAGAAAGATGGCGCTCGAGTTTTCGCAATTCCACAAAAACCCGAAGGTTTTGTTGTAAAAGCGAACATCAATGCTGTTGATATTCGCCGACGCCATTCCTTGGAATACAAAAAAGCTGGTAAGATCGCCTCCCAAAGAAATATATATATTCAAATAAACATATTTTATTAATTGAATTTACTTTTTCATGCCTTCTTATTCCCGAGGCTCTAATCAATTTGGAATTGTTATCGTTGGAGAAGCAAAGTCCTCAACCCGACGACGAGATATTTATTGGTCCAATCGAACCGGATAACAATCGGAGCTAATAAGAAGACAATAATTGGAAAATTAAAAGCGATCTTCAGCAAAATTTATTGAAAAAACAACAACAAAAAAAAAGGTACGTTACATTTGCTATATACCTATTTGGTGATCTTCAATTTGCGGTGAAATTTATTTATGGTTGACAGATTTAATGAAGTTAATAGTTATGGATTCCACTACGGAACATACCGCCGAATACGCTCCTGTACAAATAATTTAAAGTCCGCATAATATGTTGTAGCATATCCTCTCTGCCTGTCGCTCAACATACTCTACACGAGCGTCACTCTCTTTGAGTATTTCACCACCCTCGGGTGAATACCCGGTAGCCGTATCATTCTCACAAGCTCCACACGAGCCATACCCACCACTGAGAACCTTCCTATCTTGAGTAGACACTGAGTTGAGCTTTTTATACTCGATTCAGTAGCTCTCTCTCTCCTGAGCTCCACCGCGCTATACTCACCCTTGAGTATCTTCCCCTTTGAGTCGACACTGAGGTGTAGAGCGCACGCTCCACCCAGGCGAGTTATGTCAGAATCTGACATCACCACTTACGATATCGGGCTGCAGTCAATAAAAGAAGAATATAAGAAATAAAGAATTTGCAATAAATATGCAGTGGTTATATTTATTTTCAGCTGCACTCGTCTCTATCGTTGACTGTAAAATTGACGTAGCGACGATTCCAAACACAGAAAAATATTTGATTGTATAAGCATAAGTTCTATATTTCATCGTCTCTATCTTCGACAGTAAAATTGACATAGCGATCTTTCGTATTAGGCTTCAGTTATATCTTTAGTTTGATAAGTAAGTCAGTCTTAAGATTCATGTTCAATAAAGATCATAGCACAATAAAAATGCTCTTGTTCTTTTTCGACAATATAACTGGCATCACTCTCATCCTCGCTTTATGCAAGCCATACTCACCTCTGAGTATCCGACACAAAACGGACAGACAGAGAGCCACACGCAACGAGTGCGTTACGAACCCCTCCAACGCCTACGCTACTGCAACACCACAGAAACCGCCAAGAACGACACCGACAACATAAGTTGCCAGAAGTATTTTAAGTAGGTCACATATGTGCATTAATATCACTTTGTATATTTTTTATTATTTGACATTAAGAATTCTCAGAATCATTTCCCAATAATTAAATATTGATTTACTTTGTATTCAAAGATACAAAAAAGGTCTTCTTTCTGTATCACTGTGCAAATTCCACATTTAAACTTCATTATTACGAGAATTCAGAACGTTCAAATTCTTGCCAAAAACAACTATGTCGCCTTTTAAAATTATAATTTTCTTTTACACTATTAGTTGGAACTCATTTGCTCTTGCAAAAAACATTCCATCTTCTCAAGCATCCGAATTGCCTGAATGCGTCCCTCTTCCTGAAGGGGCAGATAACTGGAATATCAGATTCTTTGATTTAGAACAAATATCATACCACTCCATTCCCCATAAACCAGTCTGCCTCCCACCTGCAGACATCAACTGAATCCAAAAGCCCGCATTGATTTAAATTTTTTCTCCTGATTTCTCTCAATTTACCATTAAAGGGTATAAAATTTCAAAGTCCATAGTTAAGACATTATGTTCAACAGGTTTTTGGGGAGGAGTGGAGAAATCAGTTGTTGGGAGAAATAGTAGATTATTGTCTCAGGATGATCTTAAACAGATCTCTTCCTATTGCAAAGAAAAACATTGCAACCCTCTATTAACCAAACTATATTTAGGAATGACAGCTAGGGATCCTGCCTCTGACAATTATGAATGCTCTTGGTATAGTGAGCGCAATCGGGAAACATCAGTTTTAGGAATATCTGCCATTTCTTTGCAATGTGATTCTACAGGATTGTTAACTTACCCTTTTTTGGGAAAGGCATGTAATGTTTTTAATTCGAATGTATGCGCTCAGTCCCAAAACAATTATGCTATAGTATTTCCTAAAGCCGCTCTTGATCCTTGTAAGGTTAAACTAAAATTGATAACACATGGAGTTATTTCTTTTGACAAAATAAAAACAGAAGTTGATCCAGATACATACATCCTTATACAAGATTTAAGGATGAAATTTTGGTTTAAAGGAGATTTCTATGATCATAAACCTTTATGCGTAATAGAAGGGGTTGAATTAAGAGAGTCCTCGGATGGCTACTTGATAGGAATTTCTGATGGATTGACAAAAAATGCGGACATGAGAAACGTTTCCATTGATCCCCATAACGGATTTCCCCATGATCCCCAAGCGGTTTTTAAATCAAGACGTAACAGTCACCGAATTGAAAAGACATTCTAACATAGGAACTCATAAAGTAAAACGCAATTCTCAAAAACAACAATCAGAATTGATATCCTATGATTACTTGCAAAGATCCTATTCTAGAGCAGAACTTCAATATGGATTAGAAATGATTCAACGAACTCTAGATTCATTGTCTCAGGATATCAATTATGAATTGTGCAAAATCCGTCGATTTGAATGGACCGTGGCTTTTGGACTTTTATTAAGTCAACCCTCTTTGATGGCCCAATGGATGTTTCCATTGGATAATGTGAAAGGAATTTATAGAAACAATATGATGGAAATTGCTAAGGGAAATACGGTCAAAGATATATGTGTTCCTTATACTCCTGACTTTCAAGGAATATATCTCAATCTAATGCATAAAAATGAAAAATACTGGTTACGAGCCACTACAGGAGAAATGATCAAAATTCGACCTGAAGAAACTAGAAAAATACAGATATCGTCATTTATTATCCCTACTTCACCTTCAGGAGGATATGATATTGTTCAGATGATTTATCGACAAAATGATTCTTCTCCTATGCTTTCGATAAGAGAAAATGTAAATGTTCTCTATTCAAATCAAGAAATGATGAACATCCAAGAAATTATGCAATGGGGAGTTTCTGACCAAACATTCGACTCTTTCGTGATGAATGAACTAATTGATAAGGCAAACAAGATAATAGAACCCGAATCAACCTTTAAGGAATGGATCTCAGATCCTGTAAAAAACCTATGGAACAACATGTCAGAGTGGTCCAAGAGCACAACTAGTTGGATTTTCTTTTTGGCTGGATTAGGGATTATGATTTACTTCGTTGCCCATATATTAATTCCTATTTGGAGACTAAAAGCAAAAATAAAAGTAAAAAAAGAATCAAATGAAATCAGAACGCAAGCATTAACCTCCAGAATTCCACTAACTGCATTTTAATAAAGAACAAGAAAAGCATATGTATCAATTAATTTATTATTTCACAACAATGCTTTGCTCAACAACTTACGACTATTTTTGCTTACAATAACTTTTATACATTGTGTCACTTTATTACTTTTCTTTTTGTTCACTTTGGTATGAATATTTTAAAATATCGATGCTTAGCTGATTTCGATCAGAATCTTGGTTTGACAGAATAAATTATAACGTAAAAGGAAACGGTTGTGTTTTTAATCCTCGTTGAAAGTTACATTAAGAAAAAGTATAAAATCACTATTGGAATAAATAATGTTTGAATGAAACTCAGTTGGAATAAACTTCATCTTCCTGCGATTTTGACATCAGAGCATACCTTATTACCAGCCAAGGAGCAGTAGACAACATACATATTCGGAAGCTTCGTTCCATCATACATAAGTAGTGCACAGCAACAAGCACTCACACGCATACACAATCACATAGGAAGAGGAGACGGTAAAATCGTACCACCAAGGGGTACTGAGGAGTACGAGGCTGAGGAAGGTACAGTCACGCCATCACGTAGTGACCAACGCCAATAGGACTACCTTTGTTCCTAGCCAGGCTGCCCTCCCGTGAAGGGCCAAACAACAAGCTAAGAAAACCAAGCAACCCACCCAATGGTTGCCAGCCGATTCTGCCACCACTAGGCAAATCGCCACCAAAATCATCGACAGCCACCAAGGCTTCATCAGCAAAAGACGGCCACCACGGCCATTGCTTTTTCGTCGGAATCCTCCAGCAAGGGCCGACGAATATACCTTCAAAAATACAAAATTTCTTGTATGCGGACCCTGGACAGCCGCTGAGGATACCTCAGCAAATAAGGTTCGTTACAAATGATGACATTAATGATGAGTCTGATGCTATCAGAGCAATAGAAAACAATTAAGACAATGATGAAGAAAATGGAAATGTTTCTTAAAATTTTTGAGAACATCAATATTTGGAGGCCTAGTAGCAAATTTTTAAAAAAAAAAAAAAGTATTTTACTTCTACTTTCTATTTTTTGAGACTATTAACTCGGAGAATTCTGTAGCACTTAAACAAATTTAGGAAGACATCTCAGAAATAAGAAACGATTATGCTTATCAAAGCGTTGTTTTGAACCAACTGGTGGAGAAACTGTTGCATACGCGAATATATCTAGATATACTTCAACTTAGAACCTAGATTACGTTTAGAGCTAGATTACGTTAAGAGCGCTGACATTAATTTGAATTCTCATTCACAACGTGACTTGGTATGTACTGTGTACTATTATGTATTACTAATATTATGTATTATGTACAACTATGTACTATTCTGCAATAATTGTTATGAAAATTCATTCAATGATTTTTTTTTTTTTTTGTTTTAAAGATATCATACGCCCAGAATCATACGGGCAGAAGCACTTACTCATATAAATTGGGTTCGCAGTAAGAGAAAATTTGCAGTGATCGTGGATTCAAGGCGCATAGAAGTGTTGCTCGATCGCTCCCTTGTTTGTTTTTAAAATGTTCTGTTTTTATGTGTTTTAATATTACAACTAAACTAAGTTAATAAAATATATAAACAATAATAATAACAACAAATAAATAAATAATGCAATAAACAAAAGTGTAAAATCCCTAAACATTAGCAATAACTAAAAAAAAAAAAAAAAAGATTAACCTTTAACTTATGACGTGGTAGTAAATTTTACACCGTTTTTTTTTATTTCTTTAAAATCTTCTCTCTGTTGCAAGCACATTATTTGATATTCTCAGTACCCTCATATTATAGTGTGCTCTTCTTATCAGTACTGTTTGTTTTGTCGCAGAGGTCAGTAACGCGGAGATATTTGAGTGCGGGTGTAAAGTTTACTACACGTCGTCATTTGTGTTAATTTTTCATAGAAAATATATTACTACCACATAGTCGTTTGTGTGATTTTTTCATAGAAAATATTTTACTACCACATCTGCGTTAACGTTATTAATCCATATGAACAAAATTACTACACATCTACGTAAGCGTAAGTTTTTTTGTAGAAAAATATTTATAGTTTTTTTTTGAGTTTTAAAAAAAGTTTTTTAACATTTTGATATTATTCTACAATTAAATAGTGGAAAATGTCACATTCAAAAAATATGAACATACAGGAAATCACTAGAATCTTAGAAGAAGATGTGGATTTTTACGATGACGAAATTTATGATGATGGAAGTGAAGTTGATGACGAAGTCGTCGACCCAAACTTTTGCACTGATATTATTAGTGACAGTAACTCAGAAATATCGGAAACGGATAACGAAGAAGAAATAGACACGACTCCTATTGCAGGACAATACGTCGAAGGAGAAGTCATCGAAGCACGGCAATATTAAGTTGAAATAAATAATAGCTCTACTTCTGAAACTCGTTATTATTATGGAAAAAATCGTTTCAAATGGTCAGCACAACAACCACAACGTTTTAGTAGAACTCCCTTACATAATATCATAAGATTACCAACTTCAGTGGGTTCCCAAAATAGTCAAGACGAATCAATAAATATAATGTGTCGATATTGGTCACAATTTTTTGATGACTCTATTGAAAATATAGTCATTGAACACACCAACAGAAAGCTAGATATAAAATTTCAATCAACAAACAAATTAGAAGCGAAACCTTTGGATTAAATTGAATTTAGAGCATTTTTGGGCTTATTGCTTTATTCATCTGTTTTCAAATCTAATCGAGAATCCATAGATCTTATATTTGCAACCGATGGAACCGGCAGATATATTTTTAGAGCCACAATGTCTAGGCTTCGATTTCTGACTGTACTTTCATGTCTACGGTTTGATAATTCTTCTGACCGAAAAGAAAGATTATCAAACAACCCCTTGGCAGCAATTTCAGAAATTTTTAATAAAATAATTGAAAATTGTAAAAATCAATACTCCATAGGTACTTATGCCTGTATTGACGAAATGTTAGTACCATTTCGTGGAAGATGCAAATTTAAAGTTTATATGCCTCAAAAACCGGCAAAATACGGCATAAAAATAATGGCTTTAACGGATGCACGTACCCATTATCTTGCAAATGCCTATATTTATTACGGAAAAAACTCAGACGGTATCAACCTTACAAGTGATGAAAAAAGCTTGCAGTGCCAACTCAATCTGTATTGAGATTATGCAGTATAATTGAAGGGACTAACAGAAACATTACTGCAGATAACTGGTTCTCATCAATTCAATTAGCTGGAAAATAAGAAGAACGCCAACTTACTTATTTGGGTACTCTAAGAAAAAATAAAAAAGAGATTCCTTTAGAATTTTTACCAAACAAAAATAGGTTAGTTGAAAGTTGTATTTATGGATTTACAAAAGAAATTACACTTTTATCTTACGTACCCAAAAAAAATCGTTCAGTACTTTTAATTTCTACTATGCATCATCAGAAAGCAAATGATCCACTAACTAATAAACCAGAAATGATAGCTGACTATAATAACACTAAAGGAGGAGTTGACGAGCTAGACAAAAAGTGTTCAATGTATTCATGCAGTCGCCGTACACGACGTTGGCCTTTAGTTATATTCTACAGATTAGTGGATATAAGTGCAGTTAATGCATATATTTTGAATCAATCTTCTCGTAATTACAATGAAATTTCAAGAGCTGACTTTTTAAAAACACTTGCTAGAAATTTAGTTGTGCCACACTTACAAAGAAGAGAACACAACCAAAGATTAAATCGTTCACTGCGAGGTATTATTCATATGATATTGGGTTCTGACTCACTTCCCCAGCCTGTTGTGCAAAACCCAATTACTACAAGTAAATTGTGTTACATTTGTCCTAATAAATTAAAGAGAAAAACAACTCATACATGTTTACAGTGTGAAAAACCAATGTGTATGGGCTGTAGCAAGCGCTTATGTATTAATTGTACAAATACTAATTTTGACGACTGATAATTTTGACTTAAAAGACTGTTATTTTTAAGTAAATAAGAGATATTGAAATGTTCCTTTTTTTAAGAAATATATACACTAGGCTATGGAAAATGCCATTTTATTTAATTTTTTGTTAACCTTATAATTTTTTAATGTACAAGAAAAAAATATATCTATAGCAAATAATATTTGAAACTAAAAGGTGTAAGATTTACCACCACCTCGTCGCATACGTTACAACTTTTCACCTTGTAACTTAGCCTAAAAGACTCATTGTTATTTTTTAATATATAAGAGATATTGAAATGTTACTTTTTTTTAATAAATGCCAATGTGAAAAAATGCCATTTAATTTTTTGTTAAATTTATATTTTTTAAAATGTACCAGTAAAGAATACATCTATTTTTTTGTTCATATAAAGAAGGTTTGTGAAATAAACCACAAGTTTTTCAAAAAAATCCCAAATTTTTTTAATTTTTTTCCTAACGCTGTATTTAAAAGTAATTAACCTTGAGTACTGTAAGTATGAAACCGTTACAATATTTAAACGTTAATAATAATACTAAAAAAAATAAAAGGTGTAAATTTTACTACCACCTCTTCCTAGATGTTAAAAATTTTCACATCGTAAGTTAAAGGTTAAAATTATCAGCAGCCGACTAAAAATAAAAAAAAATAAAAAGCAAAGCGAAACAAAACAAATCAATAAAAAACAACAACAACGAAGTCATCCACTGCATGGAAACCAGTTCTTTCGAAGACCAGCAGAGAGCAGCAATAACTTCGCTAAAAGCAGACTGCGTTTTTTTAACTAACCACGCGAGGGGCTTTTCTATGCTCCTCGCAGCGTAAGTAACTGTTTTTTCGCGTCCGTCTACTCCTCTATCCTCTCCGATTAGTTGCGTCTGCGAGTCGGGTTGCACTGTGGGCTAGATTGTGCAAAGGTTAGGGCATAAAACTTGCCTCTGCACTTTTTGCTTATGTCCACAGAGTTTGATCGTTATCGCAGCTGTAACTAATTACCACTTCTACCTTTATTTGTTTTATGTTTGCACTGTGCGAGGATGTCGTGTAGTTTTCGTATAGACTTCTGCAATGTTCGTGGACTGAGAACAAATTTTTTCTCGGTATACGCATATTGTGATCTCTATAGGCCTCAAATAATGGCACTAAGTGAGACCCAGGTGACGCAGGACTCAGATCCACTGGACTTTCATATTCCTGGGTATCACTTACTGCCATTGTTTTCTCCGCATTGGGGCATCGCTCTTTTCATAAGAACAGATGTGGCATACCAGCAGAGATAAAGAGATAGAAAACTTCGATTTTGGAGTGTGCGAAAGGGATAGCCTATGTACTGTTTTATGTCAAATTGAGCTCAATACTAACATAAAAGACTCAATACTATCACAAACTACAATTGCAAATCATCCCTGGGCTGTGCTGTCAGGGATGATTTGCGGTTGTACTCACCACAGCGCTATTAAGTTCGATACTGTCAAATTGAGATTCTTTCGTATGAAATTTGTAGCAAAAGTTGACGTATTCGTAAATTCACCAAAATTGCTCTCAATTGCTTCAATTGTCACCACAGCTACAATTGCGTTTCCAAGAATCTAATCAGAAATTTTTCTGGTTTTTCTGAACAAGATAAGTTTATAAAAGTTTTTCTTAATACTGTTGTAATTATATTTAATATATTAATACTTTTTTTCTTTTTAGTTGTCTTCAAATTCATGGATACTCCCAAAAGAAGAGAGTGGAGCAAATGCGTGGCTGGATGCCAAAAATCAGTGGACGGAACTTTCTTCAGGATTCCAAATGGATTAGAAAGGTTAGTGAATTAATATATTCATTATAAGCGTGGCTTTGCTGCGGGCGGTTTTAGTGGCGGTGGAGCCAACAACAATTCTGGGGCACAGTGGACACCTGCACCTATCTGCTGCCCATGGAGAAGCTGCGCTACTTAAAAGGTGTGGGTTTTGCTGCTGACTTGATGGCGTTCGACTGCGTATTTTATATATATGTGTTGGATATGCAACCCATTGACGAGCAGAGTGACTGCAGCACTTGCAAACTTTACACGCGCTCCCATCTGCACAACGTAACCAATGAGTCGGTATCCTGCAGCCTCTTACGCATACACAATGTAGCCTTCCAGCTGCATCTAATAAGTGAAATGCGTGCAGCAATACAAAGCAATGATTTTCCGGAATATGTGCAAGAATTTATGCGTTAATATTCGGGGTTGTTGTAGAAACCAAGAGCTCTTGGTTTCTCAAAAGAGAAACCGACAAGTATTTCGCTTAGGAGTTATGGAATCTAAGTTGGCGGTATTATATTCGAATCGGATTCGGTGTCTCTTTTAGATGTCACGGAAACCTATGTTATCTGATGTCACCTAAGCAAAATATTTGTCGGTTTCAATTCTGATTCCAAGAGCTATTGGCTTTAGATTTAAATAAATTTGTTTCGTATAACATACTACATACATTTCAGTTAAACTATGTAGTTTGAAAACTAAGGTAAACTACATCGTTAACTGAAATGTATGTATAGGATATTGGTGCTGTGCAAAAACCAGTTTTCGAATATCGAGTTTTGAAAAAATATCTAAAATTTAAATATGACGATTCCTCTGTTAAAAAATGGTATTAAAAAAAATATATAGGTAGTAATTGTTATTGGGAATTGAATGTTTTTTCGAAATTGTGAGGAAACAGTTTAATTTTTAAGAATTCTAAAATGTTTTTTTTTTTAATATAATTTAAATTGTCGAAATCGTTTTCAGAAACATAAATATTTTGGCCTTTAACGATAACTCGAACTAATTTCACATATTAGAAATCCTGTCTTACAACGTACAACATATTTTTCATCAGACAGGAAATTTTGTTCAAGCTGCGCTCCAAGGTCAACCAAAGCTGGCTTTAGAAAATTTTCAATATTATGGACTACATACGAATTGGCGCTCCATTAAAATCATCGTTTAATGAAATTAATTAAGCTAAACGCTTAGTAAACCTGAATTTACTTCAGAACAAATTGAAAAAAAAAACAACTATAATTTAAATTTAACCCGTAAAATCTTGCACTTTTAACTTCTTATGACTACTTACAAAAGAATAAAATATTAAAAAAAATGTATGCGACTTTACCTATTCTTACAGTTAAAGTAGTAATTATAATATACAGGGTGGATCATAATAACTGTCCCCTTTGTTTTAAGCGCCATCTATTGCAAATTTGTTCAGTAATAGACTATAAATATAATCTAAAATAACCTAAACTCTTAATTGTGTGAAAACTTATTTTATCAAAATGACTACTTGGGCAGGACAAATCTACAATCTAAGAACTGATCAGCATTATGTTATTAAAGCCCCTAACTTTGATCTCCCGATTGAATTCCCGTATAAGTGGTTTCAAGAAAATGCTAGGTCAAAACTAAAATTGACAATAAACTTAATGACATCCAGTACATTAGAAAGTACTAGACCATTAGCTTACGGTGCTTTAATAGGTAGGAAAGTAGGAACCTCTTCAATCGTAGAATATTTATATCATGTCTTCCCTAAAATAAATGGGATACTTACATCTAATTGGGTATCATATAGTTTAACCATAGAAGCAGGTGAGATTTCACCTTTAGATCTTTTAAATGTTAATGTGGTACAATCAGAGAGAGTAGTAACTATTGAAAATCCTCCTACTGTCACTGAAGAATTTGATAATTGGATGGTCCTATTATTGGCAGGATGTTATAGATTATCTTATATGAATCAATCCATAAGGGGTTCTTTCATAAATAAACTACTTGCTTTGGGATCAAATGTTATGCCTCCAAGTACTCCAGATCCCATAATAAAAGAAGATTGTCCATTGTTTCCACTAATAGTTGAAAACCCTCAATTATCCATTTTATTTAGTGCTTTGGATATGTTTTTGATGAAATTCCCTCGAAATGAATACGCCCCTTCAAGGCTCGGGACTGTAATCCTCCGTTATCAGGGATGTACAGGAATTGCGGATTTACACTACTTTCAGAATTTACTTTCTGCAGCAACTTTAATTAAAGTGGTAGAATGGTTTTTCGTGTCTAACATAAGCCAAGAAATGGATACAATGATGGGTAACGACAACAAAGACGAAATACTGAACCAAGATTCCTACTTCCCATATGCTGTAGGTCTACAGTTGACCAAAAAAAGCCCCTATTCTTCCGTTGCAAACCCTGCAATTCATACCTTAGTTCATGCAGTAGGATCCTTGTTTCGCTCCACAAGATCAATGAATGCCATATTAATCCAAGCTCTATCCCCTATTTCAATAGCTGTCAATGCTGCTATAATTTATTTAGCGAATAAAAAATCTGCTGGATTGGAATTAACATTTCAAGATGCCGAGCAGGTGAGGCTTCAAAAAGAAATAGAAGAACGCAGAATTCGGGAGGGGAAAACAACTGGTGATGGTGTTTATTTAGATATACATAGATGATACAAAACTGGAGAGTGCAGCTGATTGGTTCTATCATTATCAACAGCAATCATTTGTCTTCTCAATGAATGAATATGCGGAATTGAAGATGGCAGTAGATGGAATTCCAGCTGAAGTAAGAGTTGGATCTGTAGGAGAATGGGTCAAAAACATATTCTTAACATTACTTAATTTTATATATGATATATATGATGATATATATGATATTTTAAAAAATATCATAATGATTTAACAAATAAGCATTTTAATTGAAACACACTTTAATATGAAAAAAAAAAAAAAAAAAAGTACTGCACTATGTCCCGTAATGTTTGTTTTTTTATTGAGTACTCATCTGAAACACGTGCTTTTTTATAACCGTCTGTTAGTTTAAAATTAGCTATGGACCTGAAAAGACAATTGGTTTTAAGCTTGCATAATCAAGGTCTTAGACAAAAAGATATACTTCGAAAGTTTCGTGAGCATCAAAATATTGGTACAATAAATAGAAAATTCATTCAAGGTACTTTAAAAAGATTTAAAGAAACTGGAAGTGTGGATATCAAAAAAAAACAACGGATCGAAAAACTGTGCGCACTAGTAGTTTAATCAAATGTGTAAAAGAAAAAAATTCGACGAAATGGTCAAAGAAGTGCAAGAAAAATGGCTGCAGAACATAATATAAGCCGAAGTTCGATGGTTACAATTCTGTAAAAAGACTTGACATGGCATAACCTTGAAAAATATGAACGAGAGAAAGAAAAGATGCAAACAGCTTTTGAGACAGCACGCAACTTCAAATATCGTTTTTTCCGATGAAAAGTTGTTTCTATTGCACCCAAGCCTTAACGTTCAGAATGACCGTATTTGTTCGGGGGCATTTGAAGACATTCCCCTAAATAAAAAAGCTGTTCAACGATTTCAAACTGTCCCAAAGGTTATGGAATGGGGTGCAATGTCAAGAACGACCAAATTGGAACTGGTCTTCGTTGAAAGTGGCGTAAGAATCAACGCAAATATTACCTGGAAGAAATTTTAGAAAAACACCTGCTGCCTAGTGCTGAAGAACTGTTTCCAAATAACCGATGGGTATTTCAGCAAGATGGAGCGCCAAGTCATCGCGCAAATGTAGTACAACAGTTGTTACGTGAAAGCACTCCCGATTTCATCGATAAAGACTCGTGGCCAGCTTCATCAACTGACCTTAACCCTTTGGATTATTTCGCTTGGAGGTATATGCTGGCAAAACTGAAGGATCTAAAGATTACAAAAATTACGAATTTGGCCAAATTCAAGTCACTTTTGGTTAAAATTTGGGATGAAATTCCCATGCATGTGGTGACTCATGCTACTCGTTTGATAGCCGATTGCGCCATGTTATTCGTGAAGGAGGAGGCAGAATCGAATAAAACGTGGCAAATAAAATATTTTAGGTATTCTTAAGTGTTTTATAAAAATAAAAATGAAGTCGGTTAAAAAAACGCATTTGAAGTTTTAATCAATTAATGAAAAGGGGACAGTTATTCTGGTCCACCCTGTATATGATCGTTTACAATGTATATAATACAATATCAGGTGCAGTGAGCATGTGTATATACAGTGCCGAGCATTGAAATAGTAGTGCGTATTCGCAAAACAAATTTTGCTACATATTTTGTACCCTATAGTATATTGATGCCGGCCAGTACTAAAATGATATGGCCTTATATGTTACATCCCTGTTGCACACAATTTAAAAATGTCAGAAGCTTACAGTTATTTTGTAGAACAGCTTGAATTGTGTTATCTGCTTTTCTGAGCGAGCATTAAAATAGTAGTAAGCAAGGAAATCGTGTAACGATTTTGTTTTAACGTCAAAATATTTATTTTGAATACACAAAAAAGTTTTGATGTTATTTCTTATAATTTGAGCAGTGAAAAATAAAAATTTATGAATCTGCATCCTTTAGTGGGCCGCGGAAAGCATTGCAGTGCAGAAAAACGAGCGATGATACAAAAACTTATAAAAAGCGGTAAAACCTACAAGGAAGTAGAAAAACTCATCGGCTGTTCCTCTACAATGATCCGCAATGCAATTTTGTATAAAGAAAAGGATGAAAAAAGAGGTGGAAAGCCAATTTTATCGAAGGTTGCCATCAGGAAAATTGTAAGGTGTGCTAAAATTCGTCCAACAATGTCGGCTGTGGAGATACGAGATGAACTAAACTTGCCCTGTGGTGTTCATACAGTAAGAAGAAGACTTCGAGAACATAATTTATACGCTCGCAGTCCTCGTAAGGTTCCTCTGCTAAAGAAAAACCACATAACACGTCGTCTTCAGTTTGCACAAGAGCATCTAACTTGGCCTATAGAAAAGTGGAGGAATATACTCTGGACAGATGAATCCAAAATTGTGCTGTATGGCGGCAAAGGGTCTCGCGAGTATGTGAGACGCCCCCCTAATACGGAATATGACCCTCGGTTCACCACAAAAACATTGAAGCATGGTGGATCCAGTATAATGGTGTGGGGCTGTTTCTCCTACAGAGGTGTTGGTCCGATTCACAGGATTGATAGCATCATGGATCAGCACGGGTACGTCAATATACTCAAAAAGTAGTAAAAACATATCATTTTTAACTTTATTCACGAAAATTCTCAAAAACACAATTGTCTGCTGCAATGGAAGTTGATACTGAATCAAAAATTGAATACAGTCCGGCCGAAAGGAATGCAGAGTTGGTGAAAATATTTCACTTATGTGAATTTCTTTTAATCAAATCAAAAACACCTTGGTCCAAACTTGGCAAAATAACCACTACAGGGCAAGAAGTTTTCTATTCTGATGTTATCGACATTGATTTGAGTAATCAGCTGGCAGGAGCAGTCTCAACCATTTTCAATTATTTGAGGAAAAATGCTAATCCGAGTGCTGCCAATAGGGGTAAAACTTATGGAGACTCAAACACAACTATAGCAAATGAAACTTTTACTATACAAGTTGCGGCGGACGAATACACAAAAACAGCAGGCTATTCCGCTTTTGAGTTCAAAGTGGCGACGCCATTAGTGGACATGCTAACGGCCTTTAAGATGGTTTTCGATGAAATTAGAATAGCGTGCTCAAAATTTAAAATAAGAGTAGAAAACAAAGCTATTGATAAGAAAATCTCTGACTTCAATTTGACGAGCAAACACATACCATTATTGAACGGGATAACATACAAACCTGAAAGAAGGAGTGGGCTGGTTAAAACATTGGGCCCCTTGGCTCTTGCCATATTGCTTTCAAACGAAAGAAGAATGCCAGATAAGTTATATAATGCATTTAAAGAATCAGTAAAAATGTTACCCATGGCACAACAATTAGCTGACTGTTTCAAGGACATGCGTAGCTACACTGAAGGGACTAGTTTGTTTAAGGCATTGGCTGACCTGATGCTTTTTACGGGTTCAAGATCACAGAATAAGATTTATTATCCTATTTTGTACTTATTTCTAAATTATAAGAATAATCCAGCTCAATGCTTAGAATTGAGTTTCTCAGGTGTGAAAGGATTAATTTTGTACAATAGCACTTGTAAAAATTATAAATGGTACAAGAAAACAGCTGGTACAACAGAAGAAATAGCCCAAATAATATTCCATTCAATGTTCGGCACAGCAGCAGAAGACATGGGGGTTATGAGTGAGGTCACCAATGTGACGTCTTGGATCACAAGAGCACAAATGAATAATGCATTTAAGGGTGCAGACGAGCAAAATTCAGTAAAGTTTACGCCTATAACTTGGAAATATATGAGCAAATTCTCATCAGCAAACATGATCAATAACCAGGAGAACAAAAATCCAATGATCATGGGGAAAATAGTGCTGTCTGGCACTAGAATAAGAAAGTATGATGATGCATTTTTAGCATACATGGCATCAACAGGCAAAAATGAAATATATGGTAGAAGTCCTATGGAACTGGCTTTGAGCTGCACAGAATTGAAAACCAAATTCCTTGAAAACAAGAGGAAGTGTCCAGAAGAAGAAGTGGGAACTGGCAAATGGTTTAGATGGGATGATGGAACTAAAGGAGTTCTTGAGGATGGAGTTTTTAAACCTGTGGAGACAGGAAAATATGTTTATTAGATTTAAGTCATAGTTTAGCTGAGCCCATCATTGTTTAAAAAAAATGTCATGTTGCCATTTGCTGAAGAAAACATGCCGCTGATATGGACATTCCAGCAGGATAATGACCCGAAACATACGAGTAAACTGGCAAAGGAATGGTTTCGGGTTAATGAAGTTGAGGTTATGGACTGGCCAGCTCAGAGTCCTGACCTCAATTCTATTGAAAATCTTTGGGCTGATGTTAAGAAAGCTGTATGGGATGCTAAGCCAAAAAACAACAACGAGCTTTGGTACGTGGTTCAGCGTGGATGGCAAAATATACCTCTTAAGAGATGCGAGACCCTTGTTGACTCCATGGGGAGACGGTGCTCAGCCGTAATTAAAAATAAAGGCCATGCTACCAAATACTAATTCTGTAGTATACTAAAAGATAAATAGAACTTCTAGAAATACATTATTGTTCCCTAAATAACACTTTTTCTTATATACTACTATATTATTGCTCCATGTAATTTTCATCAATTTTAATATTTTTATATAAAAATCATATATTGTGAATATGTAAATCAAAACATTTTTAATGTAGTGATAGTTGGGATAGTACACTTTACTTTTTCAATGCATCCGTTGGCAAAATTATTTTAAATTTTTCACAGTCGGAAAAAGTATAAAATGTTTGTACCCACTACTATTTCAATGCTCGCAGCTGTATATATATATGATGGGGCGTTCCAGGTCAAATCGGCCACGATCCGGACTTGAGGTCTCCGATTTTTCAAATTCAAATTTTCAGGGCTGATAGAGGAACTAAAAACATAACTCTTGAATTTTAGCTTAATACAAGCAGATTTGCATTTTTGACGGCCCAAATAAAAAAAGGAACGCGTTTGGTTATTTCTGCATATTTCGAGACTCAAACGAGATAGAATTATGAACATTTTTATAATAGTCTTTTCAAAAATATTAAAAAAAAAAAATCAAATATTTATAAAAAAAACCTGTTTTAAAAAAAAAAACATTATTTAAAATTCGCCATTTTTTAAAAATTTATAAAAATCTTTTTTCTGACAGCTTCAAGTCTAGTGCAAAATTTTGCATATTTAACTTTTGGGTGGACTCAAAAATTGCAATAGTTATGAATTTTATTGTAACGGTCTACACGAAAAATAACACTTAAAATGCATAATAGGCCATTTTTGACTATATTCGTACGCTAATAACAGACCATTTTATTCAGCTCTCTAAAATCCCCAAGTTTATTCCCCAAAAAAGCATTTTCCCAAACAATTTATCGCTTTTAAATGAGTGCGTTTATTTCATCAAACTCCCATCTCATTTCAATAACGATTGAGTAAAGATCAAAATGCTGGGCAAAAATGCTCTCTGCACACGTCATTTGTTGCTTATTTTGAAAATAACAGAAACAAATAATGGACGTGTGCCATTGATTTTATGATATTTATGTGATTCCCCGCCGTGCATTCACAGATTTTCGTTATATCATTACCTTCGGTACTTTTATTCAGTTCTGTGAACTCAACATTTCTTGGGAACCACCGGATTTTCTTTTAACCCTAATCCTACTGCGTCATTTTGTGACGTATACTACTGCGATATGACTTCGTATTTTACAAAAGATATAAAAAAAAATTACGAATAGTGCCATGAAATTTAAGTACCTCTAAATTTGAAGAAAATTAATTCATTTGAGAATAAAAAAAACAAAGTTCAACGCATAAAAACATTTTTTTTAGGAATTACAATATTTTCAAAATTAAATGTGATCCATAGTCACACCGCAGTAGGTTTACGGTTAAACTGTGTTTTCATAAGATTTGTTAAAACTATTATAGTTTAGTGTATGTGAGTTACTTACAAAAGCTGTCGACATAAGTCCGCCGCGAAAAAAGCTCTGCAGTAACCACAGCCACATTGTCTGCTGCAATGGAAGTTGATACTGAATCAAAAATTGAATACAGTCCGGCCGAAAGGAATGCAGAGTTGGTGAAAATATTTCACTTATGTGAATTTCTTTTAATCAAATCAAAAACACCTTGGTCCAAACTTGGCAAAATAACCACTACAGGGCAAGAAGTTTTCTATTCTGATGTTATCGACATTGATTTGAGTAATCAGCTGGCAGGAGCAGTCTCAACCATTTTCAATTATTTGAGGAAAAATGCTAATCCGAGTGCTGCCAATAGGGGTAAAACTTATGGAGACTCAAACACAACTATAGCAAATGAAACTTTTACTATACAAGTTGCGGCGGACGAATACACAAAAACAGCAGGCTATTCCGCTTTTGAGTTCAAAGTGGCGACGCCATTAGTGGACATGCTAACGGCCTTTAAGATGGTTTTCGATGAAATTAGAATAGCGTGCTCAAAATTTAAAATAAGAGTAGAAAACAAAGCTATTGATAAGAAAATCTCTGACTTCAATTTGACGAGCAAACACATACCATTATTGAACGGGATAACATACAAACCTGAAAGAAGGAGTGGGCTGGTTAAAACATTGGGCCCCTTGGCTCTTGCCATATTGCTTTCAAACGAAAGAAGAATGCCAGATAAGTTATATAATGCATTTAAAGAATCAGTAAAAATGTTACCCATGGCACAACAATTAGCTGACTGTTTCAAGGACATGCGTAGCTACACTGAAGGGACTAGTTTGTTTAAGGCATTGGCTGACCTGATGCTTTTTACGGGTTCAAGATCACAGAATAAGATTTATTATCCTATTTTGTACTTATTTCTAAATTATAAGAATAATCCAGCTCAATGCTTAGAATTGAGTTTCTCAGGTGTGAAAGGATTAATTTTGTACAATAGCACTTGTAAAAATTATAAATGGTACAAGAAAACAGCTGGTACAACAGAAGAAATAGCCCAAATAATATTCCATTCAATGTTCGGCACAGCAGCAGAAGACATGGGGGTTATGAGTGAGGTCACCAATGTGACGTCTTGGATCACAAGAGCACAAATGAATAATGCATTTAAGGGTGCAGACGAGCAAAATTCAGTAAAGTTTACGCCTATAACTTGGAAATATATGAGCAAATTCTCATCAGCAAACATGATCAATAACCAGGAGAACAAAAATCCAATGATCATGGGGAAAATAGTGCTGTCTGGCACTAGAATAAGAAAGTATGATGATGCATTTTTAGCATACATGGCATCAACAGGCAAAAATGAAATATATGGTAGAAGTCCTATGGAACTGGCTTTGAGCTGCACAGAATTGAAAACCAAATTCCTTGAAAACAAGAGGAAGTGTCCAGAAGAAGAAGTGGGAACTGGCAAATGGTTTAGATGGGATGATGGAACTAAAGGAGTTCTTGAGGATGGAGTTTTTAAACCTGTGGAGACAGGAAAATATGTTTATTAGATTTAAGTCATAGTTTAGCTGA
Organism: Coremacera marginata; assembly: GCA_914767935.1. Lineage (NCBI taxonomy): Eukaryota > Metazoa > Arthropoda > Insecta > Diptera > Sciomyzidae > Coremacera > Coremacera marginata. The sequence continues at coordinate 35,250,701 of OU612047.1, read as the reverse complement.
GCCCATCATTGTTTAAAAAAAATGTCATGTTGCCATTTGCTGAAGAAAACATGCCGCTGATATGGACATTCCAGCAGGATAATGACCCGAAACATACGAGTAAACTGGCAAAGGAATGGTTTCGGGTTAATGAAGTTGAGGTTATGGACTGGCCAGCTCAGAGTCCTGACCTCAATTCTATTGAAAATCTTTGGGCTGATGTTAAGAAAGCTGTATGGGATGCTAAGCCAAAAAACAACAACGAGCTTTGGTACGTGGTTCAGCGTGGATGGCAAAATATACCTCTTAAGAGATGCGAGACCCTTGTTGACTCCATGGGGAGACGGTGCTCAGCCGTAATTAAAAATAAAGGCCATGCTACCAAATACTAATTCTGTAGTATACTAAAAGATAAATAGAACTTCTAGAAATACATTATTGTTCCCTAAATAACACTTTTTCTTATATACTACTATATTATTGCTCCATGTAATTTTCATCAATTTTAATATTTTTATATAAAAATCATATATTGTGAATATGTAAATCAAAACATTTTTAATGTAGTGATAGTTGGGATAGTACACTTTACTTTTTCAATGCATCCGTTGGCAAAATTATTTTAAATTTTTCACAGTCGGAAAAAGTATAAAATGTTTGTACCCACTACTATTTCAATGCTCGCAGCTGTATATATATATGATGGGGCGTTCCAGGTCAAATCGGCCACGATCCGGACTTGAGGTCTCCGATTTTTCAAATTCAAATTTTCAGGGCTGATAGAGGAACTAAAAACATAACTCTTGAATTTTAGCTTAATACAAGCAGATTTGCATTTTTGACGGCCCAAATAAAAAAAGGAACGCGTTTGGTTATTTCTGCATATTTCGAGACTCAAACGAGATAGAATTATGAACATTTTTATAATAGTCTTTTCAAAAATATTAAAAAAAAAAAATCAAATATTTATAAAAAAAACCTGTTTTAAAAAAAAAAACATTATTTAAAATTCGCCATTTTTTAAAAATTTATAAAAATCTTTTTTCTGACAGCTTCAAGTCTAGTGCAAAATTTTGCATATTTAACTTTTGGGTGGACTCAAAAATTGCAATAGTTATGAATTTTATTGTAACGGTCTACACGAAAAATAACACTTAAAATGCATAATAGGCCATTTTTGACTATATTCGTACGCTAATAACAGACCATTTTATTCAGCTCTCTAAAATCCCCAAGTTTATTCCCCAAAAAAGCATTTTCCCAAACAATTTATCGCTTTTAAATGAGTGCGTTTATTTCATCAAACTCCCATCTCATTTCAATAACGATTGAGTAAAGATCAAAATGCTGGGCAAAAATGCTCTCTGCACACGTCATTTGTTGCTTATTTTGAAAATAACAGAAACAAATAATGGACGTGTGCCATTGATTTTATGATATTTATGTGATTCCCCGCCGTGCATTCACAGATTTTCGTTATATCATTACCTTCGGTACTTTTATTCAGTTCTGTGAACTCAACATTTCTTGGGAACCACCGGATTTTCTTTTAACCCTAATCCTACTGCGTCATTTTGTGACGTATACTACTGCGATATGACTTCGTATTTTACAAAAGATATAAAAAAAAATTACGAATAGTGCCATGAAATTTAAGTACCTCTAAATTTGAAGAAAATTAATTCATTTGAGAATAAAAAAAACAAAGTTCAACGCATAAAAACATTTTTTTTAGGAATTACAATATTTTCAAAATTAAATGTGATCCATAGTCACACCGCAGTAGGTTTACGGTTAAACTGTGTTTTCATAAGATTTGTTAAAACTATTATAGTTTAGTGTATGTGAGTTACTTACAAAAGCTGTCGACATAAGTCCGCCGCGAAAAAAGCTCTGCAGTAACCACAGCCGCCTGCTAAACAGCAACTGGCCAAATCATTAATTTAATTTATTTAATTTTTTTACTTAAAACTTTTCATAACTAACATTTCAAAATTATATTTTTTCCCATATTTTTATAATTTCTTTTTCAATGTCAACGATAATAACTCTTGACAATTACCCGGGATGAAAGACTACGTTACTGTGAGTAACGCTAATGGTTTCAAAGAAAGAATCCAGCAGAAGAGGCTTATTTATTGCAATATTAAAGAACTTCATCAATCTTTTAAAACCGAATACCCGCATTGCCAAGTTGGATTCTCCAAATTTGCCGAACTCCGTCCCAGCGAATGTGTTTTGGCAGGAGCTAGCGGCATGCACACTGTTTGTGTGTCGACCACAATCCAATCCACAAGTCGACCACAAACATAAACGTGGACGACTAAAACGGATATTGTGATCCTTCTCTGATCGGTTGCCAAGTTTTTGAGAGCATTCTTAAAATTTAATTGTCGAAAATATTAATTAAAACCTTTGGGTACAAAATAATGAAAATTTAATTTTTAACAATATTAATTAAAACTTTACGAAAAAATAATTACAACTTAATTGTTGAAAATATTATTCAAAAAACTTTTGAAAAAAATACTTGAAACCTAATTGTGGAAAATATTTAACGACTCTCTTTTTCAGGTTCAAACCAGAACCCAAAGGAGCAGAATTAGATACTCGTGCAGGATGAGGCTTGCTTTTATGTAAGTTTATGTTTTCCATTAGAATTTAACCCTAGAATACTAAACATAGCCTGTGAGGCGAAGCAATTTTTTGTTTTTGTGATATCTTCTGATCGCTCACTCGTATCAAAGCCTACGCTCGTGCCAACTCAGTTGAGTGTTGTACGAGCTAGTGCACAAACGGTTTTTTAATTGCGCGGTTGCGTTGGTGATATACAGACACGTGTGGTGCCTGTGAGGCGAAGTTTAGCATTAAAGGTTATTTTTTTGTACATATATGTTTGATTTTTTTTTTTGATTTTGATTGCTAAAAAATAGAGTTTGAGATGGCAAAGTCTGAAGAGCGGCTTCTAAAATGGCTGGAGGAAATATCGGATGGAAGTGAAGAGGAAGACAATTTTGAAGTGGATTTTGATTCAGATAATAGTGTGGATGACCCTGATTACGTGACTGAGTTAGATGATGACTTGAAGAACATTCATGTATCTAATCAAATTCATGACAATGCACAATCCACACCGACTTATGTTCAGGAAGCTTTAGCCACGTCGCAAAACAGGGTGCAGCCGGTTTGTGAGAACCGGGTAATTACGCCATCGGCATCGATTACGAGGGGAAAGAACAAATATATTTGGTCCTCCAAACCTTCTTCGTCACAAAAACAATCGAACAGAACTCCTTCAAGAAATATAGTTCACATTGTGCCAGGCCCAAAAGAAGGAGCCAAGGCCGTTGTTGATCCCATGAAATGTTTCGAACTGTTTTTTACTACGGAGTTGATGAACGAAGTACTTATGTGGACTAATGAATATATAAAAAATGCAGCTTCCAAGTATAAAATTCAAACTACCACTACATCACAGGTCAGAATTGAAGAGCTTCATGCGCTTCTTGGCGTATTTATCTTGAGCGGAGCGTTGAAAAATAATCACTTGTCAAGTAATGAGCTATTTGATCCTACGATTTGCGGATCCCAAAATTTAGCTGCAATGAGCTGTGAACGTTTTGAGTTCCTTGTCAAGTGTCTGCGTTTCGATGATCTTAAAACTCGAGAAGACAGAAAAAAAACTGATAGATTTGCGCCTATCCGAAATATTTGGGAAATTTTTATCAAACAATGTAGAGATCTGTATAAACCTGGCTCGTACGTGACAATAGATGAACAACTTTTGGCATTCAGGGGACGATGTCCATTCCGAATGTATATTCCTAACAAACCGGCCAAATACGGAATAAAGATTGTCATAGTGTGCGATGTAAGATCGAAATATATGTTTGATGCCGCACCGTATTTGGGAAAAAACCCCGGTACAGCTGTAAACGAACCATTAGGCTCTTATTATTGCAAGCTGCTTACAACGACTATACATGGCTCAAATCGTAATTTAACTGCCGATAACTGGTTTACTTCTGTACCGCTAGCTGAGCAGTTGCTTCGAACACCATACAATCTTACTCTTATTGGGACAATTCGAAATAATAAGCAAGAAATTCCAGCCGAGTTCAAACATAATTCATCACGCCCTGTTGGTACATCTCTTTTTGGATTCCACGAAAAACTCACTCTTGTCAGCTTCAAGCCAAAACCTCAAAAGACCGTTCTTTTGCTTTCTACGATGCACGACAAGCCTTCCGTTGACTCCGTTTCCGGTAAGCCGACAATTATTCACTCTTATAATGAAACAAAAGGTGCTGTGGATACTTTTGACCAGATGTGTGGTCACACAAGCTGTAGCCGTAAAACTAGGCGTTGGCCACTTTGCATGTTTTATGGAATGTTGAATATGGCTCTACTCAACAGCTATATAATTTATGTATCGAACTGCGAAGTTTTGAAAATAAAGCCAATGTCAAGAAGAGAATTCCTTAAGATATTAAGCAAGAACCTATGCAGCGACTGGTGTGCCATCCGTTTGGAACAAAGGCCACGTATGCAGAAAAGAGTCCGTTCAGCAATTAATGATGTCCTTGGACATAAAACTGTTACAGTTTCAGATGAACCATCCATAAAAAAAGGAAAAAGATCAAGATGTGACTTCTGTCCTCCGGCATTGAAGCGCATGAGTATTTATTTCTGCGCAAAATGCAGGTCAACATACTGCTTAGATCACCGATCGCCAAACTGTTGCCAATGCGACAGAAATGTATAGTTGAAAAAAATTAAAATTTTATTTTTGTTTCCAGAAATATTTTTAAGTTTTAAGACGTGAATTATATTTTTAAAGACTAAATAGATCTCAGGTCTACAAGACCCAGAAGTTTTTTTTTCATTTAAAACTGTGTATTTTTTTTATTTTTATTTTTTGTAAAAGACTTCTGTCTACCTCAGATCCAAATATGTGGCCTGCAAAAAAGCCTTTGGTATATGTAATGTATTTAAAAAAATGAATTGTTTTTGTTTATTTTTTTTACTTAATATGTAATAAACATGCTTTTGTTTTTGTTTTAATATATTTTTATTTTTTTTAAAGTAAAATATGGATTTTATATAAAAATCGCCTCCCAGGCGAAGTTTAGCATTAGAGGACTAAAAAATATGTTTAGTATTCTAGGGTTAAGGTTAAAATTGTAAAGAAGTTGTTGCAAAATTTAAAAATTAGAATCGACAACAAAACCCTTTGTGAATAACAAAAAAAACGAAAATTATAAAACCCCTTGCTCAAAACTTATAAAAACAAAAAAGAAAAGACAAAAAGAGAAAAAAAGGAAGAGAAAAAAAGAAGTAGAAAAAATTTTTTTAAAGATAATATTGTAATAAGGATTCCTTGACGCAGAAAGTCACGGAACTAACGGGGCAGATCAATGTTTTGATGCAGCAATTAAAAGCTGCAGACACGCGTCTGCGGGAGCTCGAAAATCCGAGGGAACTGGCTTAGAACCTCGCGTTACCTCTATGTGGTCTTTCTTCGGAGGAGGACCTCAAAGAAATTGGAAGGCTCCCTGATTCGGTCAAGGAGTTACAAACATTCGAGGGGAACTCTGCCCAATATGTGTCATGGGTTCATGCAGTGGAGGAGATTCTGAATGATAATAGAGCAATACTCAAGAGTATTAGGGGCAAAGTAAGGGGCAGCGCCGACAATGCATTGATATCATATAACATTTTTGACGACGACTGGCCGGCAATTAAGAGGTGTCTCTCTCTTTGCACTATGCGGATAAGAGAGACATCAGAACCCTAGAGCACCAGTTGGGTCAACTGAGCCAGGGCGGAGCGAAGCTGGATACTTTCTATGCGAATGTAAATCACCAGTTCTCCCTTATTATTAATAAACTGAACACAGAAGATTATTCACAAGAAACCATAGATGCATTGATCGAAACTTATAGGAATCGGTCCCTAGATGTTTTCATAAGGGGTCTAGATGGGGAACTATCACGCATGTTGATAGTTCAGAAACCGAAAACTCTACCAGAGGCCTACACGGCTTGTCTCGTTCAAAATTCAAAATCTAAACTTCCGTAGTCGTCCGATTCACAATGCGGGAGGCCGTAACGCCATAACAATTCCAGTGAATCAGTTAGCGCGACGGGAACACCACCCTGTGCAACCACAAGGTAGGTTTACCGGTGCTGTCTCAGCAGGAAACAATAATAGATTCATTGCCAGATTTTGGATTTCCAGATTCAATGGAAAGATTGCACTCCACCTTAGCAGAAATTTATAGGTGCCTCAAAAGTGATCACCCTCAGTCGGCAAAAAGGATTTTTTTTAGTGGTTATTTGTAAAACCACTGCGATCAATTGGATCGAACAAAAAAAAAAGACAGAATAGAAACACAAATAACAACAAGTGCAATCTCAGCACATTCGTTGTATTTGTGTTCAAACCACTTTATTGCGTATGACTAGTAGCAGAAATACTGAGGTAATAACTATTAATTCTTCAAGTTAGCTTGATTGTAAATAGATGTAATTTTATTCAAAGAATCCAGAAATAAACTGGCAGCTAAACAAAGCTAACCGAAGCTTAAAACTAACGCTTGTTAATTTTTCTTAAATCGGCGGAAAGACGCCTTATAAGTTTGCGTTGGGCACGCTACAGAAATGTCCTAAGTTTAGGAACCATACATAAAACACATACAGTGGCGTGCAAATATGAGTACATAATTAATTATTTTCATTTCTAAACGAATAAAATGTGCAATAATAAAGAAAATCAAAGTAGCTTTTTTTACTTTATTCTTTGTTGAATTCTGAATAAAACAACAAAAAGTTCAAAACAAAAAACAACAACTTCAAAGAGATAAAAAAGCATAACAAAAATAACTCGCATGTACTCAATTTTGCATTTTTGATGTACTCAGCATATGTGTAACCAAAATACCGTTAGTTTTGTATTTTTTGCGCTTGTCTCCGATCAGTAATGTTAATTTAGGTTAAGAAACACGTGATTAGTTAGAATTAAAGCTTTATTCCAAGTGCACCGCAAATATATTCAGATTTAATAAAAAATGAAAAAGTTATCGCGTGACTTAGAAGATAATATAGTTTCCTTAACTAATAATGGGACTTCATCTCGGAAAATAGCTAAGGAACTAAATATAAGTCAATCTGTGGTCATTCGCGTCCAAAAAAGACGACATACTGCTCCCAAAGAGCAAACTAGAGGCCGCCCCAAACTGTTGACCGAAGGCGACGCGCGCCTTATGATGGCAGAAATGAAGAAGAACAAGTACTTAACACCAAAAAATACTTCTGTTGGCAAAAGTAAGCACATTAGTGAATGGACAGCAAGACGAGCGCTTCACAACATTGGCTATATTTCAGCTGTTAAAAAAAATAAGCCTGCCTTGTCCGAAAAGAACCAAAAGGCGCGAATGAAATTTGCAAAAGAGCATAAAAACTGGACGCTAGATGACTGGCAACGTGTGATCTGGTCAGATGAGTCCAAATTTAATCGTTTCCAATCGGACGGTAAGCAGTTGTGGCGGAACCTTCAGTTCTGATCCGCTCCCGTTTAGTGCTCTTCAAGCAGTTGGCGACACTTTGTTGCAACTTTAAACGACATAGTAATAAATGTAATGTAAACATCCACTCTTTGTTTCTAGCAATATAGTTTGTCACACGAGCGGCAAACTAAGCAAATTCCTTAAGTGATTAAACGATCACTTGAGACGTTTATTTGTGGCCACACATGTTGGCACGGTGACACACCGACGTTCCGTCCGTTTGACGCATACATGCGACTCGCGATCGTCACTCCGACTCTGCGCTATGCTATGACGAATAGTATAGCGTTGTCCAGGCTGTGTTTGTTGTACAACAACAAGCATTGGTTCTTATTTCTTTGCACTAGCTGCCTGTGTGTTGGCGTAGCTAACCAACACCCAGGCAAGTGCACAAGCGATGTCGACTGGAGTTGGCGGCGTCAGCATTTTTTATAGCATAACGTCTCTCGCTTTGTCACTAGCGCTGGTGACGAAGCGAGAGATTATAAATGTAAAGCTTGGCCTGCCATTGGGCCAATATGAAATAATGAACAAAGCGTGGATTGTGGTTATTTCTATGTGGTGCGCTGCAGCGCTGTTTTTTCTGCTGCAGCGCTTGTTTAATACACTGTGGTGGCATGGACTATGGTCCATGTTACCATAGGAGTTTAGTTGGTACCGCGATACCGAAACGATCGGTAGCTTTTTGTAAATAATTGTATTAAATTAAATTAGTCAAAATAAATTATTATAAACGCTATAAATTCTTTTATTATTATAAACGCTATACAGTATTGCTGGCGTCGCCCTGGTGATACCATTCAACGCCACCATGTTAAGCAAACTGTGAAGCATGGCGGTGGAAACATCATGGTTTGGGGCTGTTTCACTTGGTGGCATATTGGGCCGTTACATAGAATTGAAGGCATCATGAAGAAGGAAGACTATCTCACTATTTTGCAGACTTATCTTCCCGAGTTTGTTGACAAGAGCGCCTATCCTGAAGATGAAGTCGTATTTCAACAGGATGGTGACCCGAAGCATATTGCGAAAATAGTGAAATAATGGCTGAGTGAGCAAAATTTTGAAGTGATGAATTGGCCAGCGCAAAGCCCCGACCTCAAACCGATTGAGAATTTATGGTCAATCGTGGGAAGACGGCTGGGGTTGTATCAATCAGCTCCATCAAACCTAGAAGAGCTGTGGGAGCGAGTACAGCTTGAGTGGCAGAAAATTCCGAATGAAATTATACAGGAATTGGTTGAGAGTATGCCAAAACGTATCAATATAGTAATTAAAAATAAAGGGTAATGGACCAAGTACTAAACAAATGCTCTCCTGACACTGGTATTCAAAAGTGCAAAATTGAGTACATGCAAGTTATTTTTATTATGTTCTTTAATTTCTCTGAATTTATTGCTTTTTGTTTTAATCTATTTGTTGTTTTATCCAGAATTGAACAAGGAATAAAGTAAAAAAAAATCCATTTTGGTTTTCTTTATTATTGCTCTTTTTATTCGTTTAGAAATCAAAAAATTAATTATGTACTCATTTCTGCACGCCACTGTACACTCATGGACAGATAAATAAGAACACATTTTTTAAAAACAAAAAATACCTAAATGTGTCAAAAAAATTCGATGCATAAACACCAAACGCAATGAAATTTATATTTTGATTCTGGCAATGCCGTATTCTAGTAAAAACCAACGGGGAAATCCCGTTATTTGTGTTTGATGCGTACTTTTCTACAACCAGTTGCTTTAACAGGTGGACAAATAAATAATAATAACGTAAGCATTTTTTTCAAAATTCTACGGGTTGAAGTGATTTTTTATCAAAGGTTTGTAATTCTCTGTATAGCAGGAGAAATATTTAGTTTAATTAATGTAAATAATGTATTAGATGGGACGAAGTAAGCACTGTTCATTGGAGGAAAAGCGGCTGGTTGAGAAATTGAAATCGAAGGGCCATACGTTCCGTTACATCGCTCATTGTTTGGATCGGTCCTTGTGTTTTGTGCACAACGCTCTTAAGCTACAAAAAAGTGATGATAGTCGAGGAAAATCCAACAAAAAACCTCAGACTCTACAGACAATAGAATTCTAACGCTAGTAAAAAGAGACCCTTTCATGTCTTCGAGGCAGATTGCTGGCGAAATAAATAATGAAGTGTCTTCAAGAACCATCCGGAGGCGATTACAGGCCGCAAATCTACCTGGAAGAATAGCCAGAATAGTCCCTTTGCTACGTCCTCATCATTTAAGGAGTAGGTTAGAATTCGCCAAAAGTCATGTGTTATGGAAGGGAACTGAAGGTGAAAAGAAATGGAGAAATATTCTATGGACTGACGAGTGTAAGATTAATTTGTTTTCAAATGATTACGCACGCAATGTACGAAGGCCAAAGGGTAAACAATTCCACGTTCGATTTACAAAAAAGACTGTAAAGCATGGGGGTATGTTCTTATTTATCTGTCCATGAGTGTAAGTCTCAATAAGAAAGTTACCTTCGGAAGATCGAAGACTTATTCAATAAAGTTGATCCACTAACCTCTAATCGTGTTCACCGTAAACAAACTTTTATTTGCGGCGCCTTGATTTATTTATCGATAATTTTTAATTTTTTTTTTTCAAAATATAAATGAAATTTATCACCCCAATTTAAAGACACGAATCACTATGTTCAGAAATAACCAAAACAAATAAACACTCTATCGATGAAAATTGCAGGAATAACAATCAAAGCAATATAAATACCACCAAAATATATTTTAAGTCTCAGTTAGTAAAATACCTTCGCAAGATCGAAGACTAATTCAATAAAGTTGATCCGCAAACCTCTAATCGTGTTCACCGCAAAACCACTTCCAGGCGCCACTATAAAGACTCTATCGATGAAAATTGCAGGAATAGCAATTAAGTCAATATGAATACCACCCAAATATATTTTCAGTCTCAGTTACCTTCGAAAGATCGAAGACTAATAAAATAAAGTTGATCCGCTAACCTCTAATCGTGTTCACCGCAAAACAACTTCCAAGCGCCACTAAGAATAGGAATTAAGCCAATATAAATGCCACCCAAATATATTTTAAGTCTCAGTTACCTTCGAAAGATCGAAGACTAATTCAATACAGTTGATCCGCTAACCTCTAATCGTGTTCACCGCAAAACAACTTCCATAGGCCACTATAAACACTCTATCGATGAAAATTGCAAGAATAGCAATTAAGTCAATTTAAAAACCATCCATATATATTTAAAGTCTCAGTAAGTTACCTTCGCAATATCGAAGACTAATTCAATAAAGTTGATACGCAAACCTCTAATCGTGTTCACCGCAAAACCACTTCCAGGCGCCACTATAAACACTCTATCGATGAAAATTGCAAGAATAGCAATTAAGTCAATATGAATACCACCCAAATATATTTTTAGTCTCAGTTACCTTCGAAAGATCGAAGACTAATAAAATAAAGTTGATCCGCTAACCTCTAATCGTGTTCACCGCAAAACAACTTCCAGGCGCCACTAAGAATAGCAATTAAGTCAATATAAATGCCACCCAAATATATTTTAAGTCTCAGTTACCTTCGAAAGATCGAAGACTAATTCAATACAGTTGATCCGCTAACCTCTAATCGTGTTCACCGCAAAACAACTTCCATGGGCCACTATAAACACTCTATCGATGAAAATTGCAAGAATAGCAATTAAGTCAATTTAAAAACCATCCATATATATTTAAAGTCTCAGTAAGTTACCTTCGCAATATCGAAGACTAATTCAATAAAGTTGATACGCAAACCTCTAATCGTGTTCACCGCAAAACCACTTCCAGGCGCCACTATAAACACTCTATCGATGAAAATTGCAAGAATAGCAATTAAGTCAATATGAATACCACCCAAATATATTTTAAGTCTCAATTACCTTCGAAAGATCGAAGACTAATAAAATAAAGTTGATCCGCTAACCTCTAATCGTGTTCAGCGCAAAACAACTTCCAGGCGCCACTAAGAATAGCAATTAAGTCAATATAAATGCCACCCAAATATATTTTAAGTCTCAGTTACCTTCGAAAGATCGAAGACTAATTCAATACAGTTGATCCGCTAACCTCTAATCGTGTTCACCGCAAAACAACTTCCATAGGCCACTATAAACACTCTATCGATGAAAATTGCAAGAATAGCAATTAAGTCAATTTAAAAACCATCCATATATATTTAAAGTCTCAGTAAGTTACCTTCGCAATATCGAAGACTAATTCAATAAAGTTGATACGCAAACCTCTAATCGTGTTCACCGCAAAACCACTTCCAGGCGCCACTATAAACACTCTATCGATGAAAATTGCAAGAATAGCAATTAAGTCAATATGAATACCACCCAAATATATTTTAAGTCTCAATTACCTTCGAAAGATCGAAGACTAATAAAATAAAGTTGATCCGCTAACCTCTAATCGTGTTCACCGCAAAACATCTTCCAGGCGCCACTAAGAATAGCAATTAAGTCAATATAAATGCCACCCAAATATATTTTAAGTCTCAGTTACCTTCGAAAGATCGAAGACTAATTCAATACAGTTGATCCGCTAACCTCTAATCGTGTTCACCGCAAAACAACTTCCATGGGCCACTATAAACACTCTATCGATGAAAATTGCAAGAATAGCAATTAAGTCAGTATGAATACCACCCAAATATATTTTAAGTCTCAGTTACCTTCGAAAGATCGAAGACTAATAAAATAAAGTTGATCCGCTAACCTCTAATCGTGTTCACCGCAAAACCATTTCCAGGCGCTACTACACTCCGTCTCATAACTATAACACACTTTAAAATATTATGTTAACTGACGTTGGAAATTCATTCAACACCCTGTATAAAAAAATAAAATTAATAGCAAACTTACTTACTCTCTTCTACTTCTTTTCGCAACATTTTATTTTTCTTATATACTGCTCTCTGAAATTAACCGTTAAAAACAGCAATGTGGTTGTATATTTGCACCTCTTTGTTCGTTTTATAACTATAGCACACATTTGAAAAGGTAATGTTAAAGTGACAACACGTGAACTTAAGACAAAAAAGTTGTGTTAATAATTAAAAAAACAATTAAGAAAGTAAAATGCCACAAGGCAAGAAGTTGTCAGAAGTAGAAAAAGGCAAAATTCTTGGATTTAAAGAGGCAGGCCTCAAAATTTGCGATATTTCGAAGAAAATCAGTAGAAGTAGGAAAGTTATTTATAATTTCCTTTCAAATCCGGAAGAATACGATACTAAAAGACGAGGTGGCCAAAAAAAAAACTTTCGAACCGCGAATCTCGAAGAATTTTGCAAAAAGCTAGCAACTCAGCGCTTAGTTGTAGCCAACTTGCTGCTCTAATAACAACAAAAGTCTCTAAATCAACGGTTTGGAGAGTTCTTAATGATGCACCAAAAATCTGTCGACAAAAATTGAAAACAGCACCCAGATTACTTAAGCGCCATAAAGTTGCCCAGCTTAATTTCGCTAAGCGAAATATGAAAACAAATTGGTCTCAGGTATTGACTTTTCACAAATTGCTCTCTGTCATTTTCTGAATAAAATTTGTTCCATAGATTATTTTTTCTGATGAGAAAAAATGGAATCTAGATGGCCCTGATGGTCAGAGACAATATTGGCGGGATTTAAGAAAAGAACCAAAGTATTTTTCTCAGAGAAATTTCGGTGGCGGTTCGTTGATGGTATGGGGTGCGTTTTCAGCGGATGGTGTGTTGGAGCTGCAGGTTGTTTCATCAGAAATGAAGAGCAGCGATTACACCAAGGTGCTCCAATGTACTCTACTTCCATTTTTGAGGCAGAATGTTGAAAAAAAATACATATTTCAACAAGATAATGCTTCAATACACTCCAGCAGAGAAACAATGCAATGGCTTCAAGCCAATAATATCTCGATTATGGAATGGCCAGCCTGCTCACCTGATCTTAACCCGATAGAAAATATCTGGGGCATAATAACAAGAAAAGTTTTTGCAGAGTACCGCCAGTACAACTCAGTCCCAGAACTGAAAACTGCAATTTTTCACGCTTGGGAAGGAATTGAAGAAAATATAATAAAAAATCTAGTTGATTCTATGGAAAACCGAATATTTGAGTGTATTCAGCATAATGGAGGTGTAACTCATTACTAATTTTTTTTTTTAAATAAAATTAAATAAGAAAAACATATATTCGAGAGTGTTTACTAAAATGTGCTATAGTTATGAAACGGAAAAAGGGGTACAAATAAACGACCTCGTTACTATTTTTAACGGTTCCTCTCAGAGAGCAGGGTTTGAGAAAAAAAATGTTTGTGATAAAAGTAAAAGAGAGTAAGAACGTTTCTTATACAATTTATATGTATACAGGGTGTTTAATTTAATTTTTATGAGCAGTTAAAGTAAATGTTAAAAAATGTGCTATAGTTATGAGACGGAGTGTATAAACACTATCGATGAAAAGGCAAGAATAGCAATTAAGTCAATATAAATACCATCCAAATATATTTTAAGTCTCAGTTAGTAAGTTACTTTCGAAAGATCGAAGACTACTTCAATAAAGTCGATCCGCTAACCTCTAATCGTGTTCACCGCAAAACAACTTTCAGGCGATACTATAAGCACTCTATCCATGAAAATGGCAAGAATAGCAATTAAGTCAATATAAATACCACCCAAAATATATTTTAAGTCTCAGTTAGTAAGTTACCTTCGAAAGATCGAAGACTAATAAAATAAAATTGATCCTCTAATCGTGTTCACCGTAAAACCACTTCCAGGCGCCACTATAAACACTATCGATGAAAATTCCAAGAATAATAATTAAGTCAATATAAATACCACCCAAATATATTTTAAGTCTCAGTTAGTAAGTTACCTTCTAAAGATCGAAGACTAATTCAATACAGTTGATCCGCTAACCTCTAATCGTGTTCACCGCAAAATAACTTCCATGCGCCACTACAAACACTCTATCGATGAAAATTGCAAGAATAGCAATTAAGTCAATTTAAAAACCATCCATATACGAGTATATTTAAAGTCTCAGTAACTTACCTTCGAAAGATCGAAGACTAATTCAATAAAGTTGATCCACAAACCTCTAATCGTGTTCAACGCAAAACAACTTCCAGGCGCCACTATAAACACTCTATCGATGAAAATTGCAAGAATAGCAATTAAGTCAATATGAATGCCATCCAAATATATTTTAAGTCTCAGTTAGTAAGTTACCTTCGAAAGATCGAAGACAAATTCAATACAGTTGATCCGCTAACCTCTAATCGTGTTCACCGCAAAACAACTTCCAGGCGCCACTATAAACACTATCGATGAAAATTCCAAGAATAACAATTAAGTCAATATAAATACAACCCAAATATACTTTAAGTCTCAGTTACCTTCGAAAGATCGAAGACTAATAAAATAATTCAATCAGCAGCACGCAGAGGTATAAATTATCAGATAATATAAATTTTGTCAATACTAAGCAACATGATTATAACAAAAGTCCTAATTTTGTTATGCATTAATGTATGTTATAGTATCACAGATGTTACTGTAACTGATGGAGTGATTAATGTGGATATAAAGCAAAACTGCACTATAAACGTGAACGGACTTGAGTATGTATCAAATTATAGGGACAAGATAGAAGGCCTCATTAGGTATAATTGTGGATTGAGGCGAGGTGTGTTAATATCCAAAATACAATGTAAACACTGTGGACTATACTGTGTACATAATGAATTCATAACAGGATGTGAACCATATTGGGCACCATTGACCATAGGCATCTTAGTGGGCATAATGCCAACTTTAATAATAATCTTGATATTCAGGCGTATAATTAACAGGTGTCTAACAAATTTTGTTGAGAACATTGTGTACAAGTACAAGGTGGCGCTAAAGTAATCCTCCTATCAGAAAATGCTATGAATTTTGCGATTGGCCCCTAATGTCAGTTCTGTTTTGACATTTGTGTAGTAAACACATGCGAAATACACGTTAATAAACAATGTTACGCTACACTGCTCCAGAACGCGGAATATTGCTGACTATTTATTTGACCAATAATCGGTCGGTGACTTTGGCAGAACGTGATTTTCGTCGCAGATTTCCTGGCCGTCCAACGCTTACTGGTGAAACACTGCGACGTTTAGCCGCTCGCCTCGAAGAGACTGGCACAACACGAGATGCTGCCAGGCGTGGCAGACCCCGGAGTAGCCGTTCTGCAGAGAATATTGCTGCTGTAGCCGAGGATGTCATGGAAGCGCAGTCGACATCGACCAGACGACGTGCCACGCAAATGGGTATCAGTCGACGGTCTTTACAGCGAATTTTGGTACAAGATTTGAAGATGTTTCCGTACAAAGTCCAGACGGTGCATCAGCTGTTAGCTGCTGACTACCAATCGCGTCTAACATACGCTCAAGCCATCCTTAATCACCACCAAGAGGAAGATGATTTTTCATCAAAAATAATCATGAGTGATGAGGCCCATTTCCATCTTAGCGGGTACGTAAATAAGCAAAATTTACGCTTCTGGGGCACTGAAAATCCGTGTGTAACCCACGAAGAGCCATTACACCCGCTCAAAGTCACTGTATGGTGTGCTGTTTTCGCTGGAGGAGTCATCGGACCTTTTTTCTTCGAAGACGTCGCGGGCCAAACGGTTACTGTGAATGGTGAGCGTTACAGAGCAATGATCAACGAGTTCTTTTTGCCGCAACTTGATGAATTGGGATTGGAAAACATGTGGTTCCAACAGGACGGTGCAACGGCACACACTGCACGTGCCACAACCGATATGCTGAAGGATGCATTTCCCGGGCGCCTAATCTCCCGTTTTGGCGATTTGCACTGGCCAGCAAGATCGCCTGATTTGACCGCTCCAGACTTCTTTTTGTGGGGCTTTTTGAAGTCGCGGGCTTATGTCAACAAGCCTCAGACTCTTGCAGCTCTTAAGGACAATAATATCCGTCAAGAATGTGAGGACCTATCGCCGGAAGTTTTGGCCAAAGTGATGGAAAATGTCATAAAAAGGGCTCAAATGACAATCAACTGTGGCGGCGGCCATTTACATGACAACATATTCTCGACTTGATATAAAAAAAATTAAAAGACTGTCATGTTTCCGGCCCCACCATCACTGTTGTGGAAATGCAGCCATGTGGCAAGGTAGCCTTTGCTCTGCATCCCTGCCGTCCTGCTGGCATTACTGGTACGCTGGCGTATTGCGCGGCTAAGGCTCGCCGGAGGGGTGGTGTTCTTTGCCAGCCCTTGTCGGCAGGCGGAAACGACAAGAATAATTAAAAAAAATCGTACCAGTTTTTTTTTTATTTACCGCGGTGAAAAACACAAATGCCTGAAAACCAAAGGAGAAACTCAAAAAAAAACGACAAGAAGAAAAAAAACCACAGTACGACTTAAATCATGGTGAAAGTCCCCCCCTAAATCTTACCGAGTTGCGCTAGCACGCACAAAAACCTCAAGTTGCCCACCGCTGTCTACGCCTGTGGTTGTTGTTGTTGGAATTGCTTGTGGTTGTTGTTGTTAGTTTGCTTGTGGTTGTTGTTGTTAGTTTGCCTGTGGTTGTTGTTGTTAGTTTGCATGTGGTTGTTGTTGTTAGTTTGCCTGCCGTGGATTACGACCCTGGCTGTAGGTTTTGCTGGCTGGGGTGAAAAAAACGTTTAGCCCAACTGGGATATTGGCTAACACAAAGGCTTACCTGGCGGCTCCTTACCGATTGTTGTTGTTGTTGTTGCTGCTACTGGGGGGTTCACTGGTACGCTTTTGGGTGTTGGTGTTGATGAGGGTCATTTCCTGGTACTGTCGCCATGTGGCGATATGCTGCCATCATTCCCAGTACTGCTGGTTATCCTTGCTGGTGTTAGTCGTATCATCTTTTGTCCAAGTTGTCGTTGCTGTTGCTAGAATTTCCGTTTCCAACTTTAGAACATTACTGTGAAAATTGAACAGGTTTGGCGTATTTATAGTAGGTATAAAATGTATTCGAGAGTATACATAAATGTTTTGAAAACTGCGTGTGTGCTTTTGCTTCAGTTCAGGTATGTTGCTGTTGCTGGTTGAACTCTAATATTGCTGCTGTTGTGACTTGAAGCTGGTTGCGGCTTGACTTGGCGTAGTGTGGTTATTCATACGGATTCCAGTGCATGGATCAGCTTATAGTAGGTATTAATACTGGATCGAAACTGAGTATTGGCAATTTTTGTTGATACTTCCAGTCTCCAGCTGGGGAGCACTTCTGCTGCAGTTGCTGCAAATGTTCCGAGTCACCGAGTCACCAAAACGCGAATGTCAAATTATATTTTTATAATTTTCGAATTACTCGCGAATCTATTGATTATGCTGTTACACAGATTATGAATTATGTAAAATGTTTATTTTTTTTATTTTTAGTTATTTATAGTAGTTTGTTTAAGCTTTTGTTGGCTGTAGTTTTCATCCGCACAGTTTATTATGTTTTTATCAATTCGATTAAAATCAAAAGGAAAGATAATTAAAATTTTTATTAAATTATATGAATTTGGCGCAGAATTTTCTTTGCGTTGAATGTCCTTCGCCTTCACACTTTTTGATATTGATTTGTTCTTATTTGCTGTTGTGTTGATGATGTATTTATTTGATGATGAAGTAGTGTGATGTCAAAATGGCGATTTTAGTTACAAAGCACGACACAGCACAACACTCGCCTTCATGGCAACTATCTAACAATTCAACTACCAAAAAAATTTCTTCGCTGCTTGCGCAACGTTGACCCAGGGGTGTATTTTTCTCGAAACACAATCTGGCCAATGGTGCCAAATTTGTACCCGTTAGTGAGCTTTTACACGGGAAATTGTCGGACGCCGTGTTTTCGTCCATAAAAACCTACAGTCACCGACAAAGCTTCGGGTCCCGCTCGAATCACGCCACGAACCCAAAACTTATGATCGTTTAGAAGCTTGGTCGTGATTGGCTGAGCAGTACCTAAACAAGCATTCCATTTTAGAAGGTAAGCCGAGATAGGCTAAAAGGCCAAACGGTATAAATTATTCGCCGAAGCTTTTCGATGCTATATAATCTACACTGACAGCCAGATGTCGCTGCTCGAAATTTATTTGGCTACCGTTTGGTGTAATCTCAACCTCGGAAAATAAAATGTACTTTTACCGTGCATGAACGGAAACAGTTACGAAGATGTAAAATCGACTCAATTTGGCATCTCATGCGACCGAACTGTCAAACTGTCAAGAATATCGTTGTATGGCAGAAAATTAAATAAAAATATTTTCAGGAAAGCGTAAAAAGGCTATAAAGGTCGGTCTACACGGACCAATAAGTCAAATGTCGTATGTACCCCAAAAAAAATCTGTGGCGCTTGACATTTGGTTTCTCAAGTGTCAAAAAAAAAATTAAGCTGCGCTAAGGTGCCCATGACAAACCCAGGGACTCTCGACAAGCTTCTCTGCTTAAGAGATACATGGGAAAAGATGGCACTTTTCTCTCTCACACTTGCACTTGATATCGCTTTGACTTATCATTGACATACCGGGTGTCTCTCTTTACTGTTTTAGGTCTTTGCCGTGAAAGATGCCTACCGCCTTACCACTCAAATCCTCTAGCTCGTACAAGCTATTCCCTACTGCCCTCACAATTCGACACTTCAGAAAACGCTTTGAAAGTTTGGCGCTGATTTGTTTTGAGAAGTCACTGAGTTGAAAATTCCGTCGGTAGACTTCCTGTCCAGGCTGAAATTGGATTTTACGACTTTTTAAGTTGTATCTCTTAACGTTTTGCTCGTGACTCTTGTGCAGTTGCTCGCGGATTTTATTGCGCGTCACCTCTTGCCTAACTGGTTTAGGTATCACCACCGTTTCAGGATCGCTGAGCAGACCCAGTCTTCGTGCTACCTGGTATGCGCTTGCATGAGTGATCATGTTGTGACCGAAGAGAGCAAAATAAGGTGTCATCCCTATCGAGGAGTGTACCGAAGAACGCAAGGCACATTCAATGTCTGACAAATGTTGGTCCCAGTTGGTTTGGTCTTGGTCGAGATAACAGCGAATGGAGGCAAGGATGGACTGGTTTACCCTCTCGGAAGCATTAGCTTGCGGAGCGTAATTTGCCGTACGGGTATGTTTAATCCCGAAATTTTTGACCATTTCCGCGAATTCTTTGCTTACGAACTGTACACCGTTGTCAGACATGAGTATTTCGGGGGTACCGAATTTATGAAAAACTTCTGAAATTAAAAACTGAATTACATTGCGTGCGGTCGCTTTCGTCATTGCCTTTAGCAGTGTGAACTTGGTAAAGTAGTCTAAGACTATGAAAATGTAGGTGTTTTTCTTCTTCGAACGAACGTATGGACCGAGGAAATCACATAGATTTTCTGAAATGGCCGTACTATCTGTGACTCTTGCCCCATCGGCGGTCTTAAAACCATTTGAGCGGGCTTACATTCTTTGCAGACTTGACAGTCATTCACGAAATTGAGGACCTGTTGATTCATATTTGGCCAGTAGAAATATTCTTTTATGCGCTTTAGCGTTTTGGTGAAACCACCATGAGCCACTTGAGGAGGTTGGTGTGAATTAACAATAATTGAATGCGTCAAAGGCGCGGGAATCCATAGTTTCCATGCAAAATCTTCACCATCAGGTGTACCGTCATAAGGAATCGTACGTTTGTACGCAAAGCCGTCTATAACTTTAAGGTCTAGTAATTGAAATTGATTTTCAGAAATTGTACCTAGTAGTTCTTTGTACTCGTCGCTTTGGAACTCTGGAGAATCGAGGTCAATCAAGGTTTTAACTTGACAACTTATCTCATCCAGATTGTAACGAGATAATGTGTCGGGAACGACGTTCATGGCCCCTTTTCGATGTATTATTTCGAAGCTGAAGTTTTGTAAATACAGACTCCAGCGCGCTAATCGGCTAGTCAAATCTTTATGTGACATCAACCACTTGAGACTTGAGTGGTCGGTTATCACTCTAAAGGGCATTAATTCAATGTAGGCTCTGAACTTTGTTATCCCCATTACTACCGCTAGGCATTCTCGCTCCGTCACCGAATAGTTTTTCTGAGCGGGTGTGAGCTTTTTCGAATAGTACGCGACTGGATGTTCCCCGCCCTCATCGTCTGATTGGAACAAAACGCCACCGATCCCTACCTTAGAAGCATCCGTTTGGATATAAAAGTGTTTTGAAAAATCCGGTTGGACCAGGACTGGACTTGATATGAGTGCAGATTTTAATTGATCGAACGCGCGCTGAGCGGCTTCGCCAAACTCGAAAGTTTTTGCTTTTTTGAGCGTGTCAAAAATAGGTGCAGCTATTGATGAGTAGTCACGAATGAAGCGTCGGTACCAACCGGTTGCACCCATAAAACTTCGGACCTGTTTAGGGGTCTTTGGATAAGTGTAACGATCTATGGCCTGAATCTTTTCGAGGTCAGGTCTTAGCTTACCACTGCCTATAATGTAACCCAAGTACCTTAATTCACTACAGCAAAATTTTGACTTCGAAACATTTATTGTGAGATTAGCTTCACTTAGCAACCGCGCTACTTGTTCTAACTTTTCGAGGTGGCTATTAAAATCAGGAGAAACGACCAGGAGATCATCTAGATAGACGAAAATACTTTCTCGAAGTCGAGCGGGCACCACTCGGTCCATTAACCGACATAACCTTTGTGCGGCGTTACACAGCCCAAAAGGCATAACCGTAAATTGATACAGTGGTCGACCTGGCACCGTAAAGGCTGTCTTTTCCCTACTACCTGAATTAAGAGGAATCTGCCAGAATGCGTCCTTAAGGTCCACACTCGAGATGTAGTGCGTGTCACCTAGGCGACTGAGTAGTCCCTCTATGTGTGGGAGTGGATAGGCGTCCTTCACTGTTAGCGCATTGAGCTTGCGTGCATCCAGACACAGTCTACATTTTTCGCCTTTTCGCACGAAGGCAACTCTATTATTCCACGGACTCTCGCTCGGCTCAATAACTCCCAGAGAAAGCATCCTATCCAGCTCCGCAAACATAAGTTTATGTACCGCTGGTGAAACAGGGTAGTGCTTATCTTTGACCGGCACCGCATTTCCAGTGTCTATGTAGTGCTCCTCTAGTGAGGTCTTGCCGAGGCCTTTTTTCGTGAAACAAGGAAATTTAGCTATCACTGAGTCAAGCCATTGTTTTTGGTCGTATGTCAAAACTTGCATCTTGGGTAGTGCTTCCTCTCGGACTTCTTCCTCCAATTCGATGTCATTATTAGTGATGCTATCCACCTTGAGTGACATCAGATGAAATTTCTTTATAAAATCTATTCCGAGATATAATTCTCGTTTCAAGGATGGAGTAAGATAGAAGACGATTTCTTGTTCATCTTTACCAAATTTAATGCTAGCCTTCACGCGACCTATCACTGAGTGCATACGCCTGTCTGCAGTTTTGACAAAAGACTTGAATTTAAAAATCGATAACTTGCAATTTTCGACAAACTCTAGGCAGTTCTTTCCTAAGCAAGATACAGTGGCCCCACTGTCCAACAATCCCTCAATACTATGGCCATTGATCTCTATTTTGGTGTAAAATCTACTATCGTCGCCCTCATACAATTCTGACGACGATACTTCTTTATATTGTTTTCTTCTAATACCGTATCTAAACCTAGTCTTTTCAATTCTAGTTGGTTTTTCCGCAAAAATTCTTTCTCTGGCTACTTCATATTCCTTTAACCTTACATGAAACGGTCTAATCTCTTTAAATTTTTTCTCTGGTAACTCTGAGGCGTTTTTATGTGATGCTAGAACTATAATATTCGGCTGTGTCTGCCTCTGTTGGTCTGCGGTCAGTCAGGTGGAGCTGTCAGGCGTCTGAGTTTGAGTCGAACACGATGAATACTGGGCTCCCCTGTGAGGTAGATTAATTTGCCCTTGACATTTTGGACACTTAGGAGTGACCACGCCTTCTGTTCCGCATTTGAAACAAAAAATCCGTCTCGCAGCTGTACATTCCACAAAATTGTGGCCTGCCTCTTTGCAGTTCCAACAACGTACTCCTCGGTTCTGCGTTATAGCATCTATATCAAAATTCAGAAAATCCTGTTCTATATCTAATTCATGCACTTGCGCGGCACGTGGCGCGTGTTGGCGTGGTGACTGTTGGTAAGCTAGTCGCTGATAATTTAAATGTGTCTCGGCCTTTTTGCATGCCTTACAAAATTCGGTGAGCCCTTCGATGCGCATTGCGAACAACAACTGGGACATTTCCCTCCGCAGGTTACTTCTCATGATTTCGATCAAATCCTGTTCTGCCAGTGGGCTACGCTGCTGGTTCCTTAGTGTTATCACCGCTTGATAGAAATCATCAAAAGATTCCTCTCGCTGCTGACGCCGGTCCATTATTTGTCTCTGTATTTCAAAATCATTTTCATGTCTTTTAAACTGCGTTACTAAAGCTTCCCTTAGTGCATACCAGCTTGGTATTCTATTTAGCCTTCGAAATCCCCAAAACCATTGTGCGGCATTACCTGCAAGTAAGCTGTGAAAATTTTTGATCACTTCTGGCCACGGATACTTGTAGTCTTCGCTCAGAGTCTCTACTCGGAAAACAAATTCATCCACGCTAATCGATTTTGGTGTTCCATCGAACTTGAAACCCCATTTGTCCATGTTCATTTTTCTTTCTCGCTCTGGTTGTTGATATTGCCCTCCCGGCATTGGTGCTTGGTGCGAGTATGCGTAGTCGTTTGGATATTGGAACGATGGTCCGGTTCTTGGTTCTTGGCGTGGGTTTGTATGCCTCGTCGAATTATAGTTTGTTTGAGCAAAGATCGGTGGTTGAAGCGATGTTTGTTGTCGTTGCTGCTGTCGTTGAGACATCTCCATAGGTGGTTGATGGGAATTGCGAGGGTCTGTTGATCGTCTTGGTAGATGTTGCTCGGTTTGATGTACTGGTCCTGTTTGTGGCTAGAAGGGGAGGGTTAGCCTAGGTCGATGAAATTACACCGACCATCGACCACAGGCGTAGACAGCGGTGGGCAACTTGAGGTTTTTGTGCGTGCTAGCGCAACTCGGTAATATTTAGGGGGGGACTTTCACCATGATTTAAGTCGTACTGTGGTTTTTTTTTTCTTCTTGTCGTTTTTTTTGAGTTTCTCCTTTGGTTTTCAGGCATTTGTGTTTTTCACCGCGGTAAATAAAAAAAAAACTGGTACGATTTTTTTTATTATTCTTGTCGTTTCCGCCTGCCGACCAGGGCTGGCAAAGAACACCACCCCTCCGGCGAGCTTTAGCCGTGCAATACGCCAGCGTACCAGTAATGCCAGCAGGACGGCAGGGATGCAGAGCAAAGGCTACCTTGCCACATGGCTGCATTTCCACAACAGTGATGGTGGGGACGGAAACATGACAGAATTGGCGCCCAACGTGGGGCCCGACTAAGGTAGAATTTTTTTTGTAGACTTTGAGTTTGGTCTCTTGGGGCGTAACTACGTAAGTCCTGCAACGTTGAGGTCTTTGAATCTGGATTGCAGTTGCGACGGAGTTAGTTCCAAAGAGAGCCAATCTCGAGGACAAGGAGAAGTTGCGTTTCGGGCGGTAGAGTTAGTTTTTGGTTTTAGGGGTATGTTAGACTTGAAGCAGGTCCTAGGAAGGGAACTCGTAAGTCCTGCAGCGTTTAGGCCACAGCGCCTCGACTGCAGTTGCGACGTGGTTTTGTTTGAGGATTATACTGCTAGGGTTGACAATACCAAGTAGATTAAGTTCGTTTTTTTTGTAACATCGAGGTTGCAGTTAGCCGTAAGTCCTGTAGCGTAAAGGTCTTTGCACCGCGACTACAGTTGCGACGGGTACTGGGAATGTCCTTAGATTTAGATAAAAATTTTTTTTTTGTTTACATTCACACCCGCAGGGGCATCCTGCGTGGAAGATGTAGGATGACGGGAGTAGCGCACCCGCGTACCCCAGCGAGCCCAACACGCGTCTGTACCCAGAATGGGCGGCGTGTTGGCCAGCGTCTGTTCCCATATTGGGCGGCTGTTTTTTACAAACCGTAAGGTGAAAAACCCTAACATGCCAGGGATTCGTTGCATGTAACCATGGGAAAATAATTTTGAATCTCGTTTTTGACAATACTCCGGATCGGGAAGAGCTGCCAAGTCAGAGGGGTCATAAAAGTGACTAGCTAGAGAAAGAAAAAAAACCTTGACCCGGAGGGTACATTTAGTGTACAACTGGGGGGTAAAAGCACTCTTAGGCAGCGCACACAGCGAAGCATATGGGCTGGTCTGTGAGCAAGGCGTTTTGCTTATGAGGGCAACAGCGGATATAGAGTGCATCTCGTTTCTTCTCACGCATTATCTGGCAGTTTTAGATTTGCGCACAGCACGGCTCATATGCTTCGATGTGTGCGGGCTAAGAGAGGAAGGAAAGAAAATTAAATTTAAATCGTTTTTGTATTTTGAAAATTGCTCCAGATTGGGAAGAGCTGCCAAACCAGAGGGGTCATAAAAGGGACAGGCTAGCTATCAAGGAAAAAAAAGTAACCTCGACTCGGAGTTGAGAGCTGTGGAGAAAAAGAGGGGGAATAAAGAGTTGCGTAGCACTCTTCTTTAGGGACAAAAGTAAATATAAAGTTTTTTTGATTTTGAATAAATACTCCAACTCGGGACGAACGGCCGTAACACCATAAGGTGAAGCGAAAAGGCCTGAGAAACCTCAGCATAAGAAATAATTGCGGTCCGTTTTTGTCAAAAACCTCGACTCGGAGGGTGCAAATATGGCACAAGAAAGAAAGTTGCTTCCGTTGGTCTCGTTGAATTCAGTCTTACTTCACCACTCTTGTGTGTTTTATGCCACCACCTGAACTTTATGCATACATATATATTTTTTGATTTATTATTATCAGCTATCGTATTATTTTGATTATTGGTTTTGTAGATATATTTTTTTTTTTTTTTGATTTATTATTATCAGTTATCGGATTACTTTGATTATTGGTTTTGTAGATATATATTTTTTGATTTATTATTATCAGCTATCGTATTATTTTGATTATTGGTTTTGTAGATATATATTTTTTGATTTATTATTATCAGCTATCGTATTATTTTGATTATTGGTTTTGTAGATATATATTTTTTGATTTATTATTATCAGCTATCGTATTATTTTGATTATTGGTTTTGGAGATATATATATTTTTTTTTGATTTATTAGTATCAGTTATCGGATTATTTTTATTATTGGTTTTGGAGGTATATATTTTTACAGTTTAGTCTATACAACTCTCCCGATGTTTTGGTATATTTTTTTTTATATATAACCCAACTTATTATAAAAAAGAAAAAAACCTCGAACATATACTTGAATTATTCACCTACTATATTAATATCTTATTACTTACACTTATTATCATTACTTACATTATTATTATTATTCTTATATAAAATTTTTTTTTTTGCTAAGTTTGGCAACCACCGTCTTAAAGTGGACCTCTATCTCGCTCTGATTAATTTTTTTTTTTTTTCTCGTTTTGACATTGGGCGAACAACAGTTACGTGAACTGTGGCGCATTCAAAGCCTCGGTATATATATATACATAAAAATTAAATTTTCTCGTTTTACTTATAATCTGGTTACTCAGGTCCAAAACGGACGAAACTTTTGATTTCGCGAATTTTCTATGGTCGAATTGGAACATCTGGGCGCTCGAAGTTTTCTCTAATTTTCTGATTTGCGTGATTTTTTTTTTTTGGTTGAATTGCGATTTCTTGGGGCATGGTTTACACTAGGCAACAAAGCAAAATGAAGGTGGAAATCTAGGGCCCACAACTACAACTAGTACAGGTGCTATTCCAAAGGCGGGCCCGATGAGTACCACCACACCAATTTTCACAACAGCGACGACGACGATTACAACACCGATGCCGATGCAGAGTGCACCACTGTCAGCTACTAGAGGTACCTCGGACGAGCTCAACTTTTCCAACAACAGCAGCATCACGTCACCGGAATTTAGTAGCCTCACAGCACTTAACGTGCGAAGGCAATTCCAGCAACACCAAACCGGAAATCAACGGTACCTTAGAGACAGACCAGCAGTTAGAATGCAAGGAGAACATTCGGCAGGGAATGCGAGTATTAACATACGGGAGTACGTGAAGTCGACAGTGGGGATAGCTCAGGTAGATCTGATGGCGGGAGTAGAAGAACGATTGCGAGTCCTAGTACCGCAGTTGATAGCAGAGAGCTTAGGATCCATGACGCCTCAAAACTCAGAGGGTAGACCGCAAGGGTCAAACCTCGCAAATGTACAACCACCACCACCACCTCCTCCGTCAGTAGACTCACAAACAGGCGACAGGGACAAGCCAAGGAGCAGGAAAATAAAACACCAGGAATGAAACAAAGAAAAAAAAAACAATCAAAACAAAAAAAAAACAGGCCAAGTGGACACAGGTTTTTGGCACGATTTTGTATTTTTTAAGATTTATGTATGTAGCCATGAATGATATATGATAATATCGCTTATTGAGGGTAGATTGACAGGCTAAACTGTCGGCACACCACGGTGATTGCCTTCCCTTACAAACTATCGTTAGACTTTCAGTTGGGACTGGCATGATAGGTTAGACTAATACCGCAAAGAACTAGCATACCTAAAGTCGACATGCCTGTCGATTACGCATATAGAAAAAAAAAACAATAACTTTCCTTTTATTCAAAATCATTAAAAAAAAAAAAAAAAACACAACGTATGTCCGATCGGTATTTCCTGCACTCAATTATTAGTACGATCTGAATTTATTCCCTGAAAAGATAATCTATCATGATTGAATTAATTACTAAATATCGCTTGATGGTATTAAATCTTTTTTGTTTGGACTGTTTGTCTTAAACATAAAATTTGATTTTTCTTTATTCTCTTATTTTTCTTAAAACATCATGTAATAATTTTGACGGTTAAAAATAGGGGTCAGAGATGACGAAAATGTGCTTGGTTTTGCGATATCTCCTCTAGTTTTTTTATGGTACCGAAAGGGTTAAAAGAATATGAGGGTTTTGGTCCAATATTACTTTCATGTTTGAAGTATTGGATGGATGAAGCTAGTTACTTTACATATAACTATAAGATCTATAAACAGATACGGGGTTTGCCTCAAGGGGCTTGCGACTCTGGGTTACTAGCTACTTTATATTTGGATTACTTGCTAGCTGATAACTACAGCGCTTTGTTCGAAAAGCATTTAGTGTGTTTTTGGTGGAAGTATATGGATGATTTTTTGTTATATATTCCAACTGAATACGTCGACGATTTTCAGAAAGAATTTGAGAAAGATACTCAAATGGAACTGACCTTAGATCGAGAGGAAGAGAATGATATTGGAGATAAAACCATTTCGTATTTAGATATCAATATCACGAAGGGAAAGAACGGTAAAATATACATAAATACATATGTTAAACCGACGGCATCCATGCGCATGATTCATTATTTATCCAATCATCCAAAAATTCAGAAAAAAAGCTACAGTTACCATGATGATTCAAAGGCCTTTAAGTAGGACTAGCAACCGATATTTGCTAGAGAATTTTTCCTTTTTAGAGAGACAGTTTGAATATAACTATTATCCGTCATTGTATATCGAAGAGCTGTTCCGGGATGTATTAGGAAAGGAGATCTCACAAATATCTCAGGGGAAGTCCTTAAAAGCAATGCCTTTACAGGAGGATAAGTTGCAGAAGAGGGGGAAATTGTTGTATTGTATAATGCAACAGTATGGGTTATCCGTTTGGGAACCAAAAACGAGGACGAAGGCAGTGTATTATTCCAAGATCAGGTATGGGGCACAAACTGTAAAATATTGTTGTGAGGATTTTTCCATGTTGTTGAAAACTATATTTAAGAAATATAATCTAGGAATTTCCGTTTTCAGTTCAGCTGATAATTTATTCAAAAAACTACAAATGTCAATGTCCGATCCAGATCCTACTGTCCCACAAGCTGATATTGCGATGGACACTTGGATGGATGTATCATGTGACGATTGTGAGACTCCCGTGGAGTGGGTCCTATAATTGATATCTTAGGGTTGGCTAGTTGCAACACTTAGACTCTTCTTTTCCAACATGCAAACAGGTTTGGGCATAGAATATCCAATCGCCATGTCCGGTTACCAACTATAGGGTAGGCCGTAACGATGGAAACCGATTTAAGTTTAATAGCGAAAAAAACTTGCGAATAGATGAAAAAACAATTTTGGACAACTTTTTTTTTTTAACCCATACCGACCCACCCCCGTGACCTTTTGTAAACGCAAAATCACGATTTTTTTGCGTTTTTTCACCATAGCGTCCATACTATTGCAGATGCGTTGGTATAATATACTGGAAGTTAATGGACAATTTGAATACAAACATTTTGATACATCATTTAATTATCTGGGATATACGGTTATCGAGATATATAATTTTGAAGAAAAAATCAAAAAAGTTCAAAAATTCCATTTTTTTTTTACTTTTTCAATTTTTATAAAAAATCTATTTGAGATAAGTAATTAAATGCATAATATTATTTTTTTTTTAATATATTACACGTCTTTTGACACCCAATTTCTTACTCTCCAACTTTTTTTTAACCCATACCGGCCCAATGAATAAATTGTATGTTTTCGAAAAAATATACATTTGGAGCATAACTTCCTCCGTAATAGTCGAACTATAATAATGACGTAATTTTTCTAAGAAAAAAATCTGTCGATTTTTTCAATACTAATATTTTAATATATTGATTGTTTTTCTGCGATTTCTGGTCAGAGAGACATAAAAAAACAGCATCTTTTTCAATTATAAAATCTTCGCATTGCTGAGTCAAGAATATTCAATATTTGAATTTCTACATAGCCTGCTTAGACAGAAGTGCTAAACTACTTCCGTTTTTTTTTAAATTTTATAGTTTTTTCCGGGTTGCTGAGTTAAATTGTTGGTGTTTCACTAACTGTTATTTTCAGTTGTTTGTTTTTTAGTTTCGTACAAAAGTTTCATTGTTAGTTTTTCATTCGATTTATAATTTCTGTTGTGAAAGGACAATAGTTTTAATTTATTCCAATTAAGAAGTGAAAGTGAAATAAATATAGACAACCAAAATGTCCCGTCGAAAAATACAAATTCTTAACAGTGATCCTCGCGAATTGCCGACAAGTTCTTTACCGACAGGTGCAGACGTGCTTTTAGCACTTCAGTACGTGAAGCATCACGAAAACCTTGATTGGAAAGAAGCCGAAAAAATCGTAGCATTGAAAGTTATTGATTTATGGAAAAAAGCAACAATTCCTACAACTAGTCCTCAGAGAGTGTATGCAAAACAGCAAGCCTTCAATAAAGCATTTCTGAAACTTTTAAATACGGATATATTGAGACAAAACAGTGAGAAGTTTTTACAAAAAAGCTCAGCATTTCGCGTGAGTTGTTTTCACTTTGTGGAACTATGTTCTGTGGAAAATATATTCAATATTTGTGTTTTTTTTTTTCAGTCAACTGCATGCAAACTTTTCGACATTTGTAGTGGCAAGTGTAAAGACATTGTAAAATGCACATGCAATCGAAGTAACAAGGTAGATTCGATAGAACATAATTTTCTTATCGACCAGCGTAATGAGAGAAAAATGCTTATTGGTTCTGTCGACGTACGTGTTTCGGCGATCTTAGGTTGGTCGGCGAAAAGGTTGGTTCGCCAAAATAGAGACCAAACTGGAGCATCTGGATCCACGAGTCAGCCAATCGCCTCTTCTTCTTCTGTGGAAGCTGAATATCTTCCGCCAAAGCGTGCGCGTCCAGACGCCAATACTTTATCACCATCGTCATCATCACCATCTTCATCTGAAGTATCGGAACTAGCCACTGAATTGGATAGAGATGACCAAATCAATTAATTGGCCATTCCTAATGTGGCCAAAGTAGCTGACCAATATGATGTGTCAAATACAGCAACAGCAGCGATTGTAGCAGCAGCATACTTGGATGCCGGCTTAATCACCTCGCAAGATAAACAATATGTCGTTGATCGAATGAAGGTTTATCGAGCTAGACGTGCACTTCGCACGACGGCTGTAGAGGGCGCCATTCAAGCAGCTACCTTCCATGCTTTGTTTTTCGATGGAAGGAAAGATCTTACTCTAAGACACGAGAACGGTTGCCTAAAAAAGAAAAAAGAAGAGCACATTTCTATTCTATAGGAGCCCGGTTCTATGTTTTTTTGCATATTACCGTAGATGAAGGCACATCGGCATCTATTATCAATTCAATAAGGGACCGATTGAATGAGAAAAATGTTGATCTTTCAACAATCAAAGCGATTGGATGCGATGGCACAAATGTCAATGTTGGCAGAGAACGTGGTGTCATCCGTTTAATTGAAGTTACAATGGGCATGTCTGTGCAATGGCTTGTGTGCTTACTACACATGAACGAATTGCCATTCAGGGTATTGATGCGTGAGTATATTGGGGAAACGAAAGACCCAAATAATTTCTCCGGGCCAATTGGTGGAAAGCTCAAAATTTGCACAGGATTGCCAATTGCAGACTTCGAGAAGATTGCTTTTGAAGAAGATTTGACCGACTTTGATACATCTTTATTAAACACGGACAACAAATATTTGATCGACATTTGTCGAGTCATTTCATCTGGCGTTGTACCGCAAAATTTTGAGCATCGTGAACCAGGTATAACAATTCATGAAATGACACGTCGTTTGCCAGATTAAAATTGATATAATTTTATTGATAATTATTGTAGGAAAGCTGTCTCACTCACGCTGGACCACGACAGCAAACTGCATTTGTCGACTATACATCGCGACCGCAAAACCTTCTGCTGCCTTAAAAATTTTAGTGACTTACATTTTAAAAGTCTACGCTTCAATGAGCATAGGAATCAAGCGTCACCCTGGTTGCGTCAGTGGTGCATTGCATGTTTACACGCTTATCAAGTTGTCGCGGTTTATGGTACCTCTGATGCCATTGAATACATTGCAAGCCTTCCAAAAATGCATTTATCGCAATGGGTTTTTTGCACACCCAGAAAATATTATTTTGGCGATGTGCAACGATGATCGAGAGCCGATTCGTTTGTTGGCATATCGTTGCATTTTTGATGCACGCAACGCACTTTCTGAAGCTCGAGATCTCGCAGTACGTGAGTTCAAGGTGCCAATGCTTAATTTTTCATGCACAGACTACGTAGATATTGAAAGAATATGTAAAATACCCTGTATAATTGCTCTCATCTTTTATGATATAGCTACATATTTAATGTAATCCCACATAACATTCAATGTACGGTTATTATTATTTTTCTAATGTACATAACTAGTTTTAAGCTCTTTTGCACTTTACTTCATATGCAATAAACATTCATTTACTAGCACTCAAATATATTGCAGATATGATCCGCTGGAAAAAAGTATTACCCCAACAACAAACACCGCCAATTTTGCGCGATCTTCTGATTACAGAAGACAACATTGGACAACTGGCGCAGTACAAAATAACTGATTCAGAGTTCAAGGGCAAAGTCAAGAAAGCTGCAAGAGCGGACATGAAGTTCGACATTGACTTACAAAGCGTACCTTGCCATTCGCAGGCAGTGGAAAGGTGCATCAAAGTGGTGACAGAAGCCTCGAAACACGTCTCTGGCGAGTCACAACGCGAGGGCTATATCATCGCTAAGCTGCGGCATCGAAGCATGATGCCCTCTTTCACTACAAAGAAACAGTTTGCTACTAACAGTACCGACACTGTTTGCCAACCAAGACTTTAAACCAGCATGGACAGCGCCAATGGATAAGTCAACCTCAATTTCTACGTTCTGGACTCGCGTTATAACTTACGACTTCTGAGCGATTTTTTACTTCTTCTTATTGTTAAGTCCTGTTGCTCCTTGTGGGCAAATGGACGATTTTCATAGATTCGTTAAATTAAATAAAAATCAATTCAACAAATTAATTAATTAATTAATAATTTAAATTCTATTATTTGAACTTGGACACACATAATCTAAGAGGAATTTCCAAGAAACATTTTTAGATATGATCTTGAGAAAAAATGACAACAAAGTATGTATACAACAGTTTGATTAGTATTTCGTATGTTTTTTGTAACTTCATATCTACATCAAATTTAAAAAGTTTTTGTTTACTATTTTTTATGTCTCTCTGACCAGAAATCGCAGAAAAACAATCAATATATTAAAATATTAAAGTAAAATAAAGTAAAGTAAAAGTAAAAAAAAATTGAATTTTTGAACTTTTTTGATTTTTTCTTCAAAATTATATATCTCGATAACCGGATATCCCAGATAATTAAATGATGTATCAAAATGTTTGTATTCAAATTGTCCATTAACTTCCATTATACCAACGCATCTGCAATAGTATGGACGCTATGGTGAAAAAACGCAAAAAAATCGTGATTTTGCGTTTACAAAAGGTCACGGGGTGGGTCGGTATGGGTTAAAAAAAAAAAAAAAGTTGTCCAAAATTGTTTTTTCATCTATTCGCAAGTTTTTTTCGCTATTAAACTTAAAACAGAAACAAAAAGTTCGAGATCGTTATGCCCTACTATAGGGGGTTTAAATGTAGGGGTGCAAATCTCTATGTTCAAAGGGTTGTATCGAGCTATGGGGGTGGAATGTGAATCAGTGATGGTTCTGAATAGTATACCGAAAATAGTTCAACGTGGGACCGATATATGCCTACGTAGTTTTTCAGAACGTGGTCTAAAAACCTTTTCACATCTAGGTATTCCTCGACCGAAATGAGATTCGGGTTGTAGGTTCTGCAGCAGTACTTATCCAATCTGGTTTGAGAATCCAGACTGGGGAGAGGTTTCTAGTTTCCTTTTGACATGACTTTTTTAGCAAGGTTTGTTCAGAATCGTCACTGTGAAAACACTTTTGGGGTTGGTTAACTTGTCTCGACTAGTTACTGTGAGTAAGGGAAGATCTCGTAATCTGCATCTGTGACTAAACTTTTAAGCTGTATTTGGTTTCTTTTAAAAAATATTTTAGATTGGTTAAAAAGTCTAGTATTGTTACTATGAGAAAAGGGAAAAACGTGCAACCTACAAAGGTTGATCAAACTTGTAAACCATACTTTTGATATGTATGATAGTAAAAATAAAATTGTAAACTGTGTTTTCAATATTTCTGATATAAAATAGTTTTTGTGATTGGTTGAAATGTCTGTGAGACAGGAAACGATTTTTTGATTGGCTAAAATGTCTGTGAGACAGGAACAATTCTTTTAGATTGGCTAAAATGTCTCATTCGAGAATAACAAATTTTTGTATGTTTATATATACTTTAATGTATTTCACAGTAAATTAAAAATTAAAAGTTTATGGTTTACTTGAATTGTAAGTTTGAAATGTACGATGCAGGGTTTTTCATCATAAAAACACAACGCGAGACATTATTAATTTTTACTTTCTTAAAAGAAAGGTAAAAATGAAACTAAATTTTTCTTATCTTTACTTTTTACTTTTAATTTTAAGGATTGAAGATCAAAATCATTTTATTTAAGAACAATAAATGAAAAACCCTGCATCGTACATTTCAAACTTACAATTCGATGCAGTCAATTGCGGGACACCCTGTATATAATATTAGTTATTTAGCAATCGTACTTTGAAATAAAGACATTTGAAAATAAAATGAAATTTTGTTGCTTTAATATTAGCAGGAGGTGTAAAAAGGTTTCCTATTTGTTCACAATCTATGAAAATGTTGTTCATAACCTATGCCCAGTTGTTTATAAACTATGCCCAGTTGTTCAAAGTCTTTTCCCAGTTGTTCATAGTCTTTTCCCAGTTGTTCATAAACTATGCCCAGTTGTTCATAGTCTTTTCTCAGTTGTTCACAATCTATAAGAATGTTGTTCATAACTAATGCTACCAACTATACTTACTTTGTAAGTATCGTACTTATTTTCAGCGTTATATACTTACTAAAACTCAATACTTATAAGTATACTTACTTTTAAGAATTATACTTATTTTTGCTTACTTTTTTAAAAAAATATATATTTTATTTTATAAACAGCGAAGCGAGAAGATCGTCTCGTGTGAACATGGGGTGCAAATCTCTTATATGATAGAATCGACATATCTAACAAATCGATTTTTTTTATTTAATTTTACCTTTTGGTTTGCTTCGTTGTGAGTTGAATTTAAATTGAGCAAAACGTTTTTGAAAAATTACGCCCTCACGTGGAAAAAATGTTTTCAACAAAGAAATGGAGAAAAACTATCCTTTTTTGAAAGCAACTAAAGGAAAAAGTGGTAGTGATGTTTTTTGTGAAGTTTGCTTGGCTGCTTTTAATATTAGCAACATGGGAAAAGCGGCAATAAAGATCGACTTTGCGATCAACTGCAGACACAAGAAGCGTTGAAAATTTTTTTGCAAAAAAAGACCATAAAACCGCTGCCATGGAAGGAGTTTGGGCGTACCATGTGGTTAAGTCAAATCAAAGTTTTTTGTCAACTGATTGCGCTTCAAAAATTTTTCAAGAATGTTTTACAATCCAGGATTTTCAGTGCGCTCGTACAAAGTGTGAAGCCATCGTGACCAATGTGTTGGCCTCTTATGCTAAAGACGATTTAAAACAAGATTTGGCAAAGCGGCGCTACGTCTCGATTTCGACAGATGCCTCGAACCATGGAAACGTCAAAATGATGCCGGTAGTTGTGCGCTACTTCATTCCAATTCTTGGAGTAAAAGTGAAAATTCTTCAATTTTCATCGGAAAAGGGAGAAACGTCTGAAGTGATTTCTTCGCTTATCATCCAAGCCGCTGAATGTAACGAGATTAAAAGTAAAGTTGTCGGATTCTGTGGAGACAATTGCCCTACAAATTTTGGTTCTCGAGAGCGTGGAGGACAAAATAACGTTTTTTATCGTTTAAAGCAGTGGAAGTCATCACTTATTGGTATCGGATGTGCTGCACATATTGTCCACAATACACTTAAAGTCGCTTGTGATCCGCTACCTATCGAGATTGAGGTTATCATCGTTAAAGTTTATTCTTATTTTTATATTAACACCGTAAGAGTTGAATCCTTGAAATCTATCTGCGAATCTACAGATGTTGAGTTTTCCCAGCTACTGGGTTACGCAAAAACGCGTTTCTTAGCTTTAGGCCCAGCAATAAAATCTATGCTGAAAATATTCGAACCACTGAAGCAATATTTCTTATCGCTTGAACGTCGCTGCCCACCGATTCTAAAAAAGTTTTTTAGCTCGCCTTCTTCAAAACTTTGGCTTTTTTTCATCAGAGAACAGGTACTTTGTGTTTTCTTTTTTAATGGTATTTGTGTTCAGTTTCTTTGTTTTCTATTGTGTTCAGGCTGATTACTTTCACAACACCATCTTAAAAATTGAAACGGACAATGTGTCGGTAATTGACGTTGCGTACCATTTACAAATTTTACGTGGAAGCATTATGTTGCGCAAAGAAGAGAAATATTTAGATCCGAACACAGAAGACGAAAAAGAAAGATTAATAGCAAATGGTCAATATACAGATTCAATTGACGAAATGTTTGAAAATTTTTATGGTAAGTTTTCCGAAATTTATACAAAACACATCTACCCCACAAGTTTTTTGTTAGAAGATGCAGATGATTATATTTCATCATGGACGGCGGAGCTTGAGGAGTTTAATGAGCACATTTGGGTATGCTTGCGACAGTTTCCTGATTGGACAACAGTGAAGCAATCGTTGAAGAAATTTACGGAGAGAACTTCATTTGATTTATCCGCTAAGTCCTCTAATATTTTTGAGCAGTATGCTTACATAAAAAAGTACTGCAGTAGCGAAAAGCTTGCGAAGTGGGAATCAATGGACTTGTCCACAGAGCTCAGATGGGTGGAGATTTTCAAGCATATGGCCGCTCATAACGTTAACTTTGATGACTTTTCTTGTTTAATTGAATTTGTCTTATGTTTTCCCGGTTCATCAGCTCCGGTTGAACGTTTGTTTGCCAAAGCGGGAAAAGTTTGGAAACTAGAGTCAACAGCATTAAAAATGCAGACTCTTGAATCAATTTTATTTGTAAAAAGTAACATTGAATACAGCTGTATCGAATTTTATAAGTTTTTAAAGACAAGGCCTGACTTATTGAACCGAATTTCCAGCCAAGACAAATACGAGTTTAAGCAAAAACCTGTTAAGGAAGCACTTCAACTCAGTGACAGTGAGGGCGAACAATGAAAACTTTTTGTCAATCCCTGTATATATTTAATTTTTTTTTTTTAACTGCTTTGAAAGTAGGTATAAGCGAAAAATGATAACTTTCCTTTGATCTCTTTATATGAATGTGATTTATTTTTATTTACAAATAACTTTGAAGTTTTTAATATGTTTTTGTCTTTAAACAATTTTATATATAAGAAACATATATGAATGTAAATACATAAAATTAATATTTTGTTTAGTTATTTTTTGAACACTGTTGCTTTGTTTTGATTTTTATTAAGCGGGTATCAAAGTATGAATTTTTTTTTTAAGAAATGTTTTTTTTTCTAACAATATATACTTACTTATACTTATTTTAAAATATTATACTTACTAATACTTACTTTTCAGCGTTCTTGGAAGAAAATATACTTATTTTGTATTGACATGAGTTGGTAGCATTATTCATAACCTATGCCCAGTTGGTCATAAACTATGCCCAGTTGTTCATACACAGAAAAAGAGGAATTGGTGAAATCAAAGAATTACAATTCTTTGGGCAAAAATTCTTAATATCATATAAACTTTTCTCTGATATTTCGAATTAAAATAAAAAATCAAAGAACATCATTCTTTGATTTGAACAATTGAGATTATATGATTTTTCGAATTAGCAGTTTCATTGATTCTGCAAAAGTTTTCTATGAAATGAGGAAAAAAATAGTTATTTCTTGAATAATTTAAAATATAGATAAAATTTGTTGTTTCAACAAATTAGTAAATGTACATGGAACTCAATATAGAAACTAATATTCTGTTGTTTATCGTAAATTAATTGTTTGACTTCTCAGTTCATTAATTTTATAAGAAATTTGTTCATATTCATATTCATATTTTTGAAAAAAAATTGTGTGTTGATTTGCTTAGTAAATTCGGTATAAAAACTTATTAATACTACAATTGTGAAAAACAGTGATAATTGCTACATTATATTTATTTCAATGTGCATTCTTTTTCTTATAAAAATTCCCGCTAATTTACACTGCTTATGAAAAAAAAAACTATATAGCAAAGAAACAATTCATTGATGTTCCTCATTGCATATAAAGAATTACTCAAATCAACAAATTCATTCTTTGATTTTTACAATTGTGATATTATTGTCCCGTTTGGTAGTGGAAAAAAAACCATATAGCAAAGAAACAATTCATTGATCTTCCTCATTGCATATAAAGAATTACTGAAATCAACAAATTCATTCTTTGATTTTTGCAATTGTGATATTATTGTCCCGTTATTAAGCTTTTGGTAGTGGAATTGAATTGGCGTTGGCGTTCACATTCGTATATGTAAATGATCAGTTAAAGTGAAGCACTTATCGAGTTCGGTCAAGTTAATTTTTTTTAAAGGTTTTTAAAAAAAAAATTGTGTGCTTAGTAAATTAGGTATTAAAACTTATTAATACCACAATTGTGAAAAACAGTGATATTGTGAGATCCAAAAACATTGGAGAATCATTTTTTTTGATGAATTATACATATATCAGTGTTCTTCTGATAAAAATTCCTGTAATTTACACTACTTTTGAATATAAAAAAAAACTATGGACCAAAGAAACAATTCATTGATCTTCCTCATTGCACAAAAAGAATTATTCAAATCAACAAATTCATTCTTTGATTTTAAGAATTTAAAGAAAAAGTTAGTTAAATTAAATAACTCCTTAGGTTAACTCATTAGAAAAATCAAAGAATTTTTTCTTAGTTATTACAAAATTAATATATCATTTAAATTAGTGATTTCTCTAAAATATAAATTAAAAAAAAAATCGTTTAAAGCGAAAAAAATGAGTTCGCAAGATATATTTACGCAGAATAACGACAACATCGAAATTATAACCTTATCAGGCGACCAGGTCGAGTCGATTGAAACCAATGTTGTATTGGTTCCTGAACAACAACAACTTTTAATTCACTGGGGATGTGAAGAACTTTTATCGGACTTTATTGAAAAAGGCATCGATGTAGAATGTTTCAAAGAAATGACTGAACTTGATATTCAAAATTTAATACCAAGTGCAAAATACGGGCTTCGTATTAAATTTCGGAGTCGTCTTTTAAATTGGCGAAAAGAAAACGTAAGAAAATTTTTAATCTGGGTTTGTATAAGCGTGCTTTATATTAATTATCTGTTATGTATTAAGGGATTTCCCTTGATTGCTCTATCTGATACACTATCTATGGGTTCCAGTGTACCTATTTGGATATCTTCATCAAGTTTTAGTGAAAATTTGGAGTCGTCACCAACATCTTCCCTCCAAAGTTTATTTGAAATTCAACCAACTGCCAATACTTTAACCGACAATAAAACTAAGGTGAGAATTTCAGAATAATTTTTGTCTTTTAATAATTAGTACCTTTCATGTTTAAGACTTTGGAACAAATTTTGCAAACTACAATTGTTGGAAAATCTATATTGGATATTTCAAAGAAAAACGAAACATTGTCATTTAAATCTCGCAATGATCTATGCGAACAAATAGCTCATTTTTGGGTCATCAATGACATTCAACATGTGTTGTCTTCACAGTATTGTCGTGAACTTGTGGACTCTATCTTGAAATTATTTCCAATAGAAGATAAGGTAAATTATATATGTTGTATAGAATATTTGTACTTCATTTAAGTTTTAATGATAATAGAATTTTTATCCTATAAGAGCAAGTTAATATTACTCTTTAAAACATTTTTCGATACTTAAATCTACACTAATATATTTAAACAATTAATACCTCTATATATTAGGAATACTATATAAGTACAAATAAAAAGCGGAAGGGAAAACTGGCAGAAAAGTATTATAGTTTATTGAGGAAGTACAGGCAAAAAGGAGTTATTGAAAGTCGATATAAGTTGAAACGACAAAAAAAAAATCACATTAACAACAGCAAAAATATTGAAAACCCGGAAAAAGACCAGGAAACTGAAGATACGGAAATTTTTGACAATCAAATTGCCAATCAACTATGGCTTAAAAGTAATAAACAACCTGAAGCTCTTGTTGTAGAAAAGTGGCGAAGCACATTTGATTTGCGTTTAAAACATATCCGAGACGAAAAAGATGTATTCTTCGAATGGCCAATACTAAAACAGCAAATTGGAATATCCCTGGTAAGATTTTATTTGTTTATATTATTTCATTATTTATAATTATTTCAACTAAGAAGACAATTGCATAAGTATATAATTTTGTAAATACTATATTACAGATTGAAGTTGATTTTGATAAATTGTATCCCAATAAGAGTCAACTTTTGTTTTCGAAGTGGGATGAATTCAAAACTAAAATCAACAATATTTACAAAAAAAATATTAAGGACAGTACTTCAAAATATTATTTTAATCTTGTGGCTACTGGAACAAATATTGGTAAGAAATTAAATGATTCAACAATAAATACCAATATCATATATATATAGATATATCTAATAATATTTACTTTTATTTCTAAGACTCTGAAGATTATCTTTTGTGCATATTGTTGAATTCTATTCTTATTCCAACTGGCATACACACTAAAAAGATGGAGAAAAAAATTTCTGGAAGCCCTCAATATTAGATGGTCAGGAATTCATGGCAATTCAAGTTCAGGTAATTTAATTATTTTTGCATTTCATAAAAAGATTCTAAATATTAATATTATCTTAGACCGAAAATGACATTGGAAATATTGTGAAGCAACATAGAGAAAAGTTGAAGGAAAAAGGATTGACCAACCAACCCTTACTAATCGTCGTTGGAGAACTTACAAAACTGGAAAAATTTTATGTTAACCTGCAGGATTATTTCTATGAATGTGACAGTTTTAAGAAGAGTTTATCCGTTATTATTCAAATTTTCTATGTCCTAAATTTGAAATTTCCATGTCCTTGCCAGCAAGCGTATGAATTTTTCATGTTATATTTTTATGACATAACACTGGAGACAAGAATATCTAATAAACTTATTCAACTTTTGGCTGAACTAAAAATATAAACATGTTCTCATGCTTTGTTTGCCGTAAAAAAATATCAGAGGTAAAAATATATATAACACACTTAAAATTATTTCACAAATTATCATCTCATAGTTCATTTTTCCAATGTACAATTTGTCCGCAGTCCTTTCAAAATATTTATGCATTTCGTCGACATTTAATAAGACACTCAGAAAAAAAAAATTTTGAGCAAAATGAAGTTCCTTTTGAACATAATAAAAATCAAGTATTTACTGATGAAAATGTATCATCAAACTCTGAGCCAGATTTACGTATTGAAACAAATTTATCTCATGTTATTTTCGAATTTATTTTAAAATTGTATGGAAATATGTCACTTAATCGAAAAACTGTTGTTGAGATAATTAAAAATTGTGAAGATATATTTATGCTTTTTCAAAATAGTATTGATACATTGACTGACGCCTCTATTATTAAAAATAAGTTCAAAATTTTTAAGAACCAATTTTCAGAACTTAATACAGAATACAAATTTTTAAAAATGTTGAAAAATAAAAATTTGTTCACAGACCCCGAGGAATTCTTAATAAATAGCTGCGTAACAGTCGAAAACATTAATGTAAAGCCATCTAAAGGCGTTTTGTTACCTATCAAGGATAATGTAATAAATTTTATGCAAGTTAATAACAATTTAACATATATGATTAACAAAGCTAAAGAGCTTGAGAATAGCTCTAAAATCTGTAATATTATTAATGGTTCTGTGTGGAAAGAAAAGATCAAACTTTTTAAAAATAAATTATGTATACCCTACTTATTATACCAGGACGATTTTGAGCTCGACAATCCTCTAGGATCAAAAGCTGGCGTTGATAAAATTTCAGCATTTTATATGAGTTTTCCCTTGTTATCTGATTCTGAAATATCTAAGCTACACAATATTCTCTCTTGTTGCTATATAAAATCGTCGGATTCTTCATATGGAAATGAGGCTTACTTAATGCCATTGGTTACAAAATTAAAAGAACTAGAAGAAATTGGAATAAATGTTCCTTCTAAAAACGGGACGGTTCATGTACATTTAATATTAGCAGCAATAACAGCAGATAATTTAGGTCTCA
Source organism: Coremacera marginata (assembly GCA_914767935.1). Classification (NCBI taxonomy): domain Eukaryota; kingdom Metazoa; phylum Arthropoda; class Insecta; order Diptera; family Sciomyzidae; genus Coremacera; species Coremacera marginata. Next base: position 35,208,790 of record OU612047.1, on the reverse strand, counting down.
ATTCTATTTTGGGCTTTACTAAATCATTTTCTGCAAATCATTTTTGCAGAATTTGTACTTGTAATAAAACTGTAACGCAAAAACTAGTCAAGGAAGATTGTACTAAGTTTAGAACTATTGAAAACTATAATGAGGCTCTTCTTTCAAATGATATTCCCACCACAGGTATCAAGGAAAATTGCGTTTTTAATATCATAAAATCTTTCAATGTTATTGATAATGTTACTTGTGATATGATGCACGATATTCTAGAAGGCATAGCACATTATGAGTTATGTGATATTCTAAATTATTTTATTATCGAAAAAAAATATTTCAGTTTATCTGTTCTCAATTCTAGAACATATGCTTTTGATTATGGTCCCACAGATAGTAAAAATAAAACGGTAGATGTAAAAATAAAGCATATAACAAACAAACGCTTACGTATGTCAGCTTCAGAAATGAAAAGTTTTTTGCATTTTTTGCCTTTCATAATTGGGGACTTTGTACCAATAAATGATAAAGTTTGGGGATTACTCAGATTACTCATAAGATTAGTAGAAAATGCGTCTTTACCTAACTTTCATCAAGGAATCAAGGAATTTTCCAATCATCGTTTATAGAATAAATTTTATAATTTGAAGAATTTTTTCTTCACTTTTACGAATTAAAAAGTGGTAAAATCAGCGAAACAATTATATAATATATCAAATTTTAATTTAATTAATTTTATGATATATCAAATCTTTTCTTTAAATTAACTAATGAATTATGTATTTCAACCAATTTTAAATAGTTAAAATCAAAGAAAAAATTCTACAGAGCAAAGAATCACCTCAAAAAATGACATAAATCAACTAATTTTTTAGTTATTTATTGTATTCGATTTATCATATTTTTTCTCTGAAACAAAGAAACCATTTGCAGGATCAACGAAAGTTTGTTTCTCATGAACAACGAATTATAATTAGTTATATCATATAATTTTACTCTATGACCAAAAATCATAGTAAAAATTCACTGAAATCAAGTCCGAAATTCCATGAAATCAACGAATCTGTTTTTTCAGTGTATAAAGACCATCACGCTATTATAATTGAGAACCTTTTTCACATAATTTTGTCATTATTTTTAATACATTTATTTATATTTATTGTTTTTGTATTGTTGTCCAGGAATGCTATACAAAGTTTTAATAAGAGAAATTAGTACCAGGCTATCGTTCCTTGAAAACCGAACGGTAAAACAGGCCAATTATCTCGCTAGGCCAGAGGCTAACTCAAAAAAGAGCGTTGCTTTCTTAGAGGCATTCATGGATGAGTTAAGAATCACTGAGTCCGCAGTAGCCAAAACAGCTTATTCTCCAGAAATTGTTTTGGCATCTCATGGAATCCGCGCCGTTCAGGACCCGGACACTAAGCTATACACTCTAAGCCATTTAACCCCACAAACACATACAGACTCAGGCTCTATTCAAGAGGACAGGCAATACTCCATTGAGGAAATGCCGAACTTGGTTGCAAGTTTGGCAAGTGCAAAAGATAAAGCATTCGCAACGATAATGGCACTTGCCCGTGATGTCGGGATCCAAACAGCCTTACCTGACAATAGCGCCGATACAGTGTTCACATTACCAAATATTGAGTCAACTGCTATAGAGGGTGAATTGCTCCACAACTTTGAGACTCTTAACATCACTGTACCAGAGACTCTGAAGCGAAGAGTTACTTTATTGGACACCACTGATATGTATCGTGACTATTTTATTGCCGACACCTATGAATTCTCGACTACACACCATGACCTTCCCCCGTCCGTCGCCACGTTAGATCCCAATCACTCAACAATAAACGAATAATAATATAGAATACTGATGCTATACATTGACATCAATGATCCCTAGTAAATCCCCTGTATATAGTATCCCTTCATTTGATTCCTTATCTATAGTAATCTTAATAAGATCATATTGGACAATAAAATTATTGTATCTTCGAATATAACCTATATCATAACTAATCATCTAGCTTTAAGATAGTTAATACTATCACATAAAAAACTATAAAAAGACCGTGCATAATGCGGGCAAGAAAAAATGAAAAAATACTAACCCAAACAAAACACCGTGCATAATGCGGAGAAAAACAATTATATCAACACAACTAACATTGTATCATACACATAACACATAAAAATAAAGCATATAACAAACAAACGCTTACGTATGTCAGCTTCAGAAATGAAAAGTTTTTTGCATTTTTTGCCTTTCATAATTGGGGACTTTGTACCAATAAATGATAAAGTTTGGGGATTACTCAGATTACTCATAAGATTAGTAGAAAATGCGTCTTTACCTAACTTTCATCAAGGAATCAAGGAATTTTCCAATCATCGTTTATAGAATAAATTTTATAATTTGAAGAATTTTTTCTTCACTTTTACGAATTAAAAAGTGGTAAAATCAGCGAAACAATTATATAATATATCAAATTTTAATTTAATTAATTTTATGATATATCAAATCTTTTCTTTAAATTAACTAATGAATTATGTATTTCAACCAATTTTAAATAGTTAAAATCAAAGAAAAAATTCTACAGAGCAAAGAATCACCTCAAAAAATGACATAAATCAACTAATTTTTTAGTTATTTATTGTATTCGATTTATCATATTTTTTCTCTGAAACAAAGAAACCATTTGCAGGATCAACGAAAGTTTGTTTCTCATGAACAACGAATTATAATTAGTTATATCATATAATTTTACTCTATGACCAAAAATCATAGTAAAAATTCACTGAAATCAAGTCCGAAATTCCATGAAATCAACGAATCTGTTTTTTCAGTGTATAAAGACCATCACGCTATTATAATTGAGAACCTTTTTCACATAATTTTGTCATTATTTTTAATACATTTATTTATATTTATTGTTTTTGTATTGTTGTCCAGGAATGCTATACAAAGTTTTAATAAGAGAAATTAGTACCAGGCTATCGTTCCTTGAAAACCGAACGGTAAAACAGGCCAATTATCTCGCTAGGCCAGAGGCTAACTCAAAAAAGAGCGTTGCTTTCTTAGAGGCATTCATGGATGAGTTAAGAATCACTGAGTCCGCAGTAGCCAAAACAGCTTATTCTCCAGAAATTGTTTTGGCATCTCATGGAATCCGCGCCGTTCAGGACCCGGACACTAAGCTATACACTCTAAGCCATTTAACCCCACAAACACATACAGACTCAGGCTCTATTCAAGAGGACAGGCAATACTCCATTGAGGAAATGCCGAACTTGGTTGCAAGTTTGGCAAGTGCAAAAGATAAAGCATTCGCAACGATAATGGCACTTGCCCGTGATGTCGGGATCCAAACAGCCTTACCTGACAATAGCGCCGATACAGTGTTCACATTACCAAATATTGAGTCAACTGCTATAGAGGGTGAATTGCTCCACAACTTTGAGACTCTTAACATCACTGTACCAGAGACTCTGAAGCGAAGAGTTACTTTATTGGACACCACTGATATGTATCGTGACTATTTTATTGCCGACACCTATGAATTCTCGACTACACACCATGACCTTCCCCCGTCCGTCGCCACGTTAGATCCCAATCACTCAACAATAAACGAATAATAATATAGAATACTGATGCTATACATTGACATCAATGATCCCTAGTAAATCCCCTGTATATAGTATCCCTTCATTTGATTCCTTATCTATAGTAATCTTAATAAGATCATATTGGACAATAAAATTATTGTATCTTCGAATATAACCTATATCATAACTAATCATCTAGCTTTAAGATAGTTAATACTATCACATAAAAAACTATAAAAAGACCGTGCATAATGCGGGCAAGAAAAAATGAAAAAATACTAACCCAAACAAAACACCGTGCATAATGCGGAGAAAAACAATTATATCAACACAACTAACATTGTATCATACACATAACACATAAAAATAAAGCATATAACAAACAAACGCTTACGTATGTCAGCTTCAGAAATGAAAAGTTTTTTGCATTTTTTGCCTTTCATAATTGGGGACTTTGTACCAATAAATGATAAAGTTTGGGGATTACTCAGATTACTCATAAGATTAGTAGAAAATGCGTCTTTACCTAACTTTCATCAAGGAATCAAGGAATTTTCCAATCATCGTTTATAGAATAAATTTTATAATTTGAAGAATTTTTTCTTCACTTTTACGAATTAAAAAGTGGTAAAATCAGCGAAACAATTATATAATATATCAAATTTTAATTTAATTAATTTTATGATATATCAAATCTTTTCTTTAAATTAACTAATGAATTATGTATTTCAACCAATTTTAAATAGTTAAAATCAAAGAAAAAATTCTACAGAGCAAAGAATCACCTCAAAAAATGACATAAATCAACTAATTTTTTAGTTATTTATTGTATTCGATTTATCATATTTTTTCTCTGAAACAAAGAAACCATTTGCAGGATCAACGAAAGTTTGTTTCTCATGAACAACGAATTATAATTAGTTATATCATATAATTTTACTCTATGACCAAAAATCATAGTAAAAATTCACTGAAATCAAGTCCGAAATTCCATGAAATCAACGAATCTGTTTTTTCAGTGTATAAAGACCATCACGCTATTATAATTGAGAACCTTTTTCACATAATTTTGTCATTATTTTTAATACATTTATTTATATTTATTGTTTTTGTATTGTTGTCCAGGAATGCTATACAAAGTTTTAATAAGAGAAATTAGTACCAGGCTATCGTTCCTTGAAAACCGAACGGTAAAACAGGCCAATTATCTCGCTAGGCCAGAGGCTAACTCAAAAAAGAGCGTTGCTTTCTTAGAGGCATTCATGGATGAGTTAAGAATCACTGAGTCCGCAGTAGCCAAAACAGCTTATTCTCCAGAAATTGTTTTGGCATCTCATGGAATCCGCGCCGTTCAGGACCCGGACACTAAGCTATACACTCTAAGCCATTTAACCCCACAAACACATACAGACTCAGGCTCTATTCAAGAGGACAGGCAATACTCCATTGAGGAAATGCCGAACTTGGTTGCAAGTTTGGCAAGTGCAAAAGATAAAGCATTCGCAACGATAATGGCACTTGCCCGTGATGTCGGGATCCAAACAGCCTTACCTGACAATAGCGCCGATACAGTGTTCACATTACCAAATATTGAGTCAACTGCTATAGAGGGTGAATTGCTCCACAACTTTGAGACTCTTAACATCACTGTACCAGAGACTCTGAAGCGAAGAGTTACTTTATTGGACACCACTGATATGTATCGTGACTATTTTATTGCCGACACCTATGAATTCTCGACTACACACCATGACCTTCCCCCGTCCGTCGCCACGTTAGATCCCAATCACTCAACAATAAACGAATAATAATATAGAATACTGATGCTATACATTGACATCAATGATCCCTAGTAAATCCCCTGTATATAGTATCCCTTCATTTGATTCCTTATCTATAGTAATCTTAATAAGATCATATTGGACAATAAAATTATTGTATCTTCGAATATAACCTATATCATAACTAATCATCTAGCTTTAAGATAGTTAATACTATCACATAAAAAACTATAAAAAGACCGTGCATAATGCGGGCAAGAAAAAATGAAAAAATACTAACCCAAACAAAACACCGTGCATAATGCGGAGAAAAACAATTATATCAACACAACTAACATTGTATCATACACATAACACATAAAAATAAAGCATATAACAAACAAACGCTTACGTATGTCAGCTTCAGAAATGAAAAGTTTTTTGCATTTTTTGCCTTTCATAATTGGGGACTTTGTACCAATAAATGATAAAGTTTGGGGATTACTCAGATTACTCATAAGATTAGTAGAAAATGCGTCTTTACCTAACTTTCATCAAGGAATCAAGGAATTTTCCAATCATCGTTTATAGAATAAATTTTATAATTTGAAGAATTTTTTCTTCACTTTTACGAATTAAAAAGTGGTAAAATCAGCGAAACAATTATATAATATATCAAATTTTAATTTAATTAATTTTATGATATATCAAATCTTTTCTTTAAATTAACTAATGAATTATGTATTTCAACCAATTTTAAATAGTTAAAATCAAAGAAAAAATTCTACAGAGCAAAGAATCACCTCAAAAAATGACATAAATCAACTAATTTTTTAGTTATTTATTGTATTCGATTTATCATATTTTTTCTCTGAAACAAAGAAACCATTTGCAGGATCAACGAAAGTTTGTTTCTCATGAACAACGAATTATAATTAGTTATATCATATAATTTTACTCTATGACCAAAAATCATAGTAAAAATTCACTGAAATCAAGTCCGAAATTCCATGAAATCAACGAATCTGTTTTTTCAGTGTATAAAGACCATCACGCTATTATAATTGAGAACCTTTTTCACATAATTTTGTCATTATTTTTAATACATTTATTTATATTTATTGTTTTTGTATTGTTGTCCAGGAATGCTATACAAAGTTTTAATAAGAGAAATTAGTACCAGGCTATCGTTCCTTGAAAACCGAACGGTAAAACAGGCCAATTATCTCGCTAGGCCAGAGGCTAACTCAAAAAAGAGCGTTGCTTTCTTAGAGGCATTCATGGATGAGTTAAGAATCACTGAGTCCGCAGTAGCCAAAACAGCTTATTCTCCAGAAATTGTTTTGGCATCTCATGGAATCCGCGCCGTTCAGGACCCGGACACTAAGCTATACACTCTAAGCCATTTAACCCCACAAACACATACAGACTCAGGCTCTATTCAAGAGGACAGGCAATACTCCATTGAGGAAATGCCGAACTTGGTTGCAAGTTTGGCAAGTGCAAAAGATAAAGCATTCGCAACGATAATGGCACTTGCCCGTGATGTCGGGATCCAAACAGCCTTACCTGACAATAGCGCCGATACAGTGTTCACATTACCAAATATTGAGTCAACTGCTATAGAGGGTGAATTGCTCCACAACTTTGAGACTCTTAACATCACTGTACCAGAGACTCTGAAGCGAAGAGTTACTTTATTGGACACCACTGATATGTATCGTGACTATTTTATTGCCGACACCTATGAATTCTCGACTACACACCATGACCTTCCCCCGTCCGTCGCCACGTTAGATCCCAATCACTCAACAATAAACGAATAATAATATAGAATACTGATGCTATACATTGACATCAATGATCCTTAGTAAATCCCCTGTATATAGTATCCCTTCATTTGATTCCTTATCTATAGTAATCTTAATAAGATCATATTGGACAATAAAATTATTGTATCTTCGAATATAACCTATATCATAACTAATCATCTAGCTTTAAGATAGTTAATACTATCACATAAAAAACTATAAAAAGACCGTGCATAATGCGGGCAAGAAAAAATGAAAAAATACTAACCCAAACAAAACACCGTGCATAATGCGGAGAAAAACAATTATATCAACACAACTAACATTGTATCATACACATAACACATAAAAATAAAGCATATAACAAACAAACGCTTACGTATGTCAGCTTCAGAAATGAAAAGTTTTTTGCATTTTTTGCCTTTCATAATTGGGGACTTTGTACCAATAAATGATAAAGTTTGGGGATTACTCAGATTACTCATAAGATTAGTAGAAAATGCGTCTTTACCTAACTTTCATCAAGGAATCAAGGAATTTTCCAATCATCGTTTATAGAATAAATTTTATAATTTGAAGAATTTTTTCTTCACTTTTACGAATTAAAAAGTGGTAAAATCAGCGAAACAATTATATAATATATCAAATTTTAATTTAATTAATTTTATGATATATCAAATCTTTTCTTTAAATTAACTAATGAATTATGTATTTCAACCAATTTTAAATAGTTAAAATCAAAGAAAAAATTCTACAGAGCAAAGAATCACCTCAAAAAATGACATAAATCAACTAATTTTTTAGTTATTTATTGTATTCGATTTATCATATTTTTTCTCTGAAACAAAGAAACCATTTGCAGGATCAACGAAAGTTTGTTTCTCATGAACAACGAATTATAATTAGTTATATCATATAATTTTACTCTATGACCAAAAATCATAGTAAAAATTCACTGAAATCAAGTCCGAAATTCCATGAAATCAACGAATCTGTTTTTTCAGTGTATAAAGACCATCACGCTATTATAATTGAGAACCTTTTTCACATAATTTTGTCATTATTTTTAATACATTTATTTATATTTATTGTTTTTGTATTGTTGTCCAGGAATGCTATACAAAGTTTTAATAAGAGAAATTAGTACCAGGCTATCGTTCCTTGAAAACCGAACGGTAAAACAGGCCAATTATCTCGCTAGGCCAGAGGCTAACTCAAAAAAGAGCGTTGCTTTCTTAGAGGCATTCATGGATGAGTTAAGAATCACTGAGTCCGCAGTAGCCAAAACAGCTTATTCTCCAGAAATTGTTTTGGCATCTCATGGAATCCGCGCCGTTCAGGACCCGGACACTAAGCTATACACTCTAAGCCATTTAACCCCACAAACACATACAGACTCAGGCTCTATTCAAGAGGACAGGCAATACTCCATTGAGGAAATGCCGAACTTGGTTGCAAGTTTGGCAAGTGCAAAAGATAAAGCATTCGCAACGATAATGGCACTTGCCCGTGATGTCGGGATCCAAACAGCCTTACCTGACAATAGCGCCGATACAGTGTTCACATTACCAAATATTGAGTCAACTGCTATAGAGGGTGAATTGCTCCACAACTTTGAGACTCTTAACATCACTGTACCAGAGACTCTGAAGCGAAGAGTTACTTTATTGGACACCACTGATATGTATCGTGACTATTTTATTGCCGACACCTATGAATTCTCGACTACACACCATGACCTTCCCCCGTCCGTCGCCATGTTAGATCCCAATCACTCAACAATAAACGAATAATAATATAGAATACTGATGCTATACATTGACATCAATGATCCTTAGTAAATCCCCTGTATATAGTATCCCTTCATTTGATTCCTTATCTATAGTAATCTTAATAAGATCATATTGGACAATAAAATTATTGTATCTTCGAATATAACCTATATCATAACTAATCATCTAGCTTTAAGATAGTTAATACTATCACATAAAAAACTATAAAAAGACCGTGCATAATGCGGGCAAGAAAAAATGAAAAAATACTAACCCAAACAAAACACCGTGCATAATGCGGAGAAAAACAATTATATCAACACAACTAACATTGTATCATACACATAACACATAAAAATAAAGCATATAACAAACAAACGCTTACGTATGTCAGCTTCAGAAATGAAAAGTTTTTTGCATTTTTTGCCTTTCATAATTGGGGACTTTGTACCAATAAATGATAAAGTTTGGGGATTACTCAGATTACTCATAAGATTAGTAGAAAATGCGTCTTTACCTAACTTTCATCAAGGAATCAAGGAATTTTCCAATCATCGTTTATAGAATAAATTTTATAATTTGAAGAATTTTTTCTTCACTTTTACGAATTAAAAAGTGGTAAAATCAGCGAAACAATTATATAATATATCAAATTTTAATTTAATTAATTTTATGATATATCAATTCTTTTCTTTAAATTAACTAATGAATTATGTATTTCAACCAATTTTAAATAGTTAAAATCAAAGAAAAAATTCTACAGAGCAAAGAATCACCTCAAAAAATGACATAAATCAACTAATTTTTTAGTTATTTATTGTATTCGATTTATCATATTTTTTCTCTGAAACAAAGAAACCATTTGCAGGATCAACGAAAGTTTGTTTCTCATGAACAACGAATTATAATTAGTTATATCATATAATTTTACTCTATGACCAAAAATCATAGTAAAAATTCACTGAAATCAAGTCCGAAATTCCATGAAATCAACGAATCTGTTTTTTCAGTGTATAAAGACCATCACGCTATTATAATTGAGAACCTTTTTCACATAATTTTGTCATTATTTTTAATACATTTATTTATATTTATTGATTTTGTATTGTTGTCCAGGAATGCTATACAAAGTTTTAATAAGAGAAATTAGTACCAGGCTATCGTTCCTTGAAAACCGAACGGTAAAACAGGCCAATTATCTCGCTAGGCCAGAGGACTCAAAAAAGAGCGTTGCTTTCTTAGAGGCATTCATGGATGAGTTAAGAATCACTGAGTCCGCAGTAGCCAAAACAGCTTATTCTCCAGAAATTGTTTTGGCATCTCATGGAATCCGCGCCGTTCAGGACCCGGACACTAAGCTATACACTCTAAGCCATTTAACCCCACAAACACATACAGACTCAGGCTCTATTCAAGAGGACAGGCAATACTCCATTGAGGAAATGCCGAACTTGGTTGCAAGTTTGGCAAGTGCAAAAGATAAAGCATTCGCAACGATAATGGCACTTGCCCGTGATGTCGGGATCCAAACAGCCTTACCTGACAATAGCGCCGATACAGTGTTCACATTACCAAATATTGAGTCAACTGCTATAGAGGGTGAATTGCTCCACAACTTTGAGACTCTTAACATCACTGTACCAGAGACTCTGAAGCGAAGAGTTACTTTATTGGACACCACTGATATGTATCGTGACTATTTTATTGCCGACACCTATGAATTCTCGACTACACACCATGACCTTCCCCCGTCCGTCGCCACGTTAGATCCCAATCACTCAACAATAAACGAATAATAATATAGAATACTGATGCTATACATTGACATCAATGATCCCTAGTAAATCCCCTGTATATAGTATCCCTTCATTTGATTCCTTATCTATAGTAATCTTAATAAGATCATATTGGACAATAAAATTATTGTATCTTCGAATATAACCTATATCATAACTAATCATCTAGCTTTAAGATAGTTAATACTATCACATAAAAAACTATAAAAAGACCGTGCATAATGCGGGCAAGAAAAAAATGAAAAAATACTAACCCAAACAAAACACCGTGCATAATGCGGAGAAAAACAATTATATCAACACAACTAACATTGTATCATACACATAACACATAAAAATAAAGCATATAACAAACAAACGCTTACGTATGTCAGCTTCAGAAATGAAAAGTTTTTTGCATTTTTTGCCTTTCATAATTGGGGACTTTGTACCAATAAATGATAAAGTTTGGGGATTACTCAGATTACTCATAAGATTAGTAGAAAATGCGTCTTTACCTAACTTTCATCAAGGAATCAAGGAATTTTCCAATCATCGTTTATAGAATAAATTTTATAATTTGAAGAATTTTTTCTTCACTTTTACGAATTAAAAAGTGGTAAAATCAGCGAAACAATTATATAATATATCAAATTTTAATTTAATTAATTTTATGATATATCAAATCTTTTCTTTAAATTAACTAATGAATTATGTATTTCAACCAATTTTAAATAGTTAAAATCAAAGAAAAAATTCTACAGAGCAAAGAATCACCTCAAAAAATGACATAAATCAACTAATTTTTTAGTTATTTATTGTATTCGATTTATCATATTTTTTCTCTGAAACAAAGAAACCATTTGCAGGATCAACGAAAGTTTGTTTCTCATGAACAACGAATTATAATTAGTTATATCATATAATTTTACTCTATGACCAAAAATCATAGTAAAAATTCACTGAAATCAAGTCCGAAATTCCATGAAATCAACGAATCTGTTTTTTCAGTGTATAAAGACCATCACGCTATTATAATTGAGAACCTTTTTCACATAATTTTGTCATTATTTTTAATACATTTATTTATATTTATTGTTTTTGTATTGTTGTCCAGGAATGCTATACAAAGTTTTAATAAGAGAAATTAGTACCAGGCTATCGTTCCTTGAAAACCGAACGGTAAAAACAGGCCAATTATCTCGCTAGGCCAGAGGCTAACTCAAAAAAGAGCGTTGCTTTCTTAGAGGCATTCATGGATGAGTTAAGAATCACTGAGTCCGCAGTAGCCAAAACAGCTTATTCTCCAGAAATTGTTTTGGCATCTCATGGAATCCGCGCCGTTCAGGACCCGGACACTAAGCTATACACTCTAAGCCATTTAACCCCACAAACACATACAGACTCAGGCTCTATTCAAGAGGACAGGCAATACTCCATTGAGGAAATGCCGAACTTGGTTGCAAGTTTGGCAAGTGCAAAAGATAAAGCATTCGCAACGATAATGGCACTTGCCCGTGATGTCGGGATCCAAACAGCCTTACCTGACAATAGCGCCGATACAGTGTTCACATTACCAAATATTGAGTCAACTGCTATAGAGGGTGAATTGCTCCACAACTTTGAGACTCTTAACATCACTGTACCAGAGACTCTGAAGCGAAGAGTTACTTTATTGGACACCACTGATATGTATCGTGACTATTTTATTGCCGACACCTATGAATTCTCGACTACACACCATGACCTTCCCCCGTCCGTCGCCACGTTAGATCCCAATCACTCAACAATAAACGAATAATAATATAGAATACTGATGCTATACATTGACATCAATGATCCCTAGTAAATCCCCTGTATATAGTATCCCTTCATTTGATTCCTTATCTATAGTAATCTTAATAAGATCATATTGGGACAATAAAATTATTGTATCTTCGAATATAACCTATATCATAACTAATCATCTAGCTTTAAGATAGTTAATACTATCACATAAAAAACTATAAAAAGACCGTGCATAATGCGGGCAAGAAAAAATGAAAAAATACTAACCCAAACAAAACACCGTGCATAATGCGGAGAAAAACAATTATATCAACACAACTAACATTGTATCATACACATAACACATAAAAATAAAGCATATAACAAACAAACGCTTACGTATGTCAGCTTCAGAAATGAAAAGTTTTTTGCATTTTTTGCCTTTCATAATTGGGGACTTTGTACCAATAAATGATAAAGTTTGGGGATTACTCAGATTACTCATAAGATTAGTAGAAAATGCGTCTTTACCTAACTTTCATCAAGGAATCAAGGAATTTTCCAATCATCGTTTATAGAATAAATTTTATAATTTGAAGAATTTTTTCTTCACTTTTACGAATTAAAAAGTGGTAAAATCAGCGAAACAATTATATAATATATCAAATTTTAATTTAATTAATTTTATGATATATCAAATCTTTTCTTTAAATTAACTAATGAATTATGTATTTCAACCAATTTTAAATAGTTAAAATCAAAGAAAAAATTCTACAGAGCAAAGAATCACCTCAAAAAATGACATAAATCAACTAATTTTTTAGTTATTTATTGTATTCGATTTATCATATTTTTTCTCTGAAACAAAGAAACCATTTGCAGGATCAACGAAAGTTTGTTTCTCATGAACAACGAATTATAATTAGTTATATCATATAATTTTACTCTATGACCAAAAATCATAGTAAAAATTCACTGAAATCAAGTCCGAAATTCCATGAAATCAACGAATCTGTTTTTTCAGTGTATAAAGACCATCACGCTATTATAATTGAGAACCTTTTTCACATAATTTTGTCATTATTTTTAATACATTTATTTATATTTATTGTTTTTGTATTGTTGTCCAGGAATGCTATACAAAGTTTTAATAAGAGAAATTAGTACCAGGCTATCGTTCCTTGAAAACCGAACGGTAAAACAGGCCAATTATCTCGCTAGGCCAGAGGCTAACTCAAAAAAGAGCGTTGCTTTCTTAGAGGCATTCATGGATGAGTTAAGAATCACTGAGTCCGCAGTAGCCAAAACAGCTTATTCTCCAGAAATTGTTTTGGCATCTCATGGAATCCGCGCCGTTCAGGACCCGGACACTAAGCTATACACTCTAAGCCATTTAACCCCACAAACACATACAGACTCAGGCTCTATTCAAGAGGACAGGCAATACTCCATTGAGGAAATGCCGAACTTGGTTGCAAGTTTGGCAAGTGCAAAAGATAAAGCATTCGCAACGATAATGGCACTTGCCCGTGATGTCGGGATCCAAACAGCCTTACCTGACAATAGCGCCGATACAGTGTTCACATTACCAAATATTGAGTCAACTGCTATAGAGGGTGAATTGCTCCACAACTTTGAGACTCTTAACATCACTGTACCAGAGACTCTGAAGCGAAGAGTTACTTTATTGGACACCACTGATATGTATCGTGACTATTTTATTGCCGACACCTATGAATTCTCGACTACACACCATGACCTTCCCCCGTCCGTCGCCACGTTAGATCCCAATCACTCAACAATAAACGAATAATAATATAGAATACTGATGCTATACATTGACATCAATGATCCCTAGTAAATCCCCTGTATATAGTATCCCTTCATTTGATTCCTTATCTATAGTAATCTTAATAAGATCATATTGGACAATAAAATTATTGTATCTTCGAATATAACCTATATCATAACTAATCATCTAGCTTTAAGATAGTTAATACTATCACATAAAAAACTATAAAAAGACCGTGCATAATGCGGGCAAGAAAAAATGAAAAAATACTAACCCAAACAAAACACCGTGCATAATGCGGAGAAAAACAATTATATCAACACAACTAACATTGTATCATACACATAACACATAAAAATAAAGCATATAACAAACAAACGCTTACGTATGTCAGCTTCAGAAATGAAAAGTTTTTTGCATTTTTTGCCTTTCATAATTGGGGACTTTGTACCAATAAATGATAAAGTTTGGGGATTACTCAGATTACTCATAAGATTAGTAGAAAATGCGTCTTTACCTAACTTTCATCAAGGAATCAAGGAATTTTCCAATCATCGTTTATAGAATAAATTTTATAATTTGAAGAATTTTTTCTTCACTTTTACGAATTAAAAAGTGGTAAAATCAGCGAAACAATTATATAATATATCAAATTTTAATTTAATTAATTTTATGATATATCAAATCTTTTCTTTAAATTAACTAATGAATTATGTATTTCAACCAATTTTAAATAGTTAAAATCAAAGAAAAAATTCTACAGAGCAAAGAATCACCTCAAAAAATGACATAAATCAACTAATTTTTTAGTTATTTATTGTATTCGATTTATCATATTTTTTCTCTGAAACAAAGAAACCATTTGCAGGATCAACGAAAGTTTGTTTCTCATGAACAACGAATTATAATTAGTTATATCATATAATTTTACTCTATGACCAAAAATCATAGTAAAAATTCACTGAAATCAAGTCCGAAATTCCATGAAATCAACGAATCTGTTTTTTCAGTGTATAAAGACCATCACGCTATTATAATTGAGAACCTTTTTCACATAATTTTGTCATTATTTTTAATACATTTATTTATATTTATTGTTTTTGTATTGTTGTCCAGGAATGCTATACAAAGTTTTAATAAGAGAAATTAGTACCAGGCTATCGTTCCTTGAAAACCGAACGGTAAAACAGGCCAATTATCTCGCTAGGCCAGAGGCTAACTCAAAAAAGAGCGTTGCTTTCTTAGAGGCATTCATGGATGAGTTAAGAATCACTGAGTCCGCAGTAGCCAAAACAGCTTATTCTCCAGAAATTGTTTTGGCATCTCATGGAATCCGCGCCGTTCAGGACCCGGACACTAAGCTATACACTCTAAGCCATTTAACCCCACAAACACATACAGACTCAGGCTCTATTCAAGAGGACAGGCAATACTCCATTGAGGAAATGCCGAACTTGGTTGCAAGTTTGGCAAGTGCAAAAGATAAAGCATTCGCAACGATAATGGCACTTGCCCGTGATGTCGGGATCCAAACAGCCTTACCTGACAATAGCGCCGATACAGTGTTCACATTACCAAATATTGAGTCAACTGCTATAGAGGGTGAATTGCTCCACAACTTTGAGACTCTTAACATCACTGTACCAGAGACTCTGAAGCGAAGAGTTACTTTATTGGACACCACTGATATGTATCGTGACTATTTTATTGCCGACACCTATGAATTCTCGACTACACACCATGACCTTCCCCCGTCCGTCGCCACGTTAGATCCCAATCACTCAACAATAAACGAATAATAATATAGAATACTGATGCTATACATTGACATCAATGATCCCTAGTAAATCCCCTGTATATAGTATCCCTTCATTTGATTCCTTATCTATAGTAATCTTAATAAGATCATATTGGACAATAAAATTATTGTATCTTCGAATATAACCTATATCATAACTAATCATCTAGCTTTAAGATAGTTAATACTATCACATAAAAAACTATAAAAAGACCGTGCATAATGCGGGCAAGAAAAAATGAAAAAATACTAACCCAAACAAAACACCGTGCATAATGCGGAGAAAAACAATTATATCAACACAACTAACATTGTATCATACACATAACACATAAAAATAAAGCATATAACAAACAAACGCTTACGTATGTCAGCTTCAGAAATGAAAAGTTTTTTGCATTTTTTGCCTTTCATAATTGGGGACTTTGTACCAATAAATGATAAAGTTTGGGGATTACTCAGATTACTCATAAGATTAGTAGAAAATGCGTCTTTACCTAACTTTCATCAAGGAATCAAGGAATTTTCCAATCATCGTTTATAGAATAAATTTTATAATTTGAAGAATTTTTTCTTCACTTTTACGAATTAAAAAGTGGTAAAATCAGCGAAACAATTATATAATATATCAAATTTTAATTTAATTAATTTTATGATATATCAAATCTTTTCTTTAAATTAACTAATGAATTATGTATTTCAACCAATTTTAAATAGTTAAAATCAAAGAAAAAATTCTACAGAGCAAAGAATCACCTCAAAAAATGACATAAATCAACTAATTTTTTAGTTATTTATTGTATTCGATTTATCATATTTTTTCTCTGAAACAAAGAAACCATTTGCAGGATCAACGAAAGTTTGTTTCTCATGAACAACGAATTATAATTAGTTATATCATATAATTTTACTCTATGACCAAAAATCATAGTAAAAATTCACTGAAATCAAGTCCGAAATTCCATGAAATCAACGAATCTGTTTTTTCAGTGTATAAAGACCATCACGCTATTATAATTGAGAACCTTTTTCACATAATTTTGTCATTATTTTTAATACATTTATTTATATTTATTGTTTTTGTATTGTTGTCCAGGAATGCTATACAAAGTTTTAATAAGAGAAATTAGTACCAGGCTATCGTTCCTTGAAAACCGAACGGTAAAACAGGCCAATTATCTCGCTAGGCCAGAGGCTAACTCAAAAAAGAGCGTTGCTTTCTTAGAGGCATTCATGGATGAGTTAAGAATCACTGAGTCCGCAGTAGCCAAAACAGCTTATTCTCCAGAAATTGTTTTGGCATCTCATGGAATCCGCGCCGTTCAGGACCCGGACACTAAGCTATACACTCTAAGCCATTTAACCCCACAAACACATACAGACTCAGGCTCTATTCAAGAGGACAGGCAATACTCCATTGAGGAAATGCCGAACTTGGTTGCAAGTTTGGCAAGTGCAAAAGATAAAGCATTCGCAACGATAATGGCACTTGCCCGTGATGTCGGGATCCAAACAGCCTTACCTGACAATAGCGCCGATACAGTGTTCACATTACCAAATATTGAGTCAACTGCTATAGAGGGTGAATTGCTCCACAACTTTGAGACTCTTAACATCACTGTACCAGAGACTCTGAAGCGAAGAGTTACTTTATTGGACACCACTGATATGTATCGTGACTATTTTATTGCCGACACCTATGAATTCTCGACTACACACCATGACCTTCCCCCGTCCGTCGCCACGTTAGATCCCAATCACTCAACAATAAACGAATAATAATATAGAATACTGATGCTATACATTGACATCAATGATCCCTAGTAAATCCCCTGTATATAGTATCCCTTCATTTGATTCCTTATCTATAGTAATCTTAATAAGATCATATTGGACAATAAAATTATTGTATCTTCGAATATAACCTATATCATAACTAATCATCTAGCTTTAAGATAGTTAATACTATCACATAAAAAACTATAAAAAGACCGTGCATAATGCGGGCAAGAAAAAATGAAAAAATACTAACCCAAACAAAACACCGTGCATAATGCGGAGAAAAACAATTATATCAACACAACTAACATTGTATCATACACATAACACATAAAAATAAAGCATATAACAAACAAACGCTTACGTATGTCAGCTTCAGAAATGAAAAGTTTTTTGCATTTTTTGCCTTTCATAATTGGGGACTTTGTACCAATAAATGATAAAGTTTGGGGATTACTCAGATTACTCATAAGATTAGTAGAAAATGCGTCTTTACCTAACTTTCATCAAGGAATCAAGGAATTTTCCAATCATCGTTTATAGAATAAATTTTATAATTTGAAGAATTTTTTCTTCACTTTTACGAATTAAAAAGTGGTAAAATCAGCGAAACAATTATATAATATATCAAATTTTAATTTAATTAATTTTATGATATATCAAATCTTTTCTTTAAATTAACTAATGAATTATGTATTTCAACCAATTTAAAATAGTTAAAATCAAAGAAAAAATTCTACAGAGCAAAGAATCACCTCAAAAAATGACATAAATCAACTAATTTTTTAGTTATTTATTGTATTCGATTTATCATATTTTTTCTCTGAAACAAAGAAACCATTTGCAGGATCAACGAAAGTTTGTTTCTCATGAACAACGAATTATAATTAGTTATATCATATAATTTTACTCTATGACCAAAAATCATAGTAAAAATTCACTGAAATCAAGTCCGAAATTCCATGAAATCAACGAATCTGTTTTTTCAGTGTATAAAGACCATCACGCTATTATAATTGAGAACCTTTTTCACATAATTTTGTCATTATTTTTAATACATTTATTTATATTTATTGTTTTTGTATTGTTGTCCAGGAATGCTATACAAAGTTTTAATAAGAGAAATTAGTACCAGGCTATCGTTCCTTGAAAACCGAACGGTAAAACAGGCCAATTATCTCGCTAGGCCAGAGGCTAACTCAAAAAAGAGCGTTGCTTTCTTAGAGGCATTCATGGATGAGTTAAGAATCACTGAGTCCGCAGTAGCCAAAACAGCTTATTCTCCAGAAATTGTTTTGGCATCTCATGGAATCCGCGCCGTTCAGGACCCGGACACTAAGCTATACACTCTAAGCCATTTAACCCCACAAACACATACAGACTCAGGCTCTATTCAAGAGGACAGGCAATACTCTATTGAGGAAATGCCGAACTTGGTTGCAAGTTTGGCAAGTGCAAAAGATAAAGCATTCGCAACGATAATGGCACTTGCCCGTGATGTCGGGATCCAAACAGCCTTACCTGACAATAGCGCCGATACAGTGTTCACATTACCAAATATTGAGTCAACTGCTATAGAGGGTGAATTGCTCCACAACTTTGAGACTCTTAACATCACTGTACCAGAGACTCTGAAGCGAAGAGTTACTTTATTGGACACCACTGATATGTATCGTGACTATTTTATTGCCGACACCTATGAATTCTCGACTACACACCATGACCTTCCCCCGTCCGTCGCCACGTTAGATCCCAATCACTCAACAATAAACGAATAATAATATAGAATACTGATGCTATACATTGACATCAATGATCCCTAGTAAATCCCCTGTATATAGTATCCCTTCATTTGATTCCTTATCTATAGTAATCTTAATAAGATCATATTGGACAATAAAATTATTGTATCTTCGAATATAACCTATATCATAACTAATCATCTAGCTTTAAGATAGTTAATACTATCACATAAAAAACTATAAAAAGACCGTGCATAATGCGGGCAAGAAAAAATGAAAAAATACTAACCCAAACAAAACACCGTGCATAATGCGGAGAAAAACAATTATATCAACACAACTAACATTGTATCATACACATAACACATAAAAATAAAGCATATAACAAACAAACGCTTACGTATGTCAGCTTCAGAAATGAAAAGTTTTTTGCATTTTTTGCCTTTCATAATTGGGGACTTTGTACCAATAAATGATAAAGTTTGGGGATTACTCAGATTACTCATAAGATTAGTAGAAAATGCGTCTTTACCTAACTTTCATCAAGGAATCAAGGAATTTTCCAATCATCGTTTATAGAATAAATTTTATAATTTGAAGAATTTTTTCTTCACTTTTACGAATTAAAAAGTGGTAAAATCAGCGAAACAATTATATAATATATCAAATTTTAATTTAATTAATTTTATGATATATCAAATCTTTTCTTTAAATTAACTAATGAATTATGTATTTCAACCAATTTTAAATAGTTAAAATCAAAGAAAAAATTCTACAGAGCAAAGAATCACCTCAAAAAATGACATAAATCAACTAATTTTTTAGTTATTTATTGTATTCGATTTATCATATTTTTTCTCTGAAACAAAGAAACCATTTGCAGGATCAACGAAAGTTTGTTTCTCATGAACAACGAATTATAATTAGTTATATCATATAATTTTACTCTATGACCAAAAATCATAGTAAAAATTCACTGAAATCAAGTCCGAAATTCCATGAAATCAACGAATCTGTTTTTTCAGTGTATAAAGACCATCACGCTATTATAATTGAGAACCTTTTTCACATAATTTTGTCATTATTTTTAATACATTTATTTATATTTATTGTTTTTGTATTGTTGTCCAGGAATGCTATACAAAGTTTTAATAAGAGAAATTAGTACCAGGCTATCGTTCCTTGAAAACCGAACGGTAAAACAGGCCAATTATCTCGCTAGGCCAGAGGCTAACTCAAAAAAGAGCGTTGCTTTCTTAGAGGCATTCATGGATGAGTTAAGAATCACTGAGTCCGCAGTAGCCAAAACAGCTTATTCTCCAGAAATTGTTTTGGCATCTCATGGAATCCGCGCCGTTCAGGACCCGGACACTAAGCTATACACTCTAAGCCATTTAACCCCACAAACACATACAGACTCAGGCTCTATTCAAGAGGACAGGCAATACTCCATTGAGGAAATGCCGAACTTGGTTGCAAGTTTGGCAAGTGCAAAAGATAAAGCATTCGCAACGATAATGGCACTTGCCCGTGATGTCGGGATCCAAACAGCCTTACCTGACAATAGCGCCGATACAGTGTTCACATTACCAAATATTGAGTCAACTGCTATAGAGGGTGAATTGCTCCACAACTTTGAGACTCTTAACATCACTGTACCAGAGACTCTGAAGCGAAGAGTTACTTTATTGGACACCACTGATATGTATCGTGACTATTTTATTGCCGACACCTATGAATTCTCGACTACACACCATGACCTTCCCCCGTCCGTCGCCACGTTAGATCCCAATCACTCAACAATAAACGAATAATAATATAGAATACTGATGCTATACATTGACATCAATGATCCTTAGTAAATCCCCTGTATATAGTATCCCTTCATTTGATTCCTTATCTATAGTAATCTTAATAAGATCATATTGGACAATAAAATTATTGTATCTTCGAATATAACCTATATCATAACTAATCATCTAGCTTTAAGATAGTTAATACTATCACATAAAAAACTATAAAAAGACCGTGCATAATGCGGGCAAGAAAAAATGAAAAAATACTAACCCAAACAAAACACCGTGCATAATGCGGAGAAAAACAATTATATCAACACAACTAACATTGTATCATACACATAACACATAAAAATAAAGCATATAACAAACAAACGCTTACGTATGTCAGCTTCAGAAATGAAAAGTTTTTTGCATTTTTTGCCTTTCATAATTGGGGACTTTGTACCAATAAATGATAAAGTTTGGGGATTACTCAGATTACTCATAAGATTAGTAGAAAATGCGTCTTTACCTAACTTTCATCAAGGAATCAAGGAATTTTCCAATCATCGTTTATAGAATAAATTTTATAATTTGAAGAATTTTTTCTTCACTTTTACGAATTAAAAAGTGGTAAAATCAGCGAAACAATTATATAATATATCAAATTTTAATTTAATTAATTTTATGATATATCAAATCTTTTCTTTAAATTAACTAATGAATTATGTATTTCAACCAATTTTAAATAGTTAAAATCAAAGAAAAAATTCTACAGAGCAAAGAATCACCTCAAAAAATGACATAAATCAACTAATTTTTTAGTTATTTATTGTATTCGATTTATCATATTTTTTCTCTGAAACAAAGAAACCATTTGCAGGATCAACGAAAGTTTGTTTCTCATGAACAACGAATTATAATTAGTTATATCATATAATTTTACTCTATGACCAAAAATCATAGTAAAAATTCACTGAAATCAAGTCCGAAATTCCATGAAATCAACGAATCTGTTTTTTCAGTGTATAAAGACCATCACGCTATTATAATTGAGAACCTTTTTCACATAATTTTGTCATTATTTTTAATACATTTATTTATATTTATTGTTTTTGTATTGTTGTCCAGGAATGCTATACAAAGTTTTAATAAGAGAAATTAGTACCAGGCTATCGTTCCTTGAAAACCGAACGGTAAAACAGGCCAATTATCTCGCTAGGCCAGAGGCTAACTCAAAAAAGAGCGTTGCTTTCTTAGAGGCATTCATGGATGAGTTAAGAATCACTGAGTCCGCAGTAGCCAAAACAGCTTATTCTCCAGAAATTGTTTTGGCATCTCATGGAATCCGCGCCGTTCAGGACCCGGACACTAAGCTATACACTCTAAGCCATTTAACCCCACAAACACATACAGACTCAGGCTCTATTCAAGAGGACAGGCAATACTCCATTGAGGAAATGCCGAACTTGGTTGCAAGTTTGGCAAGTGCAAAAGATAAAGCATTCGCAACGATAATGGCACTTGCCCGTGATGTCGGGATCCAAACAGCCTTACCTGACAATAGCGCCGATACAGTGTTCACATTACCAAATATTGAGTCAACTGCTATAGAGGGTGAATTGCTCCACAACTTTGAGACTCTTAACATCACTGTACCAGAGACTCTGAAGCGAAGAGTTACTTTATTGGACACCACTGATATGTATCGTGACTATTTTATTGCCGACACCTATGAATTCTCGACTACACACCATGACCTTCCCCCGTCCGTCGCCACGTTAGATCCCAATCACTCAACAATAAACGAATAATAATATAGAATACTGATGCTATACATTGACATCAATGATCCTTAGTAAATCCCCTGTATATAGTATCCCTTCATTTGATTCCTTATCTATAGTAATCTTAATAAGATCATATTGGACAATAAAATTATTGTATCTTCGAATATAACCTATATCATAACTAATCATCTAGCTTTAAGATAGTTAATACTATCACATAAAAAACTATAAAAAGACCGTGCATAATGCGGGCAAGAAAAAATGAAAAAATACTAACCCAAACAAAACACCGTGCATAATGCGGAGAAAAACAATTATATCAACACAACTAACATTGTATCATACACATAACACATAAAAATAAAGCATATAACAAACAAACGCTTACGTATGTCAGCTTCAGAAATGAAAAGTTTTTTGCATTTTTTGCCTTTCATAATTGGGGACTTTGTACCAATAAATGATAAAGTTTGGGGATTACTCAGATTACTCATAAGATTAGTAGAAAATGCGTCTTTACCTAACTTTCATCAAGGAATCAAGGAATTTTCCAATCATCGTTTATAGAATAAATTTTATAATTTGAAGAATTTTTTCTTCACTTTTACGAATTAAAAAGTGGTAAAATCAGCGAAACAATTATATAATATATCAAATTTTAATTTAATTAATTTTATGATATATCAAATCTTTTCTTTAAATTAACTAATGAATTATGTATTTCAACCAATTTTAAATAGTTAAAATCAAAGAAAAAATTCTACAGAGCAAAGAATCACCTCAAAAAATGACATAAATCAACTAATTTTTTAGTTATTTATTGTATTCGATTTATCATATTTTTTCTCTGAAACAAAGAAACCATTTGCAGGATCAACGAAAGTTTGTTTCTCATGAACAACGAATTATAATTAGTTATATCATATAATTTTACTCTATGACCAAAAATCATAGTAAAAATTCACTGAAATCAAGTCCGAAATTCCATGAAATCAACGAATCTGTTTTTTCAGTGTATAAAGACCATCACGCTATTATAATTGAGAACCTTTTTCACATAATTTTGTCATTATTTTTAATACATTTATTTATATTTATTGTTTTTGTATTGTTGTCCAGGAATGCTATACAAAGTTTTAATAAGAGAAATTAGTACCAGGCTATCGTTCCTTGAAAACCGAACGGTAAAACAGGCCAATTATCTCGCTAGGCCAGAGGCTAACTCAAAAAAGAGCGTTGCTTTCTTAGAGGCATTCATGGATGAGTTAAGAATCACTGAGTCCGCAGTAGCCAAAACAGCTTATTCTCCAGAAATTGTTTTGGCATCTCATGGAATCCGCGCCGTTCAGGACCCGGACACTAAGCTATACACTCTAAGCCATTTAACCCCACAAACACATACAGACTCAGGCTCTATTCAAGAGGACAGGCAATACTCCATTGAGGAAATGCCGAACTTGGTTGCAAGTTTGGCAAGTGCAAAAGATAAAGCATTCGCAACGATAATGGCACTTGCCCGTGATGTCGGGATCCAAACAGCCTTACCTGACAATAGCGCCGATACAGTGTTCACATTACCAAATATTGAGTCAACTGCTATAGAGGGTGAATTGCTCCACAACTTTGAGACTCTTAACATCACTGTACCAGAGACTCTGAAGCGAAGAGTTACTTTATTGGACACCACTGATATGTATCGTGACTATTTTATTGCCGACACCTATGAATTCTCGACTACACACCATGACCTTCCCCCGTCCGTCGCCACGTTAGATCCCAATCACTCAACAATAAACGAATAATAATATAGAATACTGATGCTATACATTGACATCAATGATCCTTAGTAAATCCCCTGTATATAGTATCCCTTCATTTGATTCCTTATCTATAGTAATCTTAATAAGATCATATTGGACAATAAAATTATTGTATCTTCGAATATAACCTATATCATAACTAATCATCTAGCTTTAAGATAGTTAATACTATCACATAAAAAACTATAAAAAGACCGTGCATAATGCGGGCAAGAAAAAATGA
Source organism: Coremacera marginata (assembly GCA_914767935.1). Lineage (NCBI taxonomy): Eukaryota > Metazoa > Arthropoda > Insecta > Diptera > Sciomyzidae > Coremacera > Coremacera marginata. The sequence continues at coordinate 35,183,595 of OU612047.1, read as the reverse complement.
AAAAATACTAACCCAAACAAAACACCGTGCATAATGCGGAGAAAAACAATTATATCAACACAACTAACATTGTATCATACACATAACACATAAAAATAAAGCATATAACAAACAAACGCTTACGTATGTCAGCTTCAGAAATGAAAAGTTTTTTGCATTTTTTGCCTTTCATAATTGGGGACTTTGTACCAATAAATGATAAAGTTTGGGGATTACTCAGATTACTCATAAGATTAGTAGAAAATGCGTCTTTACCTAACTTTCATCAAGGAATCAAGGAATTTTCCAATCATAGTTTATAGAATAAATTTTATAATTTGAAGAATTTTTTCTTCACTTTTTCGAATTAAAAAGTGGTAAAATCAGCGAAACAATTATATAATATATCAAATTTTAATTTAATTAATTTTATGATATATCAAATCTTTTCTTTAAATTAACTAATGAATTATGTATTTCAACCAATTTTAAATAGTTAAAATCAAAGAAAAAATTCTACAGAGCAAAGAATCACCTCAAAAAATGACATAAATCAACTAATTTTTTAGTTATTTATTGTATTCGATTTATCATATTTTTTCTCTGAAACAAAGAAACCATTTGCAGGATCAACGAAAGTTTGTTTCTCATGAACAACGAATTATAATTAGTTATATCATATAATTTTACTCTATGACCAAAAATCATAGTAAAAATTCACTGAAATCAAGTCCGAAATTCCATGAAATCAACGAATCTGTTTTTTCAGTGTATAAAGACCATCACGCTATTATAATTGAGAACCTTTTTCACATAATTTTGTCATTATTTTTAATACATTTATTTATATTTATTGTTTTTGTATTGTTGTCCAGGAATGCTATACAAAGTTTTAATAAGAGAAATTAGTACCCAGGCTATCGTTCCTTGAAAACCGAACGGTAAAACAGGCCAATTATCTCGCTAGGCCAGAGGCTAACTCAAAAAAGAGCGTTGCTTTCTTAGAGGCATTCATGGATGAGTTAAGAATCACTGAGTCCGCAGTAGCCAAAACAGCTTATTCTCCAGAAATTGTTTTGGCATCTCATGGAATCCGCGCCGTTCAGGACCCGGACACTAAGCTATACACTCTTAGCCATTTAACCCCACAAACACATACAGACTCAGGCTCTATTCAAGAGGACAGGCAATACTCCATTGAGGAAATGCCGAACTTGGTTGCAAGTTTGGCAAGTGCAAAAGATAAAGCATTCGCAACGATAATGGCACTTGCCCGTGATGTCGGGATCCAAACAGCCTTACCTGACAATAGCGCCGATACAGTGTTCACATTACCAAATATTGAGTCAACTGCTATAGAGGGTGAATTGCTCCACAACTTTGAGACTCTTAACATCACTGTACCAGAGACTCTGAAGCGAAGATTTACTTTATTGGACACCACTGATATGTATCGTGACTATTTTATTGCCGACACCTATGAATTCTCGACTACACACCATGACCTTCCCCCGTCCGTCGCCACGTTAGATCCCAATCACTCAACAATAAACGAATAATAATATAGAATACTGATGCTATACATTGACATCAATGATCCCTAGTAAATCCCCTGTATATAGTATCCCTTCATTTGATTCCTTATCTATAGTAATCTTAATAAGATCATATTGGACAATAAAATTATTGTATCTTCGAATATAACCTATATCATAACTAATCATCTAGCTTTAAGATAGTTAATACTATCACATAAAAAACTATAAAAAGACCGTGCATAATGCGGGCAAGAAAAAATGAAAAAATACTAACCCAAACAAAACACCGTGCATAATGCGGAGAAAAACAATTATATCAACACAACTAACATTGTATCATACACATAACACATAAAAATAAAGCATATAACAAACAAACGCTTACGTATGTCAGCTTCAGAAATGAAAAGTTTTTTGCATTTTTTGCCTTTCATAATTGGGGACTTTGTACCAATAAATGATAAAGTTTGGGGATTACTCAGATTACTCATAAGATTAGTAGAAAATGCGTCTTTACCTAACTTTCATCAAGGAATCAAGGAATTTTCCAATCATCGTTTATAGAATAAATTTTATAATTTGAAGAATTTTTTCTTCACTTTTACGAATTAAAAAGTGGTAAAATCAGCGAAACAATTATATAATATATCAAATTTTAATTTAATTAATTTTATGATATATCAAATCTTTTCTTTAAATTAACTAATGAATTATGTATTTCAACCAATTTTAAATAGTTAAAATCAAAGAAAAAATTCTACAGAGCAAAGAATCACCTCAAAAAATGACATAAATCAACTAATTTTTTAGTTATTTATTGTATTCGATTTATCATATTTTTTCTCTGAAACAAAGAAACCATTTGCAGGATCAACGAAAGTTTGTTTCTCATGAACAACGAATTATAATTAGTTATATCATATAATTTTACTCTATGACCAAAAATCATAGTAAAAATTCACTGAAATCAAGTCCGAAATTCCATGAAATCAACGAATCTGTTTTTTCAGTGTATAAAGACCATCACGCTATTATAATTGAGAACCTTTTTCACATAATTTTGTCATTATTTTTAATACATTTATTTATATTTATTGTTTTTGTATTGTTGTCCAGGAATGCTATACAAAGTTTTAATAAGAGAAATTAGTACCAGGCTATCGTTCCTTGAAAACCGAACGGTAAAACAGGCCAATTATCTCAAAAAAGAGCGTTGCTTTCTTAGAGGCATTCATGGATGAGTTAAGAATCACTGAGTCCGCAGTAGCCAAAACAGCTTATTCTCCAGAAATTGTTTTGGCATCTCATGGAATCCGCACCGTTCAGGACCCGGACACTAAGCTATACACTCTAAGCCATTTAACCCCACAAACACATACAGACTCAGGCTCTATTCAAGAGGACAGGCAATACTCCATTGAGGAAATGCCGAACTTGGTTGCAAGTTTGGCAAGTGCAAAAGATAAAGCATTCGCAACGATAATGGCACTTGCCCGTGATGTCGGGATCCAAACAGCCTTACCTGACAATAGCGCCGATACAGTGTTCACATTACCAAATATTGAGTCAACTGCTATAGAGGGTGAATTGCTCCACAACTTTGAGACTCTTAACATCACTGTACCAGAGACTCTGAAGCGAAGAGTTACTTTATTGGACACCACTGATATGTATCGTGACTATTTTATTGCCGACACCTATGAATTCTCGACTACACACCATGACCTTCCCCCGTCCGTCGCCACGTTAGATCCCAATCACTCAACAATAAACGAATAATAATATAGAATACTGATGCTATACATTGACATCAATGATCCCTAGTAAATCCCCTGTATATAGTATCCCTTCATTTGATTCCTTATCTATAGTAATCTTAATAAGATCATATTGGACAATAAAATTATTGTATCTTCGAATATAACCTATATCATAACTAATCATCTAGCTTTAAGATAGTTAATACTATCACATAAAAAACTATAAAAAGACCGTGCATAATGCGGGCAAGAAAAAATGAAAAAATACTAACCCAAACAAAACACCGTGCATAATGCGGAGAAAAACAATTATATCAACACAACTAACATTGTATCATACACATAACACATAAAAATAAAGCATATAACAAACAAACGCTTACGTATGTCAGCTTCAGAAATGAAAAGTTTTTTGCATTTTTTGCCTTTCATAATTGGGGACTTTGTACCAATAAATGATAAAGTTTGGGGATTACTCAGATTACTCATAAGATTAGTAGAAAATGCGTCTTTACCTAACTTTCATCAAGGAATCAAGGAATTTTCCAATCATCGTTTATAGAATAAATTTTATAATTTGAAGAATTTTTTCTTCACTTTTACGAATTAAAAAGTGGTAAAATCAGCGAAACAATTATATAATATATCAAATTTTAATTTAATTAATTTTATGATATATCAAATCTTTTCTTTAAATTAACTAATGAATTATGTATTTCAACCAATTTTAAATAGTTAAAATCAAAGAAAAAATTCTACAGAGCAAGAATCACCTCAAAAAATGACATAAATCAACTAATTTTTTAGTTATTTATTGTATTCGATTTATCATATTTTTTCTCTGAAACAAAGAAACCATTTGCAGGATCAACGAAAGTTTGTTTCTCATGAACAACGAATTATAATTAGTTATATCATATAATTTTACTCTATGACCAAAAATCATAGTAAAAATTCACTGAAATCAAGTCCGAAATTCCATGAAATCAACGAATCTGTTTTTTCAGTGTATAAAGACCATCACGCTATTATAATTGAGAACCTTTTTCACATAATTTTGTCATTATTTTTAATACATTTATTTATATTTATTGTTTTTGTATTGTTGTCCAGGAATGCTATACAAAGTTTTAATAAGAGAAATTAGTACCAGGCTATCGTTCCTTGAAAACCGAACGGTAAAACAGGCCAATTATCTCAAAAAAGAGCGTTGCTTTCTTAGAGGCATTCATGGATGAGTTAAGAATCACTGAGTCCGCAGTAGCCAAAACAGCTTATTCTCCAGAAATTGTTTTGGCATCTCATGGAATCCGCACCGTTCAGGACCCGGACACTAAGCTATACACTCTAAGCCATTTAACCCCACAAACACATACAGACTCAGGCTCTATTCAAGAGGACAGGCAATACTCCATTGAGGAAATGCCGAACTTGGTTGCAAGTTTGGCAAGTGCAACAGATAAAGCATTCGCAACGATAATGGCACTTGCCCGTGATGTCGGGATCCAAACAGCCTTACCTGACAATAGCGCCGATACAGTGTTCACATTACCAAATATTGAGTCAACTGCTATAGAGGGTGAATTGCTCCACAACTTTGAGACTCTTAACATCACTGTACCAGAGACTCTGAAGCGAAGAGTTACTTTATTGGACACCACTGATATGTATCGTGACTATTTTATTGCCGACACCTATGAATTCTCGACTACACACCATGACCTTCCCCCGTCCGTCGCCACGTTAGATCCCAATCACTCAACAATAAACGAATAATAATATAGAATACTGATGCTATACATTGACATCAATGATCCCTAGTAAATCCCCTGTATATAGTATCCCTTCATTTGATTCCTTATCTATAGTAATCTTAATAAGATCATATTGGACAATAAAATTATTGTATCTTCGAATATAACCTATATCATAACTAATCATCTAGCTTTAAGATAGTTAATACTATCACATAAAAAACTATAAAAAGACCGTGCATAATGCGGGCAAGAAAAAATGAAAAAATACTAACCCAAACAAAACACCGTGCATAATGCGGAGAAAAACAATTATATCAACACAACTAACATTGTATCATACACATAACACATAAAAATAAAGGATATAACAAACAAACGCTTACGTATGTCAGCTTCAGAAATGAAAAGTTTTTTGCATTTTTTGCCTTTCATAATTGGGGACTTTGTACCAATAAATGATAAAGTTTGGGGATTACTCAGATTACTCATAAGATTAGTAGAAAATGCGTCTTTACCTAACTTTCATCAAGGAATCAAGGAATTTTCCAATCATCGTTTATAGAATAAATTTTATAATTTGAAGAATTTTTTCTTCACTTTTACGAATTAAAAAGTGGTAAAATCAGCGAAACAATTATATAATATATCAAATTTTAATTTAATTAATTTTATGATATATCAAATCTTTTCTTTAAATTAACTAATGAATTATGTATTTCAACCAATTTTAAATAGTTAAAATCAAAGAAAAAATTCTACAGAGCAAAGAATCACCTCAAAAAATGACATAAATCAACTAATTTTTTAGTTATTTATTGTATTCGATTTATCATATTTTTTCTCTGAAACAAAGAAACCATTTGCAGGATCAACGAAAGTTTGTTTCTCATGAACAACGAATTATAATTAGTTATATCATATAATTTTACTCTATGACCAAAAATCATAGTAAAAATTCACTGAAATCAAGTCCGAAATTCCATGAAATCAACGAATCTGTTTTTTCAGTGTATAAAGACCATCACGCTATTATAATTGAGAACCTTTTTCACATAATTTTGTCATTATTTTTAATACATTTATTTATATTTATTGTTTTTGTATTGTTGTCCAGGAATGCTATACAAAGTTTTAATAAGAGAAATTAGTACCAGGCTATCGTTCCTTGAAAACCGAACGGTAAAACAGGCCAATTATCTCAAAAAAGAGCGTTGCTTTCTTAGAGGCATTCATGGATGAGTTAAGAATCACTGAGTCCGCAGTAGCCAAAACAGCTTATTCTCCAGAAATTGTTTTGGCATCTCATGGAATCCGCACCGTTCAGGACCCGGACACTAAGCTATACACTCTAAGCCATTTAACCCCACAAACACATACAGACTCAGGCTCTATTCAAGAGGACAGGCAATACTCCATTGAGGAAATGCCGAACTTGGTTGCAAGTTTGGCAAGTGCAAAAGATAAAGCATTCGCAACGATAATGGCACTTGCCCGTGATGTCGGGATCCAAACAGCCTTACCTGACAATAGCGCCGATACAGTGTTCACATTACCAAATATTAAGTCAACTGCTATAGAGGGTGAATTGCTCCACAACTTTGAGACTCTTAACATCACTGTACCAGAGACTCTGAAGCGAAGAGTTACTTTATTGGACACCACTGATATGTATCGTGACTATTTTATTGCCGACACCTATGAATTCTCGACTACACACCATGACCTTCCCCCGTCCGTCGCCACGTTAGATCCCAATCACTCAACAATAAACGAATAATAATATAGAATACTGATGCTATACATTGACATCAATGATCCCTAGTAAATCCCCTGTATATAGTATCCCTTCATTTGATTCCTTATCTATAGTAATCTTAATAAGATCATATTGGACAATAAAATTATTGTATCTTCGAATATAACCTATATCATAACTAATCATCTAGCTTTAAGATAGTTAATACTATCACATAAAAAACTATAAAAAGACCGTGCATAATGCGGGCAAGAAAAAATGAAAAAATACTAACCCAAACAAAACACCGTGCATAATGCGGAGAAAAACAATTATATCAACACAACTAACATTGTATCATACACATAACACATAAAAATAAAGCATATAACAAACAAACGCTTACGTATGTCAGCTTCAGAAATGAAAAGTTTTTTGCATTTTTTGCCTTTCATAATTGGGGACTTTGTACCAATAAATGATAAAGTTTGGGGATTACTCAGATTACTCATAAGATTAGTAGAAAATGCGTCTTTACCTAACTTTCATCAAGGAATCAAGGAATTTTCCAATCATCGTTTATAGAATAAATTTTATAATTTGAAGAATTTTTTCTTCACTTTTACGAATTAAAAAGTGGTAAAATCAGCGAAACAATTATATAATATATCAAATTTTAATTTAATTAATTTTATGATATATCAAATCTTTTCTTTAAATTAACTAATGAATTATGTATTTCAACCAATTTTAAATAGTTAAAATCAAAGAAAAAATTCTACAGAGCAAAGAATCACCTCAAAAAATGACATAAATCAACTAATTTTTTAGTTATTTATTGTATTCGATTTATCATATTTTTTCTCTGAAACAAAGAAACCATTTGCAGGATCAACGAAAGTTTGTTTCTCATGAACAACGAATTATAATTAGTTATATCATATAATTTTACTCTATGACCAAAAATCATAGTAAAAATTCACTGAAATCAAGTCCGAAATTCCATGAAATCAACGAATCTGTTTTTCAGTGTATAAAGACCATCACGCTATTATAATTGAGAACCTTTTTCACATAATTTTGTCATTATTTTTAATACATTTATTTATATTTATTGTTTTTGTATTGTTGTCCAGGAATGCTATACAAAGTTTTAATAAGAGAAATTAGTACCAGGCTATCGTTCCTTGAAAACCGAACGGTAAAACAGGCCAATTATCTCGCTAGGCCAGAGGCTAACTCAAAAAAGAGCGTTGCTTTCTTAGAGGCATTCATGGATGAGTTAAGAATCACTGAGTCCGCAGTAGCCAAAACAGCTTATTCTCCAGAAATTGTTTTGGCATCTCATGGAATCCGCGCCGTTCAGGACCCGGACACTAAGCTATACACTCTAAGCCATTTAACCCCACAAACACATACAGACTCAGGCTCTATTCAAGAGGACAGGCAATACTCCATTGAGGAAATGCCGAACTTGGTTGCAAGTTTGGCAAGTGCAAAAGATAAAGCATTCGCAACGATAATGGCACTTGCCCGTGATGTCGGGATCCAAACAGCCTTACCTGACAATAGCGCCGATACAGTGTTCACATTACCAAATATTGAGTCAACTGCTATAGAGGGTGAATTGCTCCACAACTTTGAGACTCTTAACATCACTGTACCAGAGACTCTGAAGCGAAGAGTTACTTTATTGGACACCACTGATATGTATCGTGACTATTTTATTGCCGACACCTATGAATTCTCGACTACACACCATGACCTTCCCCCGTCCGTCGCCACGTTAGATCCCAATCACTCAACAATAAACGAATAATAATATAGAATACTGATGCTATACATTGACATCAATGATCCCCTGTAAATCCCCTGTATATAGTATCCCTTCATTTGATTCCTTATCTATAGTAATCTTAATAAGATCATATTGGACAATAAAATTATTGTATCTTCGAATATAACCTATATCATAACTAATCATCTAGCTTTAAGATAGTTAATACTATCACATAAAAAACTATAAAAAGACCGTGCATAATGCGGGCAAGAAAAAATGAAAAAATACTAACCCAAACAAAACACCGTGCATAATGCGGAGAAAAACAATTATATCAACACAACTAACATTGTATCATACACATAACACATAAAAATAAAGCATATAACAAACAAACGCTTACGTATGTCAGCTTCAGAAATGAAAAGTTTTTTGCATTTTTTGCCTTTCATAATTGGGGACTTTGTACCAATAAATGATAAAGTTTGGGGATTACTCAGATTACTCATAAGATTAGTAGAAAATGCGTCTTTACCTAACTTTCATCAAGGAATCAAGGAATTTTCCAATCATCGTTTATAGAATAAATTTTATAATTTGAAGAATTTTTTCTTCACTTTTACGAATTAAAAAGTGGTAAAATCAGCGAAACAATTATATAATATATCAAATTTTAATTTAATTAATTTTATGATATATCAAATCTTTTCTTTAAATTAACTAATGAATTATGTATTTCAACCAATTTTAAATAGTTAAAATCAAAGAAAAAATTCTACAGAGCAAAGAATCACCTCAAAAAATGACATAAATCAACTAATTTTTTAGTTATTTATTGTATTCGATTTATCATATTTTTTCTCTGAAACAAAGAAACCATTTGCAGGATCAACGAAAGTTTGTTTCTCATGAACAACGAATTATAATTAGTTATATCATATAATTTTACTCTATGACCAAAAATCATAGTAAAAATTCACTGAAATCAAGTCCGAAATTCCATGAAATCAACGAATCTGTTTTTTCAGTGTATAAAGACCATCACGCTATTATAATTGAGAACCTTTTTCACATAATTTTGTCATTATTTTTAATACATTTATTTATATTTATTGTTTTTGTATTGTTGTCCAGGAATGCTATACAAAGTTTTAATAAGAGAAATTAGTACCAGGCTATCGTTCCTTGAAAACCGAACGGTAAAACAGGCCAATTATCTCAAAAAAGAGCGTTGCTTTCTTAGAGGCATTCATGGATGAGTTAAGAATCACTGAGTCCGCAGTAGCCAAAACAGCTTATTCTCCAGAAATTGTTTTGGCATCTCATGGAATCCGCACCGTTCAGGACCCGGACACTAAGCTATACACTCTAAGCCATTTAACCCCACAAACACATACAGACTCAGGCTCTATTCAAGAGGACAGGCAATACTCCATTGAGGAAATGCCGAACTTGGTTGCAAGTTTGGCAAGTGCAAAAGATAAAGCATTCGCAACGATAATGGCACTTGCCCGTGATGTCGGGATCCAAACAGCCTTACCTGACAATAGCGCCGATACAGTGTTCACATTACCAAATATTAAGTCAACTGCTATAGAGGGTGAATTGCTCCACAACTTTGAGACTCTTAACATCACTGTACCAGAGACTCTGAAGCGAAGAGTTACTTTATTGGACACCACTGATATGTATCGTGACTATTTTATTGCCGACACCTATGAATTCTCGACTACACACCATGACCTTCCCCCGTCCGTCGCCACGTTAGATCCCAATCACTCAACAATAAACGAATAATAATATAGAATACTGATGCTATACATTGACATCAATGATCCCTAGTAAATCCCCTGTATATAGTATCCCTTCATTTGATTCCTTATCTATAGTAATCTTAATAAGATCATATTGGACAATAAAATTATTGTATCTTCGAATATAACCTATATCATAACTAATCATCTAGCTTTAAGATAGTTAATACTATCACATAAAAAACTATAAAAAGACCGTGCATAATGCGGGCAAGAAAAAATGAAAAAATACTAACCCAAACAAAACACCGTGCATAATGCGGAGAAAAACAATTATATCAACACAACTAACATTGTATCATACACATAACACATAAAAATAAAGCATATAACAAACAAACGCTTACGTATGTCAGCTTCAGAAATGAAAAGTTTTTTGCATTTTTTGCCTTTCATAATTGGGGACTTTGTACCAATAAATGATAAAGTTTGGGGATTACTCAGATTACTCATAAGATTAGTAGAAAATGCGTCTTTACCTAACTTTCATCAAGGAATCAAGGAATTTTCCAATCATCGTTTATAGAATAAATTTTATAATTTGAAGAATTTTTTCTTCACTTTTACGAATTAAAAAGTGGTAAAATCAGCGAAACAATTATATAATATATCAAATTTTAATTTAATTAATTTTATGATATATCAAATCTTTTCTTTAAATTAACTAATGAATTATGTATTTCAACCAATTTTAAATAGTTAAAATCAAAGAAAAAATTCTACAGAGCAAAGAATCACCTCAAAAAATGACATAAATCAACTAATTTTTTAGTTATTTATTGTATTCGATTTATCATATTTTTTCTCTGAAACAAAGAAACCATTTGCAGGATCAACGAAAGTTTGTTTCTCATGAACAACGAATTATAATTAGTTATATCATATAATTTTACTCTATGACCAAAAATCATAGTAAAAATTCACTGAAATCAAGTCCGAAATTCCATGAAATCAACGAATCTGTTTTTCAGTGTATAAAGACCATCACGCTATTATAATTGAGAACCTTTTTCACATAATTTTGTCATTATTTTTAATACATTTATTTATATTTATTGTTTTTGTATTGTTGTCCAGGAATGCTATACAAAGTTTTAATAAGAGAAATTAGTACCAGGCTATCGTTCCTTGAAAACCGAACGGTAAAACAGGCCAATTATCTCAAAAAAGAGCGTTGCTTTCTTAGAGGCATTCATGGATGAGTTAAGAATCACTGAGTCCGCAGTAGCCAAAACAGCTTATTCTCCAGAAATTGTTTTGGCATCTCATGGAATCCGCACCGTTCAGGACCCGGACACTAAGCTATACACTCTAAGCCATTTAACCCCACAAACACATACAGACTCAGGCTCTATTCAAGAGGACAGGCAATACTCCATTGAGGAAATGCCGAACTTGGTTGCAAGTTTGGCAAGTGCAAAAGATAAAGCATTCGCAACGATAATGGCACTTGCCCGTGATGTCGGGATCCAAACAGCCTTACCTGACAATAGCGCCGATACAGTGTTCACATTACCAAATATTGAGTCAACTGCTATAGAGGGTGAATTGCTCCACAACTTTGAGACTCTTAACATCACTGTACCAGAGACTCTGAAGCGAAGAGTTACTTTATTGGACACCACTGATATGTATCGTGACTATTTTATTGCCGACACCTATGAATTCTCGACTACACACCATGACCTTCCCCCGTCCGTCGCCACGTTAGATCCCAATCACTCAACAATAAACGAATAATAATATAGAATACTGATGCTATACATTGACATCAATGATCCCTAGTAAATCCCCTGTATATAGTATCCCTTCATTTGATTCCTTATCTATAGTAATCTTAATAAGATCATATTGGACAATAAAATTATTGTATCTTCGAATATAACCTATATCATAACTAATCATCTAGCTTTAAGATAGTTAATACTATCACATAAAAAACTATAAAAAGACCGTGCATAATGCGGGCAAGAAAAAATGAAAAAATACTAACCCAAACAAAACACCGTGCATAATGCGGAGAAAAACAATTATATCAACACAACTAACATTGTATCATACACATAACACATAAAAATAAAGCATATAACAAACAAACGCTTACGTATGTCAGCTTCAGAAATGAAAAGTTTTTTGCATTTTTTGCCTTTCATAATTGGGGACTATGTACCAATAAATGATAAAGTTTGGGGATTACTCAGATTACTCATAAGATTAGTAGAAAATGCGTCTTTACCTAACTTTCATCAAGGAATCAAGGAATTTTCCAATCATCGTTTATAGAATAAATTTTATAATTTGAAGAATTTTTTCTTCACTTTTACGAATAAAAAAGTGGTAAAATCAGCGAAACAATTATATAATATATCAAATTTTAATTTAATTAATTTTATGATATATCAAATCTTCTACATACATTTATCATTAAATCATTATACATTTATTTATATTTATTGTTTTTGTATTGTTGTCCAGGAATGCTATACAAAGTTTTAATAAGAGAAATTAGTACCAGGCTATCGTTCCTTGAAAACCGAACGGTAAAACAGGCCAATTATCTCAAAAAAGAGCGTTGCTTTCTTAGAGGCATTCATGGATGAGTTAAGAATCACTGAGTCCGCAGTAGCCAAAACAGCTTATTCTCCAGAAATTGTTTTGGCATCTCATGGAATCCGCACCGTTCAGGACCCGGACACTAAGCTATACACTCTAAGCCATTTAACCCCACAAACACATACAGACTCAGGCTCTATTCAAGAGGACAGGCAATACTCCATTGAGGAAATGCCGAACTTGGTTGCAAGTTTGGCAAGTGCAAAAGATAAAGCATTCGCAACGATAATGGCACTTGCCCGTGATGTCGGGATCCAAACAGCCTTACCTGACAATAGCGCCGATACAGTGTTCACATTACCAAATATTAAGTCAACTGCTATAGAGGGTGAATTGATCCACAACTTTGAGACTCTTAACATCACTGTACCAGAGACTCTGAAGCGAAGAGTTACTTTATTGGACACCACTGATATGTATCGTGACTATTTTATTGCCGACACCTATGAATTCTCGACTACACACCATGACCTTCCCCCGTCCGTCGCCACGTTAGATCCCAATCACTCAACAATAAACGAATAATAATATAGAATACTGATGCTATACATTGACATCAATGATCCCTAGTAAATCCCCTGTATATAGTATCCCTTCATTTGATTCCTTATCTATAGTAATCTTAATAAGATCATATTGGACAATAAAATTATTGTATCTTCGAATATAACCTATATCATAACTAATCATCTAGCTTTAAGATAGTTAATACTATCACATAAAAAACTATAAAAAGACCGTGCATAATGCGGGCAAGAAAAAATGAAAAAATACTAACCCAAACAAAACACCGTGCATAATGCGGAGAAAAACAATTATATCAACACAACTAACATTGTATCATACACATAACACATAAAAATAAAGCATATAACAAACAAACGCTTACGTATGTCAGCTTCAGAAATGAAAAGTTTTTTGCATTTTTTGCCTTTCATAATTGGGGACTTTGTACCAATAAATGATAAAGTTTGGGGATTACTCAGATTACTCATAAGATTAGTAGAAAATGCGTCTTTACCTAACTTTCATCAAGGAATCAAGGAATTTTCCAATCATCGTTTATAGAATAAATTTTATAATTTGAAGAATTTTTTCTTCACTTTTACGAATTAAAAAGTGGTAAAATCAGCGAAACAATTATATAATATATCAAATTTTAATTTAATTAATTTTATGATATATCAAATCTTTTCTTTAAATTAACTAATGAATTATGTATTTCAACCAATTTTAAATAGTTAAAATCAAAGAAAAAATTCTACAGAGCAAAGAATCACCTCAAAAAATGACATAAATCAACTAATTTTTTAGTTATTTATTGTATTCGATTTATCATATTTTTTCTCTGAAACAAAGAAACCATTTGCAGGATCAACGAAAGTTTGTTTCTCATGAACAACGAATTATAATTAGTTATATCATATAATTTTACTCTATGACCAAAAATCATAGTAAAAATTCACTGAAATCAAGTCCGAAATTCCATGAAATCAACGAATCTGTTTTTTCAGTGTATAAAGACCATCACGCTATTATAATTGAGAACCTTTTTCACATAATTTTGTCATTATTTTTAATACATTTATTTATATTTATTGTTTTTGTATTGTTGTCCAGGAATGCTATACAAAGTTTTAATAAGAGAAATTAGTACCAGGCTATCGTTCCTTGAAAACCGAACGGTAAAACAGGCCAATTATCTCGCTAGGCCAGAGGCTAACTCAAAAAAGAGCGTTGCTTTCTTAGAGGCATTCATGGATGAGTTAAGAATCACTGAGTCCGCAGTAGCCAAAACAGCTTATTCTCCAGAAATTGTTTTGGCATCTCATGGAATCCGCGCCGTTCAGGACCCGGACACTAAGCTATACACTCTAAGCCATTTAACCCCACAAACACATACAGACTCAGGCTCTATTCAAGAGGACAGGCAATACTCCATTGAGGAAATGCCGAACTTGGTTGCAAGTTTGGCAAGTGCAAAAGATAAAGCATTCGCAACGATAATGGCACTTGCCCGTGATGTCGGGATCCAAACAGCCTTACCTGACAATAGCGCCGATACAGTGTTCACATTACCAAATATTGAGTCAACTGCTATAGAGGGTGAATTGCTCCACAACTTTGAGACTCTTAACATCACTGTACCAGAGACTCTGAAGCGAAGAGTTACTTTATTGGACACCACTGATATGTATCGTGACTATTTTATTGCCGACACCTATGAATTCTCGACTACACACCATGACCTTCCCCCGTCCGTCGCCACGTTAGATCCCAATCACTCAACAATAAACGAATAATAATATAGAATACTGATGCTATACATTGACATCAATGATCCCTAGTAAATCCCCTGTATATAGTATCCCTTCATTTGATTCCTTATCTATAGTAATCTTAATAAGATCATATTGGACAATAAAATTATTGTATCTTCGAATATAACCTATATCATAACTAATCATCTAGCTTTAAGATAGTTAATACTATCACATAAAAAACTATAAAAAGACCGTGCATAATGCGGGCAAGAAAAAATGAAAAAATACTAACCCAAACAAAACACCGTGCATAATGCGGAGAAAAACAATTATATCAACACAACTAACATTGTATCATACACATAACACATAAAAATAAAGCATATAACAAACAAACGCTTACGTATGTCAGCTTCAGAAATGAAAAGTTTTTTGCATTTTTTGCCTTTCATAATTGGGGACTTTGTACCAATAAATGATAAAGTTTGGGGATTACTCAGATTACTCATAAGATTAGTAGAAAATGCGTCTTTACCTAACTTTCATCAAGGAATCAAGGAATTTTCCAATCATCGTTTATAGAATAAATTTTATAATTTGAAGAATTTTTTCTTCACTTTTACGAATTAAAAAGTGGTAAAATCAGCGAAACAATTATATAATATATCAAATTTTAATTTAATTAATTTTATGATATATCAAATCTTTTCTTTAAATTAACTAATGAATTATGTATTTCAACCAATTTTAAATAGTTAAAATCAAAGAAAAAATTCTACAGAGCAAAGAATCACCTCAAAAAATGACATAAATCAACTAATTTTTTAGTTATTTATTGTATTCGATTTATCATATTTTTTCTCTGAAACAAAGAAACCATTTGCAGGATCAACGAAAGTTTGTTTCTCATGAACAACGAATTATAATTAGTTATATCATATAATTTTACTCTATGACCAAAAATCATAGTAAAAATTCACTGAAATCAAGTCCGAAATTCCATGAAATCAACGAATCTGTTTTTTCAGTGTATAAAGACCATCACGCTATTATAATTGAGAACCTTTTTCACATAATTTTGTCATTATTTTTAATACATTTATTTATATTTATTGTTTTTGTATTGTTGTCCAGGAATGCTATACAAAGTTTTAATAAGAGAAATTAGTACCAGGCTATCGTTCCTTGAAAACCGAACGGTAAAACAGGCCAATTATCTCGCTAGGCCAGAGGCTAACTCAAAAAAGAGCGTTGCTTTCTTAGAGGCATTCATGGATGAGTTAAGAATCACTGAGTCCGCAGTAGCCAAAACAGCTTATTCTCCAGAAATTGTTTTGGCATCTCATGGAATCCGCGCCGTTCAGGACCCGGACACTAAGCTATACACTCTTAGCCATTTAACCCCACAAACACATACAGACTCAGGCTCTATTCAAGAGGACAGGCAATACTCCATTGAGGAAATGCCGAACTTGGTTGCAAGTTTGGCAAGTGCAAAAGATAAAGCATTCGCAACGATAATGGCACTTGCCCGTGATGTCGGGATCCAAACAGCCTTACCTGACAATAGCGCCGATACAGTGTTCACATTACCAAATATTGAGTCAACTGCTATAGAGGGTGAATTGCTCCACAACTTTGAGACTCTTAACATCACTGTACCAGAGACTCTGAAGCGAAGATTTACTTTATTGGACACCACTGATATGTATCGTGACTATTTTATTGCCGACACCTATGAATTCTCGACTACACACCATGACCTTCCCCCGTCCGTCGCCACGTTAGATCCCAATCACTCAACAATAAACGAATAATAATATAGAATACTGATGCTATACATTGACATCAATGATCCCTAGTAAATCCCCTGTATATAGTATCCCTTCATTTGATTCCTTATCTATAGTAATCTTAATAAGATCATATTGGACAATAAAATTATTGTATCTTCGAATATAACCTATATCATAACTAATCATCTAGCTTTAAGATAGTTAATACTATCACATAAAAAACTATAAAAAGACCGTGCATAATGCGGGCAAGAAAAAATGAAAAAATACTAACCCAAACAAAACACCGTGCATAATGCGGAGAAAAACAATTATATCAACACAACTAACATTGTATCATACACATAACACATAAAAATAAAGCATATAACAAACAAACGCTTACGTATGTCAGCTTCAGAAATGAAAAGTTTTTTGCATTTTTTGCCTTTCATAATTGGGGACTTTGTACCAATAAATGATAAAGTTTGGGGATTACTCAGATTACTCATAAGATTAGTAGAAAATGCGTCTTTACCTAACTTTCATCAAGGAATCAAGGAATTTTCCAATCATCGTTTATAGAATAAATTTTATAATTTGAAGAATTTTTTCTTCACTTTTACGAATTAAAAAGTGGTAAAATCAGCGAAACAATTATATAATATATCAAATTTTAATTTAATTAATTTTATGATATATCAAATCTTTTCTTTAAATTAACTAATGAATTATGTATTTCAACCAATTTTAAATAGTTAAAATCAAAGAAAAAATTCTACAGAGCAAAGAATCACCTCAAAAAATGACATAAATCAACTAATTTTTTAGTTATTTATTGTATTCGATTTATCATATTTTTTCTCTGAAACAAAGAAACCATTTGCAGGATCAACGAAAGTTTGTTTCTCATGAACAACGAATTATAATTAGTTATATCATATAATTTTACTCTATGACCAAAAATCATAGTAAAAATTCACTGAAATCAAGTCCGAAATTCCATGAAATCAACGAATCTGTTTTTTCAGTGTATAAAGACCATCACGCTATTATAATTGAGAACCTTTTTCACATAATTTTGTCATTATTTTTAATACATTTATTTATATTTATTGTTTTTGTATTGTTGTCCAGGAATGCTATACAAAGTTTTAATAAGAGAAATTAGTACCAGGCTATCGTTCCTTGAAAACCGAACGGTAAAACAGGCCAATTATCTCGCTAGGCCAGAGGCTAACTCAAAAAAGAGCGTTGCTTTCTTAGAGGCATTCATGGATGAGTTAAGAATCACTGAGTCCGCAGTAGCCAAAACAGCTTATTCTCCAGAAATTGTTTTGGCATCTCATGGAATCCGCGCCGTTCAGGACCCGGACACTAAGCTATACACTCTAAGCCATTTAACCCCACAAACACATACAGACTCAGGCTCTATTCAAGAGGACAGGCAATACTCCATTGAGGAAATGCCGAACTTGGTTGCAAGTTTGGCAAGTGCAAAAGATAAAGCATTCGCAACGATAATGGCACTTGCCCGTGATGTCGGGATCCAAACAGCCTTACCTGACAATAGCGCCGATACAGTGTTCACATTACCAAATATTGAGTCAACTGCTATAGAGGGTGAATTGCTCCACAACTTTGAGACTCTTAACATCACTGTACCAGAGACTCTGAAGCGAAGAGTTACTTTATTGGACACCACTGATATGTATCGTGACTATTTTATTGCCGACACCTATGAATTCTCGACTACACACCATGACCTTCCCCCGTCCGTCGCCACGTTAGATCCCAATCACTCAACAATAAACGAATAATAATATAGAATACTGATGCTATACATTGACATCAATGATCCCTAGTAAATCCCCTGTATATAGTATCCCTTCATTTGATTCCTTATCTATAGTAATCTTAATAAGATCATATTGGACAATAAAATTATTGTATCTTCGAATATAACCTATATCATAACTAATCATCTAGCTTTAAGATAGTTAATACTATCACATAAAAAACTATAAAAAGACCGTGCATAATGCGGGCAAGAAAAAATGAAAAAATACTAACCCAAACAAAACACCGTGCATAATGCGGAGAAAAACAATTATATCAACACAACTAACATTGTATCATACACATAACACATAAAAATAAAGCATATAACAAACAAACGCTTACGTATGTCAGCTTCAGAAATGAAAAGTTTTTTGCATTTTTTGCCTTTCATAATTGGGGACTTTGTACCAATAAATGATAAAGTTTGGGGATTACTCAGATTACTCATAAGATTAGTAGAAAATGCGTCTTTACCTAACTTTCATCAAGGAATCAAGGAATTTTCCAATCATCGTTTATAGAATAAATTTTATAATTTGAAGAATTTTTTCTTCACTTTTACGAATTAAAAAGTGGTAAAATCAGCGAAACAATTATATAATATATCAAATTTTAATTTAATTAATTTTATGATATATCAAATCTTTTCTTTAAATTAACTAATGAATTATGTATTTCAACCAATTTTAAATAGTTAAAATCAAAGAAAAAATTCTACAGAGCAAAGAATCACCTCAAAAAATGACATAAATCAACTAATTTTTTAGTTATTTATTGTATTCGATTTATCATATTTTTTCTCTGAAACAAAGAAACCATTTGCAGGATCAACGAAAGTTTGTTTCTCATGAACAACGAATTATAATTAGTTATATCATATAATTTTACTCTATGACCAAAAATCATAGTAAAAATTCACTGAAATCAAGTCCGAAATTCCATGAAATCAACGAATCTGTTTTTTCAGTGTATAAAGACCATCACGCTATTATAATTGAGAACCTTTTTCACATAATTTTGTCATTATTTTTAATACATTTATTTATATTTATTGTTTTTGTATTGTTGTCCAGGAATGCTATACAAAGTTTTAATAAGAGAAATTAGTACCAGGCTATCGTTCCTTGAAAACCGAACGGTAAAACAGGCCAATTATCTCAAAAAAGAGCGTTGCTTTCTTAGAGGCATTCATGGATGAGTTAAGAATCACTGAGTCCGCAGTAGCCAAAACAGCTTATTCTCCAGAAATTGTTTTGGCATCTCATGGAATCCGCACCGTTCAGGACCCGGACACTAAGCTATACACTCTAAGCCATTTAACCCCACAAACACATACAGACTCAGGCTCTATTCAAGAGGACAGGCAATACTCCATTGAGGAAATGCCGAACTTGGTTGCAAGTTTGGCAAGTGCAAAAGATAAAGCATTCGCAACGATAATGGCACTTGCCCGTGATGTCGGGATCCAAACAGCCTTACCTGACAATAGCGCCGATACAGTGTTCACATTACCAAATATTGAGTCAACTGCTATAGAGGGTGAATTGCTCCACAACTTTGAGACTCTTAACATCACTGTACCAGAGACTCTGAAGCGAAGAGTTACTTTATTGGACACCACTGATATGTATCGTGACTATTTTATTGCCGACACCTATGAATTCTCGACTACACACCATGACCTTCCCCCGTCCGTCGCCACGTTAGATCCCAATCACTCAACAATAAACGAATAATAATATAGAATACTGATGCTATACATTGACATCAATGATCCCTAGTAAATCCCCTGTATATAGTATCCCTTCATTTGATTCCTTATCTATAGTAATCTTAATAAGATCATATTGGACAATAAAATTATTGTATCTTCGAATATAACCTATATCATAACTAATCATCTAGCTTTAAGATAGTTAATACTATCACATAAAAAACTATAAAAAGACCGTGCATAATGCGGGCAAGAAAAAATGAAAAAATACTAACCCAAACAAAACACCGTGCATAATGCGGAGAAAAACAATTATATCAACACAACTAACATTGTATCATACACATAACACATAAAAATAAAGCATATAACAAACAAACGCTTACGTATGTCAGCTTCAGAAATGAAAAGTTTTTTGCATTTTTTGCCTTTCATAATTGGGGACTTTGTACCAATAAATGATAAAGTTTGGGGATTACTCAGATTACTCATAAGATTAGTAGAAAATGCGTCTTTACCTAACTTTCATCAAGGAATCAAGGAATTTTCCAATCATCGTTTATAGAATAAATTTTATAATTTGAAGAATTTTTTCTTCACTTTTACGAATTAAAAAGTGGTAAAATCAGCGAAACAATTATATAATATATCAAATTTTAATTTAATTAATTTTATGATATATCAAATCTTTTCTTTAAATTAACTAATGAATTATGTATTTCAACCAATTTTAAATAGTTAAAATCAAAGAAAAAATTCTACAGAGCAAAGAATCACCTCAAAAAATGACATAAATCAACTAATTTTTTAGTTATTTATTGTATTCGATTTATCATATTTTTTCTCTGAAACAAAGAAACCATTTGCAGGATCAACGAAAGTTTGTTTCTCATGAACAACGAATTATAATTAGTTATATCATATAATTTTACTCTATGACCAAAAATCATAGTAAAAATTCACTGAAATCAAGTCCGAAATTCCATGAAATCAACGAATCTGTTTTTTCAGTGTATAAAGACCATCACGCTATTATAATTGAGAACCTTTTTCACATAATTTTGTCATTATTTTTAATACATTTATTTATATTTATTGTTTTTGTATTGTTGTCCAGGAATGCTATACAAAGTTTTAATAAGAGAAATTAGTACCAGGCTATCGTTCCTTGAAAACCGAACGGTAAAACAGGCCAATTATCTCGCTAGGCCAGAGGCTAACTCAAAAAAGAGCGTTGCTTTCTTAGAGGCATTCATGGATGAGTTAAGAATCACTGAGTCCGCAGTAGCCAAAACAGCTTATTCTCCAGAAATTGTTTTGGCATCTCATGGAATCCGCGCCGTTCAGGACCCGGACACTAAGCTATACACTCTTAGCCATTTAACCCCACAAACACATACAGACTCAGGCTCTATTCAAGAGGACAGGCAATACTCCATTGAGGAAATGCCGAACTTGGTTGCAAGTTTGGCAAGTGCAAAAGATAAAGCATTCGCAACGATAATGGCACTTGCCCGTGATGTCGGGATCCAAACAGCCTTACCTGACAATAGCGCCGATACAGTGTTCACATTACCAAATATTGAGTCAACTGCTATAGAGGGTGAATTGCTCCACAACTTTGAGACTCTTAACATCACTGTACCAGAGACTCTGAAGCGAAGAGTTACTTTATTGGACACCACTGATATGTATCGTGACTATTTTATTGCCGACACCTATGAATTCTCGACTACACACCATGACCTTCCCCCGTCCGTCGCCACGTTAGATCCCAATCACTCAACAATAAACGAATAATAATATAGAATACTGATGCTATACATTGACATCAATGATCCCTAGTAAATCCCCTGTATATAGTATCCCTTCATTTGATTCCTTATCTATAGTAATCTTAATAAGATCATATTGGACAATAAAATTATTGTATCTTCGAATATAACCTATATCATAACTAATCATCTAGCTTTAAGATAGTTAATACTATCACATAAAAAACTATAAAAAGACCGTGCATAATGCGGGCAAGAAAAAATGAAAAAATACTAACCCAAACAAAACACCGTGCATAATGCGGAGAAAAACAATTATATCAACACAACTAACATTGTATCATACACATAACACATAAAAATAAAGCATATAACAAACAAACGCTTACGTATGTCAGCTTCAGAAATGAAAAGTTTTTTGCATTTTTTGCCTTTCATAATTGGGGACTTTGTACCAATAAATGATAAAGTTTGGGGATTACTCAGATTACTCATAAGATTAGTAGAAAATGCGTCTTTACCTAACTTTCATCAAGGAATCAAGGAATTTTCCAATCATCGTTTATAGAATAAATTTTATAATTTGAAGAATTTTTTCTTCACTTTTACGAATTAAAAAGTGGTAAAATCAGCGAAACAATTATATAATATATCAAATTTTAATTTAATTAATTTTATGATATATCAAATCTTTTCTTTAAATTAACTAATGAATTATGTATTTCAACCAATTTTAAATAGTTAAAATCAAAGAAAAAATTCTACAGAGCAAAGAATCACCTCAAAAAATGACATAAATCAACTAATTTTTTAGTTATTTATTGTATTCGATTTATCATATTTTTTCTCTGAAACAAAGAAACCATTTGCAGGATCAACGAAAGTTTGTTTCTCATGAACAACGAATTATAATTAGTTATATCATATAATTTTACTCTATGACCAAAAATCATAGTAAAAATTCACTGAAATCAAGTCCGAAATTCCATGAAATCAACGAATCTGTTTTTTCAGTGTATAAAGACCATCACGCTATTATAATTGAGAACCTTTTTCACATAATTTTGTCATTATTTTTAATACATTTATTTATATTTATTGTTTTTGTATTGTTGTCCAGGAATGCTATACAAAGTTTTAATAAGAGAAATTAGTACCAGGCTATCGTTCCTTGAAAACCGAACGGTAAAACAGGCCAATTATCTCGCTAGGCCAGAGGCTAACTCAAAAAAGAGCGTTGCTTTCTTAGAGGCATTCATGGATGAGTTAAGAATCACTGAGTCCGCAGTAGCCAAAACAGCTTATTCTCCAGAAATTGTTTTGGCATCTCATGGAATCCGCGCCGTTCAGGACCCGGACACTAAGCTATACACTCTAAGCCATTTAACCCCACAAACACATACAGACTCAGGCTCTATTCAAGAGGACAGGCAATACTCCATTGAGGAAATGCCGAACTTGGTTGCAAGTTTGGCAAGTGCAAAAGATAAAGCATTCGCAACGATAATGGCACTTGCCCGTGATGTCGGGATCCAAACAGCCTTACCTGACAATAGCGCCGATACAGTGTTCACATTACCAAATATTGAGTCAACTGCTATAGAGGGTGAATTGCTCCACAACTTTGAGACTCTTAACATCACTGTACCAGAGACTCTGAAGCGAAGAGTTACTTTATTGGACACCACTGATATGTATCGTGACTATTTTATTGCCGACACCTATGAATTCTCGACTACACACCATGACCTTCCCCCGTCCGTCGCCACGTTAGATCCCAATCACTCAACAATAAACGAATAATAATATAGAATACTGATGCTATACATTGACATCAATGATCCCTAGTAAATCCCCTGTATATAGTATCCCTTCATTTGATTCCTTATCTATAGTAATCTTAATAAGATCATATTGGACAATAAAATTATTGTATCTTCGAATATAACCTATATCATAACTAATCATCTAGCTTTAAGATAGTTAATACTATCACATAAAAAACTATAAAAAGACCGTGCATAATGCGGGCAAGAAAAAATGAAAAAATACTAACCCAAACAAAACACCGTGCATAATGCGGAGAAAAACAATTATATCAACACAACTAACATTGTATCATACACATAACACATAAAAATAAAGCATATAACAAACAAACGCTTACGTATGTCAGCTTCAGAAATGAAAAGTTTTTTGCATTTTTTGCCTTTCATAATTGGGGACTTTGTACCAATAAATGATAAAGTTTGGGGATTACTCAGATTACTCATAAGATTAGTAGAAAATGCGTCTTTACCTAACTTTCATCAAGGAATCAAGGAATTTTCCAATCATCGTTTATAGAATAAATTTTATAATTTGAAGAATTTTTTCTTCACTTTTACGAATTAAAAAGTGGTAAAATCAGCGAAACAATTATATAATATATCAAATTTTAATTTAATTAATTTTATGATATATCAAATCTTTTCTTTAAATTAACTAATGAATTATGTATTTCAACCAATTTTAAATAGTTAAAATCAAAGAAAAAATTCTACAGAGCAAAGAATCACCTCAAAAAATGACATAAATCAACTAATTTTTTAGTTATTTATTGTATTCGATTTATCATATTTTTTCTCTGAAACAAAGAAACCATTTGCAGGATCAACGAAAGTTTGTTTCTCATGAACAACGAATTATAATTAGTTATATCATATAATTTTACTCTATGACCAAAAATCATAGTAAAAATTCACTGAAATCAAGTCCGAAATTCCATGAAATCAACGAATCTGTTTTTTCAGTGTATAAAGACCATCACGCTATTATAATTGAGAACCTTTTTCACATAATTTTGTCATTATTTTTAATACATTTATTTATATTTATTGTTTTTGTATTGTTGTCCAGGAATGCTATACAAAGTTTTAATAAGAGAAATTAGTACCAGGCTATCGTTCCTTGAAAACCGAACGGTAAAACAGGCCAATTATCTCGCTAGGCCAGAGGCTAACTCAAAAAAGAGCGTTGCTTTCTTAGAGGCATTCATGGATGAGTTAAGAATCACTGAGTCCGCAGTAGCCAAAACAGCTTATTCTCCAGAAATTGTTTTGGCATCTCATGGAATCCGCACCGTTCAGGACCCGGACACTAAGCTATACACTCTAAGCCATTTAACCCCACAAACACATACAGACTCAGGCTCTATTCAAGAGGACAGGCAATACTCCATTGAGGAAATGCCGAACTTGGTTGCAAGTTTGGCAAGTGCAAAAGATAAAGCATTCGCAACGATAATGGCACTTGCCCGTGATGTCGGGATCCAAACAGCCTTACCTGACAATAGCGCCGATACAGTGTTCACATTACCAAATATTGAGTCAACTGCTATAGAGGGTGAATTGCTCCACAACTTTGAGACTCTTAACATCACTGTACCAGAGACTCTGAAGCGAAGAGTTACTTTATTGGACACCACTGATATGTATCGTGACTATTTTATTGCCGACACCTATGAATTCTCGACTACACACCATGACCTTCCCCCGTCCGTCGCCACGTTAGATCCCAATCACTCAACAATAAACGAATAATAATATAGAATACTGATGCTATACATTGACATCAATGATCCCTAGTAAATCCCCTGTATATAGTATCCCTTCATTTGATTCCTTATCTATAGTAATCTTAATAAGATCATATTGGACAATAAAATTATTGTATCTTCGAATATAACCTATATCATAACTAATCATCTAGCTTTAAGATAGTTAATACTATCACATAAAAAACTATAAAAAGACCGTGCATAATGCGGGCAAGAAAAAATGAAAAAATACTAACCCAAACAAAACACCGTGCATAATGCGGAGAAAAACAATTATATCAACACAACTAACATTGTATCATACACATAACACATAAAAATAAAGCATATAACAAACAAACGCTTACGTATGTCAGCTTCAGAAATGAAAAGTTTTTTGCATTTTTTGCCTTTCATAATTGGGGACTTTGTACCAATAAATGATAAAGTTTGGGGATTACTCAGATTACTCATAAGATTAGTAGAAAATGCGTCTTTACCTAACTTTCATCAAGGAATCAAGGAATTTTCCAATCATCGTTTATAGAATAAATTTTATAATTTGAAGAATTTTTTCTTCACTTTTACGAATTAAAAAGTGGTAAAATCAGCGAAACAATTATATAATATATCAAATTTTAATTTAATTAATTTTATGATATATCAAATCTTTTCTTTAAATTAACTAATGAATTATGTATTTCAACCAATTTTAAATAGTTAAAATCAAAGAAAAAATTCTACAGAGCAAAGAATCACCTCAAAAAATGACATAAATCAACTAATTTTTTAGTTATTTATTGTATTCGATTTATCATATTTTTTCTCTGAAACAAAGAAACCATTTGCAGGATCAACGAAAGTTTGTTTCTCATGAACAACGAATTATAATTAGTTATATCATATAATTTTACTCTATGACCAAAAATCATAGTAAAAATTCACTGAAATCAAGTCCGAAATTCCATGAAATCAACGAATCTGTTTTTTCAGTGTATAAAGACCATCACGCTATTATAATTGAGAACCTTTTTCACATAATTTTGTCATTATTTTTAATACATTTATTTATATTTATTGTTTTTGTATTGTTGTCCAGGAATGCTATACAAAGTTTTAATAAGAGAAATTAGTACCAGGCTATCGTTCCTTGAAAACCGAACGGTAAAACAGGCCAATTATCTCAAAAAAGAGCGTTGCTTTCTTAGAGGCATTCATGGATGAGTTAAGAATCACTGAGTCCGCAGTAGCCAAAACAGCTTATTCTCCAGAAATTGTTTTGGCATCTCATGGAATCCGCACCGTTCAGGACCCGGACACTAAGCTATACACTCTAAGCCATTTAACCCCACAAACACATACAGACTCAGGCTCTATTCAAGAGGACAGGCAATACTCCATTGAGGAAATGCCGAACTTGGTTGCAAGTTTGGCAAGTGCAAAAGATAAAGCATTCGCAACGATAATGGCACTTGCCCGTGATGTCGGGATCCAAACAGCCTTACCTGACAATAGCGCCGATACAGTGTTCACATTACCAAATATTGAGTCAACTGCTATAGAGGGTGAATTGCTCCACAACTTTGAGACTCTTAACATCACTGTACCAGAGACTCTGAAGCGAAGAGTTACTTTATTGGACACCACTGATATGTATCGTGACTATTTTATTGCCGACACCTATGAATTCTCGACTACACACCATGACCTTCCCCCGTCCGTCGCCACGTTAGATCCCAATCACTCAACAATAAACGAATAATAATATAGAATACTGATGCTATACATTGACATCAATGATCCCTAGTAAATCCCCTGTATATAGTATCCCTTCATTTGATTCCTTATCTATAGTAATCTTAATAAGATCATATTGGACAATAAAATTATTGTATCTTCGAATATAACCTATATCATAACTAATCATCTAGCTTTAAGATAGTTAATACTATCACATAAAAAACTATAAAAAGACCGTGCATAATGCGGGCAAGAAAAAATGAAAAAATACTAACCCAAACAAAACACCGTGCATAATGCGGAGAAAAACAATTATATCAACACAACTAACATTGTATCATACACATAACACATAAAAATAAAGCATATAACAAACAAACGCTTACGTATGTCAGCTTCAGAAATGAAAAGTTTTTTGCATTTTTTGCCTTTCATAATTGGGGACTTTGTACCAATAAATGATAAAGTTTGGGGATTACTCAGATTACTCATAAGATTAGTAGAAAATGCGTCTTTACCTAACTTTCATCAAGGAATCAAGGAATTTTCCAATCATCGTTTATAGAATAAATTTTATAATTTGAAGAATTTTTTCTTCACTTTTACGAATTAAAAAGTGGTAAAATCAGCGAAACAATTATATAATATATCAAATTTTAATTTAATTAATTTTATGATATATCAAATCTTTTCTTTAAATTAACTAATGAATTATGTATTTCAACCAATTTTAAATAGTTAAAATCAAAGAAAAAATTCTACAGAGCAAAGAATCACCTCAAAAAATGACATAAATCAACTAATTTTTTAGTTATTTATTGTATTCGATTTATCATATTTTTTCTCTGAAACAAAGAAACCATTTGCAGGATCAACGAAAGTTTGTTTCTCATGAACAACGAATTAT
This sequence comes from Coremacera marginata, assembly GCA_914767935.1. Classification (NCBI taxonomy): domain Eukaryota; kingdom Metazoa; phylum Arthropoda; class Insecta; order Diptera; family Sciomyzidae; genus Coremacera; species Coremacera marginata. The sequence goes on along the minus strand of OU612047.1, from coordinate 35,155,025 downwards.
AATTAGTTATATCATATAATTTTACTCTATGACCAAAAATCATAGTAAAAATTCACTGAAATCAAGTCCGAAATTCCATGAAATCAACGAATCTGTTTTTTCAGTGTATAAAGACCATCACGCTATTATAATTGAGAACCTTTTTCACATAATTTTGTCATTATTTTTAATACATTTATTTATATTTATTGTTTTTGTATTGTTGTCCAGGAATGCTATACAAAGTTTTAATAAGAGAAATTAGTACCAGGCTATCGTTCCTTGAAAACCGAACGGTAAAACAGGCCAATTATCTCAAAAAAGAGCGTTGCTTTCTTAGAGGCATTCATGGATGAGTTAAGAATCACTGAGTCCGCAGTAGCCAAAACAGCTTATTCTCCAGAAATTGTTTTGGCATCTCATGGAATCCGCACCGTTCAGGACCCGGACACTAAGCTATACACTCTAAGCCATTTAACCCCACAAACACATACAGACTCAGGCTCTATTCAAGAGGACAGGCAATACTCCATTGAGGAAATGCCGAACTTGGTTGCAAGTTTGGCAAGTGCAAAAGATAAAGCATTCGCAACGATAATGGCACTTGCCCGTGATGTCGGGATCCAAACAGCCTTACCTGACAATAGCGCCGATACAGTGTTCACATTACCAAATATTGAGTCAACTGCTATAGAGGGTGAATTGCTCCACAACTTTGAGACTCTTAACATCACTGTACCAGAGACTCTGAAGCGAAGAGTTACTTTATTGGACACCACTGATATGTATCGTGACTATTTTATTGCCGACACCTATGAATTCTCGACTACACACCATGACCTTCCCCCGTCCGTCGCCACGTTAGATCCCAATCACTCAACAATAAACGAATAATAATATAGAATACTGATGCTATACATTGACATCAATGATCCCTAGTAAATCCCCTGTATATAGTATCCCTTCATTTGATTCCTTATCTATAGTAATCTTAATAAGATCATATTGGACAATAAAATTATTGTATCTTCGAATATAACCTATATCATAACTAATCATCTAGCTTTAAGATAGTTAATACTATCACATAAAAAACTATAAAAAGACCGTGCATAATGCGGGCAAGAAAAAATGAAAAAATACTAACCCAAACAAAACACCGTGCATAATGCGGAGAAAAACAATTATATCAACACAACTAACATTGTATCATACACATAACACATAAAAATAAAGCATATAACAAACAAACGCTTACGTATGTCAGCTTCAGAAATGAAAAGTTTTTTGCATTTTTTGCCTTTCATAATTGGGGACTTTGTACCAATAAATGATAAAGTTTGGGGATTACTCAGATTACTCATAAGATTAGTAGAAAATGCGTCTTTACCTAACTTTCATCAAGGAATCAAGGAATTTTCCAATCATCGTTTATAGAATAAATTTTATAATTTGAAGAATTTTTTCTTCACTTTTACGAATTAAAAAGTGGTAAAATCAGCGAAACAATTATATAATATATCAAATTTTAATTTAATTAATTTTATGATATATCAAATCTTTTCTTTAAATTAACTAATGAATTATGTATTTCAACCAATTTTAAATAGTTAAAATCAAAGAAAAAATTCTACAGAGCAAAGAATCACCTCAAAAAATGACATAAATCAACTAATTTTTTAGTTATTTATTGTATTCGATTTATCATATTTTTTCTCTGAAACAAAGAAACCATTTGCAGGATCAACGAAAGTTTGTTTCTCATGAACAAGGAATTATAATTAGTTATATCATATAATTTTACTCTATGACCAAAAATCATAGTAAAAATTCACTGAAATCAAGTCCGAAATTCCATGAAATCAACGAATCTGTTTTTTCAGTGTATAAAGACCATCACGCTATTATAATTGAGAACCTTTTTCACATAATTTTGTCATTATTTTTAATACATTTATTTATATTTATTGTTTTTGTATTGTTGTCCAGGAATGCTATACAAAGTTTTAATAAGAGAAATTAGTACCAGGCTATCGTTCCTTGAAAACCGAACGGTAAAACAGGCCAATTATCTCAAAAAAGAGCGTTGCTTTCTTAGAGGCATTCATGGATGAGTTAAGAATCACTGAGTCCGCAGTAGCCAAAACAGCTTATTCTCCAGAAATTGTTTTGGCATCTCATGGAATCCGCGCCGTTCAGGACCCGGACACTAAGCTATACACTCTAAGCCATTTAACCCCACAAACACATACAGACTCAGGCTCTATTCAAGAGGACAGGCAATACTCCATTGAGGAAATGCCGAACTTGGTTGCAAGTTTGGCAAGTGCAAAAGATAAAGCATTCGCAACGATAATGGCACTTGCCCGTGATGTCGGGATCCAAACAGCCTTACCTGACAATAGCGCCGATACAGTGTTCACATTACCAAATATTGAGTCAACTGCTATAGAGGGTGAATTGCTCCACAACTTTGAGACTCTTAACATCACTGTACCAGAGACTCTGAAGCGAAGAGTTACTTTATTGGACACCACTGATATGTATCGTGACTATTTTATTGCCGACACCTATGAATTCTCGACTACACACCATGACCTTCCCCCGTCCGTCGCCACGTTAGATCCCAATCACTCAACAATAAACGAATAATAATATAGAATACTGATGCTATACATTGACATCAATGATCCCTAGTAAATCCCCTGTATATAGTATCCCTTCATTTGATTCCTTATCTATAGTAATCTTAATAAGATCATATTGGACAATAAAATTATTGTATCTTCGAATATAACCTATATCATAACTAATCATCTAGCTTTAAGATAGTTAATACTATCACATAAAAAACTATAAAAAGACCGTGCATAATGCGGGCAAGAAAAAATGAAAAAATACTAACCCAAACAAAACACCGTGCATAATGCGGAGAAAAACAATTATATCAACACAACTAACATTGTATCATACACATAACACATAAAAATAAAGCATATAACAAACAAACGCTTACGTATGTCAGCTTCAGAAATGAAAAGTTTTTTGCATTTTTTGCCTTTCATAATTGGGGACTTTGTACCAATAAATGATAAAGTTTGGGGATTACTCAGATTACTCATAAGATTAGTAGAAAATGCGTCTTTACCTAACTTTCATCAAGGAATCAAGGAATTTTCCAATCATCGTTTATAGAATAAATTTTATAATTTGAAGAATTTTTTCTTCACTTTTACGAATTAAAAAGTGGTAAAATCAGCGAAACAATTATATAATATATCAAATTTTAATTTAATTAATTTTATGATATATCAAATCTTTTCTTTAAATTAACTAATGAATTATGTATTTCAACCAATTTTAAATAGTTAAAATCAAAGAAAAAATTCTACAGAGCAAAGAATCACCTCAAAAAATGACATAAATCAACTAATTTTTTTAGTTATTTATTGTATTCGATTTATCATATTTTTTCTCTGAAACAAAGAAACCATTTGCAGGATCAACGAAAGTTTGTTTCTCATGAACAACGAATTATAATTAGTTATATCATATAATTTTACTCTATGACCAAAAATCATAGTAAAAATTCACTGAAATCAAGTCCGAAATTCCATGAAATCAACGAATCTGTTTTTTCAGTGTACAAAGACCATCACGCTATTATAATTGAGAACCTTTTTCACATAATTTTGTCATTATTTTTAATACATTTATTTATATTTATTGTTTTTGTATTGTTGTCCAGGAATGCTATACAAAGTTTTAATAAGAGAAATTAGTACCAGGCTATCGTTCCTTGAAAACCGAACGGTAAAACAGGCCAATTATCTCGCTAGGCCAGAGGCTAACTCAAAAAAGAGCGTTGCTTTCTTAGAGGCATTCATGGATGAGTTAAGAATCACTGAGTCCGCAGTAGCCAAAACAGCTTATTCTCCAGAAATTGTTTTGGCATCTCATGGAATCCGCGCCGTTCAGGACCCGGACACTAAGCTATACACTCTAAGCCATTTAACCCCACAAACACATACAGACTCAGGCTCTATTCAAGAGGACAGGCAATACTCCATTGAGGAAATGCCGAACTTGGTTGCAAGTTTGGCAAGTGCAAAAGATAAAGCATTCGCAACGATAATGGCACTTGCCCGTGATGTCGGGATCCAAACAGCCTTACCTGACAATAGCGCCGATACAGTGTTCACATTACCAAATATTGAGTCAACTGCTATAGAGGGTGAATTGCTCCACAACTTTGAGACTCTTAACATCACTGTACCAGAGACTCTGAAGAGAAGAGTTACTTTATTGGACACCACTGATATGTATCGTGACTATTTTATTGCCGACACCTATGAATTCTCGACTACACACCATGACCTTCCCCCGTCCGTCGCCACGTTAGATCCCAATCACTCAACAATAAACGAATAATAATATAGAATACTGATGCTATACATTGACATCAATGATCCCTAGTAAATCCCCTGTATATAGTATCCCTTCATTTGATTCCTTATCTATAGTAATCTTAATAAGATCATATTGGACAATAAAATTATTGTATCTTCGAATATAACCTATATCATAACTAATCATCTAGCTTTAAGATAGTTAATACTATCACATAAAAAACTATAAAAAGACCGTGCATAATGCGGGCAAGAAAAAATGAAAAAATACTAACCCAAACAAAACACCGTGCATAATGCGGAGAAAAACAATTATATCAACACAACTAACATTGTATCATACACATAACACATAAAAATAAAGCATATAACAAACAAACGCTTACGTATGTCAGCTTCAGAAATGAAAAGTTTTTTGCATTTTTTGCCTTTCATAATTGGGGACTTTGTACCAATAAATGATAAAGTTTGGGGATTACTCAGATTACTCATAAGATTAGTAGAAAATGCGTCTTTACCTAACTTTCATCAAGGAATCAAGGAATTTTCCAATCATCGTTTATAGAATAAATTTTATAATTTGAAGAATTTTTTCTTCACTTTTACGAATTAAAAAGTGGTAAAATCAGCGAAACAATTATATAATATATCAAATTTTAATTTAATTAATTTTATGATATATCAAATCTTTTCTTTAAATTAACTAATGAATTATGTATTTCAACCAATTTTAAATAGTTAAAATCAAAGAAAAAATTCTACAGAGCAAAGAATCACCTCAAAAAATGACATAAATCAACTAATTTTTTAGTTATTTATTGTATTCGATTTATCATATTTTTTCTCTGAAACAAAGAAACCATTTGCAGGATCAACGAAAGTTTGTTTCTCATGAACAACGAATTATAATTAGTTATATCATATAATTTTACTCTATGACCAAAAATCATAGTAAAAATTCACTGAAATCAAGTCCGAAATTCCATGAAATCAACGAATCTGTTTTTTCAGTGTATAAAGACCATCACGCTATTATAATTGAGAACCTTTTTCACATAATTTTGTCATTATTTTTAATACATTTATTTATATTTATTGTTTTTGTATTGTTGTCCAGGAATGCTATACAAAGTTTTAATAAGAGAAATTAGTACCAGGCTATCGTTCCTTGAAAACCGAACGGTAAAACAGGCCAATTATCTCGCTAGGCCAGAGGCTAACTCAAAAAAGAGCGTTGCTTTCTTAGAGGCATTCATGGATGAGTTAAGAATCACTGAGTCCGCAGTAGCCAAAACAGCTTATTCTCCAGAAATTGTTTTGGCATCTCATGGAATCCGCGCCGTTCAGGACCCGGACACTAAGCTATACACTCTAAGCCATTTAACCCCACAAACACATACAGACTCAGGCTCTATTCAAGAGGACAGGCAATACTCCATTGAGGAAATGCCGAACTTGGTTGCAAGTTTGGCAAGTGCAAAAGATAAAGCATTCGCAACGATAATGGCACTTGCCCGTGATGTCGGGATCCAAACAGCCTTACCTGACAATAGCGCCGATACAGTGTTCACATTACCAAATATTGAGTCAACTGCTATAGAGGGTGAATTGCTCCACAACTTTGAGACTCTTAACATCACTGTACCAGAGACTCTGAAGCGAAGAGTTACTTTATTGGACACCACTGATATGTATCGTGACTATTTTATTGCCGACACCTATGAATTCTCGACTACACACCATGACCTTCCCCCGTCCGTCGCCACGTTAGATCCCAATCACTCAACAATAAACGAATAATAATATTGAATACTGATGCTATATAACAAACAAACGCTTACGTATGTCAGCTTCAGAAATGAAAAGTTTTTTGCATTTTTTGCCTTTCATAATTGGGGACTTTGTACCAATAAATGATAAAGTTTGGGGATTACTCAGATTACTCATAAGATTAGTAGAAAATGCGTCTTTACCTAACTTTCATCAAGGAATCAAGGAATTTTCCAATCATCGTTTTAGTTATATCATAACTAATCATCTAGCTTTAAGATAGTTAATACTATCACATAAAAAACTATAAAAAGACCGTGCATAATGCGGGCAAGAAAAAATGAAAAAATACTAACCCAAACAAAACACCGTGCATAATGCGGAGAAAAACAATTATATCAACACAACTAACATTGTATCATACACATATGGCACTTTAACCCACTATATGAGTATCCTGATAACTTTCTGATAATCATAAGACTTTATCTGCTATGTTGCATATAAATATTTAGAATTAAGGCATTGTATAGGTAAAAAACTCCATTTGTCTAATTGTCAATGATTGATGATTAGATGACTGTGAGTTTTTAAAAAAAAAAAAAAAAAAAAAAAAAAAAAAAAAAAAAATTTTATCTTTTATGGTGTCTTGTCTATCTACTTTTTTATCATGACAGTACTTTTCTCCATAATAATGTATTTGGAACTTATGTTATAGTGTATGTTTTGTATTCTTTTGTATTACCTATTGTGATGCAAATTTGAAAAAAAAAAAAAAAATTAAAACAATACACTTTTTTTTATGCATAGGCTTACAGAAATTTTTATAGAAGTTAGGAAAATTAAAATTAATATAAAAAAGACAGTAAATAGAATATATTCGAAAGCAGCAATAGAATCACAACTAGGTCAGATTAATACTTATAAACAACAATTTGACAACCACAAACTTACCACATGGCGGATCCTGCTAATTCAAACCTGCGAATCCTAAGGGCCAAACAGTCAAAAATTCAATTCTATCTAAAATTTCTGATACACCAGATACTCAATAGTCCCAACATACCACTTATTAAATGGAGGAAATCACAACCAGAGATGAATTCAACAATAAATTCAATGAGCTACTGAGGTATATAGAACAACAAGAAAAGAGTTTACTGAAATCAAGACAAACCTTCAATGATAAGTGTGTTACTAAAACGATTAAACATGGTGGAGGCTCTGTTATGGTCTGGGGATGTATGTCGGCATCAGGAGTCGGTAATCTTGTGTTTATCGAATCAACAATGAAAAAAGAGGACTATCTTAAAATTTTGCAGGACAATATTGCACCCAGTGTAGAGAAATTGGGCTTATCACGGAATTGGATATTCCAACAGGATAATGAGCCTAAGCATTCATTCAAAATTGTGAAGGAGTGGTTGTTATATTACACACCAAAGGTTCTTGATCATGCACCGCAGTCCCCAGACCTTAACATCTGGACAAAAAAATAAGAGAAAGGCAGATTTCTTGTAAGGAAGACCTAAGGATCGTATTACGAGAAGAATGGAGTAAAATTTCACCCGATGTCACCCAAAAACTGGTTCACTCAATGCCAAGAAGACTAACGGAGGTAATAAAGTCAAAAGGAAAGCAAACAAAGTATTAAATATAAATTTTTCCAATGTATTTCGAAAACTGTTTACTTTATTTTGACGCGTAAAATTTGCTTTATTTTATTAAAAAGTGCGATATTTTTAAATGTGTTTTGTTTTTCCTTATTCTTTTTAATGGATTTAGTTTTAATATAATTACTTAAGAATTTTCCAATACAACTTTTTATTTAGTATTATTTCTTTATGTATAATAAATATTTTTGTGCACGAATATTTGGTGTTTACTTTATTTTGACGCTCACAGTATGTACAACGCCAACATGGGAGAAGTTTTGATCGGTCGGATCAAAACTTAAGTTTGTATAGAATTTCCATCAGGGGGAAAAAATGGTACATTCCCTTGCTTACTCATTGCATTGATATGGCGGTCCAGAATGCTTGGCATTTACATCGAAAACTAGGAGGAAGCTTAGATCAGTTGAAATTTAAACGAGTTATAGCCACATCATTGCTGAACGCTAATCAAAAAAAGCCAACGTACCCAAAAGGACGCCCCAGCAGCTCGGAAGTGGAAGTTATACGATATGACCAACTGGACCATTTCGTTGCTCCACAGGAGAAGCAAACTCGATGCGGAGGTTTTTGTCATCAAAAAACCACTACCAGATGCTCAAAATGCGACATCGGAGTGCATGTCAAGTGCTTTATTCAATATCACACACAAAAATAATATTTGTTTGATACATTGTTCTTTTGCCTGATGTCCTATATATATAGGACGGCCTAAAACTCACCTTTTATAAATAAAAAAATGTAATCTTAGTTTCAAAATGGTTTTTTAATCATATTTAAAGTACAATTGCAGTGAGATAAATTCTTTTTGGTTTTTGATAAACTTTTAGGCATATCTAGGTTAGATAATACAGTATCTAAGCAACGTAGGACACGTTAAGAAAATTATAGTAGACAATGAGTTAGGTTTTAAGGCCATTCCACTACAAGAGTTCTTTAGAGAAAATGATATCGAAATTCATTTTACATCGAGTGGAAACCATACCTCGAACTCTGATGTGGAAAGACTCCATAATACAATAAATGAACATATCAGAATACTGAAACATGATCCCAATAGAGTCATAGAAACAAGGGAGGAAAAAATGTACCGAACAATTAAATATTATAACAATACAATACATTCAACAACAGGACGAATTCGAGAACTGAAACGATTCAGTAAAAGAAAAACTCAAGTCTTTTTCTCCTAACCACCTTGTTTTACATTTCATCAGAAATCTCTTTTTTTAGTCTTTTCTAAATTGTTAAATAAAACAGTAGTGTTTTAAGTATTAAAATTAATTTTCATTAGTGAAATTTTACATGGTCGTTAATGGAGCCGTTTTTAATTCACGCGTTTTCGATTTTATGCAAACGTCAAACTCATTTTTTTTATGTACATGTAAACAAAACAAAGCAAAATGGAGCAAGTGTAAGTAAAATAACTTTAAGCAAAATTTTTTTATAAATTTATACATTTAAACATGATTTTTATTTCAGAATTCAGGAAAAACAGAGAAGAAGGTGGTTCCGTGAGGAAACGACAGGGTTTTTGAGATGCTACCTGGCTCGGAAAGCGGAGTTCGAGCATCCGAAGAAAAAGAGGCTGGCATACGCGAACGTGTTAGAAGACATGGTGTCGCTGGCGATTACGGTACGTTTAAGAAATAAATATATGTTTAACAGAGAGTACACTGCTATGCTTGGAGTCGAAGATGCAAAGCCTTCTCCAAGCGTACAAAGCAGCACGCGACAACAACCGCAGCACTGGTGCCAGTCCATGCTTTGCTCCGTATATGGAGCTAATGGACGAACTTTTTGGCACCAGTCCAATCATTTCAAATGACCACACACTTCACGTGGACTACAAGTCGTCTCAAACAGTGCCTAATGTGGATTCTCCACCACCATCATTATCGCCGACAGCGATCGCTTCCTCGCCACTTCTGTCACCATCGCTGGCGTCATCACCGAAACCATCGTCGTCATCAGATGTGGACACTGCCAATACTTCTGGCACCTCAGCATTACCTTCATCTTCTTCACCTGTAGTACGGAGAAAACGGTCCGCTCGAGAGATGTACTACGAGGAAAAGTTAAAGCTAAGGAAGTTGGAAGCTGATAAGAAAAAAGAAGAGCGGAGCAAGGCCTTCCAAGAGTTGAAGAATATGTTGAGGGAGAAGTGGCAGAAAGATAGTGAGCTGGAACAGAAGAAAGTCTCGATGTCCAATATTTTCGCGCTGCTCACCCATGACTACAGATACAATCTACAAACGCAAAATATTATTTACAGATTTTATTTTCATATTTATAAGTAGCTAAATAAATGTATTTACCAACGAATCCTCTAAATTGCTCATTTTGTTTTAATTTTTCTAATTTTTTTAATAAAAATAAACATATGCTTATGACAGTTCTTGCCAGTGTTGGTAAGCAACTAAAAGTAAATTTTAACCGAGTTGCACTGTTCTTTTGCAACTCGTTTACAAAAGAATACGCCTATAGTAAAAACGCTTTTTTTTGCCCAACAAAAATTTTCCGCGAAGAGTAGTTTTTTCGTGCGTGTGTGAGTGTGTTTTAAGCTAACTGCAGTGCATTTTTTGCACTCCACTTTGTGTCACATTCGATCAAAGCTGAGGCAGCAGTCTCTGATTAAAATTCACCAACATTGGACCAAGTAGGACTGTTCTTTCAAGTTTAACTCTTGCGCTCACGCAGCACAGAGAGCTTTAGCCCTTTCAGACCGTGATGCATCGTTTGTGCGGGTGGGTTCTATCTTTAATATTTCCACTTTTATTTAACGAATGTTATAAAGAACGAAATGAATCGATTGTGCTTGTTATTGTTTACTTTTGTTTCTCACACTGTTCCGCGATTCGCTTTACCGTTACTTGACCACGCGTGGAATTATTAACAAACTTTTTAGTTTTGTCAAAATGAGTCGCAGAGGTAAGTTGTGTCTTCAATTACAAAAATATAAACAGTGTCAAACTAGTGAAGTTAACGCATTTGAACTAAACAAATAATAAAGTTTCATATTTCAAATAAATTTGAATCATTTGTTGCTAAAAAAATGGGTTTCAGATAAAATTTTAAACGAATGCATCAATTGTGCGTGTTGGGTTTGATGTTACTTAAAAAATGTGTTTTTTTCTTGAAATTTAATTCCAAGTAGTGCTTACTGATGATGCCATTTTGGCAGCGCTGGAAGATTCGGATGCGTTTGACTTTAGTAGCGATGATGAAAATGTAGACAAAAACTATGTGCCGGGGGAAAGCACTGATAGTGAGAGCGGGGAAGGAGATGTGGATCTAGCAATAGATTCAGTACTTACTGAGATAAGCGCCAATCAAGATGTAGAGCTAGTGTGCACGGAGGTAAAATTTTCATTAACGTTACAAGTGCAATAATATAAATAAAATAAAATGTTGCTATAGAATCGCAACAGACGAAAAGTTTGGAAAAGAAAACCTTTTTACGCACCAGTTTTGGATGTACCGGTTGCTGAGGAAGTTGTGAGTTAAAGAATTGAAAACTTAGTGTCACAGATGTTTTGAAAGACATTTCGTTAACAGAATGATGCGGTGCAGGTGGCGTTGCCTTTGGAATATTTCAAAAAATATTTTGATGATATATTTTTTGAAAATGTGGCCGATTGCACAAATCGATATAAATTTTTGCAGAAAGGTGAAAACTTAAAAACATCCGCTGGGGAAATTAAAAATTGGTTTGGAATGCACATTGCTATGGGTTGCGTTCGTTTCCCACGATTCCGTATGTACTGGCAGACGAAGTTCAAAATTCCAGTAGTAGCAGAAACAATGAGTCGGGACAGATTTTTCAAACTACGGGAAGCATTCCATGTTGTTATTCAAAATGACTTTACTGAAGCAGAAAAAAAAGCAAATGTCTTTTGGAAAGTTTAGCCAATTATTGATTCAGTCAGAAATGCTTGCTTAAAAATTCCGAGACAAGAAAATGGAAGTTTTTCAATCGACGAGCAAATGATACCATTTACTGGACGTTGTCCAGTGCGCCAAAGTTTACCTAACAAGCCAAGAGGTGTTGGTTTAAAAAATGAGGTATTGACAACATCAAATGGACTTGTTCTCGATTTTGAAATATACCAAGGCAAGACAACGCCTCTTCCAGAGGAAAATATTGGACTCGGTCCTGCATTCATTCTGCGCCTTGTGCAAACACTACCAAAAGGATCGAAAGTATTTTTTGATCGGTACTTTACCACATTGCCCTTATTGGATAAGCTTCTTGAGAAAGGAATTTTTGGGACAGGAACGATAATGAAAAATCGTATAAAAGGCGTTAACTTGACTGAGGATAAAAAGATGAAAAGAGGAGATATGGAGGAGTTTTGTTGCCCTGATGATAAAGTTGTCGTTGTTCAATGGAAGGACTCAAAGTCGGTGTTATTGGCATCATCTGCTTTTGGATGCAGTCCTGTTAATGATGTTCGTCGTTGGTGCAAAAAAGAAAAGAAATTCATCGTAGTAGCCCGTCCAAATATAGTCCGGCAATACAATGAATCAATGGGTGGTGTGGATATTTGCGACCAACAAATGGAAGCTTACCGCTCCTTTTTCAAAACTCGAAAGTGGCCATTAAAAGTAGCTATACATTTTATAGACTTGGCATGCTGCAATGCTTGGATGGAGTACCGAAATGATTGCCGAGTAATCGAAAAACCACCAAAGGATACGCATGATTTATTAAGTTTTCGACTTGCGTTAGCTGAGGCATTGGTTGCAATTCCAAAAACTACTAACGTGGAGTGGAGCTCTGACTCCGAAACAGACGAGGCTGAAACTGCTCCACAACAAAACGGTATCGCCCAGCGGACCAGCCATGTCCCGAAAAACGACTGGATGGCTTTAATCATTGGCCGGAAGAATTAGACTTAAAATCAGCCCGTATGTGCCGTCGCAAAGACTGTAAGTCGCGTACGCGCACACGATGCACAAAATGCGATGTGTTTTTATGTTTCAGCAAAAAAAATAATTGTTTTAAGCTGTATCATACTGATAAATAAACAGAAATTAAAAATAGTTAAAAACTGAGCTTAAGTTATTTTAAAACGAAATGAGACCGAAATGCATCAATTGTGCGTGTCCTGAAAACCCTTGAAGGATATGTAAATTGCGAAACCTAAACATTGAGAATAGTTTCATACCATATAACGACTACATATTCCAAAAATCATAAAAAAATGTTCAGTAGATAAGCGTCGGGTCTGAAAGGGTTAGGAAAACATCACAGTGGGTCAGCAGCTCCCAATCAACAATCAAAAAATAGTGTCGAAAAATAATAACAAGTTGTTTTATAACTTTTAACATTTATTATAATTTAATAAAATTATTGAAATTTATTGTAATATTTTGGGATTTCGTTTAATTATAATAAAATAAAAATAAAAACAAAAAAAAAGAGCCATTAAAAATAATTATTTTGTTGAATTAAAGTCTTTCTGTCTTTATTTCTTGTCTTCATTTAACAGGCGTACTTAATGGCCCTGACATTAGAAAGCTATTCAAGAGCAACTTTGAATCATCGCTTCATGATTATAATCATTCAATGGCATGGATTTACTTTCAGCGTGTATGAACCAGAGTCTTGGGAGGGGATCGAGACGCGGAACCGGAAGCAAGAGAATAGGTGAAAGAAATGCTGTATTATTTTGAGAAAATCGGCACATCGATAACATTAAAGCTGCATTTTCTTAATTTTCATTTTGACGATTTTATCAAACAACTCCCTACCGAATCCGATGAGCAAGGAGATCGGTTTCACCAAACCACAATGCCCATGGAAAAACGGTACAAAGGCAAAAAACTCGACGCATTGCTTGCAGAGGTAATATCAATATTATTGATGCATTGTTTTGCATTATTTTTTTGATTTATTTTCAAATTTTTTTCAGGTATGTTGGTGGAGTCACAAGATCACCCTGTATGATGTTAATGAAATATCTGAAGAAGAAAAAGCTGATGATGGAGGGCAGTCTGGAAGTAACGTGCCTGTGGACACCATAAGTTCTGAATCAGAGTCAGATTCGGACGATTCCGACGACGATTTGAATCCACAACTTAAGAGAGTGCGATTTGCAAGTCCAGGGCCATCAACATTATAAACATAATACGAATATTTTTTTTTATAATTTTTGTAATAGATAGCATAGTATTGTAGTGCCATCCCTGCTGAGACTACTAATCCCAACAACACTGAATCATTATTACTAAATATCCATGCTACTACTCTTTGTTACAACCCTCACTCTAAATGTCAAACAATACCACCTAAGAACTAAGATTAATAAAATCAGTAATAGTATAACAGTATAACAGTAAGTGAAACCTGCAGCATGCCTTTTCACTTACGGGAGAAGGCTTTATAGTATCTCAATGTTGAAGTAAAGAAAAAACAAATGAAATTAAAAACTTTTCGGGAAATTTTTCACTTTTGCGGCTACCTAAGCACTACCTAAACGGTGTTAAGAATCATTCCTAGGAAGTTCATATGTTCTAGAAAGTTGTTTTTTGAGATCTTAGGTTCGTTTTTGTAGTTGATTGTTTCCTTGAATTTTGAACGGTTTGCTACCTATGAACCTGAACAGGGGAAAAAAGGTAAAAAAAAAAATTGAATTTTTTAAAGTTTTTTGCGATTTTGACCTTGAAGATGAGGTTTTTTATTTTATATGTATACAATTTTTGTTCTTTATGACAAGAGCTACAACTTTGCCTCAGAGAGTTAATCAAAATTCCGAACGGTTTGCAAGATATGAGCTTGGAAAATTATCACTTTTTTCCAAAAATGACACCGAGGCCCAACTTCTTTGGGGGCCCATAAAAAAACTTGGTGGACTTTGGGCAAAACTGGGAGACAGGGGTCTTTTTTTTTTTTTTGTCTTTTATCACGTAGTGGTGTCCGTATGTGGTCTATTACTCGGGAAAGTCTGCTACACGAAAAATAAATGTTTTTCAAATATTGCGCGAACCTGTTTATTTTTGGGTTAGGGGATTGCTTTGCAGGTTGGCACACTTTGCAGGTTGGCACACCGCCATTTTAAAAATCTGGTGTAGAGCTAGCTCAAATCTGTTGACTGTCAAAATAATGTCACATCGCCTGCTCACTTTTGATATTCATCCAAAGAAGCAAGTCCCGGTCTGAGTTGTTGTTCCGAACACGGTGTTGAAAGTGTCTACAATTGAATTTTCATAGTTTTTTGATTCTCCATAAAGTTATTATTGTGAGCGGATCTGGCAATGCCAGCGACAGAAACTTCTAGAAGAGTCAGTTACGCCGAACGTTTCTTCATGCACGCACTCGTTTGTTCTACACGCGTCTCTCAAACCGACTATTTATCAAATAACTTTAATTCCTCATTTAAAATACTATTTAAACAATTAAACATTGACTTTACTAAACTTTAACGGTTTTCTTTCATTTTACACGGGTCTTACATTATTTTCTATCGATTCCGAAAGGTGAGTGGACATATTTTCTTAGTTTTTTATTGCCTTTCAGTGTGCCAAGCGAATAGACGTGAAACTCGAAGACAGACAAAAAAAAATGTGGATTTCGAAATTGTCATTTTCCTCCTGGTTGGCACAGTGTAGCATTTGAAGGTTGGCACACCGTGATTGTTCGCCTCGAAATTCTGCAGACGTCATTTTTATGACATATTTCCATTGAAATCGTCAATAGAGTGACAACGAAGCATTTTACTGAGTTTGGTTAATCGTTTTGTGAAACTTTCTTTTCGCTTAGAATGGCTGCTCGCCGAGAAAGAAAAACGGATCACGGTATTAGTAATTTTGACGCGTTGGTGAGAGCAGTGAAAGAAATCAAAATCGAGAAAAAGTCGGTTGGGACAGTTTCGACCGCATACGGCATTCCGAAAACTAGCTTGGCACGCTACGTCAGGAAAATCAACGAAAAATGTCAAGACATTTCCCTGCTCGACGAAGCTGAATTACTCGCGTTGGTTCGCCGAAGTGCATCATATTCTACACCTTCTCTTGTGAGGACTTTTCTTTCTCATAAAAATATTCAATCATTAGAATTGATATTTTTTTCAGGTTTTCGATTCGCACCAGGAGACTGCGTTGCTTGAATACATAGTGAAATGCTGCAAGCTTCACTATGAGCTGAGCATTTCGAAATTGAAGCGATTGGCATACCAATTCGCCCGGAAAATTGAGGTTAACTACCCAGAATCATGGGATGAAAACGAAAAGGCTGGTGCGCAATGGTATTACGGATTCATGATGCGCCACAAAAATCTCACGTTGAGATCACCGGAACAAACCAGCTTGAACCGTGTGAATTCATTTTGCCGCGAAAACGTGAATGATTTGTTTCGAAATTTGGATCAAGTATATCTCGAAAATGCGTCCTTCGGTAATGAGCCACACAGAATTTGGAATATGGATGAGACTGGATTCTCAAGAGTGCCAACTAAAACCGGTAAAATAATCACTCTGAGAGGACTCAAAAGAGTTGGACAAATCACAACGGGGTTCGATGATAACGATGGCCTTGGCTTTCAATACTGCGGGATATTCGATGCCGCCGTTTTACCTATTTCCTTGCAAACACACGCAAGCTTATTTCCTTGACAATGCTTCGTATGGCGCAGTTGGATACGCAAATGATTCCGGATGGATGCAACAAGCTGAATTCGAAAAATTTATCGACCACTTCATCAAGTATTCCAATTCGTCGATCGCTTCACCAACACTGCTTCTGCTTGACAATCATGCTTCCCACATGTCGGTAGAAACACTCGACAAATCATTTGCGAACGGAGTAACACTTCTCACGTTTCCACCTCACTGCAGCCATCGAATGCAGCCACTTGACGTTTCTGTATATGGACCAGTGAAAACATATTACAAGCCATTTTGCGCTGCGTGGGCACGAAACAATATCAATAAAAAACTGGAAATGCGTCACATTCCGGGACTTGTCAAACAGAGTTTGGACTTGGCATTGACACCAAAAAATATCCAAGCAGGATTCTCTTCGACCGGTATTTGGCCTTTCAATCCGGAAATTTTCACTAACGTGGATTTTGTTCAAGCTGAATTCAGTAATGAAAATAGTTCGGTCATTGCAGAAGAGCCCGACGAAGGGCGCATTTGTATGTTGAGTAACCTACCGAAAGTAGCTGCACATGAAATAGTCGTGACTTCGCCAGAACCATCAACGAGCATCTCACGTGAGTCTAGTTTGAGTTCAGCACTGAATGAAATTGGACTGCAGAGAAAAGGATCACCGAAAAAGAAGTCTAATCGTGGTTCAAAAACATTGCGTGCTACTGTCTTGACATCAGCACAGAATAGAACGGCTCTAAAAGAGAAGCGACAAGAGCGAGAAGCCAAAAAAAGTGCCGCCGAGAAAAAGCAAGCAGAGAAGCGACGAGAGCTTGATGCGAAAAAAAGCGTCGCCGAGAAAAAACAAGTAAAATCAAAAGCATCGGGAAAAAAGAATCCGGCTAAGCGCGCCAAAAGGGAATCATTATCATCTGAAGAAGAAGATTTTTGCATCATTTGCTTGATGAGCATGCCACGAAAACTCACTCGAGAGAACTCTATAAAATGCAATGTGTGCAAAAGACCTGTTCATTTGAAATGCGCAAATATGCAACACAGCTATTACACATGCAAACATTGCGATTCGGATGTAGGCGAAGAATCGGATGGACAATGATTTCTATTCACTACTTTCTCACTAATATTCAATAAATAGAACTTTTCATTAAATAAATGCTTCATATTTGGTGTTTTTACGTTATTTTTCCACTCTTCCATTAGACTCATAGAGGTGTCCCAACCTGCAAAGCAATTTTTTTTAGACCCTATTTTTTACACTTGAGCAAATTGCCCGTAAAAATTAGTTTTTTGTCGCAATCCAAAAATTTTCTTTTACGAAACTTTGCTTGGCGTGTCCGCTTTCCAACGATATACTGTAGTCTGCATAATTTCTTTCCGTTAAAAATGTACGGCCTAAAAACGAAACCTAAGCCAACCTGCAAAGCAATCCCCTATGTACAACGCCAACATGGGAGAAGTCGATCGGTCGGATCAAAACTTAAGTTTGTATAGAATTTCCATCAGAGGGAAAAAAATGGTACATTCCCTTGCTTACTCATTGCATTGATATGGCGGTCCAGAATGCTTGGCATTTACATCGAAAACTAGGAGGAAGCTTAGATCAGTTGAAATTTAGACGAGTTATAGCCACATCATTGCTGAACACTAATCAAAAAAAGCCAACGTACCCAAAAGGACGCCCCAGCAGCTCGGAAGTGGAAGTTATACGATATGACCAACTGGACCATTTCGTTGCTCCACAGGAGAAGCAAACTCGATGCGGTTTTTGTCATCAAAAAACCACTACCAGATGCTCAAAATGCAACATCGGAGTGCATGTCAAGTGCTTTATTCAATATCACACACAAAAATAATATTTGTTTGATACATTGTACTTTTGCCTGGGGCCTTACTCTGTAATGCGATTCGAAAAGCAATCCGATTCGAAAACCAAATGCGATCCGAATTCAAAATCGCACTCTGTAACTCTTTCGCTTCAGTGGGAGTGTTGCTTGCTTCAAATTCCCGCAAATGTGTCCAAAATTGGGCATCACTTTTTATAAAACGTCAAAAAAATTGTCAATTGGGTCAGCAATGTCAACAAAAGTAAACAAAAGTGAAAATTGTGAAAAAACAGCCGAAAGCAAAAAAAATATAAGATAATAGTTTCACTTTTTAATTAAAAAATGGATTCAGTGGCTTTATGGATTAATGGTGATGACGAGCATGAAGAAAGGTTACAGTGCCGATTCATTAGGGATCACTCAAATGTAATGGCTATCAGTGATAAGAAGTAAGAAACAATGAATATTGCCGTCCGCCTTACGTTCACCTAATAATCATTGCCTTTTTATGTTATAGTTTTGTGAAAAATTTTCGGCTTAATAAAGAAGCCTTTATGTACGTTTTGCAGAGCATCACAAGTGATTTAAAAGTTGCTCAGAGGTCTACCGCAACTCCACCTATAATCAAACTTGCAGCGACCTTAAAATTTCTTGCTCAGGGTGGGTACCAACACCGAATTGGCCAGGACCGCTTTGTTGGCTTAGCACAACAGACTATGTCTAGTTGCCTTTTTGAGGTCTGCACAGCAATTGAAAGGAAGCTTTGCCCCAAACATATTTCATTTAAAATGTCTGAGATGGAGAAAAGGGAAGCAAAAGTATTTTTTCATGAAAAGTCCAACATCCCGGGAATAATTGGAGCGGTAGATGGTACCCACATCCAAATAATAAGGCCGTCAAGGAACGAGCACTCATATTTTAATAGAAAACTGAAGCATAGTATAAATGCTATGGTTGTAAGTAATCTACGGTTAAATTATGTTCATTGTTTCGAAATTGATTTTTAATTATTTTAGATCTGCGATCACAAATTGAAAATAATGTCAGTCAATGGCCGGTTTGGAGGCTCATCTCACGATTCACACGTATGGAATCTTTGTAGACAAAGGCAATATTTAAAGGAAAAATATGAAAATGGCCAAAGGGGAACGTGGATTCTTGGCAAGTATATTTTCTAAAGTCAAATTTTAATTTGTAAGGTTTGAAGAAAAATTTAAAGTAACAGATAAACGCGAAGTAAAATTTTAGTACTAACACTATTACTATACCAACAAACAAATGATAATAAATAACAAAGGACTTTAAATGTATACAAAACAAATTAACTGAAACATGCAATTTCTTTTTACATTCTAGGTGATTCTGGATATCCTTTGGAGCCTTGGATATTAACACCATACAGGAATGTCGAAGAAAATTCAGCAGAAGCATTATTCAATGACAAGTTTTCAAAAGCAAGGTCAATAATTGAAAGAGTCTTCGGAATATTGAAAGGAAGATTTCGTTGCCTACTGTCTGCAAGGGAACTGCACTACGCTCCCGAAAAAGCTGCTCAAATTTTGAACGTTTGTTGTGCGCTGCATAACATTTGCCTGATATACAATGTTGACATACCTACAGACTTGCCGATCATAGAAGAAGATGAAGAGACTCCTTTTAATGAAAATTTAGCTGACAATGTTAATTTAACAAATATTGCAAAACGTATAAGAGATGAAATAAAAAACAACATTATAGAGTAGATTTATTATGTACTTCCGTTTTATTTTAAAAATAAACATATTACATTTGAACATTAATAAAAAAAAAAAGAATTAAATAGATAATAAATATTTTTTGCATAAAAGATCATTTATTACATAACAAAATTTTCAGGCTATATTCCAACCTTTTGAGATCATTTATTAAAAAATATTATTATCATAAAAGAATATACTATTCTATTCTTTTAGCTTCAATGTCAAGCATTTTTTGCTTAATTTCGAGCTTTCTGAGTAGCATTTTTCGTTTTTCGTGATCGTTATTTTTTTTATATTCGAACTTTTCCTTCGCAAGCTTGTGTTTTTTTTTTCTTGAATTCTGCTTAAATCTTTTAAATTATTACGAATTTCTTTAAGGACCATGATAGATTTTAAGGAAATAGATTTTAAAGCCTTACAACTTTAAGTTAATTATTTAGTCGTATAGTACCTTTATAGAATTCTCCTGATATTTAATTTGATTATCCACCTGCTTCTGCAAGAGATTTTCTTTGCTTCTCGAAGCCGATCTGAAGCGCACACTCTGTGGTGTACACATGTTAGTAGTCGTGCGCTCAGGAGAAACGCTGCTGGCCCTGCTCTCCGTTTCTTCGCCATGTTCAGTCACCGGCAACTGTGAGCTGCAACCTCCATCGAGAACGCCGAATTCCATTGCGCTCATTCCACTGACGGCTTCGTTCATGCAGAGCAATTGGCTGACTTGCTCCTCCAAAGCATTGAGCGTGCACCATCTTGAAGGGCCACCACCTGTGTCTGACATGGATGTTTTGTTGCGCCGTAGTTTGTTTCTGAGGTGATTTTTGTAGTCCGCCCAAACCTATGAATATTAGCTTTTATTGTTGTGGTAAATTTTAAAAAAATTTGTAGAATTCTTACTTTTTTCCATCCAGTAACATCGCGCGATGGTGGCCCAGCAGCATTAAGCTCGTTGACCAACCTCTTCCACAAATTGGCTGCACGTGTTCTTGCAGTTGCCGTCTTCAATTGGCCCTTGGCCAAGTCCGGATGCTCCTTGAAAAAATCCACCATCGCTTCAAATTGCCGCGCCTTTGTGTTCATATTTTTGCATGCTTCCCTGTTTCGAAAAATTAATGGTTGAAAAACAATAAAACATATTTTTTTTTTTAATAAAAACTTACATTTTAATTTATTTTATTCTTCTGCGCAAGCCAACTAGCTGTCGAATAAAATTTCCGAAAATCGAGTGACTTTGACAATCGCATTCGCGTTGCCAAGTGCCACAAATACGAAAAGCGAAAAGGGATAAATTGAAATGCGAAACACGGAAATTTAAATGCGAATGTCAAATTACTGAGTACCATTTGTTCGAATTCGAGCAATTTCACTTTCGAATCGCATTACAGAGTAAGGCCCCTGATGTCCTATATTTATAGGACGGCCTAAAACTCACCTTTTATAAATAAAAAAATAAAAAAATTTAATCTTAGTTTCAAAATGGTTTTTTAATCATATTTAAAGTACAATTGCAGGAGATAAATTATTTTTGGTTTTTGATAAACTTTAAGGCATATCTAGGTTAGATAATACAGTATCTAAGCAACATAGGGCACGTTAAGAAAATTATAGTAGACAATGAGTTAGGTTTTAAGGCCATTCCACTACAAGAATTCTTTAGAGAAAATGATATCGAAATTCATTTTACATCGAGTGGAAACAATACCTCGAACTCTGATGTGGAAAGACTCCATAATACAATAAATTAACATATCAGAATACTGAAACATGATCCCAATAGAGACATAGAAACAACGGAGGAAAAAATTTACCGAACAATTAAATATTATAACAATACAATACATTCAACAACAGGACGAATTCGAGAACTGAAACGATTCAGTAAAAGAAAAACTCAAGTCTTTTTCTCCTAACCACCTTGTTTTACATTTCGTCGGAAATCTCTTTTTTTAGTCTTGTTCTAAATTGTTAAATAAAACAGTGTTTTAAATATTAAAATTCATTTTCATTAGTGAAATTTTACATGGTCGTTAATCGAGCCGTTTTTAATTCACGCGTTTTCGATTTTTGATTTAGTTTCGCTAGGTCGCGAGTGTTTTAAAAACATTAAAAAGATATTTAAGCAAAAAAAAAAAACGGAAGCAGCCAACAACCAGCATCAACATTAAAAGGAAAAACAAACCCTATTTTTTTGCATTGAAAATATAAGGTAAGTTTTTTTATTTCAATTTACAGTGCCGAGCATTGAAATAGTAGTGCGTATTCGCAAAACAAATTTTGCTACATATTTTGTACCCTATAGTATATTGATGCCGGCCAGTACTAAAATGATATGGCCTTATATGTTACATCCCTGTTGCACACAATTTAAAAATGTCAGAAGCTTACAGTTATTTTGTAAAACAGCTTGAATTGTGTTATCTGCTTTTCTGAGCGAGCATTAAAATAGTAGTAAGCAAGGAAATCGTGTAAAGATTTTGTTTTAACGTCAAAATATTTATTTTGAATACACAAAAAGTAAGTTTTGTTGTTATTTCTTATAATTTGAGCAGTGAAAAATAAAAATTTATGAATCTGCATCCTTTAGTGGGCCGCGGAAAGCATTGCAGTGCAGAAAAACGAGCGATGATACAAAAACTTATAAAAAGCGGTAAAACCTACAAGGAAGTAGAAAAACTCATCGGCTGTTCCTCTACAATGATCCGCAATGCAATTTTGTATAAAGAAAAGGATGAAAGATGAAAATTGTAAGGTGTGCTAAAATTCGTCCAACAATGTCGGCTGTGGAGATACGAGATGAACTAAACTTGCCCTGTGGTGTTCATACAGTAAGAAGAAGACTTCGAGAACATAATTTATACGCTCGCAGTCCTCGTAAGGTTCCTCTGCTAAAGAAAAACCACATAACACGTCGTCTTCAGTTTGCACAAGAGCATCTAACTTGGCCTATAGAAAAGTGGAGGAATATACTCTGGACAGATGAATCCAAAATTGTGCTGTATGGCGGCAAAGGGTCTCGCGAGTATGTGAGACGCCCCCCTAATACGGAATATGACCCTCGGTTCACCACAAAAACATTGAAGCATGGTGGATCCAGTATAATGGTGTGGGGCTGTTTCTCCTACAGAGGTGTTGGTCCGATTCACAGGATTGATAGCATCATGGATCAGCACGGGTACGTCAATATACTCAAAAATGTCATGTTGCCATTTGCTGAAGAAAACATGCCGCTGATATGGACATTCCAGCAGGATAATGACCCGAAACATACGAGTAGACTGGCAAAGGAATGGTTTCGGGTTAATGAAGTTGAGGTTATGGACTGGCCAGCTCAGAGTCCTGACCTCAATCCTATTGAAAATCTTTGGGCTGATGTTAAGAAAGCTGTATGGGATGCTAAGCCAAAAAACAAATACGAGCTTTGGTACGTGGTTCAGCGTGGATGGCAAAATATACCTCTTAAGAGATGCGAGACCCTTGTTGACTCCATGGGGAGACGGTGCTCAGCCGTAATTAAAAATAAAGGCCATGCTACCAAATACTAATTCTGTAGTATACTAAAAGATAAATAGAACTTCTAGAAATACATTATTGTTTCCTAAATAACACTTTTTCTTATATACTACTATTTTATTGCTCCATGTAATTTGCATCAATTTTAATATTTTTATATAAAAATCATATATTGTGAATATGTAAATCAAAACATTTTTAATGTAGTGATAGTTGGGATAGTACACTTTACTTTTTCAATGCATCCGTTGGCAAAATTATTTTAAATTTTTCACAGTCGGAAAAAGTATGAAATGTTTGTACCCACTACTATTTCAATGCTCGCAGCTGTATATTCTTTTTATTATTAAGAAGACAAAATTGGTGGGAAAATACGCGGTTCGATATTTGTTTTTATATTTTTTAAAGTGTGTTTTTCATATTCCGGCATTATATTTTCGAGGTAAATTATAATTAAAAAAAAAAATTCAGAAGTGCTTAAATTTGCAGTGCGAGTTTTTGCGTTCAGCTAAAAAAGTGTGCATAGTTAGTTAAACCGCTTTTTTTGCCCAACAACAATTTTCCGCGAAGAGTAGTTTTTTCGTGCGTGTGTGAGTGTGTTTTAAGCTAACTGCAGTGCATTTTTTGCACTCCACTTTGTGTCGCATACGATCGAAACTGAGACAGCAGTCTCTGCTTAAAATTCACCAACATTGGACCAAGTAGGACTGTTCTTTCAAGTTTAACTCTTGCGCTCACGCAGCACAGAGAGCATTAGGAAAACAGCACAGTGGGTCAGCAGCTCCCAATCAACAATCAAAAAATAGTGTCAAAAAATAGTAACAAGATGTTTTGTAACTTTTAACATTTATTATAATTTAATAAAATTATTGATATTTATTGTAATTTTTTTTGGATTTCGTTTAATTATAATAAAATAAAAATAAAAACAGAAAAATAGAGCCATTAAAAATAAATATTATTTTGTTGAATTAAAGTCTTTCTGCCTTTATTTCTTGTCTTCATTTAACAGGCGTACTTAATGGCCCTGACATTAGAAAGCTATTCAAGAGCAACTTTGAATCATCGCTTCATGATTATAATCATTCAATGGCATGGATTTACTTTCAGCGTGTATGCACCAGAGTCTTGGGAGGGGATCGAGACGCGGAACCGAAAGCTAGAGAATGGGTGAAAGAAATGCTGTATTATTTTGTTTTAAGCTAACTGCAGTGCATTTTTTGCACTCCACTTTGTGTCACATTCGATCAAAGCTGAGACAGCAGTCTCTGCTTAAAATTCACAAACATTGGACCAAGTAGGACTGTTCTTTCAAGTTTAACTCTTGCGCTCACGCAGCACAGAGAGCATTAGGAAAACAGCACAGTGGGTCAGCAGCTCCCAATCAACAATCAAAAAATAGTGTCAAAAAATAGTAACAAGATGTTTTGTAACTTTTAACATTTATTATAATTTAATAAAATTATTGATATTTATTGTAATTTTTTTGGATTTCGTTTAATTATAATAAAATAAAAATAAAAACAGAAAAATAGAGCCATTAAAAATAAATATTATTTTGTTGAATTAAAGTCTTTCTGCCTTTATTTCTTGTCTTCATTTAACAGGCGTACTTAATGGCCCTGACATTAGAAAGCTATTCAAGAGCAACTTTGAATCATCGCTTCATGATTATAATCATTCAATGGCATGGATTTACTTTCAGCGTGTATGCACCAGAGTCTTGGGAGGGGATCGAGACGCGGAACCGGAAGCAAGAGAATGGGTGAAAGAAATGCTGTATTATTTTGTTTTAAGCTAACTGCAGTGCATTTTTTGCACTCCACTTTGTGTCACATTCGATCAAAGCTGAGACAGCAGTCTCTGCTTAAAATTCACAAACATTGGACCAAGTAGGACTGTTCTTTCAAGTTTAACTCTTGCGCTCACGCAGCACAGAGAGCATTAGGAAAACAGCACAGTGGGTCAGCAGCTCCCAATCAACAATCAAGAAATAGTGTCAAAAAATAGTAACAAGATGTTTTGTAACTTTTAACATTTATTATAATTTAATAAAATTATTGATATTTATTGTAATTTTTTTGGATTTCGTTTAATTATAATAAAATAAAAATAAAAACAGAAAAATAGAGCCATTAAAAATAAATATTATTTTGTTGAATTAAAGTCTTTCTGCCTTTATTTCTTGTCTTCATTTAACAGGCGTACTTAATGGCCCTGACATTAGAAAGCTATTCAAGAGCAACTTTGAATCATCGCTTCATGATTATAATCATTCAATGGCATGGATTTACTTTCAGCGTGTATGCACCAGAGTCTTGGGAGGGGATCGAGACGCGGAACCGAAAGCTAGAGAATGGGTGAAAGAAATGCTGTATTATTTTGTTTTAAGCTAACTGCAGTGCATTTTTTGCACTCCACTTTGTGTCACATTCGATCAAAGCTGAGACAGCAGTCTCTGCTTAAAATTCACCAACATTGGACCAAGTAGGACTGTTCTTTCAAGTTCAACTCTTGCGCTCACGCAGCACAGAGAGCATTAGGAAAACAGCGCAGTGGGTCAGCAGCTCCCAATCAACAATCAAAAAATAGTGTCAAAAAATAGCATAAGATGTTTCATAACTTTTAACATTTATTATAATTTAATAAAATTATTGAAATTTATTGTAATATTTTGGGATTTCGTTTAATTATAATAAAATAAAAATAACAACAAAAAAAAAAAGAGCCATTAAAAATAATTATTATTTTGTTCTATTAAAGTCTTTCTGTCTTTATTTCTTGTCTTCATTTAACAGGCGTACTTAATGGCCCTGACATTAGAAAGCTATTCAAGAGCAACTTTGAATCATCGCTTCATGATTATAATCATGCAATGGCATGAATTTACTTTCAGCGTGTATGAACCAGAGTCTTGGGAGGGGATCGAGACGCGGAACCGGAAGCAAGAGAATAGGTGAAAGAAATGCTGTATTATTTTGAGAAAATCGGCACATCGATAACATTAAAGCTGCATTTTCTTCATTTTCATTTTGACGATTTTATCAAACAACTCCCTACCGAATCCGATGAGCAAGGAGATCGGTTTCACCAAACCACAATGCCCATGGAAAAACGGTACAAAGGCAAAAAACTCGACGCATTGCTTGCAGAGGTAATATCAATATTATTGATGCATTGTTTTGCATTATTTTTTTGATTTCTTTTCTAATTCATTTCAGGTATGTTGGTGGAGTCACAAGATCACCCTGTATGATGTTAATGAAATATCTGAAGAAGAAAAAGCTGATGATGGAGGGCAGTCTGGAAGTAACGTGCCTGTGGACACCATAAGTTTTGAATCAGAGTCAGATTCGGACGATTCCGACGACGATTTGAATCCACAACTTAAGAGAGTGCGATTTGCAAGTCCAGGGCCATCAACATTATAAACATAATACGAATATTTTTTTTTATAATTTTTGTAATAGATAGCATAGTATTGTAGTGCCATCCCTGCTGAGACTACTAATCCCAACAACACTGAATCATTATTACTAAATATCCATGCTACTACTCTTTGTTACAACCCTAACTCTAAATGTCAAACAATACCACCTAAGAACTAAGATTAATAAAATCAGTAATAGTATAACAATGAAAGGCTTTATAGTATCTCAATGTTGAAGTAAAGAAAAAACAAATGAAATTAAAAAATTTCGGGAAATTTTTCACTTTTGCGGCTACCTAAGCGCTACCTAAACGGTGTTAAGAATCATTCCTAGGAAGTTCATATGTTCTAGAAAGTTGTTTACTGAGATTGTTTACGCCAGTAAGCGTAAAAGCATTTTTTATCATTCATTTCTTACTTTATTTCCATATGTAATTCAAGTATTTTTATTTATTACAATAATCTTTATTCATTTTTTTCAATGACATATATTTTATATCCAATGAACTAAGTTAAATATAAATCTACCCTCTGTATTTTACGACCCAATTGCAAAGTATTGTTTCGTACTGTATCATTAAACTTAACGATTCCTACTGAACCCAGCCTTATGCTGATTCAGAGGCCTTGCTTTCACTTTAAAAAACTATGTAACCTTCTTCTTGTGGCAACCAGCAAAGGGTAAACTACCATATAAAACAATACCATAGATATAAGCAATCGTTACTCGAATAAAATATCTTATATTATATTCTCATAACGCTAATCGTCTCATTTTTTATTTCTCCAACGGTTTGCTCTAATAAATCCTTGCGGAGTTATTTCTCTAAGAACTCCCTCTTGCTCTTAGAGAAATCCCTGCAACCATTTATTGGAACTCAAAGCAAACAATTTCTCTATTTAGGATCCCGAAATCCTCCCTAGCAATACGCATATCCCAGCGTTCTTCATGGTCCTTCGATTTTTTGTGGCAAATTTGAACAGCACCTTGGGAAAATATATACAATAATAATATTGTAATATTGTCGCTACTATCCGCAATTCACCGGAAAGCACATCATCTTGCGTGTCCAACACCATCGTCCGAACCATCACAGCAATGAGAGCGGCGAAAGGCAAGCAGAAGGCAAGGTAATGCGTCAAAGATAAAAAAAAAAAAAAAAAAAAAAAAAAAAAAATTCCCATATTTTTTATTAACTCCCCCATAAGTCAGTTGGTTATTAAAAAAAAAAAAAAAAAAAAAAAAAACTAGAAATTCTCACATTTCTGGTTTTTTAGTACTTCTCTATATATAGTGCTTCCCTTTAATCATATACTCCACAGCTTTATATAAAATACCGGCAGCTGTAAATGTTAGCTGTAGTTTAAACACAACATAATATATAGCTAACATTTATACACGGTAACTGTCTCATGTCACGATTGACAACTCGTGCGAACGCATGCCAGCCGATTACATCAGCCCACGACTTCGTTAAGTCGAGAAACCATCGTTGATGTTTCGACCAACGAAGATTAAGTGGACGCCATTGTGTTTTCGCGTTTTTTGTCCGATAGTACGCTCTAATTATCTTGCTCGCAGTATTCTCTCTAAACACATGTTATTCCGTGTAAAATTTTATTTTGAGAAACAAAACTAAAACGATCAAGAAACGAAAAGGTGCGGTAAAAAAAATAACTACTTTAAACATTCCTTAAAAATTTACTGGCGAAAAGCAATGCAGGAAAAAGTGGCCAAAAATGGCGACGGCAACGCGTGTTAGCTGATTTTCTTGTGTGTGCGGGATTTTTGCAGTGGTTTGCATACAGGACAGTGAAAATACATTTGGTGACATTTACCTAGTAAAAAGGAAAAAGTAAAAAAAAAAAAATTTAATTAAAAAAAAAAACAAAAAAAATAGTAGTTGAAAAAATTTATAAATTTTTCCAAATTTCAACAAAGAAAGAGCGGCGGAACAAAGATGCAGTCGTAGAATAAGACTTACAACTTATTCTTTTTAACGTCTGCAAGTGCGCTTCACATTTATAAGCTGTGTTCTCTTCTCGTCTCTGTGTGCTCACAACAGTTGTGCGCTCTTTTGCACCACTATTCAATCGGTGTTCGCTATTAACTTTAGAAGCAGAAAACCGGTGCAACTAATTCATGTACTTTTACTTGCCGTCCTTTTCACAACTCGCTAGATTTTTTCAGAGTTATCACGGTTCTACTCGCCGCGGCACAATATAAACAAAGCAAAATTGGACAAAAATTTTTACAATAAAACAGCCAATTCAGTCAACAGGTTTCTTTTATTTTTTTAAGCTTAACTAAAATATATAAAGTGAAGGTAAAAATAAATACATTCAGCAAGGAAGCTGTTCGAGAAGCAGCGAATAAAGTGGAAAAAAAAAAAAAAAAAAGCTCATCTCAGCAGCATTGACAGTGTTTGTGCTCTCCCGCTTGTTCGTATGTTGAAAATAAAAGAAAAAAAAAAAAAACGCGTAAGCAATTAAATGAAAATTTGCAAATTGCAATTAAAATATAAATTAATAGAAAACGTAAAAAACGGAACAATAAAAAATAATAGTGTGCACAAAGGCATTAGTGTGGTGTGTTAAAAAGAAAAACTAAAATCAAGAAAAAAGTGTGGTTAATACGAAGGAGCGACAGAAAAATTAAATCAGAGCGACTCTGGTTGCTCGTACAGCGGAGGCTCTACATCATCAGACAGCTCTTCAACAGCATCGGAACGGCAGGAAGCGGTAGAGAAAGCGGCGACAATTGGGTCACCACGTTCAAAAGTCAAGGTATCCCAGCGTTCTTCAGAGATCTTAGCTTCATTTTTGTAGTTGATTGTTTCCTTGAATTTTGAACGGTTTGCTACCTATGGACCTGAACAGGGGAAAAAAGGTAAAAAAAAAATTGAATTTTTTAAAGTTTTTTGCGATTTTGACCTTGAAGATGAAGTTGTTTTTGATTTTGTATGTATACAATTTTTGTTCTTTATGACAAGAGCTACAACTTTGCCTCAGAGAGTTAATCAAAATTCCGAACGGTTTGCAAGATATGAGCTTGAGAAAATGATCACTTTTTTCCAAAAATGACACCGAGGCCCCACTTCTTTGGGGGCCCATAAAAAAAAACCTGTTTGACTTTGGACAAAACTGCGAGACAGGGGTCTTTTTTTTTTTGGTCTTTTATCACGTAGTGGTGTCCGTATATGGCTATTTTGCCATGACTTAAAAAATTACACACTGTGTAATTGTTAATTTGCTGTAAAGCTCGGTAGTCTGTATTAGTTTTTTGAAGTTGGCGGCCTAATGGTTTTTGTATGCTAGGCACAGTTCCAACATGCTACTTATGAAACCACCGCTCACAACCTCAATCAAAACAAAGTTACACGTGACTGGCAGACATACGATGGTGTATAACTAATCAATTGAAGGGAGAAATGAATTAAGAGTTTTATGATTACTCACACACCATATAAAGTTTCAACAATTTTGAAGTATTGCATTTTTGTTATAATTTTGTTTTTTAATACTCTCCACGTGAACATCCATTTGAAATTATTTTCTTTTTATCAAATAAAATGAAATAGGCAGAAACAGCTTTAAAATTATATTAACATGAAATCTAACATTAATGAATTACAATTTTAGACCTCTACGGATAAAATTGAGTCAGAGGAAGTGGTGGACTGCTGCAGTCTTGACTTCATTAATCTAAATGAAGAAGTTACGAATTTATGTCTGAAGTGGGGTCTTTCGAAAGCAGCTATTGCAGTCTTGATCGAGTGCAACATAAGAACCATTCAAATTTTGGAAATGATGCACTCTCACGACATTGATAAAGTTTTTAATGAACGTTTTCTATTGGCCGAACAAATAAAATTCCGTCATCATTTAATGGTCCAGCAAAATCTATGACAAGAACACCACATTACCGAATTCCACTGCTTGCTTCACACTTGACTTGAAAGATACTTTGTACAAAACTGTTATTGGAAAGAGTATTCTCAGTAAATACAAAGTTAAAAATGTCATAACTGAGTCTGAGCAGGTTAATATAGCTCGCATAATAATTGATCACTTTATTTATAATAATATAAAAATGAGCACGGAAGTTATGACAAGTGTTTCAAAAGGAATTATTGAAATATTTCCAACAGAATCTTTGTCAACATACTTTGTACCACGAAGCGGCAAAAAAAAATGCTTGCGGAAAATTATATAACCGCTATTTTAATACAATTTATAAGCGAAAGCGACTTTGCACAGGAATTTTAATCACAGCATCAACACAAACACCCCCAATAACATCTTCACAACCAGCTTCTACCTCATCCGATTGTGACTTCAAACAAAAAAAGAAATGGTTGGCTCACAACAATCCACAAGATTTGACATCGCATTGGAATCAGACATCTGCTTTTCGCATGGCAGAAAATAAAAATTCATCTGCTGAAATTTTAGAAGAGTGGCCACGATATAAAGATCCCAGTGGACCAGATTTAATAGACATCGATTTTGAAACGCTTTACCCTGGTAAAACTAAAAATCTTTTTGAAAACTTCGATTCTTTAATGAAGGCCGTAAGTGATGATATTTTTCCGAAATCAATAAAGGATGTCTACAATATGCAGTTTTTTCAGAAGATGTTGTCTAAAGAAACGTGCAAAGGTATACTAAATATTTTTGCAAACTGTACGACTCAAATTTAATATCTTTTAGATTCTACTCACTTCTATTTCTTTAAACTGCTGCACACTGTTATACTGCCTCCTCGAATTAGCAGAACTTTAAAGCCTACCTTAGCAGACGGTCAAAACGACATGATAATTCACTTAGCCTGTATAAATGACCTGAGAAGAAAGGAAGTCGGAATGAATGAAGTCTACATGAGTGAACATCTCAAACTGCAGCCAAAGGTACTTGTTATTGGAGAATCTCACCGGACAAAATTTGTGAATTTAACGTGTATTTAAACAAAATTGTATACAAAGTGCCAACACTTTTGAGCAGTGTTGGGAAATTTTTTCGAGTAACGTTACGCTGTACCCGAAACGGAATCCAAAATGTAGCAAATAACGTTATTTATACCGGTAACCTAAAAATTTTTCCGGTATTCGGTTACAAAATAGTTTTTGTTCATTATTGAAAAATAAAATCAATCATTGTGTGTGTGAAACTTTTTATTTACATGTAAGCAAACTTTTCACGTCACTCGGCAGCCCTGAATTTTCACACATATGTGGCAACGCCTTTCTTTAAAATTATGAAGTGACAGCTGATCGGCGAATTCTTTAAATCTAGTAAATTTATTTGATACTGGAAACGAAAAGGTTTGTTGCTTATAGTTACTTGCAAATAAAATTTCTAAATATAAAATTTTAAGCGCTAAGTGGTGGAGGAAGAATGGGCCGAAGTGTACAGGAAGAGGGCGTCGAAATACGCAAACAATTTCAAGTTGCAAACAACTCCAGCAAATGCAATTTGTGTAAAGATGGGACTACGATTCCTGGAACTCACACTGGCAACTTAAGGAAGCATTTGCAAAGACATCACTTGATTGTGTTAGATAAAATTATTAAGAAAAAAAAAAACAAAGATAGAATCATCGAACTCAAAATGTGTTCAACAACAAATTACTTCATTTATTAGTGATAAAAAAACTGTTTTGTTGACTATGAGCTGTTGTGAATTGAAAGCCACAAGCGTTGCACTTTAAAACAACAATTACAGTTCCATGAACCTTCCTACTTTTCATACGAAAAGTACGTGAGGTGTCATGTTGCAAGCCAAGGACAAGTGCAAGCATTGAACTGAGCTTGCATTGGCCCACGTAAAAACGAATGCGTTTGGCCAATTTTGCGTCAGAAAAATGGGCTTGGTTTTCAATTCACAAATTATTAAAGTTCAGTTCGAATTAAGCAGTCGGATTCAGACAACTGTAAACCGCGTATTTTTATAAGTGATAAATATAAAATTGTTTAATATAAAAAAACAAGCAAATTGTTAGAATTAAGAACATTCAAATAAAAAGTATAAAGAAATTGTGTGAAGCAAGAACTTAAAATAATTTCGTTATTATTTGGAACAACAAGCAAACAGGACATGATAGATATCTGTGTTGAAATGGTCACAATAAATGGGTTTCCATTGAGATCGGTTGAGTCCAGCTCCCTGTTAAAAATATTTGACCCCATTAACAACGCGTTAGGATTAACTCTAAATCGGCGGAATATTATTGATCATATTCACACAAAAGCAGAATTTTATAGAGCCAATATATCGAATGAATAAAATGATTTCCTTGAAAGTTGATTGTGCTAGCCGCCTTGATAGGTCAGTAATAGGGATAAACATACAATTCGAATCAGATAATAGAATTGTAATACGGACGCTTGCTATAAAGGAATTATTTGAAAAGCACACTGGCGAGTACCTTGCCAAGGAAATTTTGGCAGTGTGTGATAAATATGGAATAAGCATCGATCAAATTTACACTTTTACCTCTGACAATGCTCGGAATATGATCAAAGCATCAGAGCTGATTGGAGCTGCTCAAATAACAGGTACCGATAATAACAACGATGATACTGAGAGAGATGACATTGATGGTAATAGTGATTTTGAAGGTGAACTTTTTGATGGCGATGAAGTACTAGAAAGCTTCAAAGTCAAACTTCCACTTGTTACGTCCGTTAAATGTATGGCTCACACTTTACAACTTGCTGTTGGTGATGTTCTTAATAAATCATACGTCCAAAAAATAATAAATAAAGTTCGAGATGTTATTATTAAATTAAGAACACCAAGCATTCTTAGCATTTTGAAGGCTCGAAAACTAAAAAAAACCAATTATTAATGTAGTCACTAGGTGGGGCTCTACGTACAAAATGATTCAGCGATTAATAGAGCTTAAATCATTTTGCCAAGAGATGTCTGCTGCTATTCTGGAGTTACATTTAACTGAAAACGAATGGATGCAGATCGAGGAAATGCAATTGATTCTTAAATACCCATATGAAGCAACTATCCGTTTACAGACTGAGCAACTAGTATTGAGTGAAGCCTATGCAACTATTTATAGATGTATTTTGCAATTGAAAGGTAATAAAATGCCACTGTCTTGTACGCTTTACACCGCAATAAAAAACCGAACGGACGTTGCCTTTTCTAAATGTGGTCCAATCGTGGGAGCTGTTTTCTTGGATCCAAGATATCAAGCTCTTTTGTCGACAGCTGAAAAAAATATTGCTAAAGACCACTTAACAAATTTATATAATATGATGAATTTAGAAAAAGATGCTGAAAATTCTTCAATTCAAACACGTTCTCCATCAAGCGAGAGTGAAAATAATGAGGATATTTTAACGTCTTATATTAAAAAGAGGTCAAATGCTCATTCAGTGCTTGAGAGCAGTCATATATCAACGCTACTTAATAATTTTGATAACATTGATATGCTATCAAAAGATTACAATATAATAGAGTATTGGAGCCAACGCGGGAGTAACGATACGTTAGCAAAAATAGCTAAGGTCGCCCTTGCCGTACCTGGAACGCAAGTATCAGTAGAGAGGCTATTTTCGATTCTAAAATGGATTCTCTCAGAAAAAAGAAATCAAATAAATCCAGACGTTTTGGAAGATACTTTAATGATTATTGCACAACATTATAGTAATAAAAAAACTGATAAAAATATTTGATATTCTTAATGTTCATAATGGACATTCATATATAAATATTTTTCCTCTATGAATTGAATTCATGTGTACGAGTATCATACACACTTTTATTTTTCGTTACTACAATGTTCTAATTACTTTTCTTGTCAGAAAAAATGAACTGAAATATTAAAATATTTTTAAAAATATTATAAAAAGTTGGTCATTAAAATACAGTTATAGGGTTAATGATTTGCACCTAAAGGCTACTGCTTTGGACTTTACCAAAACATCCCTGGTAAGGCTGGGGAAGCAAACTTAAGCTTTCAATGATGTTATTTTAAAGTAAAAGAGCCGGTTCTTTCCGAAAATATCAAAGAATGTTGTCGTATCCAATTTAGATGCCACATTCAGCCAACTAGAAGCACCCTAGGTTCCCAAATTTTTTAAAACACCACTAGAGATTTACGTGTTATCCAGAATATACAAAATGACAGAACCAACGCAGACTTCTGTTGTACAAACTCAAAGAATTAGATCAGTTACAAGACCTGAACTCATAGTTCCGACCCAGCGACTTGACGAAGATTTACAGATCGTCTACCCAAGCAATCTATTGTTGGACAAATTTCCCACAACTACTATCGAGAGATGTACGATTAATATGGAAGAATCACTCAAAATGTTCCGACAAAATCTTACAGTGACTATTAATTCAAATTTCATAATATCACTTCTTCACCGAATTTTCAGGAGTGAAAAGGAAATCCTACCTACTGAATGGAAATCATACAATAACATTATTGGTATTGAAGGACCTTCTAACTCCCCCACTAAAATAACACCCTGGAATGTAGTCAGGGTCGTAGAAAGTACTGACACAGTAAATATTGCAGGTCTTATCGGTAACACTGAAGATACAATGACTGAACATCAGGCAGCCTTGTTGATTTGTGGTAGTTACAGGGTGATGACAGCAAATCCACAGCAGCAGCAAATCCACAGCAGCAGCAAATCTTAAAAAACACGTTATCCACTTTGATAGGAAGTCCAGATATTCCAATTGACTCGTTTGTCTTAGCTAATGCACATCTACAACACAATGTTGTGTTCAAAAAGATGATGGCAGGACTCGATTTGTTCTATTTTAGATTCCCTGAATCGAGATTAGCAAATGTAAGATGGGGTACAGTTGTTTCTCGTTACAAAAATTGTGGAGGGATCAGAGCTTTATTATCTTTTGTAGAATGGATTGGAGCGACAGGTATCGACAAGGCGGCAACCTGGGTATTTGACCACAATTTGGATAAACAATTAATACAACTGGTTCAGGATCGAGATGATGTAATCGAGATGTTTACCACCTACTCCTACTTCCCTTACCATGTGGATCTGGCAACTACAAATAAAACACCTTCTTCTGTAACAGTTAATAAAGAATTGTTCTTTTTTATTCAGGTTGTTGGGTGCTTCCTTACTAAAGATAGGTCTCTTAATGCCAAAAAGTTAGATGAGACTGGGACCATTAAACTGATTGAAAACGCACTAGTCGTAGCTTACGCCCACGATCATCTAAGGAGTGCAAAGCCATATTATGTAACTGATGAATCTCAGAATCGATATACCGAATCGATGTCTATGCAAGCCACAACACCTGCTGTCAATATCAGTTATCCAGGGGGTAATGATCCCATTGACTGGTGTATTGCACTAAACACCATTTATGACCCTACCAATCCTCTTGACAAATTGGTTGTTTACATGAGATCCAAAGCACAATATTTAAATAGAGCTCGGGCTGGAACTATAGGCGGATATTTATTTGACTACATCAACTC
Organism: Coremacera marginata; assembly: GCA_914767935.1. NCBI lineage: Eukaryota > Metazoa > Arthropoda > Insecta > Diptera > Sciomyzidae > Coremacera > Coremacera marginata. Next base: position 35,118,589 of record OU612047.1, on the reverse strand, counting down.
ACTTACATGGAAAAAAAAAAAAAAAAAAAAAAAAAACGAAAAAACAACAAAGTAACAAAAAGTAAACTCAATATACATATAAATAAGAGGTAACAAGAGGAGATTTTATTTGGAAAAAAAAAAAGAAAGAAAACGAACAACAACTAAAAATATTAAATAAATTTTAGAGGCATAATGGACAACCAGGAGGTGATCGTCATCAGCGACAGCGAGATGGAGGAGAGTGAGGTGGAGTCTCTCGGACAACTGTTCACTGACTCCGACTTGAACATTTTGGAAGAAGAGCAGAGTGTTTATCCGCAAGACGAAGAAAAAGAGGCACCACCTGCTCCATCCTGGGCCTCAGAAGAGCAGGAGGAGGAAGAAGAAGAAGAAGAGGAATCTAGACCTGAGGGCAGGTTCGACGAGGAAGTGGAGAGATGGCCCGGCTACCGCATGAAGATCGTGCGGATTACGGCCACCTTTTTGCAGGAATGTGAGGACGACGGTGGCAGGGAACCGATCGTCGAATTTCCGCCATCGCCACCGCCAGCGATAGATTGCGCGGACAGCGACGTAAAATATGTCGAAGAAAGAAAATTTGACGACAACGTCAACAGCAACGTCGACGACATCACCCACAACAACAACAAGAGCTGCGGCAAACAATTTGACGACAACGCCAACAACAAAACCAACAACATCGAGAACGACAACAGGTATGGTAGTGTCAGTTCGGGCACCAGTAGGGCATCAGAGGCACTGCACATAGCAGCGACGTCGATGAGGATGACCGCTACCCTGTTGCCATAACCAACGCGGTGCAAATGATGCTGGCGGGCCGACGTCCAGGCGAAGTGCGAAATTCCATTCGCACGGTAAATGGACTGAGGTACCGCATAAAAATTGGCAGAAGAGGCGAGGTGAGGATCCGCTGTCTTGCTAAAGTAAGGAGGGCGTGTGACGCATAAAATTTAACAGCGAATTGTATCACCACAACAAGCCACAACAAGCACGAGAGGCACGTGGTGAACATCGCCACCATTATTTAATTTTGTTTACATTTTTTTAACATTCCCTTATTGTTACACACTAGTTTTACACAAATACACTGAAGTACAAACAAAAATAAAAACACATGAATTAAGCCCTGTCTTTGTCTTACACTTTTAGATGCACATAGGTAGACAGACACAAAGGAATGCAGCGCAGCTGGGGTAGTTGTTGTCCAGTTATAAAAGAGGAGAAAATCACAAACACATGCAATAGTAGTCTTTCGCCAAGCAAAGCCAAATTGCTGTGCACATATGTTTAAGGTATAAACAAGCAGCGCAACAAGGAGGAAAAACTCGGCACGTGACAACAACAACGAGAGCGATGTACGGGAACTTGTTTACGCCAAAAAAATGCAAAACGGGAACTTGTTGACAAAATCAACAGTCTCGAAGTTTCGACAACGGGAACTTGTTTACGCCAAAACGCACGCAGAAGATCGTATAAATAGCAGGCGGCAGCTACAGTTCAGAATTCAGTTTCTTTTGAATAAACTCGCGGTTAACAATTCAGTGAGAATAAACATCAGTACGATTAATTTGGAATTAACTTCAGTGCAAAAATAAAATAATTCAGTGGTGAAGACAGCAAGTGCGAGGAATTAGTCGGGGAAAAATCGCCGATCTAGCTATCATACCATAGACAAGGGAACACACTGTTCGATCGTTCGAAGAGACAACAGGCAAACAGCGAACGAGAAGAAATCTACCGAGCCAGGAAGGAGAGTAAGTGGAAACATTAGCAGAGTCGGTGGCTTGTAGGCCCCTGCGAAACCCAACCAGGAACAGAGTCGGTGGCTTGTAGGCCCAACTGTTCAAAGGACATCACCAGCAGAGTCGGTGGCTTGTAGGCCCACCTGCACACACAACAGTAGCGAAGTCGGTGGCTTGTAGGCCCACTCGCGAAAGCATCAGCAGATTCAGTGGCTTGTAGGCCCGACTGTTTTATTTTTTTAGCAGAGTCCGTGGCTTGTATGCCCGCCTGCTCCAATAAAAGGTGCATAGTCCGTGGCTTGTAAGCCCGCGTGCCAATTTTTGTTTCGAGCAACAGCGTCCGCGGCTTGTAGGCCCGCCTGTTGAACAGCAGCCGAAGCAGCACATACCCTGAAACAGAGCTTGTGAATTAAATCAATAATAAATCACTACATTCTCACTTAAAGAATACACCACAATAAACATTATTAATTTTTTTCAATTTGAAAAAAATACTTAGTTTTCTTGTTTGAACCCTGGGAACCCGCTGAGCGTACCTCAGCAACATCAAAAGGACCAACCAGAGGTTCGTTACAAACTTTTTCAGGTGTTGTTCTGTGTACCGCAAAATACCGGTAGAACGGAACGGAAAATTTATATATTCCGGTACGTACCCGTACCAGTACCCGTAACGAAATAAGTTTTTGGATTGTACCGGAATGAGTAACGTTTCCCATTTTTTTTCGGGTTGCCAACACTGCTTTTGAGAGCTGTTGACCTTATAATTAAAATATGTTTCGTATTTAATCTTAAATATTCGACAAAGAGCAAATATATTTGGATGTCAAATACCATCTAATGATAAAGTTCCTAAAATAGGAAATATAATAAATATATTAAAAAAAATGGCAAGTAATTTATAGACCTTAACACTATCCAAACATATTTGCTCGATTTGTGAACAAACATTCACACCTTCAGAATTATTATTTAAACATTTAAAGGAGGAACACAAAGTTCCAAAAGCATTTGAATTTGTTTGTAAATACAATAACTGTTGTAGATATTTTCAAAATATTTACAAATTTAAAAATCATATCAGAAAACATGATTCAGTAGATGATTTCAATGCAGACATTGCATACTAACAACTCAAAAAAAATCTAAATACCAATACTTCTAATAAACAAACACCAAAGAGTATATGGGCTTGCATGGATTTATTTCAATAACACAATTAGATATTTCAGATATTAGATATTATTTTCAGGATATGTATGAAAATAAATGCTTTTTTCCGAATTTCTTGTTTTTAATTTTTTTAGGTCAAATAGGAAATTTTTCATATACATACATAATATAGGTATATATTATTTTCAGGATTTGTATGAAAATAAATGATTTTTTCACAATTTCTTTGTTTTTAATTTTTTTAAGGTCAAATAGGAAATTTTTTATATAATTCAATTTATGAAATTTTCAAATAAATTTCATACTTGAATTTTTTCAGTATGTACAATGTTACATTTTTTTGCTGCTTTTGCTTTCATAGATTTATTTCATTTCATTTCATACTTATTTCAAGTTGAAGTATAAAAATACGAAATGTTATTTTTTTCAAAGTTTTTAATTATCTCAACTTAATGGAATTTATTTTATTTCTTAAAAAAAATTGGAATAAATAAAATTTTTTTTACCACATTTTTTGCCTGGCTTGCTGGTGGTATATTGCATGCATTTATTTCAATATGCCCATTAGATATTTGCAAGATTCAGGTATTTGCATGAAAATATGAAAGGATTTATATATTTAATATTTTTTAATAATTGTAATTACCTACATAAAATTTTTTTTTTGGTCAAAAAGAAAATCTTGCATTTAATAGCAGCAAATTAACAAAAAAAAAAAAAAAAAAAAAAAACAAGTAACAATCAATGCGCCGCCACCTAGCCGCGAACCCGGGCATTTTGCGTACAAGGCAAACACGTAAGCAGTCGGCCACAACTCAATTGAAGAAATTCTTTCTTAACAACAAATAACAGCAAAATGCATGTGTGTGGGTAGCTGAAATGGAAGAAAGAAATTTGCATGCATCATTTGCAGGAATTCTAATCAGTCGACTGGTTGACTGATTTTTTTTGTTTTTGCTGTCTGCTTGGATTTTTTTGCTGCTTCTCAGCTGCTTTTTTTATTTCTTTGGTGGATTTCGTCAATAGTTAGAAATTATATTTTTAGGATTTTGTACCAGTTAACGACACTTATGCTGAAAATTGTAAAATACTTAAATTCGCTATTTTAAACATAAATGCAACATACGATTTGGCAACATCCGTTCCCATATTTTTCGCTGACGCTATGTCTAGCGCATTTCACAGGAATAACCAACGTGCAGGTAAATCGACAACAACAATAACAGCAGCAGCGGCAGTGCAGCGCAGCTTTAGGTGATAAGCAAATTTATGTTTAACTTTTAAGCCAGTCTCTGTTTATAGTTTTAAGCAATCAGTTTTAAATAAAGTTTGGCTTCAGACTTAAATAAAAAATATTTTTTGTAATCATTTCTAATACAAAAAATAATTAATTCGTACAAGGCAAACACGCAAGCAGTCGGCCACAACTCAATTGAAGGAATTCTTTCTGAACAACAAATAACAGCAAAATGCATGTGTGTGGGTGCTGAAATGGAAGAAAGAAATTTGCATGCATCATTTGCAGGAATTCTAATTAGTCGACTGGTTGACTGATTTTTTTTTTGTTTTTGCTGTCTGCTTGGATTTTTTTGCTGCTTCTCAGCTGCTTTTTTTTTATTTTTTTGGTGGATTTCGTCGATAGTTAGAAATTATATTTTAAGAATTTTGTACCTATATTTTCAAGTATGAAGGTATAGAAAAATCGCTATAACTTCTTCATTTCTGATTAGATTGAAATGCACCCAAGGACAAAATGTAAGCAAATTTTACCATCCTTAACATGAATAAATTTAAAATGAATTTTTTTTTTACTAAATTTACTTATTTGTTTTCTATCTCTATGTTCTAGTTTCTATGTTGAAACTATGTAACTAAACTAACTAAACGAATAAATACGAATAAAATACGACATTATTGAAAAATATAAAAATTAAATATAAAGCGGCAATGTTTAGTTAGCTGATTATTAAATTACGCTGACTCAAAATATTGAACAGCAATGCTTATAATATTGTGCAACTATGTTGTTGATTCCGCTAGTCAACGACCAAGTGAAATTTGATACTTATTGATTCTTAAAAGAGCTAACGTAAACATTGCCTGCAAAGAACGCAAAAAGCGAAATAAAATGTAAAATCAAAAGTTAGTCTTAAGATTCAATTCATGCAATAAAGACATTAAAATAAAGAACTCCGGTTTTTATTATTGAACCTATAACTCGCGCATACGCTCCAAATCATTTTTGCAGCGTAAGGCTGCCCGCATAGTAAACGCAGGCAGGCAGACAGGCAGGCAGGCAGGCACCAGTGCGACAAAAGTGGCTTCATACAGTTTCATATAAATCTGCTCGAAGTCCACATAGTGACGGCAGGCAGGCAAAGCAGGTACAGCGAGAAAACTGGCATGTACTGGTTTCTCGCAGCTGATTTTGAGTGTTTGTCTAATTTCCATATGAATTGTAATAAAATTAAGATGTAGCAAAAGTTTTAAGAAATTTTTTTGTTTTAACACAAGAAAGAATTTATATTGGATGCATTTTTTTGTTTATTTTTTCATTGGACGAAACACACACACAAACATAATAACCATCAGCGCACATACAGTCATGTGAAAAATAATAGGGGCACTTACATCAAATTAGTTTAAAACAGAACTCTGCTTTAATTTTCATAAAAAGATCAGAAAATTCACATTAAATTGTTTGCTGGGATATCATATAAGTAAAGTACTGTTATCAAAGCAAAAATATTTGGCGTCGTTTAGCAGTTGTTAATCATTTTGTGAAGTGAGTTAATTTTAACGTGTGCGAAATAATAGGTACGCGAATATTAAATTAACTTTGTTTTTGAAATATTGCGGTTTTCAAATACTTTTAAGCGATTAAAATATTGAGTATGAAATTGTAAATAATAATAAATTGAGGAAATAACCATATAATAATATTTAGGTGTTCACAATGGGAAGAGGAAAGCATTGCAGCGCCGAACTTCGAAAACAAATAAAAAATCTTAAAATCAAGGGATATTCATACCGAAAAATAGCGGAAACCTTTAATTGCTCCACGCGAATGGTAGAGAATGCTGTTAAATATAAGCCCCAGATGGAAACACGTGGAAGAAAAACAAAAATATCACCAGTTCTTGAAAGAAATATATTGAGGTTTGTGAAGAAGAACCCTTTTACAACTTCAAATGCTATCAAAAAGGAATTTTCTTTAGATGCCGACACATCCACTATTAGAAAATTTCTAATTAATAAACATTTAAAATCAAAGAGACCCGGAAAAGTACCTTTTCTGTCCAAACAAAATGTCTCCAGGAGATTACTTTTTGCTATGGAGCATGTCAACTGGCCAGTAGAGAAATGGCGCAATATACTCTGGTCAGATGAGACAAAATCCAATATTTTTTACCCTGACTGCGGTACTCAACATGTGCGTAGGCCAGTAAACACAGCATTTAAACCGCAATATACAGTGAAAACTGTCAAACATGGAGGAGGATCAATTATGGTGTGGGGATGCTTCTCCTACCAAGGTGTCGGTCCGATATATCGAATTGAGGACAGAATGACAGCAGTGACTTATTGCGAAATATTAAACGATGTTATGTTGCCTTACGCTGAAGATAACATACCGCTTCGATGGGTGTTTCAGCAAGACAACGACCCTAAGCACACATCGAAGCTAGTAAAGAAATGGTTCTCGGATAATAACATCAGCGTTTTAAGCTGGCCTGCTCAATCACCGGACTTAAATCCGATTGAGAATTTGTGGCAAGAAGTGAAGGAAGCTTTGAAGAGTAAAAATGCAAAAAACAAAGATGCACTCTGGTCACTGGTACAGGAAGCGTGGAAAGGTATTCCTCTGGGTGCGTGTCAAAAACTGGTTGACTCTATGCGTCGCCGATGTTTGGCTGTTATACAAAATAAAGGATTTGCAACAAAGTATTAAAGAATTAAGATGTTTTTTAAACTTTTTTTTTTTTAATAAAAATATAATTTCTTTAAAATTTTGATATTGTACCTATTTTTTTCACACCAAAATTCGGGTTTAGCTATTGTAATAATTTTTTTTTCTTATTTTGTATTGAATTTGAGTTTTTTGCTTTTATTATCGTATGGTAGGAACATAAGCCTATTTAAAAATAAAAAATGTTTTACAAATTTTATAAAAATATAATTTTCCTTTGTATTCTTTCGAAAACACGCAAGGTGTCCCTATTATTTTTCACATGACTGTATATACATTAAGGTGGGTCACAAAAAAAAGTTTGGTTTGTTACCGACTTTTTTGAAAGATCCTATTGAGAGGATTTCAGACCAGAAAAAATTTTTTTTTTAAGTGGTCTACATTAACAACCAAAATGGTCTTTTTGATATAACTCGGTTATTTGATGTCCGATTTTGAAAAAAAGTATATTTTTAGAAAGATCTTAAAAATGCTAACAATCCGTAGTCAGAGGTCTTTGACCCTTGAGGTCATCTTCAATAAAATAATTCAGTTTTTAACTTTTTTTGCACTACGACCCCCAAAACTTTGCCCATTTTATATTTTGTAATTAAAGTTCATAAAAAATCAATAGGTCCGTGTGAAGAAATTTTTAAAATCCACTCATAGGAAAAAAAGTTACACGCGCTTAAAACTTAATTTTTGAGCTCAAAAATAACGTGTTATAACGGTACAAAATTGAACACGTGTTCAATAGAGACAGCGTCACTTTAAAGATTTGCATATTTAGCATCAGTTGTTGTGCATTCGTCGTCAAGTGAAGTGAAGTGAAGTGAAATGAATTAAAGGTTTTGTATGAAAATAAATTAATTGTTTAAAAACAATGAGCAAAAGAGGAATAAGCCGTAGAACAATAAAAATTTTGATTGAAAAAATAAAAATATGTATTATAAAAAAACATGATTTATTGCAAACTCCTAAAACTAATGAAATAAGTGAAAGATGTGTTATAACAGAGCCAGCAATAAGTGAATTTCCTAGACTTGAAATACTGCAAGACATAAAGCTGAACAGTCAGGATTTAAAGTGCAAATTAAAAAAATGGTATCAAGACTTCAATCCCCCAAGAGCAAGTGTCCATGCACTTCTAAAGCTGCTAATTTCTGAAGGATTGAATGTGCCAAAAAGTCTTAATGGACTTTTGAAAAATAAAAATTTTAAAGCAGTCATTAGAACAGTGTCCCCGGGTACATATTTGCATATAGGCTTAGAGAAGCAATTGAAAAAGATTCCAAGCAGTTTGTTCCATGCAAACAAAAATAGTGCTGGATATTGGTGTAGATGGATTGCCACTTTTTAAAAGCAGTTCGGAAAGCCTCTGGCCTATAGTTGGAAGAGCTGTAAATATCGCTGAAATTTCTGTTTTTTTAATCGGAACATATATTGGTAAAAAAAAACCAAACAATATCGACACATACCTGCACGACTTAATAAATGAAATAAAACATCTTCAACAATATGGAATATTTTTGCACAATCGACAATTTCAATTTGAAGTCCGAGCATTTATATGTGACACGCCGGCACGATCTTTTATGTGTGGCATTGTTGGCCATAATGCTTTCGTGGGTTGCAGTAAATGCTACCAACAAGGCACAAGAATAAACAATGTCACAACATTTAGTACGGTTTCATCGCAATTGAGAACAGATAAGGACTTCACAGATAGAAAACAGCTCGCATTTCATTTAGATATGCATAAATATACTCCTAATGCACTAGAAGTTATAGGTACTAAAATGATAACGCAGTTTCCAATGAAGCCAATGCATTTAGTGGACTTAGGCGTTACAAAAAAAATGCTATCTATGCTTCTTAATGGAAAAAGCACTTTGAAATTCATCAAAGATAGTAAAGATTTGCTCTCATCTAGATTAGTTTCACTATCTGCAAATATTCCAAGAGAATTTCAAAGGAAACCCCGCTCAGTGGATGAAGTTTTAAGGTGGAAGTCAACGGAGTTTCGTCAATTTGTACTCTATACCGGGCCTGTTGTATTGAAAAACATAGTACATGATGATTTTTATTTTGAATTTTTGTTACTTCATTCAGCTTATCGACTGCTTTCAACACCTCATAAGTTCGAATCGAACGTTCAAATAGCAAACGGAATGCTAGAATTGTTTGTGGAAAACTTTCCACGTATATTTGGGGAAAGCAGTGTTACGTTTAATGTTCACTGCTTACTTCACTTAAGTAAAAGTGTGCAAGAAATGGGTATATGGGTAGGAAACGCAGAAGAAATCTTTAGTATTGATAATATAGCTTCCAAAATGATGTGTTTACCATACCTAAACACACGCGTACTTATTCCTCTCCTGCACAGCTGTTAATAAATCAACCAAATACAGGTTTTTAACTTAAAATTCAACCTTTTACAATTCAAATTAAACTTTTTCCATTCTAAATTAAATCTTTTTACTTTCAAATTGATCTTTTTCCATTTCAAATTTAATTTTTTCCATTTCAGGGGTCTTTTCATTTGAGCTGTTAAGAAAACGCTTCGTTTGTAATTTTTTGGAAAAGCAAAAAGATTCATCTTCAATAATAATAATAATAGCCATAATAATAACCATAGCCATAAAATGTCAGAAAATCAAGGTATTTTGCGTCAAAAAAATGCACCAACTGGGTCAGTTAAATCATTTGATCAAATAAACAGTAAGTTAATTGATTATACTATATATGTTTTTATCAGGGATCGTAAATAACAGTAAAAAAATCAAAAAATCTTTCCGTCTGATTTTTTGAATTTAAATTTTAAAATAACGATTATTTTCGGCCCCTGTTTTTTATATCTTTATATGAATTTTTTTTCATCTTTCTATTTAAGACATTGAACTTCAAGTTAACCAACTTCAAGCTATGATAGCAAAGCAAGCGTCAGATATAGCAGACTTGAAAGAGATTATCAAACAACAAAATGAGGTTATAGTTGGCGAACTAGCCACTATAAAAGTAGTCGTGCGAGAGCTTGCTACTGACAAAAACATTGATACTGAACTTTCGCGAATATTTCCAATAGAAAACGCTGAAGAACTGCAGAGATTCGAAGGAAACATTGCTCATTATAATGAAGCAGATTTGGTATATTATGCGTAAATATTTTTGCATTACATTTATATACAATAAATTAAACATTTTTAGTTGGCTGTGATTCGAAAGATTTGTGAGAGGGGTGGCATCTCTAAGAATTTCCATAATTTAATTGGACAGAACGTTTTTTTGAATTTTAACTATGACGGCATACAGAAAAAGGAGGCATTCAAAATTTTTGTTGCAGTAAACAATATCTTTTTTAGTAAGTTTTCATAAAAACTGTTTACCTTTAATATCCCATCATTTTATTTTTCCATCTGTAGAAGCATCCGCTGACAAGGTTGTGACAAAAGAAAATTATGTGGCGGAAATAAAGAAAGGTTTTAAAATTGCGAAAAATAAAATCCACAAGAAAACTTGCTTGGATAAAAAACAAACTTAAAAAATTTAACTTAATATTTCATATTTCATATTTAACTTAATATTTAACTTAATATTTAATTTAATTTTTTATGTGTACATAATGTATGTACAAATTATAAATTTAAAAATGAATTTAAAAAATTAATTTAAAAATAATAAAAATTGTTATATCCTTAACCAAAATTTGAGTTTTCTATTTTAGCTACATATATAAAAAGACATTGCAAATAACCGCTTCCACACGTTGTTCTTTGCAAGGAAGTAGGGAACGCCTTATCAGAAGTTGTTGCAGAAGAGTTTGAACATAACCAATTCTGTATACTGTTATTTGCAACGTGTTATGAAAATGCTGCTAAACGGGAAGATGTTGCACATAACAACTTCTAAAAGCTGTTCACTGAGAAGTGAGAGTGCAAGGGCTTGCACTTTGGGACATTTCATACAAAAAATAATTAAGCGTAGAATTGAGTGCGTATGGCCCTCTGGCTGCCTGTGAAGTGCTTCTGCAATCCCTTTTTACTCCTTCTTTTTTCCACTGGGTATGTATCTTGGATCATTGAGTGAGTGTTGTTTTTGTTGTGCGCATGAGGAAGTGTGTGTTTTGAGTTGCTGTTGTTGTTAGTAAATGTTTTTTCGTGGAGAAGCATTCATAACAAAAGAAATGCGAAAAAAAAACAAAACAATAACAAACTATGTCGCACCGATCTGATCTGCATCTCGCATTCACTTCTCGCATTCACTCTGCGATGCTTATTTGTAGAGCGAGTTACATTCTCCGCCTGCCTGCCTGCCTGCCTGCCTGCTTCGGCGTTTACTATGCGAGCAGCCTAAGCGTCTGCCTTCTGCTTAAGTACGAAATTAACATAAAACAACAATAAAAACTAAACATAAAACAACACCAACGACAACAACAATAGCAACAGCAATAATAGCAGAGGTAACAAATAAAAAACAATAAAAACAACAACAAGAGCAACAGCAACAATAACAGGAATAACTGCAGCAGCGGGTTAGTTTAAGCTGTAGGTTATTTTTTTTAAGTTAGTTCTAAATTTGTATTAAATGAAAACAGTTGAGCATAGCTCAAAATAAAGCTCCGAATCGGAATAAAACTCATTTTGTTTTATTGAAAAACGATTAGCATAACTTATATACTCTTTGCTCTGTGTTCGTGTGTTTGTTGTTGCCTTGTGTCCAAACAGTTTTTTTTCAATAGGTTTTCTTTGTGTGTGCCCTCTGCCGCTCTACCTTGCTGCATGTTGAAATTTTCTTTGTTTGTGTGAAAAAAGAAAGGAAAAAAACAGTGGCCGTGAGCTCGAACTCACAATTAAAAAATTATTAACTCAACAAAAATTGTGTGTGGAAAACATATAAGGAACATTTCTTCATAGAAGAATTCGAATTGAAAAATTATTAACTCAACAAAAATTGTGTGTGGAAAACGTATAAGAAAAATTCCTTCATAGAAGAATTCGAATTAAAAAATTATTAACTCAGCAAAACTTGTGTGTGGAAACTATAAAAAAAAATTTCATAGAAGAAAACCAAATGCTTATTCGTGAAAAAAGTATTTAAAGAAATTGTTCCAGTATTTGGAAAGAAACAGATAAAAACATTTTTTGTGAGCAAATAAAAAAAAATTTAAAATTTAAAAAAAAAAAAAAAAAAAACTTACCACCAATATTGGAGAAGAAGATGATGAAGCTGCTTGTATTAATCTCACTGATATTCAGTGGTTCTTCCCTTGGAAAGCTACTGGACTACTCAGACTCATTCTACATTCCAATTTCCAGTGGAAAAATAGCGGTTTATAGCAAATTTAGCTCCATGGTACACCGAACAAACCTCTCAGCGTACAAGGCAATTGTGGACGAAAACGAAAAACTCATAAATCTATTTCCAATATCGCCAGTAAAAAAACTCTTGCAAGCTGATAACGATCAAATCTCTCCCTCTCCCTAAATTTTATAGGAACCACATTAAAAGTAATAGCTGGAACCCCAGACTTTGACGACTTTAATGAACTTAAAAATAAACAAGGAAATTTAATAGAATCACATGAGAGACAAATTAACATAAACACAAACATACAGAATCAGAAAGACAAGTGTCAGCCAACACAATTAACAAATTACTTAACAGCACGAAAACACAAACACTTAACACAGGACACCTTGATGAACTGATACTAGGCAGAAATAGAGCAATAATAATTTATTTAAATAATGTAATGTATGCAATAATCTTGGGAAAAATTAAATTAGTAAGCCCCACATTAATTGATAGTAATGAAATTGAGCAAATTATTAGAACAGAAAAGTTTATGGATATCTCTGTTAATGATATTATAAGTAATTCTAAGGTAAAAATCTTTCAAAACGATGAAGAAATACTGTTTTTAATCAAATATCCAGTAATCCAAGAAATTTGTAGAAACTAATGTTATATCCAGTATTTCATAATAAGTCAGTTTTATTGTTAGAAACAAACATAATAGCCAAATGTAAAAACGAAATGATTCCAATGAAGAACTGTAACAGCGCTGTACTAACAACATTCTGCGAACCTAGTACGGAAAGTCCTTGTGTGGAACAGCTAACGAACAACTATACCGCGACATGTCAATCAGCAACCGGACACGATATCCCTCCCATTATCCAAGAAGATGATGGAATTCTTGTCATTAATGAGCAAACTATTAAAGTACAAGAGTTCAGTAAGCCACCCGTCACAGTCCGTGGGACCTACCTAATAACGTTTGAAAAAGAAGTAAGCATTAATGACACAATTTATACCAACCCAAAACAAGCAATTTTTTCGAGTCCTGTAGTTCCGGCAGCTCACAAGGTTAATTTGAGTGAGCATTTTTCTATTCTCTCACTACCATACTTGCACGAGGCGAACATCAAAAATTTAGAGCATATTAATGCCCTGAGAGATGAAGTACGAGAAGGAGCAAAGCAATGGTATTACCTTTTACTTGGAGCAAGCGTTGCATTGCTTTTAATTATCGGCATACTTAAGTGGAGAAAAATATAATGCAAATTGAGAGACAATAGAAACGTCGCTAATGTCATTCAGTCATTAAATCAATCAGATCGAAATGCAAACACATAAAAACCCGGAAACAGCCAGGGACTGCTGTTCTTAACCTTCCGGCGGGCGCGGTGTCGTAAAATTTACGACAAATTTACTCTTTCGCTATCCCTACTCTAACGACTTAGTTGCAAGAACCGACCTGTTAGCTATTCTACAGTCAGTGTGTCTCCAACCTACAGCCGTAGCGGGTGGTCTTATAAGTTATTGTTATTAGTTGATATTTGAAAGTTTCCATTGAGCGTAAAGTTTACGACACGCGCCTTAAAGTGTAAGTATACTAAATAAACTACTTTTTTCATTTTTTTCTCATTTATATTATTTCTAAATATATTTTTTTTTCTTTAGACGTGTTCCATTATGTCTCGTAAGCCTCTCACACAAAAGGAGCTTGAAAAAATTGTGCATGATATGTTCGAAGAACCTGAGGCAAATGATGAGGACTATTTTCCTTCAAGTGATAGCGAGTTTTCGGAAGAAGAAATTGAGCAACAAGCTGAAGAAAGTGTTACAGAACAAGAAAATACTTCAGACGAATCAGAAGAAGAGGAAACAAATGAAGAATTTTTTATTGGCAAAAATAAAACTACACAATGGCGAAAGACAACATACCGTGCAAAAACAAAAACCAAAAGTATAAACGTAGTAGCACAACGAAGTGGCTTGACTCAAAGAGCTCATGGTATTGAAAATGAACTAAATGCGTTTTCTCAAATTATCGATAGGTCTATGATTGACAATGTTTTGAGATAGACAAATATGTATATCGATCGGCTAAGTGTTGACCATCAATATTCTAGAGATCGGGACTGTAAAAACATCGACAGACAAGAATTTATGGCTTACTTGGGTCTGCTATATTTGATTGGTGTAAAAAAAGCTCACCATGCAAATGTGAAAGAGATTTTTTCCTCTGACGGCACCGGGATTGAAATAGCAAGAGCTGCCATGAGTTACAAGAGATTTCTCTTCATCACCCGTTGCCTGAGATTCGATGTCAAGAATACCCGAGCTGAAAGGAAGAAAGTTGACAAACTGGCAGCAATACGTGAATTTTACCAAGCTTTTGTCAACAACTGTAAGTCATCATTCAATTTGAGTGAATATACTACAATCGATGAGATGCTGCATCCATTAAGAGGTCGTTGTAGCTTCATACAATATATTCCTAGCAAACCAGCAAAATACGGGATAAAAATGTTTGCGTTATGTGATGCCAAAAGTTTTTACACATCCAATCTGGAAATATATTGCGGTAAACAACCCGATGGACCATTTGCTGCCTCTAATTCTCCTACAGATATTGTAAAGCGTCTAATCGCTCCGATAGAAAACTCAAACCGGAATTTGACCATCGATAATTGGTACACAAGTGTACCACTTGCTGATTATTTGCTTACTAAAAAAATAACAGTTTTGGGCACAATAAAAAAGAACAAAGCTGAAATTCCAAAAGAATTCTTGCCAGACAAAAGCAAAGCTGTTGGATCGACTCTTTTTGGTTTTCAAAAGGACAAAATGATGCTTTCTTATGTACCTCGGAAAAATAAATCTGTAATATTACTTTCAACATTACATGACGACAACAAAATGGATCCTGAAACTAGAAAGCCTCAGGCTATACTGGATTACAACGAAACCAAAGGCGGAGTGGATACCGTCGACAAAATGTGTGCCTCGTACTCGGTCAGTAGAATAACAAAGATTTGGCCGTGTGTAGTTTTCTTCACTCTAATAAATATTTGCGGCATAAATGCTCAAATTTTACACAAATTTTCCTGTCCAGGGAAATCTCCAATGCGTCGAAGATTTTTCCTAAAAAATTTGGCAGTGACCATGATGAAAGAGCATCTTATCTTCAGATCAAATGCATCAAATTTACCTCAAGATACAAATACTTTTCTCAAAGTGAATTATGGTCGGCAAGTTGAACCGATAGCAGAAGAAGAAAGAAGCCTTACAAAACGCGGTACTTGTCGGTCATGTGCACTGTTGAAAAAAAGATCATCAGCATCAATGAAATGTTGCCGCTGCCATTCCTTTACATGCAAGAACCATTCTTCAGTTGAGGTGGTTTGCAACAATTGTAAGGATGAGACCACTGATTCAAGTGAATAGGTCAATAAAATATTTTGTTTTTATACTTATAAAAAAATATTTAAAATATTAACATATTTAAAGTTTTTGTTTAGAAAATCCAAATAAATTTTTTTCAAATACTGTCATTTATCAATTTTCATAGCCTTACAAAAATTCCTCAACAATTTATATAAAAAAAACATTATTTATATGGTGACGTAAAATTTACGACACGCGAATGCTCAAGTTACAAAAAAGGGCGCGCCCGCCGGAAGGTTAAGAAGGAGGGTAGTTAGCATTTATCATGACACCTGACTAGCTAACTTTGCCTTTTCACCGAAAATTATGCACGAGTTACGTTGACCCCTTCAACGTCACCAACAACTCTACAAGTTCCCGCGAAACCACCACGGGCAAACGTACGTTGACACCTTCAGCCGGAAATGCAGCCGCAAGCAAACCAAATATTTGACAACAGCCAACCGAATTCCCGAGAAATCACAGCAACAGCCAAGCAAAATAAAAACAAATAGAACACATAAGCATAATTGTAAAATAAGCATAAATATATTAATCAACAGGTTTCTTTATTAATATTTTCAATAAATAATTCAGTCTTAGTTTTGTGCTCGATATAAAATCGTTTGTTTTATTTAAACGCTCCAAGTTGGGAGTTGTAAAATATATTTTTTTGGAAAACTCTTCATCAACAAACATAACTGGCGCAGTCTTTCGGAGTGGTACAGTTCGTTGTAAAGTAAAAAAGAAAATAACAAAAAGGAAAACTAAATGTGCATAATAATAATATAAAACAAAAGTGATGTGTAACACAAATTGTGAGAGAATATCACAATATTTCAAGTAACATTGCGAGGGCATATCGCAACTACGTATACAGAAATTGCACAAAACTTATAAAAACTACACTGAGAGGGCATATAAAACAAAATTAGTTATATAAAAAAAAAAAAAAAAAAAAAAAAAAAACTACAACGAGCTCGGAGTTTCTACTCCCTTAGTACCAGAGAACCTTCACACCACCTTAGAATAGCGGAATTCAACCAATGGACACAACAAGGGAAATCCTTTTGAGCTGCCTATTACATATTGTGACAGCACAACATTTTCAAATCCAAAAACTGGACAACGACCAAAACATCATTCAAATTAAACTAGGACCTTGTAGAATAATACGTAACCACTTCAACTTGCTGCATATTGTTAACTTGACTGAATACGAACACAATTTAGACCAAATCTCACAAGTACTTAAGAAATATGATACACATACTCCTCTTCAAAATTCATATAAAATATCGAAGCAAAAATTTAACGACCTCAGCACGACCTTACTTTCATTATCACCAACAAAAAGATATAAATGTGGACTAATGAACGGATTGGGTACAGCCATTAGATTTATTACAGGAAACATGGACGCAAATGACCCTGACAAACTTAACAAAGAACTATCGAAATTACATAATGACCAATCAGTAACAAAGAACATTGTGATGCAGCAACACTTTTTAAACGAACAAATGATGCAGAGACTAAAGAACATGACAAGTTACACAAATTCAGAACAAAAGTACATAAACTCATATCTGGAAAATCTATCAAATAAAATAAAAAAAGATAATAACGTAATTGAAGACATAATTATAATATAGACACTCTCAATAATCATCTAAAAGATATTTCATAGGCTATTACTTTGGCAAAATTAAATATAATTTCAGACCTTATTCTCAATAAAGAAGAAATCAAGACAATTCGTAAATTACTAGAAAATGAACAAATTGAAATAATCTCTGATGAATACATGTACAACTTACTAGACCTACAAGCCTATTACAACAATTCTAATATAATTTTTAATGTGAAGATACCACAAATAGAAAACTACGATTGTAAATTTTATAATATTATTCCACTACCTATTAATCACACAAAACAGATTATTACTAAACCATATTTAGCTTATAATAATAAGAAAATTCAGTTCTTCGACGAGGCATGCCAAAAGGTAGAGGATATCTACTATTGCAAGAATCCAGCAGATGAAGTTGCAACAGAAAATTCAACCTGTATTGGCGCAATATTTAACAACAGGACACCTAGCTGCCACCTTAATGAGATGCAATTGACAACCACCATTTATCAACCAAGAGAAAATCTCATTTTATTATTAAACATACCACAAACACTAATTAAATATAATTGCAGTAATTCAAAAGAGATAACAGTAGAGGGCACGATCTTGGTCACATACAACAACTGCACTGTAGAAATAAATGGCATACTCTACACAGACGGGTTCGAAAGATTCTGGGATGAGGTCCAATTGATACTACCTCTAAAGCTGACAATTCAACAAAAATCAATTTCATCGTCCATCATACTACCAAAACTACAAGAATTTAACTTCAAACACAACACATCCATCGTAGCATTGCAACTCGAACACAGCATAACATCAATCTCCACCATATCTGTAGTATCCATCTTGGGAATTCTAACAATCATTGCCATCATCCTGGGAGCAAAAAGAAGGACCATCTCTAGATATCTCCCCAGGCCTACATTCGAAATCGCTCCAACCATATCACTATGGCCTTCGCTCTACTCCAAGGGGGGAGAAGTAACGTTGACCTCTTCAACGTCACCAACAACTCTACAAGTTCCCACGAAACCACCAAGGGCAAACGTACGTTGACACCTTCAACCGGAAATGCAGCCGCAAGCAAACCAAATATTTGACAACAGCCAACCGAAAATTTGTACCATTAACCACCATTTAAATTTGTATTAAATGAAAACAGTTGAGCATAGCTCAAAATAAAGCTCCGAATCGGAATAAAACTCATTTTGTTTTATTAAAAAACGATTAGCATAACTTATATACTCTTTGCTCTGTGTTCGTGTGTTTGTTGTTGCCTTGTGTCCAAACAGTTTTTCAATAGGTTTTCTTTGTGTGTGCCCTCTGCCGCTCTACCTTGCTGCATGTTGAAATTCGGCAACAACACAAGGTTTTCTGCTTGTTGTTGTTGCTATTCTATAGTAAGCTAGCATTTTATCAAGTTGTGTTCTTATTGTATTTGTAGCCAGCTGTGCTTGTTTTTTGTATAGTTAGCTAGGATTTTTTTTCTTCTTGCTAGGATTTTATGAATTCAAAGTTGTGTTGTTGTTGTCAGATGTGCTTGTTGTTAGTACAGTTAACCCTTCGATGCGTGAACAGGTCCCTAGGGACCTATTGCGTTTTCAAACGCAATTTACTCCTATTTCGGCCAGGACAACACCCCCCCAAAGTTACCATGTATTCCAAGAGAATTTTGTGGAGAATCGTTTAAAAAAAATCAAGGCAATCCGACCAATGGTTTAGGTGCTACACCCATTTAAATCAAATACATGCGCGGATGCGTGAACAGGTCCCTAGGGACCTTGTACTGAAAATGCAATAAAACACTTATAAATGCATTTGTTCTTCGCTTTATTATAATTTTTGTATTGTTTCAACATATCACAGATGTGTTCTGTGAATTTTTGGTAATTTTTGGATAGTTGTTATTGTGTCCTTGAAAGCATAATAATCTGGTAGTTTATTTTTGCACTATTTATATTACGTCCTTCCTTGAAAACATAATAAAGTGGTAGTTTATTTTGGTAATTGCTTTTCGTTGGAAACATAATAAACCAGTTCTTAAAATTTCTACCTATACTTCACTAATCTGTTTTATGTACAAAGAGCAGATGTGCATAGTGCAGGTAACCTAAAGGCCAGGTAGACGTATGAAAGAGTATATAAGAGGTTCTAATTTCGTCAGCCAAATCATTCTAAGTTCAGACAGTGAGCAGTAAAGTGTGATATATAAAGTGAAAATAAAAGTAAGAAAATTGAAATGGCAGACCAAAATATTGAAGTTGCTGAAATGGTTGTACGCCGAAGTACAAGATACCAGGAAATGAGTGTACATGAAAGACGTGCAGTTGATGACAGATTTGCTAATTTTATGCAAGAAGAGCTGAGCGGTGACGAAGCCTATGATGCTTTTGGCAATACAGCTGAGAATGATGACGACTCCATATATGAACCAGGTTTTCATGGTCATGATTCGGACGCAGAAACTCAACAACATATCGAAGTCAATGAAGAAAGTGATGACAGCGATGTTGACGACGAAGAAAACAATGCACAGCAAACAAATGACAATTACTACTATTTTAAAGATGGCACACAATGGTGTAAAACAGCACCCCCTAATTCTCGCATTCGAGCTCATAATGTGGTTGACTTCACAAGAAGGAGACCAGGGCCAAACGGAGCGGTACATGATCCCTTCACTATATTCCGCTCCATCATCAGTGAAGACATAGTGTACATAATATTACGCGAAACTAATAGGAAAGCCAGGGAAGTTACAGCTGCATGGAATTTGGCCAATCCAACGAAGATGAAGGAATGGAATACCATCACACTAAAGGAGTTTGATGCATTTTTGGCTATTATTCTACATGCTGGACTCACCAAATCAAATACCGAACCTGCTAGAGAGTTATGGGGCCCAACACATAACCCAATATACAAAGCTGCTTTGTCCTACGATCGCTTTATGTGCATCAAACAATTCATCACATTCGACAATGCAAATACACGACAGCAGCGACTAATCACCAGCAAAACTGCGGCAATTGATGATATTTGGGAAATGTTGCACTCAAACTTAGCAGCAACTTACACTCCGCATGAGTCATTGACAGTTGATGAGCAGTTATTCCCCTACAGAGGCCGTACCCGCTTCACACAGTACATTCCTTCTAAGCCTGCCAAGTATGGAATAAAGGTATGGTGGTTGTGTGACTCCAAATCATACTATCCCGTCAAAGGTATGATCTATTCTGGTAAATTGCCAAACCAGGATCGTGAAGTAAATCAGGGCCAAAATGTTGTACTTACGCTTATGGAGAGATATATGGATACTGGCCGCACAGTTTATGCAGACAACTTCTTCTAATTTTTTTTATTCAACTAATCCAACTAATTTTGTTTTTTTTTTATTTTTTTTTATCTTTTCAGATAAGATCAAGACCGGTAGAAGTCAATTCACTAGCATTTGCGCCAAGGACGAACAGGCCGTCATGCCGCCTATGTCGTTCTGAGTACGGACGGCAGCGGAAAACGAGGGCCTACTGCTTCAATTGCGACAATGCTGTATGCGGAGAGCATTCTACAGTCCTCCACCGCTGTCATACTTGCGAACAGGCCACGATGGACCAACAGCAGCAACAACAACAATAGAAAATAAGATGTTTTATATGTTAATTTTATTCACTTTCATATGACCCATGTAAAAAAAAAAAAAAAAAAATTGTAAATATACAGTTTTGTTCTTTAGACAATAATTAACATAAAAAAAAATAAAAAAATTTTTGCAATTTTTTTCATAGTAAAATACTTAAAAATAAAAAAAGGTCCCTAGGGACCTGTTCACGCATTGAAGGGTAAAAAAATGTTCACGCATCGAAGGGTTAACTAGGATTTTTTTTTCTTGTTGCTAGTAGCATCTTATGAATTATTCTAATCTTGTTATCTGAGGTTACTTGTTATAATAAAGCTCTTAGCAATAATATAATATGTTTTGCAAACATCTTTTCCGTTCCCATAACAAATATGCAGACTCATAGAATACCTGCAGTACATCCATTCTCATAAAAATAACATTTCCGTTCACACCAAGAAAATTCTATGAAAACGAAAATGTTATTAAATTAATAAAAGAAATATAAAAGCTTTTACATTGCACTTTCGTCTTTTGTTAACTTAAAATAAATTGCATTTCCGTTCACACCGACAAAATTCTATGGAAACAAAAATGCAATAAACAAATTTAACTTTAATTCTGAAGAAATGGATTTTCAATAATCATTGGCTAATAATTCCAAAGGATTATTAATCAATACAAACGAATACCCTATCGATGAAAATTGCAAGAATAGCAATTAAGTTATTATAAATACCACCTTAAGATAGTTTTAAGACCAGTTAGTAATTTACTTCGAAAGATCGAAGATCTAATATTAATTCAATAAAGTTAAAACTGAAAAATAAAAATTTGTTTTTTTTATTTTTTGTTTAATCAAAACTTAAAACTGTTATTCCAATTGGAGGTAGCTTAGAATCGGAATTTTTTAATAGAGCTACATATTTATATGAAACCTTAGATATTATTAAATTATTATATATAGATATACATAGATACTTGCCATCAGAAATAATTGTTTTTACTTAATAAAAATTAAATTTTTTATTAAAGTGTTTTATTAAATTATATTATATATTTTCGCAACTTTTCTGTTTCTGATCAGATTGATAGGCTGTGCGAAGAATCGCCCAAACCCAAAAGTGAACAATCATCCAAAAAATATGTATAATATATTAAACAAAATGTATAATATATTCTCCCTGCAGCAACGCACAATTAACAATCGAAAAAAAATGCGCGCAGTGGGACGGAGTTGTACATTTTTTTAGTAAATTTTTTTCATATTCAAATTTAAATTAGTTTATATATCGAGCCATTGCATATTTTAAAAAAAAAAATTTTGGTTATATAATACTAAAGTATATAAATAAATTGTATTTGAATAATAAAACAAATAACACACAAGCGACCTGACGAAATCGCTTTTAATTTAGATTGATACGAAAACCAAGTAGCACCATTTTAAGCAAATATTAAAAATTGAAAAGTTGTTAAGCTTTAAAAGATTATAATGGAAAATAAAGAAACTGATATCAAAGACATTTCGATCTCTAATTCAGATCAGGATGCATCTAAAGATAAAAGGACCAAAAGTAAGAGAAATAATAAGTCAAATAAGCCTCAGGATGATAAGTCTCAAAAGAATGATACCGCTAAGCCCACCTCTTCAACGGTGGTAAAACCTTTTAGCACGGAAGGTTTTAAAAAGATCACTCTTTATGTAACTGAAGACAACTTTTATATGATAGAGTTTCACACTTACGTTCTTAATGGTTTTGAGCACCTTAGATTTTTTAAAAATGTAACATCCGTACCTAAAAATCTAGACCGCTTCGTGATCATATTAGATAATAAGGCATGGTTTTCGCCCCTGGAGATGAAATGCGAATATTGCATTCATGAGGGGCGAATTATTGATATCAATCCTCTCAATTACGTCAATATAAGTAAAATGATTCGTAAAGGATCTATAAAAGATGTTAACGTAACTAGAAAAACGCACGAATTCAAAGTATTCCAAGTGAGTTCTCGTGCCCAGTCTGATACATCTCAGATAAATTCTGCCAGTATACAGAATATTATGTCTAAGTACAACATAAATATGTAGTGACGCTTGTAGCGAAAAATTCGTTAAATAATATATTTTGAATTGTTTTTATTCTAAAGCTTTTTGCTTGTAAAAGCGTTCATAAGCTGCCGTTTACGCCATCTGGTCGTCAAAAATTGCAACGCGCTATTTCTCTATCTAATGTTCGCAAAATTTGCATTTAGTTGCTTCCAAATTTTTATTTACATTTCCTTTTGACATGTTCGAATATTCCGCTATATGGTCTGATTTTTGGAAATCTAAGCGTACACATGAGGTTTACTTGTAATAAACGCAATTATATCCAGCCTTTTTAATACATACTGCCAAAGTGTCAAGTTAACTTTCGTCTTAAATTATTACAAAAAAAAAAGGTTTTCTCTAACATTGATTTTTTTTAGCCTAAATTTATAAAATCTAATTAATACAATTGAGGAAAAAAAACCCAAGTAAGTTTTCTTAATTATTTTACTAAAATTAAAGAAATCCTAAATTAAAGCATATTTGTCATAGAAAGCAAAACTTGAGGAAACGCTTGGTAACCCACATTGGCAGTCGAAATTGCATTATTTTTGAAACTTAATTGCCAGTGCCAATCCAACTAAGGGTAATTTTTTTTTAGTTTTATATACTTTAATTTTTGTTTAACATTAATCGTTTTAACATTAGATTGGCACATACAAATTTAAAGACGAGTTTAAAGAGCTTGACATAGCATGCGATTTATGGGAGATTTTGTCGGCATGGAAGCACAAATGCTCTCTCTTTTTATAACATTGGCCGGAGCTCTAAAGAAAGTTCAAACCTACTCAAAGTTTGGAGCTCTGTAAAACCAGTACCTTATCGGCAGCCGTGCCTAATGAATGCGGGATTATATATGTTTGTCGCTCGCGCAAAATTAGTTTAGAACCAAAAGCTCAAGAAAATGCCTAAAGTGATTAAAATTAAAAAGGAAAAAGGCTAAAAATTAAAAGTTGAGAAAAAAGTTAAAATCATTTAACTAAATTCTTTGAGAAAGTCGAAACA
Source organism: Coremacera marginata (assembly GCA_914767935.1). Taxonomy (NCBI): domain Eukaryota; kingdom Metazoa; phylum Arthropoda; class Insecta; order Diptera; family Sciomyzidae; genus Coremacera; species Coremacera marginata. The sequence continues at coordinate 35,094,652 of OU612047.1, read as the reverse complement.
AAAATATCGGAAAAAAGCTATAAATTATAATTAACAAGCAGAAGTAAGATTAGAGCATAATAAAATAAAAATAAAAAAAAAAAATAAAAAAAAAAATATCGCGAAACTACGTAAGAAAAAAACATGCACATAAGAATTTAGTTCGGGTTTTAGTTTAACAGTTAATTTTTGGTTCTTCTTGTGTCCAAAATGCAAAACTAAAAATGAAAAAAAATCAATCACTCTCTTGTAACCAAATTAATTTATCGCATGCTATTTTATTCATGCATGACTTTTTCCATTTTTGTTGCATTTTTGTTGTATTTTTACCTTTGCATGACCAAATTTATACAAAAAAAAATATATACAGCTATGGACATATAAATGGCACACACCTGAATTGTTCACTTAATTGCGAAAAACCCGAAGTCGTTAGCTACTTACATGTTTTGATCATGCATGTTTTAGAACTTCTGATTGTTGTTCTCCAAAATAGTCTCAACAGGCCCCGGTACGACCTGCTACACACGTCGAGTTATAATTTTTTTATAAACAATGCTGATTAGAAGTGGACATGTAAATGGCACAAAAAACTTTAGTTGGACAGAACTTGCGTAGATTTGGGTGTAATCGGTTGATATTTTGCATACATAAAAAAAAACAAACAGAGTGAAAAATTATTTAAAATGGGATCAGGCAAACACACCACTATTGATGAAAGGCGGATTATATGGAGAATGCATCAGGATGGGAAAAAAGTTTCGGAAATTGCTGAATTATTGAAAGTTTCTCGGAAAAAAATATACAATGCCATTAAGTCAATTGAAGAAAATCCAGAGGTATTGAGTAGTGGCAAAGTTTGGAAGCAAAGGCCCCGAAAAACTGACATGCGTACAGATTCAGCTATTGTGAAAATGGTTAAAGCTGATCCATTCAAGTCATCTCGGCAGATAACAGCAGAAATCAATGAAACCTTGGGCTTGGAATTATCTAGCAGGCTTGCACGAAGAAGGTTAAATGAGGCAAATTTGTTTGGGCGCTTATCCAGAAAAAAACCACTCCTATCCAAAAAAAATATTTTAAAACGATTAGTTTTCTGCAGAACCCATAAATAAAGATCAACCCATAAATTTTTGGAAAAACGTCTTAGGATAGGATTGGACCGGATGGCAGAATCTTCGTTCATCGTCCTAAAGGCCAAGAGTATAATCCTAGGTTCACCCAGAAGACAGTAAAACACGGAGGTGGCAGCATCATGGTTTGGGGTACCTTTTCTTGGCATGGCGTTGGTCCCCTTGTAAAAATTAATGGAAAAATGGATCAATTCCAGTACTTGGATATTTTGAAGAATCATATGGAACCGTATGCCTTCAGTTCCATGCCAGTTAAGTGCAAATTTATGCAAGATAATGACCCGAAACACTCCTCAAGACTAGTGAAAAATTGGTTTTGTTCGGAAAAGATCGACGTTTTGGATTGGCCAGCACAGAGCCCTGACTTAAATCCTATAGAAAATCTGTGGAACGATGTTAAGGTTGACATTTCCAAAAAAAATTATAAAAATATGGACGATTTATGGGCGGCGGCACAGGCAGCCTGGTATGCTATACCCAAAACAAAATGCCAGAAACTCGTAGAAAGTATGGGTCGCAGGTGTGAGGCTGTCATCAAAAACAAAGGCCATAGCACTAAATATTAATGTTAAAAGGTTTTTACATAGTAAAAAAAAGGTATCAAATGCAGTACTACATCTATTTTTTTCTTATTTAGAGATTGTGCCATTTATGTGTCCAGCTCAGTCAGGAGGTGTTTTTCTTAATAATATTTTTTATTTTATAAAATGAATTATAACTTGAGTTTTTATCAATATATCATATATATTAATAACAAACCTTTGAAAAAAAAAAAAATAAAATTTTTCTTAATGCTATTTGCAATATAATAGCATAAGAAAGAACTCATGGCAATATGTGCCATTTATATGTCCATAGCTGTATCTGCTATAACATAACTTGCTGAGTGCGTATAAACATTTTTTTTCTTTATTGCAGAGCTAAGTGCAACATTGTGTAAGTGGGAGGTTAATTTTTTATTAACGTCTGAATGAAACACATTCCACATAACACATTCCACAGAACTACATCAAGAGCAACAACAGCACGAGAAAGATCTTTCGTCGTGGGACCCGCTCCAAAAGAGAAAATTTGTAAATCTCTTTAACTACATTATTTCTGGTGAGTGTGCTTAAAATTTTTTTTCTTCTCTCTTTTAATCTTAATACTTAAATAAATATGAACATATGTTTTTACGTTGTAATGAAGGTCGTTGCACTTTGCTTAGAGAAGAAAGAATTTAACCTTTATATGACAATTAATTAAATCTTACGTTTAATTTTTTTTTTTTTAGAAAAATACATTTATCTAGAACTTGCGATTTAAAAATTGTTTTCTTATTGCTTTGTTAGAATGAAAATGCAATACTGCAACTTTTTTTTAAAATATATTTTGTTGGAATTTTAATTAAAGATTATATCGTTAAAATCTTAAGTACTTTGAATTAAACGCTGCGATTTCTAACATTTTAATTAGTTATGATTTAATTATATATAATTAAAGATTTTTTTTTATTTTTGAAAAATTTATATCTGTTTTATAAATATCAGTATATTTAAAATTTTTATTTTTCACATCGTTGTAACAAATTTGCCAACAATGATTTTCGATTGAACTGTTAAATAAAAAAAACAAAATGATTTGCTAATATAAATAAATTTTTGATTTAGAGCATGTCGCCAGTGGCTTGATTATGGTTTAAGGGGTCAGTTTTTCTTTTGTTGGGTAACTTAATTGACCATGGCTGGGAGGGCAAAGTGTTGCCATAACATCTCTTGCAACAAACTGTTGAGCCATCAATCCAAAAATGCAACCAGTTTTTTTTCTTCGTCTGCGTGTTTGTTTCTAATTTTTCCCTGTGTTATAACCCATTTGTTTAAGCACGCAAATTAAAATGATAATTTATTAGCTATGAACTACTCATCAAGGGGAGAACGAATCCAACCTCAATGGCCGACGAGCGGAGCTGGAAGTCGACGCGTGCTGATGATGCCATATCAGTTACATGCTACAAATATATATAAAAGATAAATGATGATGACAAGCCCAGTACGTCAAAAACGGCTGGAAAAGTCAATATTGATAACATTGGGATAGAACTAGGCACAATAACATTTGTGGAAAGTCCTGATCTCTCAAAATCCATCTTAAATTCTGCTGTACCTAAAAAAATTGATAAAACAGAAGAGCAAAGTAATGATGTCGACTTTCAAGAAGTTCTTTATACGATTAGCGTCGCAGAGGAAACTTTTTGCAGTCGACTGTGTCAATTTGTTGATAAGACCGAAGTATCTTGCGACATCCAGAATGGACTTTATGAGTCATCTGGATTAAGTAAGATGACCACTGATGGTTTTTCGACTAATTTTAGAAAAAACAAAATGCAGCAGCTCTATGACCAGGATCTATCGATTTACGTCATAGACGCATCAAAAAATAAAATAATTGGTAAGACCCCCGAAGGTAATGTTTACAATTCTCACTCTTTTAGAGGTGAATATGAATTTTTCAAATTTGTAGTTGTATAGGCAATGCTTAATCTTCTGAAGCGATCTCGAGCCGTTAAAATGTGTTGTTTATTCACTCAATACACTCAGGCAATTTAAGTCGTATTTTTTTAGTACAAAAAAAAAATAAAAAAAAATAAAAAAACTATAAATATATACTCCAAATATTTAATGGAATTAAATTAAGTATAACTCTTATATTAAGTTAATAAAATACAAAATATTTTTTTTTGATTTATTGATTTAAATTTTAATTTGCATTTGAATTCTTTTACAAAATTAAAAAAAAAAAAAAGAACAAATATAAAACAATTTAGTTTTGTTTTCATAACAACAATATTAGTACCAGAATAAAAACCAAGCAAACAATGGCGCATTTTAAACAATTTATTCCGACGTCTGACGCCATTTTTGAGTTTGAAACAGACTTTAATGCTGTTCAAGCTCATGGATGTATTTTCATTAGCCTTGCAAAGCGTAGAGCTTAAAGCGCTATGGAAAAAGTCAAAGCGCATTACGAAGTTTGCCTGGATCAGTTCAATGATAAAACTGAGCTTGAGAAAGTCGAGGCAATAAAAAAGAAGTATCGCAGCTGCTATCAAGTCTACATAAGGACAGCAGCAAAATTGTCTGAGCTTTCTCAAACAAAGCCATCTGAGCAAGCCACTGCTTCAGATACAGAAATAGCGCTTGGTCACAGGATGTATGTGCCGCCGCCCTGCGATACAGAGGTTTTCACCGGTGATTACCTCTCGTGTCCGTCATTCAGGGACAGAATTAAGCAACAACAACAGCGCACCGAGTCGGCAGCATAATTTAAGCTAAACTTAAAGTTGTGACAGAATGAATTTTATTATGAATACTAAACACCCTCTTATTTCAGTTTGTTTAATTTCGTTTTGACAAATAGAATACAGCTAATGTTAATATTGTTAGTATATTGTTATTCAATTGTTAATATTGTTATTTAAATTTGTCTTGTTCGCTTGCCAACAGCCTATAAGAAGGCCGAATATCATAGAATTTTCATTCTTCTGTGTGAACGATCGGTGGCAACAAGTTGGTCTGCAATGCTGGACAGCGGTGAGCTGGCTGAATTGCAAACTAGCATTTTCCTAAACTTTAGCTTAAGTGTCGGTTGTCTGTTGAACAGCGATAAGCTGGTCACAGGCAATGGATACTCAAATTCTTTCACACATTTTTCTAATTTTCAACGCCGCCGAACGCTCACACCAAATATCATATTGTTTTAGCTTACGCAAATTTTTGTATAGTATTAACGCAAATAACAGTGTGTAGTTGTTTTTCATTATTTAAATTGTTTCAAATAAAAAAACATTAAAACTAACTCTTACAAAGTTATAAATATTATAAAAATCAGTCTCAATTAAGTGATCAATAAAGTGTTGAAGATTAATTTCCATATTCAACACATTATATTTGCCACTATTGTATACTAATGTGCTTTGCCACTACTGTTTTTACTCATCCTATTGTTTGTGGTTTATTTCTTTTTTTTTTTTTGCAACTCCTTCTCATTGTTTCATCTTTTGTATTATATAAATTGAACACACCTTAACTTTTACTCTTGAAATAAACTTTGATTAACAGCCCTATTCTGTTTGTTTACTTAACAAGGAATTGTAAAGGAGGTCTTGTTAGTGTTATTGTTATGTAATGTAAATATTGGTATTCTTAAAAATCATTTACAATATAGAAGCTCGAAAAAGCTTTTAAAGTTCACCACGCGTGGTGAAAATCAAAAGTGTCAAAAAACAGCTCTTTTTTATTTATGTTTGCCATTTCTTTCATCTATTTGCAGCAAACGAAATGGAAAAGATTACGAAGTAAGTAATTTTCAGATCAATTACTTATTTATAATTTAATTTGATATTTTTAATAGGAATCCTAAATTCGAAAGAACAACTCAGGAGCAGCTGCTGTTCTTCGTTGAATTTTGCCGGCAGAATCCCCAATTTTTGGGGACCAATTTCAAATTGGTGTTTTGCGGAAAAAACACCGCAAGATCACCGATAGTGTTGCAAAATTTGTGGGCGGAGGTTGCTGCAAACCTGAACGCGATGAGAGGCCCAACAATAACCCCAGCTAAATGGAAAGAGGTAACGAACAAGTGTGTTTATATGTAGCCTTTAATAAACTTTGTAAACTTGCAGAACTTAGGCGTTTGGAAGAGTCAGCTGCGTGCTCGCGCGAGTTACGTACCAAGTTACTTACCATCACTCCAACCCTGTAATTATGTCGGTCAACGACATTATTGAAAAATATAAAAATTAAATATAAAGCGGCAATGTTTAGTTAGCTGATTATTAAATTACGCTGACTCAAAATATTGAACAGCAATGCTTATAATATTGTGCAACTATGTAGTTGATTCCGCTAGTCAACGACCAAGTGAAATTTGATATTTATTGATTCTTAAAAGAGCTAACGTAAACATTGCCTGCAAAGAACGCAAAAAGCGAAATAAAATGTAAAATCAAAAGTTAGTCTTAAGATTCAATTCATGCAATAAAGATATTAAAATAAAGAACTCCGGGTTTTTTTATTGAACCTATAACTCGCGCGGAAAAAAAAAAGTGAGCAGCAACTTACTGGTGGTGGTCCAAGCAGTAGCCGAATGCTCACTGATTTTGAGGAGCGTGTTCATTGGCTGGACACAATGATTACCAACGCATTTTTGGTAAGAACCGTGTGCAAAGAAGTAAAGTGCAGTCAAAAGTCTCACAGATAATGGTATAGTTGTACATTGAGTATCAAAACGAGATAACTTCTCAATAAGATTCCAGCATAGTGTCTTCTCCAGTCGAAAGTCCTTCACAAACTGCTTGTTGCTTAAAGAAAATGGGTCGTTTTCATCCCGAAGGCGTTTTAAATAGCACCGTCTTTCAATTTTTTCTTTTCGTTGATCTTCTTCAGCATCAACGTATAAAAGTAATAAATATTCTTCCATGTGTATAGTTAAATTGTAATTTCACAATAACAAGCACAATTAAACTGTTCAAGCACTAAATTTTATTTTCACAACAATTTTAAAAAATATTTTTTTTTAGTTCTTTTTATAAACGAAAGTTTTACCTCGTATACATTTTCTTTTTCTCTAGCTGTTAACTTAATCTATTGTAAAGTATGTATATATTAACGTATGAGCGTTATCATATCTCTGTACAGATTAAGCAATGTGAGACCGTTTAATCTATCTTGCAACATCTTGCAATAGTGCACGGGAGGTTTTTACACACTTACTTACGAATACATCTTCTTTCGGAATTTGGAAAATCACCAAAAATTGTAAAAAAATTTTAAAAAAAAAAGCTCGTGTCATACGATAACCAATTTTTTAAGATTTCAAAAAGTCATTTTTTCCAGATCGGACATTTTTTGCAACTCTCAGCGCTGCAACCATGAGGCCCCGTTTTTTTCTCTGCCGCCAGTTTAGAGCTCTATAAAACCATGTTGGTGTGAAAAATATATTTTTTTGAATTTTTTTTCTTGTGAGTTATGAATTTTTAAAAAAAGGTCTGTTTTCTCTGCCGCGAATGTCGTGTCCCTCCTTAATCTATTGCAAAGTATGTATATATTTATATATGTGCGTCATATCTCTGTACAGATTAAGCAATGTGAGACCGTTTGATATATCTTGCAACATCGTGCTTCTGAAATAAGTTTTGAGTCCGCGATGTACTGAAAATGTTCGTTCATTTTCACACAAAGTGACTGGAAGAGTTAAAAGGATGATTGGTAAATTAAATATATTAGAGAATTGTTCTCTATCGTACAGTTCTAAGGCTTCAAACACTGTCTTTTTATCCATCGTTAGTTTTATTACTAGCTTTATACGAATCATTTTCTAAGACCTGCCTACGCGTTAAGCCATAGTGGATAACGCATATTTCCTAAGTCCTGCCAACGTGGTAAGCCATAGTGGGTGACGAGCCTGACAGCTGACAGCTGATGGGACATGACATCGGGAAACTACGTCTGAGCCAGGATAAATAAGTATAAGTGCATATATGCATTAAGAAACTTTACAATAAGAAAATTACATTAAATAAAATTAAATTAAATGGTGAAAAGCGAATGCCTGGATCGCTCTAAAAGAAATAATCGAAGGTGTTTTAGGGAAAAATCGAGTACAGCAAGACAATATACAAAATTATTTCTTTGAAATTTATGATAATAATAATTATACTTCTGTTAAGCACCTCGTAGCTTTGCTTAAGTTTTATGTGTAAGTCCAAAAACTCCATCTATTAATTTGCTTATTTCTCATTTAAGGCCAGTTTTCAGCTCTGGCCAAGTAAAACATATTTTCATACAAAAACTGAAAAGCAATTATAAAAAGTAATTTTCTTTTGTCAAAACTACTTATTAGATTACTACTACTACTTAAGATTATCCAACTCGTAAGAAAAAGTGTTTTGATTTTACTACTTTTTTTCCATTGAAAAGTTACATCGGCAACACTGTGAATGTCAAGAAATAAATGCAAGTTTCAATATAGTAACTGCAAGTAAACTTTTGACAAACAACATTCAAAGGTGAGTAGTTTGCTTAATTTTATTAATTAAGTGATTTAAAATTACTAAAATAATATTTTAGGCATCAAGATTAACATATCGGTGGAAGGTGAAGAAGCGGCAGCACAGGTTGGGTAGAAGTTGTCTTCAGAGAAGCGATGGAAAGATGTACGGAAGAAGCAGTCTACCAACTTTTCGAAGGATGAAAAACACCGCCTAGCAAGGGAGATGAAGAAGTGGCCAGCCATCTGGAACATCACCAACACCCACCACAGCAACAAATATGCGGTTGACCAGGCTTGGCGACCCATAGCTGGTATTTTGGACA